>JALBCR010002162.1:0-655000 GCA_030710515.1 Abscondita cerata | reverse complement strand
AAACGTAAATAATAACAAATAAATGAGCACCAGCTTATTTATTAAGGAAAACAAGCAAAACCTTTAAGGAAATAAAAACAAATTTCAACTTAAAATATAAATCTAATAATCAAATAAAATTCAGCGTTAAATAATCAACAAAACACATTGACATTCGTCTACTCTAGTAATGATTTGACTTATAAACTACGGTATCAAATGAAAGATAAATTTCTTTCAATAAACTTAAAACTATGAACAAATAACGCAAGGATCTAGTACAAGCGTTCAAAACGTTACTAAACTAAAATAACTTATTAAAGATATGGAACTGTAAATTCGCCGCTTAACCGGTAACTCAAAAGGATAAATATAATGTAGTCGCAAAACAAACAACTACTGCATTTAAGGTACGACAACTAATGCTAATTATTGCGTACCAATAAAACCAAGATAACCACGACTGTTGTTTAATCGCAACCAATTTAGGCCGACTTTAGTTTGTCAAAAATTAACTTCAATGCACGAAAAGTGCGAAGAATTGTTGATATTATTTTAAGCACTTACTTGAAGTTCCTTGTATTAAGATAAAGGACGTTTAATTTTGTGGACGCTTGAACAGGTATTTTAGTTGACTTTGGTACTTTGTGTGAACGAAACTGCATTTAGAATGACGTAATGCATACGGAATTTTCCATAAAACAAATTTTCTTTTTCCCATAAAGTAATAACAAAGTAGATAGTCAATTCTTCGTCGACAGAAACGTAGAAACCAAACGCACAAAAAAATACCAAATATTCGTTAATTTCGGAACGCACGTTTATTCTTCTGAATCAAACTTTTCTTTAACGGAACGTAATCAACACCAAAAACGTAGATGGATTTGCTAGAAAGATAATCTATTTATTCAAATATTGTTTTACTCAAAACGAAACAGACAAAAACGTAAAACAACGGCGTGCTTCTTCTACTCGGTCGTCATTCTTAGTTTCGTCGCGCGGAAAAAATTGCTAGTCATTATGCATTAAATGCAAACTAACGGGGGAGATGCGCGCCTTATTTAAATATAAGGTAGCGATAATTTTGAAACGCTACAGGCTATAGAATGAGGTACGATAATAAGGAAGAAGCACATGTAAAAAAGTTAGAAAAAAAAAAGGAATTAATATTGCAAGTGTGGGGATTAGGGGCGAGGGTGTTTGGAAATGACGTAATAAGAAGGGGGTAGTTATTTAACAGCATAATAAAGAGTGTAGTGATATACGGGGCAGAATTGTGTGGATGGAAGGAATGGAAACGTTGGAGAAAATGAGATATTGGAAAGAATATTAAGGTTGGAAAGAGAGACACCGGGGTACCTAGTTGAGGAAGAAATAAAAATTAAGAATATACGCGAGGAGAATAGCAATGAAATATGAAAAAGTTATAGAAAAAAGAAAAGAAGGGGAGATTGTAACAAAATGTGGAGGAAAGTAAGAGATAGAAAGATAAGGAATTGAAAGGAAAACAGGTGGGTGTATTACAAAAGAGGAGGATTTGCAAGAGACGAAGTGGAAAAGCGAAGAAAAGAAGGGGATGGAATAAAAATAGGAGAGAAAATTGCGGAAAAGGGCAGAGATATTTAGAATCAAGATAAAAAGGAAAAAATTATAGGGGGGAATTATAATAAAAAATATGAAGAGTTGGTGGATGAAGGAATGCCGAGGTATTTGAAGGGGGATAAACTTGAAGAAGAAAAGAATAGTAGCGATGTTTAGATAATAAGTACAAGTTAGAAGATAATAGAATGGAAGTGCAGGCTCTGTGGGAAAGAGTGGGAAAACTTGAAACAATTAATTAAATACATAATACACATTAAAAAATGTGGACACAAACACTTAATTCACGAAAACGCCGAAAACTGATTATTACTAATTAACTAATATTCTAAACACAAAATTCCCGCTAAATTACGTATATGAGTACTAAAAGCGCTTAATGCAAATTAAAATTTTCCAAGCTACAAAATCACGAAATACCTAGGAAGATCACAATTATAAAGCAGAAATTCTTGTCTCAAGATAAAGCAAAAGACAAACTACAGCAGCAACTAACATAATCGAGCAACAGTCACCTACACACAAAACAAAAAAACATTGCCGTTTAAAAGAATTTTAACAAAATTATACCAAGATGTATTGAGTATTTTAAAACAAAAATACCGACGAAGGTTACAATACCATTAATAATTATAAAAAAATAAAACATATTTTATTTTATATGTAGAGTAGCCACTAAATATTAATGTACACTCATGAAATTTAAAACTTGGACACCACAATTTCTGTAAACAAAAGTTTGCACATTGTGAAGCGGGCTTAAGGGTATCATTTACAATTCTAACAGCAGGTAGTCTCAGCAGGGGTTATCTTATAGAAGGACTGTAGAATGAATCATTACACTAAGCACGTTTTAGAAAATAGGTAATTTACGTTGCTTACTTAATTTTTTTCTTTAAAGAATATATTTGAAGGTATCGCTAATTAAACACCATAGCTCGATTAATTATCGAATCAAAATTTTGTTTAGGAAATGTTTACAAAATAAAATTAGAAATAATTTTGATTTAAAAACGTCTACAAGCAATAACTTTTAAATTAAATCAAAAACTAAACATGGTTATTTGGGTTGACTGATTATTACTTATTTTTAAATAAATCTAACCTACTAATTATTGTAAGTTATTAAAAAAATCATTAAACTCTCTATTCATAGTCCTTACAAAATGTATATTTTATGACGTTTCATTTTTTCTGTAGTTAATATAAAAGTGAAAATAAAAACTAAGGCAATTCTTATTGTCAACGTATATATTTAGTTTTTGACAAGAATTTATTACATAATTATAATTAAGATACCAAGTTATAGTTTAAAATTAAATGAAAACTTTTTTTAAATAAAGGTATTACTATATAAATAAATATAAGAAATCAATAATGGGTGTGACCTCCATTATTATTGATACATTCTTGGAGGCGTCTGCTCATTGACGCTATCAAGGTATCAATATAATTAATATTAATCGTTTCCCATGCGGTATCAATGGCTGCAATTAGTGCATTACGGTTTACTGGTATAAAATTTGGCCCTTGTTGTCTTCGGATAACAGCAAGTATTCGAGCCCAAACATTTTCGATAATGTTAAAATCTGGGCTTTTGCTGGCCAGGGTAACAGCTCCAAGTTATTTGCTTGTATCCAGTTGCGCACAACCTGCGAAGTATAGGGTCATCATATCCCGATAGTTAATTATCGAATGTTCCAAGAAAATATGTGTAAATAGTAAATGGAATCTACTAACGTAACGTTAAGTCGTTAATTATAGTTACATAACTCTCCTTTCATAAGATATAGTTCATATTAATATGCTTATTGTAAAGCTTCGTACACACCTGAACAACAAACCGAGGAACAAACAGAACAACGAACCGAACGGCAATCGGAACATTAATTTGGACGGTGCTACGTACGAATTTTAGAACAGATTTGCAAGTCCTGATTGTTCCACGAACGGTTTGCGGCGTTCCCGCAACTTGTCGGTTTTTTCTCCGACATCAAAGAAAATGCGCGCGAATGCGTTTGCAGGTTTGGACGAATCTAAACAAAACGGCGAACAAACTTATGCGGGAGAATTAAATTATTTATTTTTGTCCTCCCTTTTGTGGGTTTGTTGTGTTTTAGGTAATATTATGGAGTTGACAGAAGAAAAATGTTTTAAATTAATCAGTGTTTAAGAATGCAAGAAAAAAATGATGTCCCTATTAGCATCATTTGGGCGGGAAATTCCCAAAATAAAAAAAGCGAAGTAAATTATAATTTTTTACTCTTCTTTGTGCGTAAAAATTTGGTTGGCACTATCTTCTTGTTTTCCGCAATTTTCTCTTCTCAATAATAAATATATATGAACTGAAAACTACTGAAAATAATTATGGGAACAGCACAAACGTTCCGTTTGTTGTTCGGATTGTGGAAATCATAAAGATCGTTTGTCGTTCTGTTTGACTTTCGGTTCGTTGTTATGTTTGTTGCTCGGTTTGTTGTTCAGGTGTGTACGAAGCTTTACAACTTAAGCAACAATTTTTGGCGAATAAAGATTAGTTTGTGATGTAATATTAGAAACACAAATTTATATCATATCAAATTTATGACAACTTAAAAACCAAGAACGTGTATGTTATTGCTAAGAAATTATTAAGGAAAAAGCGCAATTGCAGTGTAAATATTTATAATTAGATATTTTCGAAAGTTTATAAGTCCTCTATTGTAATCTTAATACTTAAAATAAAATCCTGTCCATTAGCATTATAAGGAAATGGCTTTTACTTTATGAATAAGTTTCAATAACAATAGAATATCCTTGCTTGTTTAATTTACTTCCTTTGAGTCATATTGCTCTAAGGGTTGTTACATTGGTCATTAGAAGTATGTAATAAATAAACAATTACCTACTGTTTGAGAAGGGGTAGTGTGAACCAATAAATAAAGTAAGAAATGTAAATTCCATTTTAGTTTAAAATTTCAAGTGTTGTGAAAATGCCACCTCATCTCGGTGCTGATTTGAAAGCGCGGATTGTTTCGGAATTAGCGAAGGGCCGTAGCGTGCGTGAAATTTCACGTATGTTAGATATACCAAAGCACCGTAGGGCATTACCGAGTAAAATGGAATCTTGAACACACTTTGGAAAGAGCCATCGGAAGTGGTAGACCTTAAGTATCTACACGGGCTATAGCAGATACACATTTTCCCGGATGCCGTATAACTGCACAAAAAAGATTAAAGGAGATGGGAATAAAGAAGTATAATGCTGCTGCGAAAGAAGTTCTCAGTGACAAAAATATGAGACGTCGTCTGGAATTTGCAAGGCGATATGTGAACGAACCTTTGAAATTTTGGAATCGAGTGATTTTTAGCGACGAAAAAACGTTCAATAGCCGCAACGATGGACCACTAAAAGTTTTTAGAATGGAAGGAACTCGTTACGAAAATAATCACATATGTCCTAAAAACGAAGTGGTTATTTTTCTGTGAAGTGTGGGGTTGGGTTAGCGCGGGGGTCCAGGAGTTTGTTGGGCTATCGATGGACGTCTTGATTCTGCTGCGTATTTAGATATTTTGGAAACTATTATGAAACCTTCAGTCGAGTGTTTTATCCAGACGAAGATTATATTTTCCAACAAGTAAGTATTCTTATTTCACTATACTTTCTCCAAAAAATAGTTCGGGATCTGTTGAATTAACATTTTCATAATGTATTTTTGTTGTTAAAGGACAACGCCCCTATTCATACTTCGCGGGTTGTGCGCAATTGGATACGAGAAAATAACTTGGAGCTGTTACCCTGGCCAGCAAAAGCCCAGATTTTAACATTATCGAAAATGTTTGGGCTCGAATACTTGCTGTTATCCGAAGACAACAAGGGCCAAATTTTATACCAGTAAACCGTAATGCACTAATTGCAGCCATTGATACCGCATGGGAAACGATTAATATTAATTATATTGATACCTTGATAGCGTCAATGAGCAGACGCCTCCAAGAATGTATCAATAATAATGGAGGTCACACCCATTATTGATTTCTTATATTTATTTATATAGTAATACCTTTATTTAAAAAAACGTTTTCATTTAATTTTAAACTATAACTTGGTATCTTAATTATAATTATGTAATAAATTCTTGTCAAAAACTAAATATATACGTTGACAATAAGAATTGCCTTAGTTTTTATTTTCACTTTTTATATTAACTACAGAAAAAATGAAACGTCATAAAATATACATTTTGTAAGGACTAAATATTATGAATAGAGAGTTTAATGATTTTTTTTAATAACTTACAATAATTAGTAGGTTAGATTTATTTAAAAATAAGTAATAATCAGTCAACCCAAATAACCATGTTTAGTTTTTGATTTAATTTAAAAGTTATTGCTTGTAGACGTTTTTAAATCAAAATTATTTCTAATTTTATTTTGTAAACATTTCCTAAACAAAATTTTGATTCGATAATTAATCGAGCTATGGTGTTTAATTAGCGATACCTTCAAATATATTCTTTAAAAAAAAAATTAAGTAAGCAACGTAAATTACCTATTTTCTAAAACGTGCTTAGTGTAATGATTCATTCTACAGTCCTTCTACAAGATAACCCCTGCTGAGACTACCTGCTGTTTGAATTGTAAATGATACCCTTAAGCCCGCTTCACAATGTGCAAACTTTTGTTTACAGAAATTGTGGTGTCCAAGTTTTAAATTTCATGAGTGTACGTATCTATTTATACAAGGCAATGGAGATATTTGTAATTGATCAATATTTTTTTGCTATTTAAGGTATCAAGTAGTTTTTACCACCTAATGTGCACACTTATGCTGCATTCTAAATTTATTTTGATTACAGACAGGGTGTAAACAGGTGGTAAACAAATTTATGTTTCTAAAAAGGAACACCTTGTATGTTAAGAAAAATGCCAACAGTTAACTGTACGTGTCAATGTTTACACGAGATTTCGCAAAACACACATTTTACCTTGTATGTAGTTTGCAATTAATTTTAACATGAAAAAGTAAAGGAACTTTGTACAATATACTCTAACGCTAGTTTTTTGTTTTGGTGGTATGCAGTTTTTTTGTTATAAAGAACTTTAAGTTTTACAATAAAAAATAACCAGCTCAAAGATTAACCTTTTAATCAACAATCAAAACATTTTTAAACATTTACTATTTGTCTTAAAATACAATTCCACAGTTTTACGCCTTTATCCAAAGGTTTCTCTACTGTTAAATTTTTACAATTTTCAACAGCTTTTCTTGAGAGGTCATAACGATTTGGATCATCAGCTTTTTTTAAGTAGTCGAATACAAGATCAACCAAAAGCTTCACCCAAGCGTCTGTCATGACTTCTTCGTTTTCATTCACCAAATGCATTTCTTTTTCATAACAATTAACAAACTGTTTGAGTTTTTCATCAGTTTCCTCGCATTCCAACGTTACGAGATTCCAATGGTCAACCACATATTTTTGTCAATTCCCGCACGTTCCATACATATGTAATCTTCTATAGTAAAATATTTTTCTGGTACTTTGTAGCCCCCAACCTTTAAAAAAATTTAATTATTTAAAAATTTAACTCTTAACAGTAGTACCTGAGTAGCCAGAAACAAAATTGCACATGAAATTGCTATCATTTCGTTTAATTAAAATAAATTGTGTAAGTATCGTTTAAACTTTTTTTTTATAATTAAGTACCTAAATACGCTACAAAACGTTAAAACAAATAGTTTGGCAAACCGCGATTACTATGAAACTTTATTAACAACAACAAATGTTAATATAAGCTAAGATTAAAAATAGATAAGTCAAATCAGTTACTTAATTGTGAAGTAATTAAAAATGTTTTTACTTATATATTATCTTAAAGATTATGAAATAATTTGTAGATCGCATTTTGTATTGGTACTACCATTTACGATTATAGTAAATATTATAGTGAAATATTTTTTTAATTTGCAAAGTGTTGTACGTTTGGTTCATTTTTAATATTTTAGATTTTGCACTATAGTACGTACATTTCCTACAATTTTAATGCTCTTTGATACATAGATACTGCAACGATGTCCTATGTTGAAAGCCACATATTTGCTATGTATCTAGAGTTTTGAAATTTAACTTAATTTAATCAATGGATAAAACCAGAAATGACATAGAAACGGACACCCTAAAGCAATGTATTTATCTTAACTAAAGATTTTAATTTTAATGCACCAGCTAGTGAATAAATAATTAAATAAGAGACTCTTTTGTTTACAACCATTATTTTATTACGTTTTATTTACTCATGTTTTTTTATCAAATTTTTACATATAGGCTGTTCGAATATAAGTCAAATAAATTTATCCTATTGTGGTTGCGTCTTCATATAAAATTTACCACTGCGTTTGCGAGTGTTCAATCAAAATGGTGAACGTTACGTGCACGTTCTCCGTGTATAGCTTTTTTAATTTGCTCTTATCACTACGCAACTCTGGTATTTTTTGGCACATAACCAACTGTTGTTTGTTTGTAGGTTCGGTAATATTTTAAATATCTTTACCAACCAAATTATGCTTTAATAGGTCCCTGCACCAGGTTAATTGCTTGGAACACAATGGTAAGTCTTTTCGTTTCACTCTTTTTAGTGTTAGAGAATTAGAAGAAAGATAATCTTAAATAACCAAAATTTTGAAAAAAAAGACATTTGGAAAAATATTATTAAAATGGCAATAAACAACGAAAAAATAATTTCCCAAGAAAGAAAGTGCTGTTTTAGATTAAATTGTTTTTGATTGGTTTATTAAAACACGAACATAAAATATACCAGTGTCCGGACCTCTTCTTCAGGAAAAGCTTTGGACGTGGCAAAATTGTTGGAGCTCGAGTAATTTGAGGCGTTAAATGGATAGCTACAGAAATTTTGTGTGACGCTGGAACATCAATCTGAAAACTATTTTTGGAGAAACGGCACGGAATGAAACAAAACAGAATAAAAACAAAAATTATTATCCATTATTAATAAACATTCTCCGGAAAATTTGTTTAACGCCGATGAAACTGGTCTCTTTTTCAGAGCTTTACCAAAAAATAAGCTGGCTTTTAAAAAAAAAATGTTTGGGAAAAAAAATTTCTAAGGAACGCCTAACAGTTTTATTTTGCGTCAGTATGATGGGAGAAAAAAAACTTTTTGTAATTAAAAATTAATAAATCTACGTTGTTTTAAAGGATTGCATGCTGATAAATTACCATGTAAGTGGCACTTTAATAAAAAAAAACCTGAGGCAAGAGATATAATGTCTAATTACTTGGCAAAATTTTACAAAAAAATGCAAAGACAGAAGCGCAAAGTTCATCTTTTTTTGGACAATGCAACTTCTCATCCGGATATTAAATTGAAATATAAAAAATTAATTTTTTTTTCTCCGAATATGACTGCAGTTTGCCAACCATTACGCCAGGGGATTACTAAAAATTTTAAACTTATTTACAAACAGTTTCTTGCAAAAAAAACTTTGAACATCAATGGAATATTCCGAACACGGTAGGTAGCATAGGAAAAAACAATTACAATTCTTAACGCGCTCATTTAGATTGTTGCAGCATAGAAAAAAGTTAAACCAACGCTGATAATTAATTACAACCATAAAGCTGGTTTTCTGCAAAACGATTTTAACGAGTCAGAAAATGAAGATGATCTGCCGCTTTCACACCTTTTAGAAATCATGTAGCAGAAAGCGTGTAGCATCAACTCAGAAGATTATTTAACAATTGATGACAAACTGCAGACTGAAAATATGGAGTTCGATATTAGTCAGTGTGTACAGGAATACATAAACCAAAAGGAAAGTAATGCAAACCGCTAAAGTGACAGTTATTCGGATGACAAAATAATGGTGAATTCTAGTGTTAAATATATCAGAGAAGCTTATAAACAATTGAAAAATATTAAAATTTTTTACGTTAAACAGTGATTTATATACCATAAAGCAGATTTTCATCCGTAATTCGTTCGCAATTTGTAAAGAAAAGTACTTTCCATAGATGAGATAAAAGCAACCTAAATAACCAAAATACTATTAAAGGTGATCTGCAACCTAGTACATCTTCATTTCAAGCGCGGTCTGGTCCAAAACCTAACACATCATCATCTCGAGAACTGATCGATTTACAATCTTACACGTCTCCATGTCAAGCACTAACTGAACAACACAAACTAATTTCTTTAAATAAATTAGCCGCAAAAGATAATATTTTACTTCAAGCCACCAAAATGTTGCAAACGTCAAAGAGAAAGTTTTCTCCAGCCCAAATTGGCGATACCGTAAGAATTCAAGTCCCTGATGTCGATCGTGATCGCACAGACCCCAGAAATGTGTTAACGATTGTGGTTGGAATAGAGGATTCAGACTTTTATAAATTAGCAAACCAAAATGGTACCTTAACGCAGCTTTTCACCTGTAACCAGTTTGCAATTTGTAAAGAAAAGTTACTTTTCATCGATGAGGTTTCGACTCAAGAAATGTCGCTAAGAGAAACAGCTTCTGTTAATTTAAACAGTTGAATGCAAGGCTATACACGTTGAAACTGCAGAGTCATGGCAATTTAAATTGTTGCAATAATTAACATTATTATACATTTATCCGGTAAATGTCAACTTTCTCCGGTGAAAATTTGATATAATAATATTTGATCGATATTTAGAACATACGCCAAACAACTTACATTAGTGTTGACATTCACCGGTGTATCTCAACATTCACTGGATTTTGGTGTTTCACAATAACATATGTACTTCAGATATAACCAATATTTCCGCAACGCTGACAACATTTGCTGATGACTCAGTCATTTTCACTCAAGCCCCTATCCTAAAAAATGCAGGAATGGCATTACAACATGCAACCAACAAACTCTTCTATTGGTTCAAACGCGGGAATATCCAAATTAACGCCGATAAAGATCAAACCAAAATATTTACCATGCGAAGAATCATAAACTCCTTTTATGTACCGGGTGACCCATTAAAACTGTTCCTCAGCTATATCGGGAACCGTTCGTTATGACTTTGGTGTAAATTGGCACGAAAAATTGCAGAAAATATTTGTATGTTTTAAAAATGACCACCAGAGGGCGTAACTGCTATCTTAAATTTTTTAATTGCAATTTCTATAAATTTCGTAAAATAAACAAAAATTTTTTTTGAAATTTGTAAAAAGAACCAGTTTATCTATCATTTTCGTAAAAAAAAGTTCAGTTATTTCAAAAACAAAGATGGCGGGGAGTGTTCAATTGTTTTTGCAATAACCTCTTAACTTCTTAACGGTTATACCGATTTTAACAAATTCGTTGAAAAAAACATTTTTTAAGCAATAAGAATCGACCAAAATATAGTTAATTTAGTTGAATCCTTCTCCGCCAGGGGGCTAGTTTTGACACCATGACACAAATTAAAAAAAATCAAAAAAATCAAATGGAATGATATGACTTTTTTATGATACAGTAACCAAATAACATCCAAATACGCCCGTGAAAACTATTTTTTAAAATCTCGTTCCTAACCTCAAAAATTGGGAAAATGAGAATGATGGATGTTTGAAGATTGAGTACCGCGCGGTAAATTTTCTAAAACTATTAAAAATTTAGCACAAAATAAATAAGATGTTAAAGAGACTTTTTTGAAATATGGTGTGTGGTCTTGGAAAATAGAAAGATAAGTAGGTAGTTTAGTTTATCTTTGCCAAAAAAATATAATATATTTGAAAATTAAAAAAAATAAGATATTCCTTTTTAATCGCAATAATGAAAAACAAGGTAAGTCTTGGCTTGGTTTTAAAGTAAAGTAAAAGCACCTTACACTTTAGATCTTAGAAAATTAAACAAATGGAACACAATGCATTATAAAATAACAGTAGTAATTTTGAAAATTATTTTGTTGTGCTTACATTCAAAAAGTGCAGTTTTTTTAATTTGTAATCTTTTTTTAAAATGCCGATTTCTAACCAAGAAGCATTTAATATGCTGGCGATCTATTTTAAATGTTTTCAAAATGGGATTATCGCTGCTCGCATCTTCTATTTGCGCTATCCGAATCAACCGCAATACCATCGCCGCATGTTTGTGCGTTTAGCCCAGGGCCTGTTAACAACGGGTAGCATCCGTAAACCTGTCATGAATCGGAGAAATAGGCAAAATAACGAACAAAATGTTATTAATATCCTGGCATCGATAGAAATCAATCCCGAAATTAGTACTAGAGAAATTTACCGAGACTTGGGTATTCCTCAAAGTACGGTTCATCGCAATATTTAAACCCAGAGGTATGTAAGAGGTATATCTCTTTTTATAGAGTTTAATCTATTTTACACTTAAATTATAAACTCCCATGTTTATTTTACATTTTTTGCTATTTTAGGCTACACCCCTACCATATCAACTTACACCAAGGTCTTACTCCTCCGGATTTCGACCGAAGGATAGATTTTTGCCACTAGCTATTAAACATGGTAGCAGAAAATCCTTAATTTTTGTCAAATGTGTTGATGACTGACGAAACCACTTTCAGTAGTAATGGGCAGTTGAACTTACATAATGTGCACTTTTGGGCCCGAAATAATCCGCGCTGGTCTGGAGAAGTCCGGCATCAAAGGAGATATAGTGTAAATGTTTGGTGTGGGATAATTGGAGGGCGGGTTGTTGGTCTGTTTATTTTGGACAAAGCATTTAATGGTCGAACATACCTACATTTCTTAGAAAATGTTCTTCCAATTTTAATGGATGATATTCCCCTGGACGTCCGCCAAAATATGTTTTTCCAGCATGATGGTTGTCCCGCCCATTATGCCGTTGCTGTTCGCCAGTAGTTAGATGCCACCTTCCCCGACCGTTGGATCAGAAGAGGAAGCCTGTTCCCTTGGCCTCCAAGGCAAGTTTTCGTAATGTTATTTGCCGTAAAATTGCTTCAGTATTTAACACAAGAATCTTTGGATGTTGCATTTTGGAATGATTTTGTTTATAATTGCGCACATATTAAAATTTATTAAATATTTCAGGCTCTCTTGATTTAACCTGCCTTGATTTTTATCTCTAGGAAAGAATTAAGGATATAGTCTTAGCAAAAGGCCAACTTCCCGCGACGATATGATTGCAAGAATCAGGAATGCCATCTTGAACATCCCAAGAGCTAAAATTGAGAGTGCTGTTCTTTCAACACGTCAGCGTCTTCAGATGTGCATCCAAAATAATGGAAGCCATTTTGAACACTTGGGTCGCCATTAGATTTCTTTCTTTTTCCTTTTATGGGTTTCATTAAAAAACGGTTTTTTTAGAACCACAGACCATTTCATAAAAAAATTCCGTAAAGTAACTATATTATACCTACTAAAATCTTTGTAAATGGTTCCAAAATATATGGTCTAACATATTCGAATTATTATTAGACTTACTTTTTATATTAAAGGTTAGAATTACAAGAGTAATATTAAAGTGACAATAAGTTCAAAATACGTTTAGTCCCTTTGGAGCAACATGAATGTTCTGATAATACATTTTTTTTAAATAATACTTAAATGAATTCTATTTAGACTCACAATTGTCTCCTTAACATCTTATTTATTTTGTGCTAAATTTTTAATGGTTTTAAAAAAATTTACCGCGCGGTCCTCGATCTTTAAATATCCATTATTCTTATTTTCCCAATATTTGAGGTTAGGAACGAGATTTTGAAAAATGGTTTTTATTGACCTATTTGGATGTTATTTGGCTACTTTATCATAAAGAAAAAGTCATATCATTCCATTTGATTTTTTTGATTTTTTTGAATTTGGGTCATGGTGTCAAAACTAGCCCCTGGCGAAAAATATTTAACTAAATTAAATATATTTTAGTTGATTTTTATTGCGTAAGGAATGTTCTTTTCAACAATATTAAATTTGTTAAAATCGGTCAAACCGTTAAGAAGTTAAAGCAGGTTATTGCAAAAACAATTGAAAACCCCCCGCCATCTTTGTTTTTGAAATAACAAAACTTTTGTTTTTACGAAAATGATAGATAAACTGGTTCTCTTTACAAATGTAAAAAAAATTTTTGTTTATTATGCGAAATTTATAGAAAATGCAATTTAAAAATTTAAGATGGCAGTTACGCTCTCTGGTGGTCATTTTTAAAACTTGAAAATATTTTTCTGCGATTTTTCATAGCCGATTTACATAATATTTTTTTTAAACCAAAGTCATACGACGAACGGTTCCCGAGATATGGCCGAGGAACAGTGGGTCACCTGGTACATATCAATAATAGTATAATACCATGGAATCCAAACGATTACGCAGTGAAATACCTAGGAGTGTAACTTAAAATTAGACTAGGCATAGGCAGTTGTATTCCTTAACAAACAGTAAATCAACACTAAAAATTGAATGTGCAGTATTACTATACAAAAGTCTGCTAAGAACTCTTGCACTATACTCATCTCCTGTATAGTAAAATACGTCCAAAAGCAATATACAAAAATTGCAGAGATTCCAAACCAAGGTATTGAGAATTATATGTAGAAAATGTTATTTAAAAACCTAAATTTATTATTAACTCAAATATGTGTAATGGCGCAGTGCACTATGAACTATTTCAAAGAAGTATTCACACTAGACTGAAACGCAGATTACCACAAGGTATTATTCGTCTAAATCACAATTAAACCACATTATTGTTACTGTTAATTTTACCGGAAATTGTTATTGTCTAACATTCTATAAAACTGCGACTTAGTTTTATTAATTATAGTTTAATTTCTGTAGACAATTGTATTAATGCGATGTATAACAAAGTATTATTTGTTGATCTGGCAATAAAATAGTTACAAAAAAAAACAAAGTAATTATTGTGAGCTTATGATTTGTCTTATTTTTGGTAGAATGCAATTCCAAAGTTTAATTGCTTTCTCTGAATTTTCATTTGTCGAAATTTCTTTGCAATTATTCACAGCTTCTGTTGCGATTTGATAACGTTTCGAACTATCAGATACTTCTAAGAATACAAGCATAATATCAGTTAACCAATTCACCCAAGCTTCTGCCACCATATCTCCGCTAGTATTCATCAATCGCATTTCTTTTTGCCAACATTCCATAAATTGCTTGTATTGTTTAGTTTCCACAACTTCCAGCGTTTCAAAGTCGAAACCATCTGAAATAAACTTTTGGTCTACTCCGACACGTTCCATACAAATATAGTCTTCTTTGGTAAAATTCTTTTCAGGAATATCGTAGGAACTATTCTGAAATAATTGTCAATTAGTTACTTTTGGTTTCATTATTAGACATACCCCTATAACCAAAACCAAGATTGAACATATTACTATTTTCATTGTGTGCAACAGTTATTCAACTTTAACTATATGAATTGTATATGTATGACTCGAACAGTTACCATATGCTCTCTCAGAAAAGATGCGTCTTAATCTGTAAAGTTATTTATATAAAGAAAAGTGTAAAGTCATCGTTTAATATAGAAACAGATAAAAACCAAAATATTTGTAAATTATAAATAATTATTAACACTAATTAATTACATCAAATATAAATAAATAAAGTAAATAAGTAGAAATAACAATCATATTTTTTGTCATTCTCTGATTTCATTAAAGTTTAAAAGACGATTCTATACAGGGTGTGGCGCGAAGAGTTTTAATTAAAAGTAATGGCGGATAGAGTTATGTTAAAAATCTGAAATTACGAAGCTATAGGTTTTCGATGACGCCGAGTTCAAATATAATATTGTCCTTAATGTGGCACTTTCGGTTATACCGGAAGTAGACGTTAACTTTGTTATTTTAAATAGAACCTAGTATTTCTTATTTTATTTTCGGATTCTACATGAAATTTTAGATTAAATTTGTGAACAATGTCCTATACCAAAAATGAAGTATTTTCGAGATATTTCGATTTTTTTAAAAGTTTTGAAAAAATCCTAGTCTACATTGAATACCGATATCTCCATTAATTACAAAGCTAGTGACATGAAATTGTAACTAGTAAACAACAAGCGCTTGCCCGTTAACTCCATGTGTCCAACTCATTGATATTTCATACAGAGTGTTTAAAACTTAGCTGCCACCGTGGCCAATTTAAATCATTTATAAGTTGCTTACTTTAAATAGAACACCCTGTATTTTATTACATTTTTCGCTGTATTTTTTAAGCCAATTCGTTTGGTATCAGTATTTCCTATACCTAAATCCAACCAGTTTTGAGATATTTCATTACCTTTGTTAAAACATGATTTCCATTATTGAAGGTGATATTTTGATATTTTTTCATAAGTTATTAATTCTGAAAAGTAACCAATAGCCTGAAAGGATTATTAATTATGGATATCATTAAAAACGTTGACTAGGTATTTTGTATTAATTTAATTAGATAACTTACAAACAAAATAACTAAATGTAATATTAAACAAATAAAGTTTTATAATAAGTGTTCAAAATTAGCTCCATCTACTTCTAAACATTTATGAATCCTTTTCATTAAGCTACGTGTCTTGTAATTCTGGAAATATGGTCGGGTGTTAGAGAATTAAAAGCAAGTAAGACTCTTTGCATCATATCTTCCTTTGTCGTAACAGGTTTGGAAAATACCTGATTTTTAATGTAACCCCAAATACCAAAATCTAGAGGAGCCAAATCAGGACAGCGAGCTGGCCAACGAAACGGACCTTGATTGGCAATCCATCTATCATCAAACATGTCGTAAAGATGGTCAGCAACACGCCCAAAGTTATGAGGAGGTGCTCCATCTTGCTGATACCAAGCTGAAGTCGCCTCTCCATTTCTTAAAGTATGTAACGCTGGTCGTATGACTTCTTCTAAAATATCGCAATATCTTTCACCGTTTAAATTTTCATCATAAAATTTTATTGCTAAAATTTTATCCTCTTTTATTGCACAAAAAACATTAAAACTTCAACTATCTTGGAAAGAACGTTCTTTAATAACATGTGGATTTTCATTAGACCAAAAATGGGAATTATGTCGATTAAATAATCCATTTTGCTAAACTTTGCTTCATCACACCATATAACTTTTTTTATGAAGTTTTCATCCTCTTGGGTCTTCATTAAAAACCATTCACAGAATTGCACCCTTCGAGAAGGATCATCTAATTTTAAGTGCTGCACCAAATGATACGAAATGGTTTCCATTTGTGTTTTTTCAAATGCGATGAATTGTTCTCGTCGACAAAGTAAGATCTCTTTCACAATCTCTAATAGAGGCATTTGGAGAGGCCGTAAAATAACCCAAAACATTAATTTCGTTTATGTCATTGTCCACTAGTGGTTTATTTTTATTAATTTGTGTCTTAAATTGACTAAACTGACGGCATTTTTTAAGCAATCTTCTTATAATATCACCAGTTGCATTTGGTCGATTTGGATATCTTTCTGCAAAAACACGACAAGTCCTTTCAACAATTCTATTACACTCGCCGTAAATAATAATAAGATTCAGGAAATCATCATTAGTAAACCCTACATTTGCCATTGTTTACTATGAAATACAAACTGGTAAAGAAAACTGTCAAAACAACATAAACATTAACGTTCTAACTATCAAATCTTTGACAGCCATGGCCTACCCTTTACTAATGTTGAAATAATTAAGTGTTGTTATGTTTTAACAAAGATAATGAAATATCTCAAAACTGGTTGGATTTAAGTATAGGGTATACTGATACCAAACAAATTGGCTTAAAAAAATACAGCGAAAAATGTAATAAAATACAGGGTGTTCTATTTAAAGTAAGCAACTTATAAATGATTTAAATTGGCCACGGTGGCAGCTAAGTTTTAAACACTCTGTATGAAATATCAATGAGTTGGACACATATAGTTAACGGGCAAGCGCTTGTTGTTTTTTAGTTACAATTTCACGTCACTAGCTTCCTTATTAATGGAGATATCGGTATTCAATGTAGACTAGGATTTTTTCAAAATTTTTAAAGAAATCGAAATATCTCGAAAATACTTCATTTTTGGTATAGGACATTGTTCAAAAATTTAATCTAAAATTTCATGTAGAATCCGAAAATAAAATAAAAAATACTAGGTTCCTTTTAAAATTACAAAGTTGACGTCTACTTCCGGTATAACCGGAAGTGCCACATTAAGGACAATATTATATTTGAACTCGGCGTCATCGAAAACCTATAGATTCGTAATTTCAGATTTTTAACATAACTCTATCCGCCATTACTTTTAATCAAAACTCTTCGCGCCACACCCTGTATATACGTACGTAATCTTTCAGCATTTTTTTTTAATTTGAATAAGTTTAGCAGTATTTATTATTTGGGTAAGCAGTACACCTTATAAAAGTTGGTTACACAACTACAACAAAAAGTTATATTTGATTATTGGTTACTAAGGTTTCTCAATATTAACAAAGATTTTTACATATTACACAAAGTTAAGTGGTATCTGACAATAACTAATTTTTCCATAATAATAGAACGAACGCATGGGTAGAAGACGAATTGGACATACTATTTTGACTAATTTATGCAAGGTGGCTCTAACAATAAAACACGTAATCCTAAATTGTCAAAAATACAAGAACTAAAGAACAATTTGCCAAATGGGAGAAAACTACAATAAAGTGATGTTAAATACCAATGAACTGAAGCTCTACTCTAATCACAGAAATAATTAACACAAAATAAATTTGTATAATAAACCTTTAGTTTAAGTGACTGCTAAGAATCTTAGTAATTATGACACTCAAGTTTGTTTCAATAAAAATATTACAATTTAAATAATTCAATACACAAAACAAAGAGTTTTGATTAAAAGTTATAAAAGACAACATTTTATTAGAGTTTTGAAATTACCCCAGTAGTGGTTTTCAAGAATTTTAAGTTCAAATATAATATTATGTATTAGGAACCTTTGGTTATCCGTAAGTGAAGTCTATCTTCTTACTCATTTTCAATAAAAACTACTATTTTTTATTTTATTTTAGAATTCTGCTGTAAATTTTAGATAGAATTGTTGTACCATATCCTATAGCTAAAATTAACCTTTTAAAAATATTTGTATGTTTCTTTTAACACCGAGTTCTCAAGAATCTACATTCTACCAATAAAGTTACTGACTTGAAACTTTAACCAGTAGACAACTGGATCTTGACGTTAACGACTTATAAGTGTTACGACATCTAGTGTCGACTTGTGCTAACAATTAATATCGCTTACTTTTTGAATCTACTGAAAATAAATGGTTTACAACTTGATACGATAAAAATTCACGTTTACTAGCTTTTACTTTTTGAACGTTAAGATTTTTCTGCCTACGTGTTACTTTGCTTATTACGGCCTTGTCTACACTTTCACTGCGAGTTTAATAGAACAAGGTCAACGTCTAAATCCAATTGCGTTTGTTTTCATGTTCTTTCTTTTTGGTGTTTGACTGTCAAGGAGGACAGTCGTGTTTTGTAAAAAAAGGAATTGCGAAAGGAAATTCTAAACACGAGTGATGGATTAATCCCAAGATGTTATAACCATCTACCTGTTGTGAAATATAAATTACACCTGATATGTAATGAGAAATAAACCGAGGTGTTGTTTAGAATGAACGTTTGCAGATGAGCTCACTGACATATATTTTACCACGTGGCAAGTCACTGCATTGGGTTTCTCTAATTATTACAGTTTTTTTGTCCGTTCGTTTTGTCTGGGATTAATTTACTTGATGTTTTCTGAGATTTGATTACGTCCAGAAATTGTGGATTGTCTTCTGGAACCGTTCCTGTCTTATGCTGTGGTAATTGGAGGAATTAACCTCTCGACCCTTACTTGTACTCAAGGAAGTGTTATGTGGAAATAAACTTATGCTGTTAGGAAGTGCCGATTAAAATTCTGTCACGCAAGATAGCGGGGATTAGCAACTGTGGCGCGTCTTGCAGTAACACCGGAAAGAGATTTACTGCAATACTGTGCCGCCGACCTAAATTGCCATCAGTGTTTTGCTTTGCAGTATTTCAATTTTAGCGTGTGTATCCGAACAATTCAATTACTAGTACCAAACCATTTCTTAACTATAACTGGCATCTATTGATGTCGAACCCTCCAAAAGAACGTCTTAATAAACTATACACGTATGTTATCAAGTATTAAGTATCTCAAAGTTATAATATTTTTAATGTTAAAGAACTTGGTGTCGTTAGACGAATTTATTTGTACTCAACGGTGTCTTATCCTTTTTGTTCGTGTTGTTATCAAAGTAACCTTGACTACTTTGAAGAATTACGTTATAAGTTTAGGTGGCTCTTCTCAGTTATCTACTTCTTGTTACATAGGAACCTACACGCTCTGGGTGCTTAGACAAAGCTAGCTGTATGTGATCCTAGTTAAGTAACTTATCTCTAGAATAATTGTGGGTCGCTGGACCAATTAGTTGTACACGACAATTTCTTATCCTGTTTGTTCGTATTACTATTAAAGTGATCTTGTCTGCTTTGATGAAGTTTGTTTTAAATTAAGGTGGCGCTTAAAACTAAATTACTTACTGTCACATTTGAATACACACGCTCTGTGTGCGTAGCTAGAGGAATAAGTTTGACGCTCAAAAATGATAAAAATCCATCTCACTCAATAGCAGCGGCTATCTAGTTGCGTATATTACTTGTTTGCGGTGTCGCTAATTACTTTATAATTAAATGTGTGAATATCAACCAGAGTGCACGATATTCTATATTACTACCGATATATTTTATGTGTATAACGTATTATATGTGTAACCGACTAAACAGCTCTTAAACCGACGCTACTATTTTTTTTTAATTGCTCATTAGCTTAAGATATTGTAACAAACTCAATTTCCTAACGATTTTTTAACTATTTTGGTTACAAAAAATAATATCGTTGGATTGATGATTAAAGTTTCAAATGGAGAAAACAATACACGTGTACATCATATGATAGATTATAGAAGATAAGATAGATGTTTTACTTGCTAGAGTAGGAATAACATTTTCAACTTAGATGATTGTTCTACATAATAACCAAAATGTTTCCTCTTCAATAATATTAATTCCTGTATATTAAATATAACTACAACCAGTAACTACGATTTAAATAAAATAAAACTAGCCTGAACAGACTTTGAAATTTCATTTATTTAATCATTTTTACAGTGTACATAAATAAATATAAATTTATATTCATATTTCTTGAACATACTATTTTTTGTCATTGTCGTGACTGGTGCTTGGACCGGTTCTTTATATGTCGTCATGCAATGGTTGTGCTGTTATATTTGATGTTATTATTTACTTACTCTATTGTTTACACACTTAATCAATATCAATAAATTAGATACTGAGGTGAGTAAGGGTTGGTATGTTTAGGTTTTAGTAGTTTTCCTAAACCTTGAAAGAAATGCTTTGCCAAGACAAACCAATACACCACTGCAAAAGACTACGTGACCACACTATACCGGTTTATACTGATCCTCTGGGGCACCATTCATAACACTTACATCATAATTTAATAATGAATAAACCTAAAAAGGAAATGAATGAAAACAGTAAGTCAGAAAATTCTTAAAGGAACTAAAATAACAAAACAAAATAAAAAATGCATACGTATGATAATTAAAATTGTAACGTTTGTAATAAACACCAAAAGATGGCGCTTTGAAAAAAGAGTAAATTATTTTGCCGCCATTTTCTCTCCTGTATATAAATCATGCGTGAAATCTCCTCACTTTTCATTGATAAATTTTTAGTATAATAGAGCGAGTTTTATAGTTTAAGTTCAATTCCTTCCTGAGTTATCATCTAGAACTATCTTATTATAACCGTTTAAAATCTATTGTTGACGATTAACCGCTTGATATCTGATTCTAAATGTTTCTCTTATTGGCCACCGTTTCCAACGGATTTTCTTAACGTTCTTGCTGTATAAAAGAAATCCCGTCTTCAGATTTGATTTTTTACGCAACTTCCATATTGTAGCTTCTAATTTCAATAAGATTCTCTTCGCACAAAAGAATTCAATGTGGTAGATTTGATTCTAACCTAAAAATCTGCAGTGCGATTTCAATTGGCTAAAATTTTTAGTAATAACGTCTACGATTTTATACAATCTCTTGATTTACCTTGAAACAACCTAAAACTTTACTTGTTAGGAAATGACCGTTTAATTTACAGTAATACTACCGAAAACCGATACAAACAGCACTGTTGCCACGTTTTGTTCTACGACCGCTAGCATATCTTTGCGGAACAGCTGTGGTGTTTGAAACGTCATTTTTGGTCCTTTCGAACCGGGCCACTACTGTCGGGTCCGCGAGAAATTCGACAAGCACCCCGAGGAAACAATCGCGGTACATTGACGTTCTGAAGACTATTTTACATCACATTCGTAACTATTTTATTTACGGAAATCCAATTAATTATCACCGAGGTCCGAGAAATTGCCGTTCAAGTTTACGTATGCGTAAGCTGACAAACCGTGAAAGTGGCTACATTATCCCTGATACATACAGAGTACGGCGACAATCCCGTCCTAAACCACTAGAATTTGTCGTATTAATGTTCATTACCACAAATTGTTATTTATATTTATTTGCTTATAAGTAAACAACACTTGTGTAATGTACTGTTCAAATTCTAACGTTTAGTTTTCTCTGGCTGAAGCAATTCAAAGCCGAAAATAAATTTTGGCACATCTCTGGACTCAATTAACCTTTTATTATTGTTAATTATGTTAATGTCACCTGACTTCTTCGTCAGTAAAAATTACCAAATGTCAAAGAATATTCCAAAACTTACTCAGCTTATTTATTATTATTATTCTAATAATACAAAATGAATGAAACCTGTAAATTAAACAATAGTTTACAGCAACGTGACTACTTCTAGTAACTAATACAGGATGTGTCTTGATAATAGCTGTTAGACAAATAATAATGAGAACGAAAAAACCGATTTCGCTGAAAATTGTAAATTTATACAAATGGATATGGTCTACTTACTGAAAATATTTTTATTGTGATTTTACTTCCGGTTATACCGAAAGTGGATACCAACTTTGTTATTCTAAACAGAATGCTCTAATTTTTATTTTATTTTCCGCATAAAATTTTACGTCTCCAACAATGGAATTTCAACAAATTTTTCCCACAATTTTTTTATATTTGATATTTAAGGAGATATTGTTACAACAATTAATGTCACGTGATTGTTGTTGGATCAAAAAATAGTTTAAACAAAAGTTGTGTAAAATTAAATTACAAACAACTTTTATTTGAAACAAAATGTGTAAAGAAATATGTTTCTAAATATTTAAAAAATTAAAAAATCTGTTAATAAATCTCTTTGCTAGATAAATTATGCCAAAATCTAATCAGATTTGCAGAATTATAAATACGGCCCATTTGCAAAGTTTTATAATATCTAACTTGTAAGATGTGGAGTAATAATATAACGAATTTGTTTACGCTTCGATAGTTCCATTCTGAAACTATACGCGTCTTAAGATTATTATCTTCCGGGTTGAGCCGTGTTCGTCCTTCCTTTCTACGTTCTCTGCTTGACGTTTCGCTAACCATGCTGTTAGCTTCTTCAGAAGTTACTCTAAAGACTGATGTTGTTGTCTTCTGCTCCTCGTTATATACCTATGTTCCGTTATGGTTGGTTGATGTCGATCAGTGACGAGTGGTTGGTTTAGATGGTTGATTGATTTTCTGTTTGGTGTTGACTAATTTTGTGGTGACATTTGTTTTCTTTGTTTTGTGAAGAGTTAGTTTCCACGTGTTGCTTAATCGGTAACCATCTTCTCGATTGAAGTTGTTTTATTTTTCATAATTTCTAAGGATTCTCTGATTATCCTTGGATAGTAGTTGTTAGTCTTTGATAGAACTTTAGCTTCCTCGAAGTTGATGATGTGTTTTTCTTTTGTGTAGATGTTCTGCGATTGCTGATTTATCTACTGCTCTGGACTTGGCGTCTCGGTAATGTTCTTTTAATCTACATTTTATGTTGCGTCCGGTTTGACCAATGTAGACCTTTCTACATGAACAATCAATTTGGTAGACCCCTTTGTTGAGAATATGGCCTCATGGAAAAGAAGCACTTACTGTATTTCTTAACCACCTCAACACTCAGCACGAAAAGATCAAGTTTACCATGGAGACAGAAGAGAATAAGGAGCTTCCTAAGCTAACAAGATTCCTGACGAGGTTCACAAAGCAGAAGAACTTCGACACGTCCAACAAGCCCTAATGAAGAACGGCTATACCAGAAACGAAATAAGAGCCGCTTGTCACAGGAAATCCGAAAAAGAGAAGGAACAGGTCACCACCTACGCTCGTTTGCCATTCATTGCTGGAGTAACTGACAAATTAAGAAAATCATTGGAGAAGAAGAATATCGGTATCAGGTTTGGAACGGTTAGAAAAATCCAGCAACTACTACCTTCTAATAAAGATAACCTGCCGAAACTCTCAACAAAATGGGTCTACCAAATTGATTGTTCATGTGGAAAGGTCTACATTGGTCAAACCGGACGCAACATAAAATGTAGATTAAAAGAACATCACCGAGACGCCAAGTCCAGAGCAGTAGATAAATCAGCAATTGCAGAACATCTACACGAAAAAGGAAAATACATCATCAACTTCGAGGAAGCTAAAGTTCTATCAAAGACTAACAACTACTTTCCAAGGATAATCAGAGAATCCTTCAATCGAGAAGATGGTTACCGATTAAGCAACACGTAGAAACTAACTCTTCACAAAAAACAAAGAAAACAAATGTGCTCCACAAAATTAGTCAATACAAAACAGAAGATCAACCAACCATCGAAAACCACCCGTCACTGATCGACATCAACCAACCGTAACGGAACATAGGTATAACAAGGAGCAGAAGACAACAACATCAGTCTTTCGAGTAACTTCTGAAGAAGCTAACAGCATGGTTAGCGAAACGTCAAGCAGAGAACGTAGGAAGGAAGGACGAACACGGCTCAACCCGGAAGATAATAATCTTAATGACAACAGCCGCGAAAGCTTACATTCATACATTATACGCGTCTTCTATAACTAAATTTTTAATATCCTATTATAATAATACTTTTAACAACTTTTGTCCTTATAAATTTTTGTTTGCGTACGTTTTTCTTACTGATCTCAATACAGGGTGGTCACTTACAAGAAGCTCACCATTGGAATTAAGTAGGGCAATTTTAAATATGAACAAAAGAGCAGGACTCTGTATCCAGCAAGAAGGTGGACATTTTGAGCAGCTTTAGTAATATTTTCGTTTTTTTAAAGTTACCTAATGAAAATAAATTCTACATTCCGCTTGCCATAGCCAACTGATTTATATTAATAAATAATAAGTTTTTTTGTCATAACTTGAGAATGAGTGGGAATATCTTACTTTTCTTTAATTCTTAAAAGTGGTAAAATGTGCGACTTTTCTTTAATTTAACCGATGCGCACAAAATTAATCGTACTTGAAAGATTGCATTTATACCTACTACGCCAAAAAAAAGTACGTTGTTAAACGCACGACCACGGTACGTATACATAGGACGCGACAAAATTTATGAATGACATGCATAAAAAAATTTAACATAACTTGTGTAACTAGGAAGTCTTCAGTGTTTGACAGTTAATTGGCAGAGATAACAGTTCTCAAACGCAAATCTATTATTTGAGTATCCAACAAAAAAAAATTAAAAGCCAAAATAGACTCCGTTGATAACAGTTGCTGGCTGTTCACAAGGACTAGATAAACGGCTTATTTTGAGTAGTGACCTTGGCCCAAAGACGGTTTGAAAGAAGATTGAAGGTCCCACGATGGCGTGATATCAAATCTACTTCAATATTTTACAATTTTTGGATTATTCTCCTTGCCAGCATAACCATCATTAATTAAAACGGAGTACGTCTGCAATGACCAAGAAAATAAGCCAAATGGGAAAAACCCCAAACGACAGACCCACAAAAAATAGTTCCTGCAATTAATATAACTTGTAAAAACAAATATTTTATTAAAACAAAGGAAAGTAAAAAAAAGGTACTTACACGGAAACCCTAATCGAAGACTTATTCCCTAACTAGAATGGGATAATTCTACTTTAATTAATATTACAAAGCACATGTCTAATTGTTCAATTTTTAGACAGCATTTTCCATGTACACCTTTTCGCAACGATCGGCAAATCCGAAATTAAGTGTAATTTTTGCGAGAAAACGAGGACAAATCATTAGAACCGGCAACTCCAAACAATCAAAATCCCCAAAAGACTGTTCAACATAAGAAGGCATATTCAAACGCATTAGTATTAACACGGCTGCCTATGCTGTAGGGAGAAATTGGCCTATAAATCAATTATTCGCGAGATGATCCCGTCACATATTGTAATACCAAATTCGCTTGCTTCCCAATTCAGTTTAGTTCCTGTAAAATAAAAAAACCGGACGGATCTCGGGCGCCAGATTTGATGACAAAGTTTACTCTCCGTGTGCTCGTCGGGCAGCTACAGTAAAGGTTAAAAATTCCAGAGGTCTAATCATCTTCGAGAAGCAGTTCGGAGAAATAAAGGAAACGTCATGTATCAAAGTACAAGCACAAACCATGCGGGTGAGGGTTTCGGTAATGTAAGCAAAGCGGCGGTCGGTTAAGTAATATGGTATGTAGTGTGAGTGACCGAGTCGACACACAAAAATGCGCTATATTGACCCGGGCAATTGTTTAAGTAGTGTATTCAAGGCGCGAAAGTGCGTCACCCCAAATACAACACACGGATAGGAAAAGAACAGTAACGGGAACATAAAGCGGTATCTCTGCAACATGCGGATCGGGGTCGGAATAGCTAAAGCGGTATCTTTGGCGGTTTAAATTAAAAGGAAGCAGACTTACTCAATTTTTACGGCAGGTCCAGGCGGAACAGGTATTTAGCACCAACTGCCTGTTTAACGCACGAGCTCACGCTTTTATAAGGCCTAGCTTAATTGGGGCAACTGGTTTACGGGAGGGGACTGCGTGCGCACAAAAGCTTAGTGTGGCGCTATCGTACTTTGCTTCGGGTTTACAATGATTTACAATTTATAATACGTAACAAATTAATAACAGTTAAGTACAAACTCGGCCTTATCCTAAAAAATTAATTACTCTAATTAAGACGGTGTATGACTTAAAACTAAAAACGCATCGTTACAACTTATGTTGTAGAACCTTTCGTATTAAAACAAAATGTCTCCCTATAGACCAATTAATTAGAAGATTTGATTAACTGTTGTTTGAGCATCTAGCATGTCAAGGACCTTAAGCTAGCCTATGTTGATTTGGAGGATACTGATACTCGTCCAAAAAATACTAATATTTCTTTGTACTCATGAGACCGGTGATCAGCAGTAAGAGTGTTTTTTATTTACGGATAGTTGGTTGGACATTGACATTAGGATGGTCATTAGTCTCGTTGTTTTAACAACGACTGGTTTTTCATCAATCCAACATTTTGTGTTCTGTGTTAGTTCTTGCTTTTTTTTTATATATTTCTTTATTTTGGGGGTCATAGTCAGGTGGGTATGCTTTGGGGATAGAAATTATTTTGGTTCTTTTAATTCTTGGCTACAGCCTAGATTTTATTTTTTGTGCTTTGTTGAAACTCTTCTCTATTTTTGGTTTGTGTTGGTCATTGTTAGACTATACCTAATGTTTTGGTAATTTTGCTGCATTTTTAGTGATCCGTTTTTAAATGACTTTTTTGCTAGCAATCTAGTTTCTGTTAATACCCTTGGCTTACTTTTGTTTTACTTTTCTCTGAGAGTTATTAATCCACTTTTAAGTACATTTGATAGTCTTTAACTTATTCGCAACCATCCCAATCTACGGAACCTTGACTTCGTTTCTGATTTTTATTTCTGGTACTGAAGTTCTTGCAAGAAATTTCTTGTTGGTCATCCCAAGCTTCTAGTTTCTAGGAAGGACAAACCAAACACCGTAAAGCTTGGTTTTTTAATAACAACTCAAAAACGGTAACTTTTACAACAAAAGATGTTCTATACGAAGTTAGAAAAAACCAATTTATATTTTATAAACCATGGTTAATTAATATTAATTAAAGAATTTGATTTGTACATAAAAGATTAATTTCTGTTTAATTAAAGAAAAAAAAATAATAAGTTAATTTTGTGTAGCGATAATATAATGAAAAAAGAGTGATTCAAGTCTCAAATCAAAGGAAGGGTTTGTACTGCAAGAATCAAAGAAGCAACACGCATTGAATTTGAAATGCAACTCAAATCCGTCAACGGTTAAATAAAATAAAACATTTTGTTGTTTCGAAAATAATATTAAAAAAGTGTTACAACAAGTTATTACTGAACCTGTACAAGAAAATTAATACGTGCACCCAACGATTAATAGACAATGAATATTGACACACAGGTGTTGAATTTTACATCGATACAAGGTCGTTTATAATAACTTATTTTTTTTGTTATTTTTAATTTGAACTCTTTAGGCATGCGTCGTATGACCAACAAAATCAATCTGTAAAAACTTTTGTATAAGTCTTTGTGTAGAACTAATTAAATTATATCTGTATAACTAATTATTCTATTTGGGAACGGACTTATAAACCTGAGATTACTAATTAAAAAAACAAGATGTCTTATAGCTAACACATACTTTTGTTATATGCCAAGTTGGTAATATGTATATTTATTTGTGACACAGTTAGTAAACTCTATCGACAAATTATAATATTTTTCTTGCGTTATAAGTTTAAACTTAAGTCCCTTCTGCTTAGAACTAATAACTACAATCGGTAGGGTAGCGCCCCTCATCTCAAAGTATTTTTTTCTACTACAGATTGCTCACAACCCTTCGCCAATATTAAGTATTTGGTAGCGCTTTAAAACGACTACAATTTTTTTGTAAAACAAATTGTTAGAGGATAACACACTGCAACAACATATGGGTTAAGGTTTAAAAAAAACAAAAAAAAATAAATAATTTCTAAAGACAGAAGAAAACTTAATTAAGTTAAAAAAAAATTTAAAAACGTAAATACAACTTGGGATTCGAACTGTAGTAGATCATCCGTAAATCACGCGTGCGGAACATTTTTGAACAAATTTAAAAATAAAAATTGTTTATTTGAATTATTTACGTTTAACTGTTTCTTACTACTCCAATTGTGTTGACGCTTAAATTTCGATAAGGAAGTGCTTGGGAAATAATATTATGCGTGTATTTTCTCTATGTGCATAGAAACCCTATATATAAATTTGTATTAAACATTTTTTTATACACTTTATAGTAATAAAAATTAATCGCATTGCATTAAAAACAGAGATGGAATTAAATTTAAAAAAAAATGTAGACATATTAATAAAATTAGTGTCTGAATATTAAAATTAATTTCTCAAAGATCAGCAACTCAACAAACAAATTGTGCTTAATTTTGATGACAAAATTTGCAGACTGTGCATAATTTGTAGAAAACAAACGATTAAAGGCATTAGAAAATGTTACTTTGCAACAAAATGTAAGATAATTAAAATTTCATTATAAAATTTAAAACAAAATAAAAAAGTATCTCATTGAAATGTAGTTATTCTGCAAAATCTACCACTTAAACTTAATGAGATGGTATTAAAAGTTTCTTAAAGATGCAACGATAAGGAAATCTCATTAAGAACTTCAATTGCAGCTGTTTTAGAGGTTTGGTGACCTCTAAAACAGCTGCAATTGATGTAAACGATAATTGTGGATTCTAAAATTATTATGAAAAAGAGTAAAATTGCATTTCCTTCGTTTAATGTTAATGTTTACTACTGATCCATAAAATAATTCTGACAAATCCTGGTTTATTTTTAAATACCACTCTTTTTTCGCATTAGAGATGTAATAAACTATGTGTGTCCACAAATGTTTCAATTTAGTTAAAAACTAATACGTATACTGAAAATTGTGTGTCGAAAGCACGTACAAAATAGGATCATATGAACTATTAGCGAGACTATTAGAAGCACCTGTTACGTTTTAACTTTGACTTATTTCTATTACGGCAAATTTTTCAGTATGAACTTCAATAAGTTATTTAATTTATTTTAACCCAGTTTCCGATTATTTATGCTTTGCCGAGGGCTTGCCAAAAAAATTAAATTATGTTCTTAAAAAGTAGAACACGTTAATCTTAGATAAAAATTTCACTTTTACTGTTTTTCCTGCTTTTCATTGTACGGTCTTAGTACAATGACAATTTTTAAATCTGATTTAAAGTGCATCAACAGGAAAGCTTATTAGCACTTTATACATGACTGAGTTGTCTATATCTCATCTAGAAGATCGCTTTCAGTTATCAGACTTTAGCGCCAACCGGTTGATATTTCATGTTATAACATTTTTGTGTCATATTTGGCTCTTATATGACGAAATTTTGAACATTCCACCGTTTACTTATTATAGGGTTGTATCACTAGGTGTGGACATCTTAAAATATCTTAAATGTACGATACAAGATATTTTAAGATGTCACACACCTAGGTGATACAACCCTATAATAAGTAAACGGTTTATTTAGAGAAAGACGTGCTACATTATTAAATAGATAAAATAAATATATAAACAGCAACAACAACAAACACAAGTTAATTAAAATTTAAACATGTGTGTGTTTGGTAAAAATTTCATAAATATTAGAACTAATTGTATGCTTAAGCTACCTGCTATTAGTAATACTATTTTTTATATGTACTAAATAGTTTCTTTTAGATTCTCTTACGATTTTTGAATGTTTTACATTTCTCGGTAAGTTGTTATAATCCAATACACCTTTATACAAAATCGTGTTCTGTGTAGTAAGTTTTAAAGTCCGTTGAGGCCGTATTTGATTGTTTCCGCGGGTTGGGTATCGTCTGTTAGAGTTTGTTAACCATTGTTTATTTTTTAAATTTTTAATAACCACGTTGTATTATTATTTAGTATCCGGAGAGATAATTTTTGATATATAATATGTCGAGGGGTAAATCGCGGCTCAAAATCTTGTACACCAATTCTCTTTATTACTTATAGTACCCTAAATAGTACCCATAGTACCAATTAATACCTCATATTACTTTTAATAGTACCCATATCTCCCGTTAGTATCCCGGGTCATCCATTATTACCGGTATAATACCATAATAGTTCTTAATTACTCTGTAATCCCTCTATAGTTCCCAAGAAATTAATACGTTTCAATAATGAATGACTTTACGATAAAAAATCGCTTATTGCCAGTTCCATTATTTTTTTCAGTTAGCAAATAATACGTATTGATATTCCGATTAATTTTTACTTGATAATATAAAAGTATGTAATAAAACAAATATTGTGTAGGAGGTATGTTATTCCTAACGTTAATAGTTTAAATTATTAACTATAATTCTTTAAAACAAAAAGATTATAGTACAGAGTAATCCGTTTATTTTCATTTGAACAAAAGAAACGTAAACAAAACAAAGTTCTAACAATAAAAAATTATAATACAAAAAATCAATATTTTAAATTCTAATTTTGCTACCATCCAATAGTGACAAAATCTAGTATTTCATAAAATTTAAATCTTCCTCTTCTAACATCCAAATTTTGTCTCAAAAAGCTTATGACAACACAATTTTCTGAAGATGCTTTAACTTTCCCTATAAAGTTAAGAATTATTTTATTACTTCTAAAAGTCACCATTACAAATTAATTAATAGCTGTGCTGCCATCAAACAAATGTTCTTAGGTTGTGCGTTATTTTTACCGTGAAAGCCATTCTCATCTAAGTCAGCATTATTTAAATCAGTGTCAGATTCTAGTTCTTCGATACTTTTATCTTCCCTCATTTTCCTCCAGTAACCAACAATATGGCAATTTATTAATGACCTTTTGTAAATTAGAAGTATTATTTAAAACTATTTTCATAAAAGGTAAGTCTTCAAGCAGATCTTCCTTTATTTTACTGGAGTATTTCTTATTCGGTCTACGCTTTCTGTACCTTTCCCTCATCTCGTTCTTCATTGTCTTCAATTCTTTTTACTAGAAAAGGCAATATCTAAAAGTTCACATGATCTCCCATTAGTATTAACTCATAATTCTCTCAAATCACTTAACACACCATTGAATGTTTTTTTTACTGTAACCTCAACATTCGTTTGAGTAATGTCATAATTTGTCAACTGAAATATGTCTTTGTTAATAGATCGCTTTTCTTCTTTTGGAAACAGGAATATATCTTTTTGATCATTCGTCATAGTACTTAAAGCTTTAATTTGATCAATCCTATATAAGAGATCTTTAACACTAAAATTTATTGCAGTGCTATATGTACAATCATGAAATTTAAACACGGAGGTCACACCCATTATTGATTTCTTATATTTATTTATATAGTAATACCTTTATTTAAAAAAAACGTTTCATTTAATTTTAAACTATAACTTGGTATCTTAATTATAATTATGTTATACATTCTTGTCAAAAAACTAAATATATACGTTGACAATAAGAATTGCCTTAGTTTTTATTTTCACTTTTTATATTAACTACAGAAAAAATGAAACGTCATAAAATATACATTTTGTAAGGACTAAATATTATGAATAGAGAGTTTAATGATTTTTTTAATAATTTACAATAATTAGTAGGTTAGATTTATTTAAAAATAAGTAATAATCAGTCAACCCAAATAACCATGTTTAGTTTTTGATTTAATTTAAAAGTTATTGCTTGTAGACGTTTTTTAAATCAAAATTATTTCTAATTTTATTTTGTAAACATTTCCTAAACAAAATTTTGATTCGATAATTAATCGAGCTATGGTGTTTAATTAGCGATACCTTCAAATATATTCTTTAAAGAAAAAATTAAGTAAGCAACGTAAATTACCTATTTTTAAAACGTGCTTAGTGTAATGATTCATTCTACAGTCCTTCTATAAGATAACCCCTGCTGAGACTACCTGCTGTTAGAATTGTAAATGATACCCTTAAGCCCGCTTCACAATGTGCAAACTTTTGTTACAGAAATTGTGGTGTCCAAGTTTTAAATTTCATGATTGTACAAGTCACTGATCGTGCAGTCCTAAACAATGTCTTGCAAGGTTGACTACTAAAATCTGTCGTAGAGAACATAGTAGAATCTAATTCGACTTCTTTTAAATGTAAAACTAATTTAATCAAACTATGAGCATTCAGTCACAGAGTAATAATACTATCAGAGAAACAACTCAACGTCGGCGCGTTTGATCTTTGTAAGACAACGGCAGCCATGTTGAAAGACTAGAAATTCAGGATCGTATTTCTTGTAGATGGATATGCAACCACATATACCTTGTTGCTTCCAAGAACCATATACATATGTCATAGTTTGTACATTAGTGAACATCTGAATAAATATATAAAAACAAGTATCTGTTAAACTTATCATTATTAAATTGAAAATAATGATAAACATGTCGCTGCGAAATTAAAACGAGTCGTAAAGGAAGAAATTAGCAGATAAAACCGAAAAAAGGAAAGTGATGTTAAATCCCAAAGAAAACTTGTTAAGAAATTAAACTTGCAAGAAAAAAAAATAAAAAAAGAACGACAAAATGGAATTCAAATTACCACAAGTAATGTCCTGGACTGAAATGTGTCTGAAAATTTAAGCAAAATCTGAATATTTATTTAGTAGCTTCGGGTCACGAGTAATAAAATACTATCAGAAAAACAACTCAACGTCGGCGCATTTGATCTTTGCAATAGAACGGCATGTTTAAAGATTAGAAGTTCAGGATCGTATTTAGAGATTTGAATTCTAACGAGTGATTGTACCGAATGCTTGTAAGAGCATTATAGAAACCCTGATGCTCGAGTACATTTAGCTAAGAATTTGATTAATGTCCTTGTGTAGGTTTTAATACAAATATGTGAGTATATACTATAAATTTTTATTAACATGCCAGCAAGTACTCATGAATGGAAGAACATTGCAAAGGAATTTAAAACATGAAATTTTCTAATATGCATTGGTATAGTGTTAGGTCATTTTATTACAATTATTACATTACAACTATTAAAGAACACACAGAATTGTTCTATTGGAACTAAATCCCATTTACAAAAATAGCACAACAAGGTGGAAGTCGCTGAACTAATGATGCAACTCACATTAGAACAATTTTTTGTAATTACTTTAATTCGCCTGATGGCAGTGTAGAGTGACAAAATAGAGCAATTAGCATTTATTTCAGACTCTGGCACTGTTCTTTTTTTATGTATGATTATCTAATAAATATAAACAACAAGTATGTAATTATTATTAACGTATTTAGAAGTAAATTAATGCACAAAAGTTAAAAATCAAATCAGCTATTGTAAAACTTAAAATTAATTATTTTTTTAAACACCATTTCGGTGAATTCCACGAATAGTATATTGCAATTTTTGAGCTGAGTTGCAACAAGTCTTCGACTGTTTTCTCCTAACTTTTCTTTTGTACCGCTTCACTAATGTTTCCTAAATTTTTGGAATCTTTCTTCTTGTTTTTTCCGTTTGACAGGAACATCGACAGTTACAGAAGAATGTTTGTTAGTTAACCTACTTGTTGGTGTACCACATGATGTTGACGAGTCTTCTTCACCTATTATAGAATCAGGTGATTTTAACAGTAAACCATCATCCTGTTTTCGTATTCTTTAATAATATTGAAAATATAAGTTTACCTGCAATTATTTTGAGGTTTTTAGTTACCAAAGGCACGTCTATCTACGGTCAATATATCTTGTTGTGAGTTTCCCTAATGTTCTTCAGTACTACGTATAGCAAAAGATTACCTACGCAATCGAATTTCTAATAACTCGTTTAAAAAATTTATATACTTGAAACACTGTAAATTTTGCTTACCTCTTCTTCACTAGTTCTGTTATGCAGTGTGGTTAGCACTTTCTTGGGTTCGTTGGAATACATTATGCAAGGTCCTAAAATTTTTGTTGTACATCCGCCTGTGTTATTAATGAAATTAATGTCTTTAAGCTCTAGGATGGTTTAATGCTAAAAGTAATGGTTAGTTTCCACGCAGTGGACCTTCTCGTAGGAGAATGTAATAGGGTTGAAATGAAACTAGTATTTCATTATTGCCGACGTTTCGACCAGTGAAGGCTGGTCTTTCACAAGGCTCTTTAATTGAAAAAGAAAACAAAAATTTGTAGTTAGTTGGTTCACATTCGGTAAAAAGATTAAGGTAATATTATAAACAAACTTATCACAGATAATTATCGCAACGTTAATTAATATATTACTAGGTTAACATTTGGTGTCTCACCTGAAAAATAGTTTACAAAAGCAACAACCCAGATTGATCTCACTGGACCGGTTATAAAACAATAGCACCGTAATAAATATGGAATCATATAGGTAACAAAAATTATAAAACTTATAAACTAGTATCACTTTTTGTCATTAATTAAAATATAAAATAAAATTGTAAAAAACTCGGGACGAAACATATATTATGACAAACAACCGTAAATGGTGCAGAATTTAGTTTTACAATGAATGCTTTTACAGATAACATACGTCACCATGATCAGGTTAAAAGTTGCTGATAATTTAGAATTCCTTTTTATTTTTATATGTTTTAGTTATTAGGGTTAGTTTAAGGTAATGTTAGTTTGGTGGTGGTATTAATTTAGGTAATTTTTTAAGTAATTTTAAGTAATAAATTTTAAGTAATACAATTAATTATCAGTTTGTTTTTACTTGATTTTTATAGTGGAGATTAAGTGATTATACATATTACTGAGATTACTGGTATCTGTATTAAAGTTGACATTATTTTTGTATACGTTAATGTAAATCATCTCAGAAATCAAGCGTTTTTTTAAATTTGGTTTGATATCTAAAATTACTGGGGCGTCAAATTTAAAATTGTGGCCTTCCTTGGTGCAATGTAATGCAAGACCTGTTTCTTCGCTACCCTTACTACAATTATATTTATGGTTTTTAATTTTATTTATTAATTTTTGTTTTGTTTGGCCAATATATACCTTCTGGCAGTTTTCGCATTCCAATTTATATGTAACTCCAGATTTGTCTATGTCCATAGTCTTGTCTTTTAGTTTTGAGTATATGTCTTTATAAATCGTATTGTTATTGTATCGCGTAATTATAAATTTATCATTTTTGAGTAATCTAATGAGTTGTTCTGATAAGCCAGGTACATTTATGAGTTTTTGTAATGTTTTTCAATGAGTGAAGTGTTAATATTATTGTCCTGGTATGTAATGGGTCGATTAGTCCTTAATATTAATTGGCTCAGTTGTTTCGGGTAATTATTATTTTTAAGATATTTAGGAGAATATTTTTATTTTGGTTATGGAAAGCGGGGCTACTAAGTTTAATTATTTTTTGGTGTATGCTTTTAATTGTATTTATTTTTGAAAGTAATGGGTGTTTTGAATAGTAGTTAATTATTCGATTGGAAGCCATCGGTTTCACATACCAATTAGTAAGAAGGGTATTATCTTTATAGTTATTAATTAACATTACATCAAGAAAGGGAATTTGACAATTATTTTCGATTTCGTACGTAAATTTTAAGTGTTTATCGTATTTGTTAAAAATGTCCAATGTGGTTGTGATGTCTGTCTTTGGTATACACGAAATGATGTCATCAACGTACACATACATGAAGAGAGGTTCAAAATCAAGTTTTTGTTTAACATAAGTTAGTAGATCATGCATAACTAGGGATGCTAATATGGGCGAAGCAGGGTTTCCCATCGCAGTTCCAAAGATTTGTTTGTAACAACACTCATTGTACGTAAAATAACTTGCGTCAAAGAGAAATTCAATAATATTAATTTCTGTAAAATTTTAGGTGGTGAAACTACTAATATGAGTCCAATATTTGTTAATTAATTTAAAAACCAGTTCTCTAGTAATGTTTGTAAAAGGGATGTGACATCAAATGAGATCAATGTAAAGTTGTTGGGTATCTTAAAATAACTTATGTTACTAATTAATTGATAAGAATTGTTTATATTGAACGTAAATATGTAATTTAAGTTGTTTAATATTTTGGTAATAAACTTAGAAAGTTGATATGTAGGGATCCAATGCATGAGACAATAGGTTGTATTGGGAAATCTTTCTTATGGATTTTTACGAGTTCATAGAATTTTGGTGCCGAACTCGTATATGTTACTATTCCTTTATAATCTAATAATTCGATGTGACCATGATTATAAAGAAATTTACCAATTGTATTGTTTTTATTTTGTAAGCTATTAGTGGGATCTATATTCACTTTTACATAAACATTCCCATCTTCTAAAAAACAATTTATCTTATTATTATAATCGTTTTTATAGATAACCGCCGTGGCATTTCTTTTATCTGATTTTGTAATTAGTAAATCTTTGTGATTATTAAAGAACTTTTTAGTATTACTAACTAGTTTTATAAATCTTTTATCATCATATGAGATATTTTTTCCTCCATTTTTTGAAGTTTGTATATGGTTGGTAATCATGTTAACAACCCTACATCTTAAAGCATCTTTATTGACTGGTGAATGGAGTGAGAGAATATCTTCACAATCTTTAATTAATTGTATCAGAGGTAAATTATTTTTTCCATAATTAACATTGAATTTAGGTGAAAGTGTCAAACATTGTGAAACATCCTGTGGGAGTTTTATGTTGGTTAAGTTATACAGGCATTTATTATCTTCCTCTATTATTTTACTATGGAATTAACGTTTTTTAATTAAGTTATCGATTTTTTATTGAGTTTCGTTTTATTATTTTTGAATTGGTTTTTAGTTTTGTTTTTTATCGTTTTAATTAAGATATTAAATTCTTCTGTGTTAAGTAAGTTATAAAATATCGATTTCTAATTTTAATAGGTTTCTTTGAAAATTACTCAAAAGGTTATCTAATTTACATTGAATAGAGTATTATCTGCTTGTATCAAGTAAGTACATTTAAAAAAATTGTTGCACGTGTTTCAGGGTTATGTTATTATTTTTACATTTTAAGAAAAATTATCCGGTTGTCGAGATGGGTGAATTTTAGATGGTCTTTTTCAAACCTGTGTATCATACTAACTACTTTGTGATCGTACTGATGCCGTAGTCTAAACCTCCATGACGATGCTGGTGTTATTGACATAATTGAAGGTAAACGTTGTATTCCTCGATGAACTCCTCTATGGTTATTAGTAATGGTTAGTTTCCACGCAGTGGACCTTCTCGTAGGAGAATGTAATGGGGTTGAAATGAAACTAGTATTTTATTTTTGCCGACGTTTCGACCAGTGAAGGCTGGTCTTTTTCAAGGCTCTTTAATTGAAAAAGAAAACAAGAATTTGTAGTTAGTTGGTTCACATTCGGTAAAAAGATTAAGGTAATATTATAAACAAACTTATCACAGATAATGATCGCAACGATAATTAACTTATTACTAGGTTAACATTTGGTGTCTCACCTGAAAAATAGTTTACAAAAGCAGCAACCCAGATTGTTGTTTTATAACCGGTCCATTACGGTCGATTACGACTCCATTTTGCCTAATTTTTATTCCATTTTGGGCTATAGATGAACCATAAGTCTCGAATGTCGATTTGACCCAGTAGCAATGTAGTAGTAAGTACACTCAATAAAAGAAAAAATGAGACAGTTGGGTCGGCAAAATTAAATGAGCATATCTACTTTAAGGATTAGTTTTACCTGACCATATCCATATTGTTTACAATTCAACAACGAACATTTGTCAATATGAACGTTTATTTTTTGCTGATTCATTCACATATCCTAAAGGCTTGTTTGCAATTTCAATAAATTTAGATAATACGATTTTTAGAATTGTTTTGTTTAAATTGCCGTCGTATGACATTTATAAATCCGTTACTCTTATTACTAAACAATTTGTTAATGTTTATTCATTTAATGACAATTAATGATTAATTTCTACTAAATCCCATCAATATGCCAGGTGGTTAACTGAATACCAAATATAAATAATTAACATTGAATATATTTTTTAATTCCTGCTTCTTATCGCATTAAAAAAGTGAAAGACAGAAATTGTATTATAAGTAACATTTACTTGTTTTCTCTTGAAGTTATTCTAAGCCGTTGTAATAAATACACCAAAATTATATATAAATAGTAAATAGTAATGTAAAATTAAGAACTGCATTAATGGTTGCAATTTTGGCGGATGTTTTAGTTATTATAATTAATAGTCGTTAAAAGTTAATCCTATGTTTTCTAGTTTTGGTAGACAATACAATTTTTGGAATTGTTTTATTTAAATTGCCGTCGTAAATGACATTTATAACTCCGTTACTCTTATTACTAAACTATTTTTTCTATTATTATTAATTTATATTTATGCGATAAAGAAAGTGAAAAACGTAATAAGGGGTATGACTTTGTTTCTGATTATACTCTTCACGTAATTGTCCCCCAGGCATTCAAGCATTGCAGAGTATTGTTCAATTTTTTGGAACAGTGGTAAAAAATAAAAAACAGCAGTTTTTAAATACCTACTAAAAAATTCATGTCAATGCAAATATTTTATGATCTGCAAAGAATATCGAACAGTTTGAATGCCCAATTTTCATAAGAACGAATTAAAAACAACATTTTTTATTCGACAGGACGTTCTGAAACGCTAAAGTCGTTTAGAATCCTTAAAATTAGTTTGACGTTTTGTTTGACATTTTATTGAATACTAAAATATCCCGTTGACACAGGAGAAAAATTTTAAATTGTGACGTTAGAGAACTACAAACAAAATTTATACATAATAATATGATCTTCAAAAATATTTTATACAAATATCAGATAAAGACTTTTGAAAGAAAGAAAAATTATAGGAGACTTTTTAGAACTTTAATGGCCGGTTGCATCGACACAAATTAAATTTAACCTAAGTTAAAAACTTGGATACAATTGTTAAAACCATAGCAACGATTGTTTTTAATCTGGATTAAATTTAACTTGTGTCGGTGTAATCGGTCAAAAATGTTCTACAATAGTGTTTAAATAATTTCAAACTACTGAACAATGTTACTTTGATGTTTCAATAAAGAAAACAATCAACTTTATTTTTAAGCATAGTCTTTACAATTATATATAGTATCCAGTTTCGAACAATGACGGCTGTGTGAATAGGAGCATTATCCTAGAAAGTGCATTAATGGTTGCAATTTTGGCGGATGTTTTAGCTATTATAATAATAGTCATTAAAAGTTAATCTTATGTTTCCTTATTTTGGTAACTTTTGTAAATACAATACAATGGATGTATTAGTCGATATAATTAGTTAAGTATGTTGTCACCAATACATACTTAATAACATTTCTTATTTCGAGGTATTATTACAATTGTGAGCAATTAGTAGCTCCTTAGAAGAGGGGAGTAAAATATAATAAATACAGACAGTAAACGTTAATTTTGTTCATTTTATTTTGATCGTTTTTAAAAATGCCAGCACATTTACCAACCGACTTAAAAGTTCGAATTGTAGCAGAGTTGGGCAACGGCCTTAGTGTGCGTCAAGTAGCTCGTATGTTAAACGTCTCACATGCTACTGTGGGACGTGTGCGTATAAAGTGGGAACGAGGCACACAGTACAGAGAGCAATTGGCAGTGGCAGAAGAAGAATTTCTACGCCGGCCCAAGATGAAGCGTTGATTGCGTATGTCGCCGAAAATCCATTTTCAACCTGTAGGAATGCTATACGAGAAACAGAATTTCCTGGATCCCTAGTTACTGCTGCAGCAAGGTTGAAAGAAAATGGGATAAAGAAATATACAGCTGCTTCCAAAGAAGCCCTAAGCGAGGCAAACAAGAGAAACCGCTTAGATTTCGCCAGACAATATGTGAACCAACCACTACAGTTTTGGAACAACGTCATTTTCAGTGATGAAAAACCTTTAAAAGTTTTAACGATGGTCCAGTGAAAGTGTACCGAACTCAAAGAAATCGGTATGAGGCTGATTACATCAACACAAAAAACGTAACGGCTATTTTTCTGTAAATGTGTGGGGATGGATAAGCTCTAGAGGCCCAGGAGTATGTTCGGTCATCGATGGTCGTTTAAATGCTGACAGATATTTGAACATTTTGCAAAATATTATGGTGCCATCAGTTCAAAATCTCTATCCAGAGGAAGATTACATTTTTCAACATGTAAGTATTCTTATGTATAGAAAGGTTTGTTTACTGTTTATGTTTATTAACTTTTTACCAAATAGGTTTTTTTTAAATAGTTATTAAGTATATTTTGATTTTTGTTTGAATATATTATTAAACTCGTTTTTCTTGATTTAAAATTATTATTTTGATTGATAAGTTTTTTATTGTTTCTAGGATAATGCTCCTATTCACACAGCCGCCATTGTTCGAAACTGGGTACGGAAGAGCAATTTACGTGTGTTGCCCTGGCCAGCTAAAAGTCCAGATTTCAACATAATAGAAAATGTTTGGGGACGAATGGTGAATACAATTCAAGAACAGCAAGGAATAAACTTTATCCCACAAAATAGAAACGAATTAACAGCAGCGATTGAAAATGCCTGGGGACAATTGATGTGGATTATTTAAACCGTCTTGTAACATCAATACCCACTCGTTTGCAAGAATGTATCCAAAACCAAGGAGGCCACACCCATTATTAGTTTATCTCCTTCTTCATCTTCTCTACTTTTCTTATTATTTATTTACTGACTGTATATACTATATATAATTGTAAAGACTATGCTTAAAAATAGAATTGATTGTTTTCTTTATTGAAACATCAAAGTAACATTGTTCAGTAGTTTAAAATTATTTCACTCGCGTTTTGAAAAGACACTCGTGCTAAAAACGCCCAATTTACACAAGAACTCATTCAAAAAACTACTATTGTCAGACTGTTCGATATTCTTTGCAGATCATAAAATATTTGCATTGACATGAATTTTTTACAAGTAATACCTAGTTATGTTATCAGATAAATAAGAATATAAACAGAAATTACAGGGGATACAAAATCAGAAAAATTATGTTGCCATATTTAATCCGTTTTCGAATGAGTATGCCCTAATTTGAATAGAAAATGTTGATTTACATGTATTTGTAAGTCAACACAGAAAACAATTCCTTAATTTAGAAATATTTTTTTCAATTTTCAGTAATAATAAATAGATATAAAACTAGATTATTTGCTAATGTCTCACATTTTTAATGATGATTGTTTAATATTGTCTTATGTTGTATTTAAAAACTGCTGTTTTTATTTTTTACCACTGTTCCAAAAATTGAACAATACTCTGCAATGCTTGAATGCCTGGGGACAATTACGTGAAGAGTATAATCAGAAACAAGGTCATACCCATTATTACGTTTTTCACTTTCTTTATCGCATAAATATAAATTAATAATAATAGAAAAAAATTGTTTAGTAATAAGAGTAACGGATTTATAAATGTCATACGACGGCAATTTAAACAAAACAATTCTAAAAATCGTATTATCTAAATTTATTGAAATTGCAAACAAGCCTTTAGGATATGTGAATGAATCAGCAAAGAATAAACGTTCATATTGACAAATGTTCGTTGTTGAATTGTAAACAATATGGATATGGTCAGGTAAAACTAATCCTTAAAGTAGATATGCTCATTTAATTTTGCCGACCCAACTGTCTCATTTTCTTTTATTGAGTGTACATTTGTACAAGTTAATATTGGGTAAATTCATATTATTTAATTTGATTTGTAGAGCCCTACTGCAAGAAGGTAGTTAACCTTGAATTTGAAGATTAGGTAATTGTAAAAGTACTGAAAATTTTGAATATCAATGAATGGAATGAAGTCGGTGTAAGGGAGAGCTGGACTTACTAACTAACTACTGTGTTTTTCAAACCCAACCATGTTGGTTTAATCAGATCGGCTTCCTATGTGCACAAATGTTAACGATGCTAAAAGCCATTATACTTTTGCAATGTAGGGAGTCCATAGTTTTACAACTTCTAAATTTGTGCTCAAAGTTATTTATATTGCAAGTTCAGTTAGTGTAGGATACTTAAGTTACACTCCTAGGTTACGTTTAGGGTAGTATCACTGAACTGTTTAGTGGGGTAGTAGGTACGAATTTAGACTAGGTTATGTTAGTTATAATTTAGTTTTAGCCATTTATTTGTGTGAGATACAGTAGAATTATTATAAAGAGATAATTTATTAGATACTTCAATTATAAGTTTTTGAAAATAACTAACAATAACTACTACATTTTTGAATTTAAATATTAGAAAACAAATTTGACTGATACCAACAAAAAAAATTCTTTAGTGTCAAAATTTTTTTACACAAAAGATTTACCTATTTTAAACATTTAAAATTTGTCGACCTAAAAAATTTTGTGTGACACACGTCCAGAAACTGTTCTGCGAGTATTCGCATTTATGGAGGCCTCGGCTTTGCCTCGGCCCCACAACATTGTGCTCACACTTGCAAAAAGGCAGTTTTCTGACCTAGTGGCATCAAATAACTATTGTTTTTAACCGAAAACAATCAATGATGTAATTTTCCATTACAAAAATTGAAAACACCTACCTAAGTTGTACTTACTCAGGCAAACTGTGTTAAAAATTGTATCAAAAATAGAGCAGGTTATATGTTTTATAACAAAATCTAAACACGCATATTGGTTCTTTGGTTAACCAATGCTTAATCTGTGCATTTAACTTTATTTTTGTAAAATTTACAGACGCATAGTACATATACTTTCAAATATTTTACTTATAAATGCGCAGAATTTCACACCAATTATTGTTCCAAAAATAGTGTCAGTATCAAACAGAAATATTTTGAACAAATCAATATTTTTCACAATTTAGATTGATCCAAAATTATACAATTTCTTGTTCAAGAAACGATTTCAAATTTAAATATGGCGCGTTTGATCTAATCTAAAAACATGACGAATACCAATGCGCGAGATGGGATACGCGTACTTTTCTCTTCCACGAAAGTTGTTTCTCTGGATAATATCTTTACTCTGAGATTTAGTTTTATGCTAACATAACAATTATCACTTAAAAAAATATTTTTAATAGAATACTTTTTATTGATCTTTATTAATACCTTCCACATTCTTAGAAAAAAATTACCATATGTAATATATGCGTAGCTTTAAACTTATAGATTTGTCTGGAAATTAAGATAGAACATAACGCATAATTTTCAAATAAGCTCGGGTGCCACAACTATTCAGTATAGACTCCAGTTCACTAATTACATCCCAAGAGCACATTTTTTCAGCTGAAGAAAAGTTCATTTTATTTTCGCTTTTAAATCAGATATTGTCATTAAATGTTTATCTTTTGCGATATTAAAATAAGTTCGGTTAAATGATCCACGGTTGCCATATATTTTTCTAAAGGAATTACTACTTTAGGTTTCAGGAGTCTAGTTTGGAGTTTAGTGAAGATATGAGTAGTATCCTGAACGCAGCATTTTGGATTCTTCTTTACGTCCATGTGAAACCAAGGCTACGGGCAGTTCTCTTTAATTTTTGATGGTGAAGGTAACGCACTATTTATTCGCATTTTTAATCATCTGGTGTCTCCATCAGAGGAAAACCAGCAATCGTATAAATGCCATACTCCTTAGCTTTTTGAAGCATTGAAACTCCAACGATGTATTACCTCACGGTATGTAAATTTTTTATCTGTCCCGAATAAACTTAAACAGAAAGCTACAATTTTGATATGCAGAGGCTGAGCCATGATTGCGTACGCATCACTGGCTTTTGTGATGGATGTGAAAATAAATGGAAAGGTGTTTTTTAAATTCCCCTGGAGTGTATCATATAACATTTTGCCTCCTACGTAATACAAATATAGAGAGAATTTTTTAGTCGCATCGTCATAAAAATTGTTGTTACTGAATATTTTTGAATTACGTTATGACATTTCTAGCAATTTGTGCAAAAACGTCGCTATATAAGTAGTTCTTTTCATTAAATTTGTTGTCAAAGAGATAATTCGCTTTTTCAAGTTTCGAAAAAAACTTTCAGCTGATTGTGGGTTGTCAGTCGCTATCGCGGTCACAATATTACAATTTTTTCCGACAAGGAAAATTAATCTGTTATGAAAGTTAATTTTTATCTATTCTTTAAATCTTTGATCCTTTAATGCGAACCATTTTGAGCTTTTTTTCTATTCTTCTCTCACTGTAAATTCTTTATTAATATTTTTTTCATCATCTCATGTCTCAATGTTCTCATGACTTTGTTGAACTTCTTTACACCGGCTGGTAGAAGAAATAACGTTATCTAAAATAATGAAAGAAAGAATTCGTAAAATAAAATTTATTTAATCTTAAAATTACTGTTATTACCTGTACCTTTATCAGTTCCAGGAACGTGTTCACAGTGTGTCGTAAATTCAGGATCTTAAATCTTTATATTGTTAATTATTTTAACTTTTTTAACGACAGAATCCGGCCTTTCTTAAATTCCTAGTTCATCATCTAAAATTTCGTGTTTTTCAGACCCATTGCTCGCTGAGTTATTCTCATTCCAGGAAGACACTATTTGCTACAATATACATATTCTTATCAACATTATTTAATTTATTCTAATACTACCTGGAATGCCTTTTTTTTGTTTCATTGCCACTTGAATTCACCTTAACAAAATAATCCGTGACACTTGGAACTATGTGTGAGGCTTTTAAACAACGTTTCAAATGTTTTTAAATGGGCATAAAATTGGAATATATCCAACGTTTTGCAGTTGTTGCTTTTTTTCCAATTTTTGTATTTTATAACTCGATCCACAAAAACATTTTACGATGCTAAAGAGTTTACCAGATTCATGGTACGTTGTATTAATAATTATATCATCAAAATTAGGCTTCAAGGACAGCCAAATTTTATTGGATACGTGGTTTTGGGCCAACAACATTAGAACCTTTAAAATATGCCAATTTTCTTCAGTAGGATTTTTTGTACGTTCAATACGTGATTCCTAGAATAATTCTGACGAGAGTGAAGTAGTATGCACTTCACGAGATTCATCACTTTTGGAACTACTACCAAAACTTTTGGGAGAACCACAGTTTGACGATGAGAGCACATTCAAATCAGTAGTCATTTTTGTTTAAAATAAGTGGCTAACGTCTAACACTCAAAATTTTGAACATTTCGGGATTATTAGCATATATGCCAATATAATTTTTTAATTCTTCTTTTGGATTAACGTGTGGAATATTATGCCTACAAAACGTTTCAATCTCTTGTAAATTGTTTTTAATAATATTTGCAATAACTGCATCATTTTCATTGCCATTGATAATCAATATATTTTTACAGTTATAGGAAGTACTAAATTCAAATTCTCTTTGGCTTAATAATGAAAAAATTATGGCACTAATTTCTGAACATTACACTTGTCGCCACAAACGATAGGTGGATGATTTTAAGAATGTAATCCAGGTTATGATGAAATAACAATTTGCGCATGTGTCATTTGTGTTAATAAATTTGTATTACATATTATTTCCCGATATAGTACCTCATATTACCTGATAGTACCTTACATTTTTTATATTACCGGATAGTACCTCACATTTTCTTATATTACCCAATAGTTCCGCACAATATCTCTAAAATTCTCATAAAATATCTCTAAGACTTCACACCTGTACACCGAAGTTCATTCGCGTTTTAGCCCTCGTAATATGTCAATATTTAACTATTTAATCAATTACTATTAGTAATTTAATAAAGTTCCAATATTAAAACCATTAACAAAACCATTCTTGTAAAAGAAAACTACAATCCACTCATATATTAGTGCACCTAATAATTCCAAGATACACATTTTAACTGATCGAGCTGGATATTTGCCAGAAGAATCCAATTAGTAGTGATCCAGTAAAGTTAGTAAGTCCAAATTCAATAATAATAAGCTTGAAGTCGATTCAGTATGGTCGTTATTTACACCAAGTCAACCAACCAAAGTCACCAAATGTGGTGATCCAATATAGACGTCATTTGCACCGTTAATAACGACTAACATTGCTGAAACTCAGCTAATACTTAAACAACTGCAAAAATCTGTGAGTTTGTTCCTTATTTTCACTGTTATTTTATTTTTACTTTCTATTTTTTATCTTTAAAATGGCAACTAGCTTGGAAAGAGCCAAAGGTTCTTTAAAACAAAGATAAACCAATTTATGAAAATATATTGACAGCGTTAATGCAAATTTACCAAATAAAATAAAAGTTAAATAAAAATTGTAAACCCATATTAAAGAAATTTCATGAAATTTAGTTATAATAAGAAACATCTTGTACTGAGTTTGAGTTAAATAAAATTTATAAATATTACAAAGATTTTGAAAACAAATACGATAAATATTTTGACTTTCAAATGGGTTTTAAAAAAACAATTTACAAAATAATTTTGACATTTTAATAAGTGACAGTAATCAAAATTTTTCTTTTTTATATAACTAAAATAAAAATATCAAGTTTTAAAGGAGATTCCGAACATCGGCATCGGTTGAATTTAAAGCCATTTTTATCTTGGTAATGCATACAAGTAATTTATCCAATATTTATAAATTTTAATTATTGAGTCAAAGTTTAGATGGTTACGCCAAAAGAATAATTGACCAAGTAGAATTTGTCTGTGATTATTATGATACAGCACTCGGTGATCGTTTTGACAATTTATAATCACTAGTAAAAGAATCTCCACAACAATTACGACATGTGTTAGATAAAGTATCTGACAGTATAACTACCATAGAGGGTTTGAAGGTCTCCAAAAATGTATTGTGTGATCTATTACTTATTTATATTATTTCTGGAAAACTTGATAATAGTATATTATGCAATAAGCATGTAATACTTACTTACTTATTTGCAATTTGGCTTATTTTCTAAAAGCGGCCATACACGAACAGGTTTACCTGCAGGTAGACACTGATCGTGTGTAGCGGAAAACTTGTAACAGTTTTGTAGGCCTTCAGGTGACCTGAAGGCGAACTGTGAACTGATGAAAATCATTCAGTTCGCCCACACTCGTGTTAAAACTTTGCGTGTGTGGCGTTTCAACAGGTCTCAGGTGTCAGTTCTCTTCTCTTAAAAATTAATTTGTTAATTAATTAATTATTTTTTTATTAATAATTATTTTTTAAATTGAATTTTTTTAAATTTAGTTTAATTTTAAATAATATAAAATTAAATATCAAAAAATGTCGAGAATGAGAGAAGTTCTCACTGATTTTATTGACATTTACAAAAATGAGACCTGCTTGTGGAAAGTCAAGAGCGATAATTACCACAACAGAGACATGAAAATGCCGCATTGCTAAAATTAGTGCATAAATTTTGCGAAATTGAACCGGAAGCAAACAAGGATGCAGTATTGAAGAAAATAAACTCATTTCGATCCAATGTTCGGAAGGAAATTAAAAAGTTGAAGCCTCAAAGAAATCCGGTGCTTCAGCAAATGATGTTTACAAACCCTCGCTTTGGTACTTCAAACTTTTGATTTCGTAAAGGATCAAGATACTCCAAGATCATCAGTCTCAAATCTGTCCCCTGAAAGTGACAATAATGAGGTAAGAAAATACACAAGTTTTATTGACAAAATTTAATTTAATTTTACTTATTTATATTATATCTTTCCCACTCAAATCTGCATACAACACTATAAGTACCTATTGATTGTTTGTTCTCTTTAGACCAACCTCCGTAGCCTAGTGGTATCAGGTAGGCCTAGCACGTAGGAGGTCCGGGTTCGATTCCGGCAGAGGCTAAAAATTGTCGCCGTGGTTGGATGTTTCGGGGCTCACTCAGCCTCGTGAGGAAAATAAGTAGCTGTTTAAAGTGAGCAGCGACCAGTGGCCGCATTACCAGTGTAAAAAGATTTGTTGATGAGAATATAATATCATACTACTTATTTGTTCTCTTTGTTTCGAATTATGTGTTTTTCTTGCCACAAAACTTTCCCATCGTTCATGAAGTACTCCATGAATTGATTCCTGACTTCTTTGGCATCTACACAAATGTTTCCTCGGTGTCGAAGTTCTAGTGAAATCATATGAGATTGTGTACTATCACAACCAAGAGACTGAATACTTCCATCTAGCATACTTTCTTGATACAAACAATTTGAAGGGGCATACGTATGAGGTTGTCGATCTATGAGAAAATTATGCAAGGCACAAGCAGCCATCATTATCTTCTCAACTTTTGAGGATCCACATTTATTGCCGTATGAAAATTCGAAATCTTGAAGCAAGAATTCCAAACACGTTTTCAACGATGTGCCTAGCTCGAGATATTCGATAATTGAATACCTCTTTTTGGCTGAATCAAGACTTGCCTGCCTATATGGCTTCATAATTTCAGTTGTAAGGGGAAATGCATCGTCTGCGACAAATACATAGGGGACATTTTTAAAATTTTCAGTGACATTATCAGGTTGAGGGATACATAATCTTTTTTCCACCAGCTTTTTATAAAAATATGTGTTCTGAAGTACTCCCCCGTCAGATATTCGGCCATTAGTTCCAAAATCTACTAAAAGGAATCGGTAGTTTGCATCTACAATTGCAAGAAGAACCATACTATGTTTTCCTTTGTAATTGTAAAAATAAGACCCAGAATCTCTTGGAGGAATTATATCAATATGCTTCCCATCCATGGCACCTAAACAGTGTGGAAAATTCCATCGTTCCTCAAATTCTTTTGATATTTTTTTCCATTGTTCTTCAGAGTTGGGAAACTGAAAAAAACAATAATAGAATAATAATAATTATTCATTTGTTTCAGGAAAGGGTTGATGATTTACCTGTAGAGGTAAACCAATTGGAACGAGATATCTCTCAAGAACAACCAGATTCATACCCTACGACAAGTGGAAATCAACGACCTGGATCAAGTAAAAAGAAAAAGAACAGATGATGATTTAACAACAGATATTTTGAGTTCCGTCCGTGATCGTTTCAAAGAACCACCATCTCAATTAGACTGCTGTGATCTTCTGGGAAAGACTGTTACTGTAAAATGAGGGCAATTAAGGATAAGCGCATGCACGCCATTTTTGAAAAAGAATTAATGATATACTGTTTGAGGCAGAAATGTGTGTCCTTGACTCAACTTCCCAATCCACAATTACACTTCAACACCAATCCACAAACATTACACTTCAACACCAAGTCCTCAATACACACCACCACACACCAAACATTTACACACGACTCCAACACCAAGTCCTCAATACACACAGACTCCACCGTCCTCATACACACAGATAACGATTCCTCAATATACACCAACTCCCATACAAAGTTCTCACACTCAACAGTCACTAGGTCTCACACCAACTTCAGCCCATGATACAGCAGGAAGATTATTCTCAAATTATACGATTGATCTGGACAATATTACCTATAATGAATTAAAATAACTACCTAATTATGTAAAGATTTGTAAAATAAAAATAAACATATTGGTACGTACAGAAGGAATACCTTTGAGAGTTCATTGAGTTTTCATTTATTTCTTAAAATTACAAACTTCTCTTGCGAATGCACAATAAAATTAAAAGATTAAACTAGCTATCAGATTAGGTAAATTTTAAAATATTGGTACCTACTCTTACTTACCCGGATGTGTTTGTGCAACGCTTTGTACAATGCCTCACATGTATCTGGTATAATTTTTCCAAGAGCTTGCGGTGATATTCTTGTCGAAAATTTAAGACTTTCATACGACTGTCCGGTTGCTAAAAATCTTAAAGTAGCCGTTAGTCTTTCGTGTGGGGATATAGCTGCCCTCATAACTGTATCTTTCTTCTGAATCAGAGGAGATATAAGTGAAAGTAACTCTGTATATACGGTTTCGTTCATGCGCAGGAAATTTTGTAATCCAATGGTTCATTTTTAATTCTTTGAGGAGGTTAATATGGGTAAATTTTCTTCTCTGCAACCATTCCTTGCACCATTGTTTGCGAGGCTTTCTTCGTATGTTTTTACGCCGAAAATATATAATGAAAAATAACGCAAGGAAAAGAAAGTCGTCTCCTGAAGGATCCATGGTTAACTGAGAAGAAAACAAACTCTACCTGCAGGTTAACTGTTCTGTTTGTGACCTCCGTTGGTGACAGGTCTACCTGAAGGTAGACCTGTCACAGGTCTACCTGCAGGTAAACCTGTTCGTGTATGGCCGCCGCTAAGATTTTATTTGCAACAAAAAAATGAGAACAAATAATTAAAGAAATTGCTCAAACTGCTGACCTCTATTAGCTACGCAAGTTTCAGCACGTTGTATCCAAGAATTGTTAACACTACGTAACATTTCTGGATTCTGTCGAAATGGTCGAGCTACATTGGTAACTTGTTGTTAGAGTCTTTTTACAGTCGTTACAGGGGTGGCATAAACATAAACTTGTTTAATGGCTCTCATACAAAGAAATCGTAAGAATTTAGGTCCGGCGGGGGGTTTCAGTGGCTCTAAAACTTTTTATAGAAACCTCTAGCCCATTTCTTTGTTAAACAAGCAAAATTTACATAAGGCAATATTGAGTAAATCGTTTTGTTTTATCATTGCCCATTGTCCATTAAAATAATTGCACAACTATCACTGCACTTCAACCTTATAGGTACTTGAAAGAACATTCTTTTGTTTTAGAATTCTGCTCAATACCTACTAGAAACAATAGTTGTTAGCTAGATTTTTATTGTAGTATTAAGAGTGGCATATTTAGAACGAAATAAAAATAAAGTGTTTCAGAAATTGCACAAGTTCAATGTCATAATAATTTATTTTATCAAACTTTCATAAAACACTAAACTAGAATTCTGTTATTAATAGAATTTTAGTTATTTCATTTATCTTCGGACTGCATCGTGAAACAGTAACTCAATACAAAAACAATGGATATTCGATATTCTTAATATAAACAGTTTATTCTGACCTAATTTTGTCTACATAATTAAATCAAGAAGTCATTGTTTATTCTCCTTTACTTGTGGTACTACAAACATATCAAGTTTGAATGACATTCAAGAATTCTTCGTTTAGTTTTAATTTATATAGAATTAATAGATACCTGATTAAGAATTCTTTTACAAAAATTAAATTATAATAATAAATAATTACTGGTGTAATTTTTTTTCTTTGTGATGTTAGGAGAAACAACAAATCTATGGTGTATTAATGAAAGCTTTACATTCATTATTGATATAAATTATTTATGTTTTTGGGGAACTTCAACAAACTCTTGCTGTATTCTGAATAAGGAAAAATAATGGAAGTAGCTTTGTAAATAAAATAGCTGTTTACGTCACCAAACTTTATACAATTCTATTTCAGTTATATACAATAATCAACGGTTTATTTGTTTTTAATTAAATTTTTCTTGTGCTGAAATAAATACTCTTCTAATTTTATACACATTTTAGACTTTACAATTTACAGTAGTTATTGCTATACTTTTGAAGCAAATGCAGATATCGCTAATTCTATTAAAATTTTTATTTTTCTTGATTCATCATCAAATGTTTTTTACTTTCTCGCATAGAAGAAAGTATTGTAATCGTATTGTAAAAAAATATATGTACGTATGTCGTTCACTTCTAAAATTTTTTTATATAGTCACACTTACCGAGATGAAATTCAAAACAAATGGCCACATTTTTAACTTAGATTTGATCGGCACTCATCTCCGAATTAATGTTATTAAAAGATGCCATTACATTTTAATTTCTTTAGCCAGAATGTAAGAAATACCAAACAATAAAGAGAATATTTCTAAAACACACACAAATTAAGAACAAAATTTATTACTTAACAAAAAAAAAATAAAGTAAAGGGTTCATATAAGAGAATTGCAGATAAATTTTAAACAGTAAAATAATCAAATATCTTAAACATTAATTAAATGTTTTAAATTTGGATCCAGATTTCTACATTAAACATTATTAATTCTTAAATGATAATTTTAAATTACGATTACGTGCATTCTCGTTTACTTTAAAAAATTTAAGCAATTTAAATCGTTAAGGTAAGGTATTAAATTTTAAAGAGATAAATAAAGAGAATTTGATACGTAAGCAAAATGAGACGCAGATGGCGATGAGACGTTGTCCATAAGCAAAACTACACATCAGTGTTGTTTTATAGATTTCAGCATTTTGACTTTAAGCAAATATAGATAATTAGAGACGGTCCCTTGATTATTTATCCATTTTGGTATCATCAAAAACTCGCATGAGGGATACGTTGGTTTATTCCATAACCTAAATGGAACAGCAAACGGCAATTGCACATCGACGAACAATGAAGGCAGTAATAATACGAAAAAAGACAAAAAAAGACCCAAAATTACTTTTGGGCCTTTCAATAAAAATAATTAAAACACAAACGGTAGATGCATTATATGCATAACCTTCACCGTAAAATCTCTACAATGGAATGCTTTCGATTTACACGCGGGCTTTTAGCGTGTTGCGCAATACGGAAAATTCTATATCTTGCATTCCATAGTTAACAAAACTGTAGAATGCATATAACAAGTAAAAAATATATAATTTCCATAACAAAAACGTACATTAAATTCGTTTAATGTAATAAGGAGGATTAATAAAAGACAAAACAAAAATTACAACGTAACAAATACATCAATTTGATTTGAGCTTTTTTCCTTTTTTCTATCCAAAAATCGATTTTCTCAAAAACGACTCTAACAATTTCTTTAAACTTTGCAAACGTATAGGTAGTACATTACAATATTTACAAAATGGCCAACTTTGTTTTCTGACAAAAAGTCAATTAAGGAAGAATTTCATCGTTCAAGTTTTTTTTAAACGACTACCTTTTGTCGAAATTAATTATTCGACTATAAATTACTTTATAAATACCATGAACTTTATGGTAAACTTTACATTTTGATTAAATCAATTTTGATTGCTCGAAATTGGTTTGAAGAATTTTCTTAAAAATTGGTGCATAGTCAGCAATATGAGACTATCGGTTTTCAGCATAATTTGTGGAAACATTTTTGGTAAAATAACTATAGGGTAATTTTCCCTTCAAAGTGCAATTAAAGTTTGTGCATTTACTTTTTAGCCATTTTGTATGTTTGACATACTCTTTCGCGAACATTTAAAGATTTTACGCTTCCGAAAACAGAAGTCGCGGACCAATATACTAGTCTCGCAAGTCTTACACATGTGCGATCGGCAAGTAATGATCCAACTGCTTTCCTCCTACTAGTCAACCTGATTTCTCTCAACCTTTTTCTTATAGTTAAAGTCGAAATTCTGAGCTCTTTCTACGTTTTCTGAAGTATTCCGGTTTCGTTAAATTTTCCAATCGAATATCAGGGCAGAGCTTTGGATAAATGACATAGAAGTAAACGTTTTATTAAAGGTCCAAGAAAATTTGATAGTTGTGATGCTGGTGATGACAAAAGAATTTTTACTGAATGCGTAAGGCACATGCTCACTATTTCTTTGTAGACTGCTTTTCATTATTTGTTGGAGCTTTCTTATTAGGAGTGATGTAACACCATAATCGTTATCAATGTCAACGTTTTGACTCGCCTAAGGCTGATCTTTTTCAAGGCACTCGGTCTAGTCGAAGCGTTAACATTAACATAGAATGGTGTTTCTCTGACTCCATTCTTGATACCTACTACTCTTAATCTAAAAAAAATAAATCAATTTTATTTATTGTTTATAGTCAGATCTAAAAGTATATTAATACTAATGTACTTTTTAAATCAAACCACCCACTGAGGATGTGCATAGGTATTATTTAGAAATGATGAAGATGTTAACCAAATCTTCAGCATAACATACGTAAGAGTAGAAATCGCGCCAATTAGAAAATCCACCTTAGTGCTGTAGTGCAAAATTATAGACATACCCAGAAATACTGTAGTGAAGAACCGTGGTGGGTAATATGCAGTGGGAAACATCTTACAGTGGATTGGGATAAACCAAAAAAAGCAACTCAAAAATGTGTTTGTTGCTAAAAACAGCATCCAGCTAACAAAATATTAAATATAAGCAACTTAAGAAACAGAGTCCGCCCAAACCTCCTCAAACTCTAGCTGTAACACAGCAAGGGGGCCAGGACAAGGTCAAGACTAAGAGTATAATAGCACATGGTAACACAAACAAACACAATGACAAGAAAGCTAATGCAATAGTTTATTAATTAATAAAATGTTTCAGTATACTAGGTAAGTTGAGTAAAATGTATAAGCGAATTTCCAAACTAGAATATCGCGTACAACCAAAAATGGCTAAGCAGTTAAGAGTGTTAGAATGAAATGCTAATGGATTGCTCAACATCAGCAGGAGTTGCAAGAATTCCTTGATATAGAAAAATTGATGCCTCGTATCTGAGTTCCATTTCACGGAAGTCACACATCAAATTCAAAGGATCTAAAACTTAGCTTTCAATCCACACGGATCTAAAGGAGAAAATGCAATTATCAAAAAGAAATCTATTTCACACTACCAGGAAATAGTGTACCAAACAGTGGGAAAACAGGCTATAACTATTAAGACCAAATTACATAAAGTAATAATTACGCCTACAGAGACATGCCATAAAGAAAAAAACAATATGCTTTCTAGATAAGAAACTATCTCCATAGCCAAGGAAATACCGATTTATCGTTGAGCTGATTTTAATGCAAAGCACATTTACTGAGGATCTAGACTAACTACAATGAAAGGTAAAGAATTTTTAGCAGCAGCAATACAGCTTAAGTGCTAAATATCGGCATTAGGTAAGCAAACATATTGGCCTGCTAACTCCCATATAATTCCTAATATAATAGAGTTCTTTGTACTCAGAAATGTCTCCTCAAATTAAATCAATGTAAACTTAGGAAATAAATTCAGATCATTCCCAAATACTTTTTACATTAGCTGTAGTGTAATCGAAAAAAAAAACCTGTCCAGCTTAACCAGCAACTGTTCCAATTAAAAGCAGAAAACAACTGGACAAAAAACGTTGAACTGCTTATAAAAAGTAGACAACCTCTCCGGCTGATTAGTAGAACAAACGGAAATATTTACCCTAAAGAGGTTTAGAGTCTTATTTTGTAAATAATACCCAACTATTATTTCATTCCCGCAGAGAGTTGTAATTTATAATTACCAAACGAAAAACAAAACAAACGGATTTGGTTGTCATATGTGACGAATAAACTTGTGTGTGACAACCGCACCCGTACAACGAACTAAGATATATTAAGAAACAAATCACGGAGAAACCTCTCTTGATATAATGCTTAGAGCGGTTCGTACAGTAAAGCGAGAATACCAATATATTCAAAGCGTTGCTAAAGATTACAATGTACCGTGCACTATCCAGATATTGTGTTAAATTCTCTGCTGAAGAAATAAAACACCAAGTATTTAGTGAATGAGCAGAACCAGAACTTTAACAGTATGTCGAACCAAAACCTCTACGGCCTTAACCTCAAAGAAATCAAGAAATTATCGTACCAAATAGCACTAACTTATAAACTGAATTTTTCTAAGAAATAGACCGAAACTAAGCAAGTTGAAGCTGATTGGTTTTCTAGTTTCCTACAGGGTCACCTACTCTTTCTCTTAGAATACCGGTAGCGATTAGTGCAGTCCGTACAAAAAGCTTCAATAAGAACAATGTAACTTTTTTTTCTTTGCCATGTGATTTTTGCTAATGGACAGATAGAAATGTCCATCTTAAAACATATGGAATATAGTCAAGACAGTCTAGCAATCAAATAAATTTGTCGCACTACGAAGCCTTAAAAAAGTTGGAGTTTTGACATTTTGACAACTGCAATACCTGCTAGCATGATCTGCATTCCACAATTTTTCATTTTTCGCAGAGTTAATTTAAAGAACATTTCATCCAAAATGGACCATTTTCTTGACTTGGAAGCTGCAATTTTTTAGGGTAGCCCCTTTTCTACATGTTTGGATAGCATTTTGTTGACCATGTAAAGAATTCAGAGAACCGTTCTTACTTATTGTTACTGTGTACTAATTCTGGAGTTTTTTACTCATTATACCCACCATCTTCAGTCACCGAACTAAACTTTGTAGGATGGGTTAAAGATGTATGTAAATTTTTTTTGCGATGCCTGGATAATAAATCACCTTCTATGTACAATAACCATATACAACATACAGTAATTGTCGCACTTGCTTATTATCAAATTTTTTTCTTTAGAAATTTGACTACCGTCAAAATCAGGTCTGAAGGAATAATATAAAGCCAAAGAGTCCGCAAAGAAAGATGTTCAGTCATTATTAGCAATACCGTACCCGGTCTTCTCTACTTATTTTAAGAAATTGGTTAAACTTAAGTTTTTGTGTAGAAAACTTATTTTATACGGATTGGCTTCTAACACTGCTGCCGAGGTACGTTAGAATATTATTTAAAATACATAGTTTTCAAAATAGTATTCTAGGTGTTATAATTTTGTCGTTTTAAGTCAATGCGGACAAAGGCCGTTTTAACGCAAATCAAAATTTTATTACAAATACGGATAAAAAATTTGACTTTATTTTTCTGAAAAATAAAACACTTTTTAGTTAACCAGATTTTATATACATAGATCCGTTTTCCATAACTATTTTTAAATTCTAGCAAATGATGATAATATAACTGAAGTTAAAGCTTTTTGTAAAATTTCATTCAGCTGGGAACGTCGAGAAAGTCGTCCGGCGCTTTTCTGCAATGTAATCCATGTAGTCCTAAACAGTCAACAATTTCGTCACAAATGCAAGTGGCATATTTACTTCCTTGTCTCAATACGATTGTAATGTGGAAAGTATTGTTGTCCAGAAGCGTTTCGATCGCTTGGGATGAAATTTCTGTCAACCATGATCCAAACTCCAGTGCGCACAACACATTGAATCTGGCTTTCTTTGCCGTTGAGTTGAACAGCAAAGAACAGACAAGTCTTTCAATGTTGATGGAATACCAATCTTTTTCGAACTGTGGGAGCTCAGGTGTATTTGTGTTTATCAAATTCTATGTATCCAAGCTATCAGCGTAAAGGGCATTTTGACAACGTCTAAAATTTTTAGGCACATAAGTAAAGCAAGAGGACATAGATCACAAATTTTCCTTATTTCTTTTTCACCGAAACGGATAGGTAAAGGCGCAATAGTTCATATTTGAGGGTCAAGAGTAATATTTTCAATGGTGATGTCAATTGTCCAAATCTCCACAAAGGTGTTGTGCGTAATAAATATATCAAATTTGGGATAATTATAAATAAAAAAAATATCAAAAGTGTCTTTATCAGTTAATGGCCCTCCATAGGACGAATATCTGATTAGATTTTATTTCCAGGAGATGATTGAAAGAATGAATACTTCTTGATCCACCTCATATTTTGAATGGTTGACAAGTAGATTAAAAGTCTTGCACCTTTCTAATCAAAACCAAAATTAAAATTAGTAAGATAAAATTTTACAGTATAACGAACGGTAACTGAAACTAACTAAGTGTTAAAATTTTAGTTTTAATTTATTTATTATTAGGTAAGTTTTATATTGCCAATGTTGTAATGCACCTTACGAAATTAACATGTTTTAGGCATAATTATGCGAATTACAATTATCGAAACGACGAGATTATAATTAAAAATTTAACCGTATTTTTTCATTATATTGTAATATAATACAAGAAGCATAATGTATTAGATAAGATTGTTAAACTGTAACTGTAAATGTGAAGCAATGTTTTAAACGATCTTTCGTGTACGCTGATCTCTTATACCGCCACTCTCCGTTGCTGCAATAACCAACAGTTACAAAATCATTTTACCTTTGAGTGTACAACCTGGAGTGACCCGCTCAATATTAAACTTTTTCCACGGTTATGATGGATTGTCTGTATGTTTTTCAAGTTCCGTCTTAAATATGTTCAACTGTAGGTATATCAATAAACGGTATCTTCGTAATTATAATGCTATTGCTGTTACATAACTTGATGTCGAATTTATCAGATGCTTAAGAATTTGAAGTTTTTAGATTCTCCCTTATTTTCAGAAAGGATTCCATTCCATTCAATAAAAGTAAATATGCTAACAGTATTGAATATTTTAACTGCGAATTCAAATCATGAAATCGACAATCTACAGTAAGAAACACCGTTGTTCGAAGTACCTTTTTTTCTGTAAAGTAGTGTAAAGTCTGCGACAATCAACTTATAAAAGAATCTGATTAAAGTGCTGTTCTACAGATGCACTGAATTAAATTAGTCCCACATTCCGCTATACGTATATTTCTAACCATTGTACTGTACCTTAAGTTAACGTGACTAGAAGATTTATCGCATAATCTTTTTGACATCAACGGTTTTAATTTAAAAAATCCACAGAGCGAATGTAAATTTGAAGAAAAGTGATTTGTTGCGAATTCGTTTTTTATGTAAAGTATTTGCTGACGAAAGAATTCGATACTGCTTGTAACGGACCGAGAGGTTACTGAATTAAATAATTTATTGCCGTAAAGTACACTTCCGTCCTTTATTCAGAAAGTGTGTTGATTTTAAATTACTACAACAAATCCATGTATTATCTACTTACGTAACAAACAAAATCGATTTAACGCTACATAAACTATAACTATGCTACATGTAATTTATAAACTAAATTGTTTTCTGTAAGTGTTTACTAAGGAAACACTAAAATCTTACTTAACAAGAGGTCGTAAGATTTGCGAAGTTCAACAACATATTAAGTTTATTTTGCTTAATTATACCTATTGTGGTATAGCATAAGTGTAATCTAATAGTATTTTGATAAAAAGTAACAATAAAATAAATTAAGTAGACATATTTCAATTAATTCGTTTGGTTTTGTAGTAAGTATTCAATACATAAAACAGCGAATTAAGGAACTGTTTCTTGTTATACAAGATAAATAGAGCAAAAGTAAATAAAGCACTTAAAGTTAGATAATTTCATCAATACAATAAACATTATTCATTTTGTGAGGAAGAAATCACTACACCATCTTTGAAAGTATTAACAATTTTTGTATACTAAATGATTTATATTAATTAAAATAATACTTTGGTAAAATTACAATACATATTGCAAGACTAACCTTGCAAAATTAGTAGTAATTAGAACAACTTTACACTTTTAATCAATGTGAACTATACATACCGATGGAATTTTAATTAAAACCACAAATAACATTGTGGTTTCAAAAGCAACAATAATTCAGTCCAGTTTTTAACTTTGGTTATTTAAAACAAATTGTTTCAAGTGACCTTATAAAAAGTACTACAATAGTTTAAAGTTTAAAGAATATTTTTTTGTTTCAAGTTTTACATATAGAATTATAAATTTCAAATTTTCTTTGAAACTCTGACATTCAGTTCTCTCGCTCCTTAAAAGTCCCAAAAGAACGAAACAGCTGTCGATGATTCCCTATGTTTGTTACCAATTGTTCAATCTCTTGCAAATTTAAAGGCGATTCGAGATTGTTTTTAATCCAACGCTTAGTTGGCATTAATAATTAAAGATTCGACTTTTATAAAGCTCTTGTCAAAAGTTGCTTTAGTATTTTTTACCATTCAATACACCTTCTAAGGAATGTTATATTTGTTTAAAATAAAAATGGTGTGGACCCCTTCAGTGTGGAGGTAGGAAAACATGGATGTGCTTGTCGACGTTTCGCCCTTCATAGTGAGGGCTTTGTTTGTTCGTATCTCCACATGAAGGGTCCCAAAAGACCATTTTTATTTTAAATTGAATTTTTGAAGGAATACTTACCTGAATTCTCGACACCTTCGTTTTATCATGGCAACTGGAAACACACCTTGGCACAAGATCCTAAGGGAACGCCTTGAGAAAGCCCTCACTATGAAAAGCAAAACGTCGGCAAGCACATCTTTTTGAGTTGTTTGTTTTCCTACCTCTACACTGAAGGGGTCCCAAAAAACCATTTTTATTTTAAATTGAATTTTTGTAGGAATACTTACCTGAAATATATTTGTTAGTTTTTCCTATAGCATTCACCACCGCGAGATTAAGTAACGGCCAGTTTATAACTCTGATAAATACACAATTACATATTAAAATATTTATATACAAATATGAAAAATTAACTTTTTTTTATTATGGAAAATTTGTTTTAAATAAGTTAATGGGATTATACTGTATTAGATTGATTTACTGTGTGCTTATAATACAATAGCTACTTATGCAGTAAGTTGCAAAATGAGCGTTTTTTGCACTAGATGTGACATTTCGGCCACGAGTGAAACAATTGGTCTAACACGTCATGTGCAAAAAACAACCACTTTGCAACGTGTTTCATACAATATTTTTCCAATTCAGTTGTGAAAAATATGAAGTTTAATATTATTATCGGGTGTTTTTTCTGTTATATGATTTTCTTTCTGGAATAATACTAATACGTCTATCGGTGAGTTGCTATGGGAATGGAACCGATTGTTTCGCAAATATAATAGTATAAGTGTTATATTATAAGTGATAGAAATGCTTTATAATGGCATTTCGATCACGTGTGATATAAAACGTTTTTCCTACGACCATATAAGAAACTACCTTATAACGCACAAATACGTATACGCGAAAATTGTCAATATCATAGTCCGCGTTCGAATAGGCGGCTGGTTAAAAAAGAGGCACCGTTGACAACACAATCAACAACCACGAATTTTGTAAGTAAGCAGTTTATTAGTTTAATTTTAATAAAAAAAGTTGATTTTACAGCGCTTAATTTAATTTATTGAAAATATGGATGCAAGCAGTGGTAGTGATAGTTTAGAAATGCAATGCACTCCTCCAAATATTGTAGATGCTGCGAAAAAGCCACATTGCATTTGTTGCCTGGAAAATCCCAAAAACGGTATGAAATTGCATACAAACAATTTATGGATTGGCGGAAGGCTCAGAATATTGAAAGTTCGTTCTCTGAGAACGTCTTACTTGCTTCTTTGGGGAAATAAGCAACAATGTTAAACCAAATTCGTTATGGACACATTATTCCATGTTGCGAAGTACTCTTAGCATTCATCAAGACGTGGAGATTGCAAAATTTGGCTATAAGCCAAAAAAATCTAAAACCTTAACAGAACAAGATATTAGTCGTTTTCTTAACGAAGCTCCAGATGATAAGTACCTATTCATGAAGGTTAGTCTTTTCTTTTTGATATTAAATTCTATCAAGCAATATTTTATCACAATAGGTGGCACTCATTATCGGGCTAAATGGGGCATGCCGCAAGCATGAATTAGCGGACTTAAAAATTGACGACATTGAAGATCTTGGAAGCGCTGTTCTGATAAGAATAAATGATACGAAAACCAAACAATCACGCTCATTTACAGTAACTGGTGCCTTTTATAATTTATACAAAAATATGCTGCACTCAGGCCCTCAAATGTGCCAATCCGCCGTTTTTTTTAAACTATCAACATCAAAAGTGTACACGGCAACCAGTAGGTATCAACAAATTTGGTGACATTCCAAAACAAATAGCTACTTTCTTACACCTTAAAGAGCCCCATTTATACACTGGCCATTGTTTTCGGAGGTCGTCTGCCACAATTTTGGTTAATGCAGGTGGGGATATAACAGCTCTGAAACGCCACGGGGTTGGAAATCCACCCCTGTAGCTGAAAGTTATATAGATGAATCATTATCAAATAAAATTACGGTAGGTAATACAATTTTGAAAGCTGTTAATCCCGGTCCGTCAAGTCAAGTGGCAGAAACATGTGATGAACATTCACTACCGTCTCATTCCTCTCACAATGAACAACAATCACAAAGTAATAGTATTAAAACATAAATCAAATGTTGACCCATCCGCTTAACTTCACAAATTGCAATAATAACACCATTAACATTAATATTTGTAGTCATAAGTAATAATTAGGTACTTACATGTTCTAAATTATTAATTATTAGTGTTGTATTCATTTTATTATTACTCATGTATTCGTAAATTTATATAAAAAATAAATATTGTTGAAAAAAAATTTTTTTGTCTATGGTTGTAGGAAAATAGTGTACATAACTCGCCGGAAAGTGTCTAACGCACTCGCGGGATTGCCTGCACTCGGCTATCGCCTCGTGCGCAACTTTCTCGCTTGTGCGTTATTTATCACTTTCCGCGCTCGTTATGTAATATACTATTATCTTACGAGTACATGTGCATTGTAAAAATCTGAGAAATTCAAGCAAATATCCGCCTGTAACATTAGCATGGTTCTATGTATCAGTTATCGTAGTGACCTGTGGTTGCTATAGTTATGAAATTAATAAAAATAGAATTGCTTCCAAAAATATGCAATTGGACGTGGAAACCGCAGTTTCCAATTTGCTTCCGGTAAAGTCAAAACATATCTACCAGAAAGAATATGATCTATTTGTCAAGTAAAAAGCGAAAAACTCTTTGAATGTCAACAAACATACAAGTCGTCTTCTCTTTGGGCGAAGTACTCAATGTTGAAAGCTGCTCTAAATGTACGTGAAAATGTGGCCATAGGGAAGTACTGCAATGCATTCTAGAAACAGAAACCTGTCGGATACAAAGCAAAAAAATCATTGATTTTTCAAAAGATGAAATGATAATTTTCTTCTTAACGCGTCTGATGACGTTTTTATTAGTAAATGCACGTATACATTTTGACGTATGTCAATATAGTATTAAATTTTTGCATATTTTGTGTAGCTTGTTGCTATTGTCGCAATTATTGGCGCTGTAGGTGTGTATTATTCACAATGTGTATCACCGATATAGAATACAAAGGCGATCTTCTTACACCAAGACTCATGACCTTTTACTATGTTGTCCACTGGATTCGTAATTAATCCAATTAACTTATATCGGAAATATATCAATTTACGCACAGAGAAAGTGAGCAGAGAAAAACTATTTCTTTGCTATCGAAATGGAAAATGTACGATTCAATCCATTGGCATTAATAGTGTTGGAAAGATTCCACAATTGATAGCAACATTTCTTAAGTTAAAAAAAACTCGAAATGTATACCAGACACGCGTTTCGGGGATCGGATGCTACTCTGTTGTCAGACTGTGGTGCCGATGAGTTCTTAACTCTGAAGCGATTCAGTGGTTGGAAGAATGATGCTGTCATTGAAGGATATGTAGAGGATTCTCTGCAGAATAAAGTTAGTATTGCGAAAAAAAGTTTTGGAGATCGATGTAGTAGTTCTACAAATGTAAACCATGAAATTGCGATTGTGAAACAGAACAAAGAAGTAGATTTTAGTGCTAATAAAGAAGTGTACTTTAACAACACCAATTGTAGCGTTAATGTTAACATTTATAAGAATTAGAAATTTATTAGTCATAACTGCACTATTAATGTAGTAACTTCTAACTGTTTAAAGTGTTCAACGCAAAAATGTTAATAATTTTGAATATACGAGTACATATAATATTCTTTCCTAAATATTCTCCTACTATTTTCAATTTGAGATTAATGTTTAATTACAACTGATAGCTGTCAGATTTACTCAGTTGTGAGTGAAACTGACAGCTTTATCTCTCTTGTTAGTGAAATTTGATTTCTGTCACCGAGAACAATGGTATAATGTACCTACACCTGTAAGATAAAAAATATTTTGCTGCCACGTTTGCATTTACAAAGTTAAAAATGTGTAATTCAGAAGATTCTCCTGTACCTTCAGAGTTAAAGAAGTTACAAAAGGTGTAATTGCTAATTTGATACCGATTAAATCAAAGGGTTATACAATTCCACCTATGAAATATTTAAAAATTAGCGCCATTCGAAGAAGATAACTACGACAGTGTCCGAATCAATGCTTCTTGCCTATTTTGACCAGAAAAAAAAGTTTCATAGATGGGTATAGAAAACAAATGACCAGATATGTTTTAAATTCAAAAGGTACATTCAATAAAAACTTTCTATTTCTGTTTTCTATTCTTCCAGGTTATTTTAATTGTTAGAATCGGTAATGGTTGTCAAAAGAATAAATTAGTACGTGTTAAAGAGGTCAAAGTTTGTTATTCCTTCACTAAAATCAATCTTCCAGAAACAAAAATCAAAGTTTCACAAACATTTACAATAATCTAAGTGGACATTAAGAATGTCAGTTCAATAGAAATTGTATGAAAATATATACGAGGGTCGTCCACTAAGTAACCGCCGTTTGGGTGTAGCGTGAAAAGTAGTAGGGGTAGTGCCGCCAATCGGACATTGGTAGACGCGGCCGTTCAGTACGCTTCTACCTGTGCAAGAAGGAACAATGTACGTTTGCGTGTTCACTTTTTATAACCTAAAAACATTAGCGCTGCGATAGAAAATCCCGCCAAGTATTCAGCAGCTAAAATTCATCATGAATTGTGTGCAGTCTATGGCCCAGACGTTCTAAGTGAAGGTGTAGTCCGTCAGTGGGTTTGCTTTTTTAAAAATGGAAGAATAAACGTTCACGACAGGAGCGGTAGGCCATCTCTTGTGACTGATGACTTGGTGAGCAGAGTAAACGAAAAAATTCGTGAGAATCGGCGCTTCACAATCTCTGAGCATTCCGATAATGTTCCTGAAATTTATCTTGCATCACAGCGGTTTGAGAGTGACCAAACGGTTCAAAACGTCGTAACGGGTTGGCTACGTTCCCAGGCGGCTGATTTTTTTAAAAACTGCATTTCAAAGACTGTTAGAAGATATGATAAGGGCCTGAATTTGTTTGGCGATTATATAGAAAAGTAGAGAAAAGCTGTAGGTTTATGATGTATATAATAAGATTTTTGTAGCTTAACTGATTTAATTTTTATTTCAAAGCGGATGTTACTTTGTGGAAGACCATCGTACATATGCGTCACAAGCACGTGACAAATAATCGTTTCCTTCTGTGATACAAAAACTGGAGGTGCACCATCCAAGATGTAAGCATCAACACGTTTGCTGATATTCCAAAAGATTGCACCATTTCTTGGCCTACTAAGTCCCGATCTATTCACAGGTCATCTGCATCAGTATTACCAGATTCTGGTGCCGATTTAGTTAAGAAATCGTTAGAAAACAAGAAAGAAACAGGTGTGAGTATTTTTGGAAGAACTACTACCACGAATATCGGAATGGGTGTATTAGTAATAATACGGAGAATAAAGACATTAATCTGTGGAAAAATTAGGGGAAAACTGTATTTTTATATGAAACTTTCTTTTATGGTTTTAACCAAAATCCCAAAAGTCCCCATTAATCCGTAGACTGCTAAAAATTTTACTCGGAGTCAAAGGTCACAAAAACGGTTTTTTGCGATTATCTCGGCAACCGTCAATTTTATTGGGAAAATGGTAGTTATCAAATTTGTAGGTTGAAAAATGGCCAACAAAAAACATACTATTTTTTTTCTCGTAAAATTAACGGTTTTTGAGAACATTTGATTTAAAAGTTGTATCGTGCAACATGCACTCCTCAATGGTATAATTATATACTGGGTGGGCCAACGCCGACGATACAGAGCCAATTGCAGTCACATCGATAATTTAAAAAAACTCAGTCCCGTCAATTTTATTTCTAAGTGGGATATATTTCTAGCCTGTCGGCATTCCAGTATTACCTCTGGTTTTAACGAAAATGACGTCACATCAAACTATTTAAATGGCAACCCACAGTTTTTTGTGCAAAATCGGATAGACGACAAAAAATGCTTTTGAAAAAACCCCACATGTTGCTAGTTTTCTTTAGCCGTTATATGAAGTTGCGCATTTACAAGAAAAAAAAATATTTCAGTAACAATTTAATAATGTAATTGAGAAAATTGAAAAGATGGCCCCATCAGAAAAAAAATTATGGGTCTGAGTTTTTTTTAATTATTGATGTGGCTGCAATTGGCTCTGTTTTCGTCACCCTCGGCCCACGCTGTATGTGTGTCATATATATATATTTGTAAGTAAACATTGAATGTGTCTTAAAGTATTCAAAAATTTGTTTATATTCAAGGGCTAACAATACAAATAAACATACATACCGTGTTCCCAGAATATCTGAAGCACTCTGTTTAACATGGAGAATTTGAAAAGTCCGATGTATATGTCGCCAAAGTGTTTTAGGATATTTTCACTATCAGAACACTTAACAATGTGTACTAGAAAACGTTTTGCGTAATAATTTCTAAATGAAACTAAACAGATTAAAAATATTTGAAAAAATATTTCAAAACGTACGAGGGTTCAAATCCAGTTTTTTTTTTCTTTTTTTAGTTGTATTATAAGAGACATAATTAAAATTCTTCCTTTTTACTTAAACTGGCAATAGATTTATTAGAATAATATTCAATTAGAGAGTTTTGGAATATCGTAAAATCAAACGCTAAAATTAAGCGAGCTCTTTCTGCGCATGCGTAAAGTATGCGTAATGACGTATGCGCAAACGCAGAAGGTGGTATGGAAAGGAGTGTACGTTTCATGAGAAACCTAAATATTACAAACCTTAAATCAAATTTTCTCGAAAACTATTAGTTTTACGCAAAAGGAATAGTATGTTTTTTGTTGGCAATTTTCCAAGCTACAAATTTGATAACCACCACTTTTTAAATAAAATTGACCGTTACTGAGATAATCGTGACAAATCGTTTTTTGTGAACTTTGACCCCGAGTAAAATTTTAAGCGGCACACGGATTAATGAGGGCTTTTGAAATTTTATTTAAAACCACAAAAGGAAGGTTCATGCAAAAATCTAGCTTTTCTCTAATTTTTCAGAAGATTAGTGTTTTTTTTTGTCTTTATTCCCTGGACTATAAGCATCTCCGTAACACTTTATCCACCGATATTGTTATGGACTACCTCCCGCTTGTCGATAGCAATAGAGATGAAGGATTGAATAGACAGAAGACGGGATTTATAACAATTAATTAAAAAATTGTACAATTAATATAAATATGTGTACGGTAGGATCCTGTAAATCGCTTTTCAATGAAAATACGAGGAGTATCGTGAAAATCGGATTTTCAAGTGAAAGCAGTCGATTTCCGCGATCTCACTGACTCTAGAACACTCTTCTTCTGTGTTTTCGCGAAAACGTAAATCCGCGTTTTCATGAAGCAACCAGACTAGTTTAGTGGAATACTAAAATACGTTAATCCTCTTAGCGTTCATTTGGTAACTATTCTATTTTTTCCTGAATATTGATCGAAACAGAAATTACTAAATATTTTTGATGTTAAATAGGTATATTTATTTTTATTTGGTAACAACTCAGAAAACAATAAAAGTTTCTGTTCTGATTGCAAGGTATTAAGAGGATCGTTTTAAAAAGCTATAGCAAATCAGATATTGAATAAAAACTTAATATTAGGTAGCAATTATGTTTACATTTATATCTACCATTTTTAACTACAGGTATTTTCATTTGGAAATTGTACCAAAGTGGTAGTCTGTCGGTCAACTAAAATACGAATAATAATAAAAATTAAAAAGGTGGATACGGAACAATAAATAAAAAACCTGTGATAGAACACCTAGGTTTTCAATGAATAGGTATCTCGCTCGTATTTATTATAACAAGTGAGTGATTTATGGCAACGAGAATTACAGATAACACATTTTTTGATTTTCATTGGATTTTTGACTTTGTACAAAAACATTTTTAAATCCCGGTCCCAAAAACAGTAAAAGTTATAGTACCAAAAGACGTCTCAACCTGGTACATACAATTTTTCTTGTCCACAATAATACCTTCAACGTTTTTCCAATCTAAAAGACCTCTATTAACTTTTGGAACTTCTATTAAAACAGCAGACCCTATGTTAATATCTTTAAGCTGTTAGAAGGAAAATCTGTTCGCAGATCTCTTTATGTTTTCAACAACAAATTTTCATTCTGATCGAATGGTATTTTCTTTGTTGCACAAGAAACACAAAAACTGAAGCACTATAATCTTCTTTCCCCTACTTAGTGTCTATTAATTGCATGAATATTTTGTTTACAACTATGACAAAATCTGCATCGTTCATTTTGGCATACTAAACAAAGTTTTACTTGCTGCTTTTGTATCAAATTCCGAGTGAAGATATTTCACTAGGAATCTAGTTGGAAGTAAAATAAACTACTTATTCGTTATATTAATATTGAGGAAGATAGTTTATTTCTCTTCATACAATTCTTAATTCTTCTTGTGCACCATAACTTTAATGGGCAGATGATGATGTGTGAGAAGGAGGTTCGTCATTTATGTTAGGGGACACTAAAGAACTGAATTATTTTTAAATGTAAGTTGTCCTGTACACTCATGAAATTTAAAACTGGACACCACAATTTCTGTAAACAAAAGTTTGCACATTGTGAAGCGGGCTTAAGGGTATCATTTACAATTCTAACAGCAGGTAGTCTCAGCAGGGGTTATCTTATAGAAGGACTGTAGAATGAATCATTACACTAAGCACGTTTTAGAAAATAGGTAATTTACGTTGCTTACTTAATTTTTTCTTTAAAGAATATATTTGAAGGTATCGCTAATTAAACACCATAGCTCGATTAATTATCAAAATTTTTGTTTAGGAAATGTTTACAAAATAAAATTAGAAATAATTTTGATTTAAAAAACGTCTACAAGCAATAACTTTTAAATTAAATCAAAAACTAAACATGGTTATTTGGGTTGACTGATTATTACTTATTTTTAAATAAATCTAACCTACTAATTATTGTAAGTTATTAAAAAAATCATTAAACTCTCTATTCATAATATTTAGTCCTTACAAAATGTATATTTTATGACGTTTCATTTTTTTCTGTAGTTAATATAAAAGTGAAAAATAAAAACTAAGGCAATTCTTATTGTCAACGTAGGTATTATATTTAGTTTTTTGAAACAAGAATTTGTTACATAATTATAATTAAGATACTACTGCTCATTGACGCTATCAAGGTATCAATATAATTAATATTAATCGTTTCCCATGCGGTATCAATGGCTGCAATTAGTGCATTACGGTTTACTGGTATAAAATTTGGCCCTTGTTGTCTTCGGATAACAGCAAGTATTCGAGCCCAAACATTTTCGATAATGTTAAAATCTGGGCTTTTGCTGGCCAGGGTAACAGCTCCAAGTTATTTTCTCGTATCCAATTGCGCACAACCCGCGAAGTATGAATAGGGGCGTTGTCCTTTAACAACAAAAATACATTATGAAAATGTTAATTCAACAGATCCCGAACTATTTTTGGAGAAAGTATAGTGAAATAAGAATACTTACTTGTTGGAAAATATAATCTTCGTCTGGATAAAACACTTCGACTGAAGGTTTCATAATAGTTTCCAAAATATCTAAATACGCAGCAGAATCAAGACGTCCATCGATAGCCCAACAAACTCCTGGACCCCGCGCGCTAACCCAACCCCACACATTCACAGAAAAATAACCACTTCGTTTTTTAGGACATATGTGATTATTTTCGTAACGAGTTCCTTCCATTCTAAAAACTTTTAGTGGTCCATCGTTGCGGCTATTGAACGTTTTTTCGTCGCTAAAATCACTCGATTCCAAAATTCCAAAGGTTCGTTCACATATCGCCTTGCAAATTCCAGACGACGTCTCATATTTTCGTCACTGAGAACTTCTTTCGCAGCAGCATTATACTTCTTTATTCCCATCTCCTTTAATCTTTTTGTGCAGTTATACGGCATCCGGGAAAATGTGTATCTGCTATAGCCCTGAGTATGTAGCAAATGGTTGTTCTGTTACGTAATGAAACAACTCGAGATCTTGAGCACGTGTAGATACTTTAGGTCTCCAATCCGATGGCTCTTTCCAAAGTGTGTTCAAGATTCCATTTTACTCGGTAATGCCCTACGGTGCTTTTGGTATATCTAACATACGTGAAATTTCACGCACGCTACGGCCCGCCGCTAATTCCGAAACAAATCATCACACCGAGATGAGGTGGCATTTTCACAACACTTGAAATTTTAAACTAAAATGGAATTTACATTTCTTACTTTATTTATTGGTTCACACTACCCCTTCTCAAACAGTAGGTAATTGTTTATTTATTACATACTTCTAATGACCAATGTAACAACCCTTAGAGCAATATGACTCAAAGGAAGTAAATTAAACAAGCAAGGATATTCTATTGTTATTGAAACTTATTCATAAAGTAAAAGCCATTTCCTTATAATGCTAATGGACAGGATTTTCTTTTAAGTATTAAGATTACAATAGAGGACTTATAAACTTTCGAAAATATCTAATTATAAATATTTACACTGCAATTGCGCTTTTTCCTTAATAATTTCTTAGCAATAACATACACGTTCTTGGTTTTAAGTTGTCATAAATTTGATATGATATAAATTTGTGTTTCTAATATTACATCACAAACTAATCTTTATTCGCCAAAAATTGTTGCTTAAGTTGTAAAGCTTCGTACACACCTGAACAACAAACCGAGCAACAAACATAACAACGAACCGAAAGTCAAACAGAACGACAAACGATCTTTTATGATTTCCACAATCCGAACAACAAACGGAACGTTTGTGCTGTTCCATAATTATTTTCAGTAGTTTTCAGTTCATATATATTTATTATTGAGAAGAGAAAATTGCGGAAAACAAGAAGATAGTGCCAACCAAATTTTTACGCACAAAGAAGAGTAAAAAATTATAATTTACTTCGCTTTTTTTATTTTGGAAATTTCCCGCCCAAATGATGCTAATAGGGACATCATTTTTTTCTTGCATTCTTAAACACTGATTAATTTAAAACATTTTTCTTCTGTCAACTCCATAATATTACCTAAAACACAACAAACCCACAAAAGGGAGGACAAAAAATAAATAATTTAATTCTCCCGCATAAGTTTGTTCGCCGTTTTGTTTAGATTCGTCCAAACCTGCAAACGCATTCGCGCGCATTTTCTTTGATGTCGGAGAAAAAACCGACAAGTTGCGGGAACGCCGCAAACCGTTCGTGGAACAATCAGGACTTGCGAATCTGTTCTAAAATTCGTACGTAGCACCGTCCAAATTAATGTTCCGATTGCCGTTCGGTTCGTTGTTCTGTTTGTTCCTCGGTTTGTTGTTCAGGTGTGTACGAAGCTTTACAATAAGCATATTAATATGAACTATATCTTATGAAAGGAGAGTTATGTAACTATAATTAACGACTTAACGTTACGTTAGTAGATTCCATTTACTATTTACACATATTTTCTTGGAACATTCGATAATTAACTATCGGGATATGATGACCCTATACTTTGCAGGTTGTGCGCAACTGGATACAAGCAAATAACTTGAGCTGTTACCCTGGCCAGCAAAAAGCCCAGATTTTAACATTATCGAAAATGTTGATCGGTGATTTTTATCAACGAAAAAACGTTCAATAACCGCAACGATGGACCACTAAAAGTTTTTAGAATGAAAGGAACTCGTTACGAAAATAATCACATATGTCCTAAAAACGAAGTGGTTATTTTTCTGTGAATGTGTGGGGTTGGGTTAGCGCGCGGGGTCCAGGAGTTTGTTGAGCTATCGATGGACGTTTGATTCTGCTGCGTATTTAGATATTTTGAAACTATTATGAAACCTTCAGTCGAAGTGTTTTATCCAGACGAAGATTATATTTTCCAACAAGTAAGTATTCTTATTTTACTATACTTTCTCCAAAAAATAGTTCGGGATTTGTTAAATTAACATTTTCATAATGTATTTTTGTTGTTAAAGGACAACGCCCCTATTCATACTTCGCGGGTTGTGCGCAATTGGATACGAGAAAATAACTTGGAGCTGTTACCCTGGCCAGCAAAAAGCCCAGATTTTAACATTATCGAAAATGTTTGGGCTCGAATACTTGCTGTTATCCGAAGACAACAAGGGCCAAATTTTATACCAGTAAACCGTAATGCACTAATTGCAGCCATTGATACCGCATGGGAAACGATTAATATTAATTATATTGATACCTTGATAGCGTCAATGAGCAGACGCCTCCAAGAATGTATCAATAATAATGGAGGTCACACCCATTATTGATTTCTTATATTTATTTATATAGTAATACCTTTATTTAAAAAAAACGTTTTCATTTAATTTTAAACTATAACTTGGTATCTTAATTATAATTATGTAATAAATTCTTGTCAAAAACTAAATATATACGTTGACAATAAGAATTGCCTTAGTTTTTATTTTCACTTTTTATATTAACTACAGAAAAAATGAAACGTCATAAAATATACATTTTGTAAGGACTAAATATTATGAATAGAGAGTTTAATGATTTTTTTAATAACTTACAATAATTAGTAGGTTAGATTTATTTAAAATAAGTAATAATCAGTCAACCCAAATAACCATGTTTAGTTTTTGATTTAATTTAAAAGTTATTGCTTGTAGACGTTTTTAAATCAAAATTATTTCTAATTTTATTTTGTAAACATTTCCTAAACAAAATTTTGATTCGATAATTAATCGAGCTATGGTGTTTAATTAGCGATACCTTCAAATATATTCTTTAAAGAAAAAAATTAAGTAAGCAACGTAAATTACCTATTTTCTAAAACGTGCTTAGTGTAATGATTCATTCTACAGTCCTTCTATAAGATAACCCCTGCTGAGACTACCTGCTGTTAGAATTGTAAATGATACCCTTAAGCCCGCTTCACAATGTGCAAACTTTTGTTTACAGAAATTGTGGTGTCCAAGTTTTTAAATTTCATGAATGTACAATTTTCTAGATCTTCTTCTATTATAAGTTTTTCTAGCAAATCTGATGGTATAACTATCGAGCTCTGTTTTAGGATTCATAATCATTATATTCATAATACGGTCCAACGATGTGTTTTTCTAATATTGAACAAAATAACATTCAAATGGCCAATTAGTTGTTACGTTATCTATAGACCAAGGGCCAATCATTGCTTCTACATCTTGGTTTACTTTTTCTACTGACCCTTGACTTTCTGAATGCCGTGGACGACCATTGATAATTTTACTAGATGGGCACAATGATATTAATTCCTCAATTCACGAAATAACAATATTTTTGATAATTCCGTAGCAACTTTAGCAGCTCTCTTAGATGCCAATAACGCAAAAAAGAAAATTTTGTTGTGTAATCTTGAAATTGCATTAACCACTTATATTGTTTATAAGGAGTAGATTGCAAATCCACGAGATCTACTTGCCCTCTATTATTGAAATTATTAGACATAATTGGTTTAATAAGAATGCCCTTTTTTATCGTTGATTTCGTAGTATGGCATGTTCTACAAAGTTTTAGAAATTTTTCTACAATTGGTAATGGTAAAGAGATGTCTCTGCGTTCATGGCCTGTAGATCAATGGCATTTGCTCAAAACTCAGTGATAATCTTCAAAAAGTATAATTTTTATAAGGGTGGTAGAATTCAAATCCGATTTTAATATCAAAGTTTTGCTCGAGCCAACTGTAATGATATCGTTTTTGGTTCTGCAGCAATATTGCTTTCTGCTCCTATTTTCGGTATTGGAAGGGGCAGATTTGTACTGTTCCGCAATTGTGATGACTTCTTCAATTATTTTCGAACTCGACAGTGGCTTATCTTTTCTTCCTCTATACATTTCATTAATGAGTTGATACACATTGTGACTCATCCATTGAGTTTTGCATTTTTTCCAGTTCCATTTTATAATAAAATAAAATTACCCTTACATAAACAGGGACCCATACATATTTAGTTTCACATTAATTTAAAATTTAAGTTATTTAACAAAGCAATACTATTTTTTCCATAAAAAAACTACAATGCATTCTAGTACAAAGTGACTAATTCACAACAAAAACACGGTGTCTTGATACCGTCCACCGCACCAAATTTTCTCGCGCTTTGTTGTATAACGTATTTCGTCATTTTACTAAACTAGTCCTGCTATTTCATGAAAATGCGATGAAAATTAGTCTGGTGAGATTCAGTCGGATGGCGTAAATCGATTACTTTTACGTGATAATTTGATTCTTTACGATACTTCTCGTATTTATGTGTAAACTCGATTTACAGGATCCCACATCCACATACAGGGTGTCCCACCGGGAACGCCATCGATAGATTATAGAAAAACTGTACATGGAAAAAATGAAAATTTGGTAGTATACTAACATCGACGGGGGCAGTTCCGTTAAAATATTTTCAAGATGGTGACACTTCCGGTTATACCGGAAGTAGGTGTCAAGTTGCTTATTTTAAATAGAACATCCTATATATTATTCTATTTTTGAATTTTGCACAAAATTGTAGACACATTTGTGTATAATGTCCTATACCTAAGTCTAACTGTTTTGGACTTATTTTAAATTTTATGTCAAAAATGACGTTTTCAGGCCTAAACAAAATTATAAAATTTTCCTATACTAATGCCTTTATTATTTAATTGGAATAGGTTTTCTTGTAGCAGGGGACCTATTTTAGTGGGCTATGTCGATATTTTGATAATAAATTAATACAGGGCGATCAAAAAAAAGGATTAAAATTAAATTCAAAAACACGTCAAAAGTCATTTTTTTAAATGCAAGCACCATGTTTTTATAATTTTATCTTATTTAGCATCAAAAACAAGGTTGACTTTGTACAAGGTTGTCTATTCAAAAATTCATGGTTTTCGAAATATTGGCAATTTAACATTTTTTTTGTTGCACAAATGCTATTGATTTCTTTTAATATGAATGGTTATTCCTAGTTGGCCATGATGGCGTTAGAAAACAATCATCTGTCAAGGATATGTCAAACTGTGTGTATCAAACTAAGAAATGCCAACAGTTAACTGTACCGACTGTGAGTGTTAAAGTGCATATCGTTATCAAAGCGATAACTTATTATGCTTGAAAACACGTGTGTCGATAAAGCCAGTAATTACTTTTACAGTATTACACACGCAACGAAAGAACACCTGGCTTTATCGACACGTGTGTTTCAAGCATTTAAAGTTATCGCTTTGGTAACGATATGCACTTTAACACTCACAGTCGGTACAGTTAACTGTAACACATGTTCTTAATATAACTTTATTACATTGTCCATAAATAATAAATAAATTTAAGTAATCTTCGTTTGTATAATTTAAGCGTCCCGGCATGATTATTGAAAATTTTTAACAGTTTGACATATCTTTGACAGATGATTGTTTTCTAACGCCATCATGGCCAACTAGGAATAACCATTCATATTAAAAGAAATACAATAGCATTTGTGCAACAAAAAAATGTTAAATTACCAATATTTCGAAAACCATGAATTTTTTGAATAGACAACCTTTACACAAATCAACCTTATTTTGATGCTAAATAAAATAAAGTTATAAAAACATGGTGCTTGCATTTAAAAATTGACTTTTGACGTTTTTGATTTACATTTCAATCCTTTTTTTATCGCCTGTATTAATTTATTATCAAAATATTGACATAACCCACTAAAATAGGTCCCCTGCTACAAAAACCTATTCCAATAAATAATAAAGGCATTAGTATAGAAAATTTTATAATTTTGTTTAGGCCTGAAAACGTCATTTTGACATAAAATTTAAAATAAGTCCAAAACAGTTAGACTTAGGTATAGGACATTATACACAAAATGTCTAGCATTTTGTGCAAAATTCAAAAATAGAAATAATATATAGGATGTTCTATTTACAAATAAGCAACTTGACACCTACTTCCGGTATAACCAAAGTATCACCATCTTGAAAATATTTTAGCGGAACTGCCCCGTCGATGTTAGTATACTACCAAATTTACAATTTTTTCCATGTACAGTTTTCTATAATCTATCGATGGCGTTCCCCGGTAACCTATATACATATAATAAACAAACTAATAAATTATTGTTATACATATTATTAATGATTTGCTAAAAACTCTTCTACCCATTTAACACCGCATTTTATTTCTAGTTTAAATCATAACTGAATTGGAAATATCAAAATAATGACTTTAAATGGCTAATTGGAAAAATTGTTTAAATGGGTATTTCGCAATGTGCAAAATCGCTCAACCCAAATATAACTCTATTCCAAATAGACTTTACCTTTTTTTTATTAAAACGGCACATTACATTCATTGCATTAATCTTAATCTTATTTACTTTCTAAGAGTTCATCATTAATACATCATATTTCTTCTTAATCCGTTTCCATTTTTTTTTACTTCTTTTTCTTATTTCTTATCATATCTTTTTCCTTTTACGGTTTTTTAGCCTTCCTTTCTTCTTTGCTGCATTTATACTTTTGTAACATTTCTTTGTTAATGTCAACTTATTTTTCCTTCCATGATTATCGATCATTGTTTCTTCTTTAATCCTCTAAACAACTTATTCCTATTAACATCTAGTTTTTCATTCACGCTTTTAATAGCAACTTCTTAAACTTTACCATAATTTCTGTAATTTATCCGTTGTCTTTTTACATTGCTTTTTCCAACTCTTTTTCTCAGTCCTTTTACATTTTACAGGATGTAGATGAGCTTTTATATTCTTTACATTTTTCTTTCTGGGGCTGCTTAGTGTACTTGCATTTTCTTTGAGTTTTCCTTCATTTCTTATTTGTCTATTTAATTCTTGTTTGTCTAATTCTTCCCAAAACTCTTCTATTAACAGCTTTTTAATTTTCATCGTTCTTCTGAATGTTAATTATTGCTTCATCTGTTTCTTCTTCCAATGCTGGAATTTTGTCTTGCATTTTACAAAATTGGTTTTTAATCTCTGCATGTTGTCTTTGTACGGTTCCTTGTTTTCATCCGTCTCTTCCTACTTGCATCATTTTCAAATTTTCCGTGTCATTTTAGAATTCCTTATTCCTGTTTCTTTCATATTGCATCTTTGATATTTTATATCTTCGCTCAACGTTCATTTCTATATCTTCATGTTTTCTACCATTATTTAATGTATATTCTTCATTTTTCTTCCTTTCTAACTTCATTTTCTACTTTATTCTTTATTTGTTAGAACCTATATAGAAAGCGTCCTTGTCTTTACAGTCTCATCAATTTCCCTTTCCAATGTTCTTGCCAAACAAACGCTACTAGTATCCTCCTTCATTGTTTCTTCTTCTCTTTTCTTTTCCTTCCCTCTAACATTTTTGTAAATAATTTGTTCCTTAATTTCCAGTGTATCTCGCATTAAACTTTGAACTAACTCCTTTGCTAATTTGATACGTCATTTGCCTCATTAAATTTCTCTATTTCTGACTGTACTTTTTTAAACCTGTCCTACAATCAAATATTGCTTATCGTTTTTTTCTATATTTAACTTATGTCTTCTTTCCTATTTTATTTCTATGTATTCTATGTCTTTTTCCTTATTTCTTTCCCTGTTTTTAAATAGTTTCTGCTTATGTTCTTTCAAATTCCTTTCCCATTTTTGAATGTCTTCTTTCCAGCTTCTCTCCATGTTTTCAATTTTTTCAAATAATCGTTGAAATTATACTTCTTGTGAACTTGGTCTACTTATCGCTTGGTCTTGTCTTCCTGCCTCCTGTTCTTTAACTTCGGGTAAACCTGTGAACATCCTATCCTCTTCTCGTGATTCTTGCTCTACATCCATGTCTTTATTTTCTCTAACCATTCTTCTGAAGAACACCCAGTAATAATATATATTTTGTAATTTTTTTGGGAATATATTTGTTTATATTAAGATAAAAACGATCAGTTTTTCAGCCATATTGCCCTAGCGGTTGTTTTGTTAACCTCATTCAAAAACACTTACGATTAAGTAGCCCTAAAACAATGAATTAAGCATTTGTAAGTACAGTTGTCATTTAAGCGATTTAAATTGCATTTCAAAGAGCTTCTTTAATTCAATCACAATGCCTCCAGTGCGAAGACGCCATAATTTTCGGCAATTAAGCGAGTTTGATAGGGGTAGAATTGTGGGATTGCGTGAGGCTGGTTTGTCTATGAGAGATATAGCCGCTAGAACGCAACGGAGTTTAAATACTGTGGCAGTCTGTGTTCGGGCATGGAACCAAGAGGGCCGTACACGAAGAGCGAGAGGTACAGGACGTCGTCGAAGAACCACAGAACGCGAAGATCGCCGTCTTAGACTATTGGCTTTACGGGACCGCTTCTCTTCTACACGGGCGATTGCGGACCAGTGGTTTGAAGAACATGGAAGACCGATTGGGATGCGAACTCGTTTTATAGACGGATAAGAACCTTTGGGCTCTTTTATACCGTCCCCTTTTGTGCTACCACTGACTCCAGAGCATCGACGTTATCGTCTAGCGTGGTGTAGAGAACGGGCAAATTGGGACCAAGAATGGAATTCAATTGTCTTTAGTGATGAATCCAGATTCTGTTTGGGTATGCATGACGGTCGTGCAAGGGTGAGAAGACGGCGCGGTGAAAGACAAGATCCCCAATTTTCTGTGAATAGGCATGTGCACCACACAGTTGGAGTTATGGTATGGGGAGCTATTGCTATTGGAAGTAGGTCACCTTTGGTCTTCATTAGAGATAACATGACCGCTGCGCGCTACATCCAGGAGGTCGTAGACCCCATATTGTACCTTATGTTCAGACCATCCCCAACAGCACATTCCAACAAGACAACGCACGACCTCATGTTGCTAGGGTTTCTTTGGCTCATTTTGAGGCCAATCAAATTGCTTTGTTGCCTTGGCCACCAAGATCTCCCGATCTTTCGCCCATCGAGCACGTCTGGGATATTATGGGAAGAAGATTACTCAATTTACCTCACCCTGCACAAACTCTAGCGGCTTTGCAGCATCAGTTACAGATAGCATGGGATGAGATACCTCAAGAAGAAATCGATCACCTCATTAGAAGTATGCCCAGACGTGTTAATGAGTGCACAAGACATCGTGGTGGAGCAACACATTATTAAGTTTTTTGAAGAAGTTAACAGTTTAATTTTTATCAAATTGTGATCGTTTACTAATCTAATTCGTATACACTAGTATACCAAAAATTGTTCAAATAAATTCATTATTACTGGGTGTTCTTCTTCTATGTCACTTAGTATATTTATACACAATTCTGCCCGACGTTGCTGGCGCCAAATTTATGTAATGTATAAAATCGCTCAACCCAAATAAACTTTACCTTTTTTATTAAAACTGCATATTACATTTATGACATTTTTTTAAATATTTGTCAATCTAACGTTTTCATAATTACTCCCAATAATTTATGCATTCAATACCCTTCCCCAAATTTATATCATTACAATATGTTTTTCCACGACTTTTTAGAAGATGTAGAAGGTACGAAGGCGTAGAAGAGACACCCACAATAAAAATATATATATATATATATAAAAATTTCGACTTATAATTCGCAATTTTAAAGTAAAATTTTGAGTTATATAACGAAATTTTAAAATTTCGGCTTATAAGTCGAAAGTGCATTGTAAATTTTCGACTTACATCACGAAATTGAAACATTTCGAATCATAACCCAAAATATTATATTAATATTTGGGTATATGGTAAAATTTCGATTTATTTAGAATTAAAAATTTCGACTTATAGCTCGAAATTTTAAATCTTCCTGCACTCTAGCTAGAGTACCAAAAGCAAGTTCAGTTTATGTTGATAGAAGTTGGTAAGGCAACCATTGAAGTTATTTTTAAGAGTGCGTGAAATATATAATTTTAGGAGAAATGGACACACGAGAAGAATTGGTGCGAAATACTTTTTATTGGACTGGAGCAAAAAAAATTAAAACAATGTTGCAGAATATTCATAACATAGCCATCCATTCACACACATTAAAGCGCATTTTAAGAAAACAGCAATTGTATAGAAAAAGTATTTTCCAAAGCTTGAGGAAGTTGTAATTTTTCTTGAAGCATAGTTAGCTAGCGCAGGACAATTGCATGGGTATTGTTGGATGCATTTAAAAAATGTATACAACACGGGTTCGTGGTTATTCAAAACGTTGTCAGATATTTACTACTTTTATTGGATTCGGAAGGAGTAAATTTGCGTAAACCAAAACGTCTTCGTCGTAGACAATACATGAAGAGCGGTCCTAATAGTGTGTGGCATATGGAATCTTACGATAAATTAAAGCCTTATAGGATTTGTATAATATTGATGGATTTTCTAGGCACATTATTTGGCTAAATGCAGGCCGTACATCAAATAATCAAAAAGTAATTTCTGGATATTATTTAAATCCACTTAAACCTCTGGGAGGTTCTCCACGAACAGTACTAGGTGATATGGGCACTGAAAATGAGATTGTAAAAAAAATTCAAAATGGGTTAAGATAAGTATTTCCATTGGATGGAAATCATAAGCCTCCATTCCTCTATGGTAAAAGCACTACTAATCAAAAGAATCGAGTCTTAATGGGCCATTTGCGTAAACAAAATGCACAGTATTGAATGAATCTTCCAAAAATTTAAAAGAAGAAGGTTTATACAATGAACACTTTTACTATAATATCAATGATACTTTATTTACGCTTTATATTGGCCTTTTTATATAGGATAACCTAGTAACAGACATACTTGGCGTCCTTGTCTTAACCAACGAAGCAAATCAAAACTAAAATAAGTCGTTATTGTCATTGATGGATCGACTACTATTGTTTTAGGAAAATATTAGAAATCAAGAGTCAAACCAATTAAATGCATATTCTATAAACTACACAAGTACCATTGAACTCACAAACTAATTTAGATATGTAATCAAATCACAGAAAAGGTACATTGAAAATAAGTAACTAAAAATCCTGTTGAATTTTAACAATGATACAAAGTTTCTCTTTAAAATTGTGATTTCCGATTTTTCTTATTAATGTTATGGAAAAAAGAGATAGATACGTACGCTTGTCCTTTTTACTTAATATTTTGTTACAGAATGATTTGGATCAAGTTGCTTTTGAATTTAATAAGTCTCATTAGTTACTCCGCAATCACAGAATGAACTTTCTAAGGTTCCCCATTTGAAAAAGCATATCGTTACATCTACCGTGTCCAGTTCTTAAACCATACTTTTCTAGGTTGATTAAAACCAGGCACAGTTTGAACAGGATCTTCGATTAGTTCTTTGTTTGGGATTTCCGAAATTCTCCAAGCTACTTTCCAATCTTCGTTAACAGAAAACTTTTCTATATTCACTACATTCTTCCAAAACAATTTTCTCGATGAAAGTCTGTTGACAGGATTTTGGACATTTCTCCAGATAGGAAATTCGTTTTGGAAAGTCTTGTATTTTAACCATAGTTTTCTTAACGCAGCTTTTCTCCGGAGCTCTGAGGGTGCAATATGTGACAACACAGGAAGCCAAGGTGTTGGTGTAGACTTGATGGTTCCAGTGATGGTGCGCATGGCAGTGTTCAGCTGTTCATTGACTTTCGTCACGTGACTGCTATTCAGCCATACAGGAGCACAATATTCTGCCTTTGAATACACTAGTGCTAAAGCTGATATTCAAATAGAGTTCGTGTTAGCACCCCATCCAGAACCTGCAAGTTTCATCAGAATATTATTTCGAGTTTTAAGTTTTTGCCTAAGCTTCTCCAGATGTTGTTTCAACGTTAATCAACTGTCTAATGTTATTCCCAGATAGATTGGAGTAAAATTATGTTTTAAGTGAGTTCTGTTAAAGGATACACGTAGTTTTCTACTTTTCTGACTATTAATGGAAACAGCCAACTTCAGTCTTGGATGAAATTAATGAAAGAACATTTTTGTATATAACTTTACAGTTCTCATGCACATTGTCAAAGTCAACGATTGAAAACAACAATCTAGAATATACATGGGTTTTTGTAACAGGGCTGTGTGGGCCAAATCATAGAGAACTGCTTTAATATTATTGTTGTTTACTGTTTGCTTACACTCTATGTTTGACAATACATCTATCAGTTCGTCTGTGTCTACGGCATCAAAAATTCAAGCTTTTCTGAGAATCTCAGCATCAACATGTGGAATGAAGTTGAAGTAAGCCTCAACTAAGTCGGACTGATCTCTTCCAAAAGTGGCATACTCCATAAATAGCCTAGGAAGGTTTGTAGGGAAATACTTAACCAAAGTGTACCCCACAAATAATACTTTGGCGATAGCTTTCCAATTATTTTCTGTAATCAAGTGATTTATTTCAGAAATCTTGCAACCATTGCCTTCACAGACCGATGAGTAAAATTCCGACCAATATTCTGAGAACGCATCCTTAAGAATACCTCCTCCATCATAAGCGGTTTTTTCTTTCCATTAGTCCCGAATATTTCTTTAATGTAATTATTAAGATTTTCCAAATTTATAAATTCGGCTGTCATTTCGTTAAAAATCTGTCCTCTGTGCAAAGTTATAGTTTTTCTTGATGATAATTTTGCTACATTAGAATTTTGAACCTGAATCAACTCATGTTCCTGTTGTGGTTTTTGGATTTCAATGTTATTGTTCTGTTCACTAGCAGAAAGTCCGGCGTGGAACTTGGAAAATATAGAAACTCTTCTAAGTCATCTAAGACTTCAAGTTAGTAAGATTGTTCTATAGGTAAAGTCCTTTTATTTTTATTTGAAGTTCTTCGTCGTCTGATAAAACAATATCCTCTTTTTCTTCTAAATCCTTTCATTTTTGGTCGTTTCTTTTTTTATTAATTCTCTTAACTTTCTTGTTAGTTTTTTGTTCCGGAGATAATAAGTATAGTCTTCTATTCTGTGAGTTGACAGATAAAATCTTAATATGTTTAGCCCAGTTACATCTCTCTTACTGTTAAGGTATTGTCGAAAACGTGTTCTTATAGTCCAGAAGGTCATAAGTGTATTTTGATAACCTTTTGCCATTACTACTGACTCCATTAGGAAAAAAATTGCAGGGCTTGTTGTAATATCTCTTGCTTTTTAACATCTTTTGCAATAGAACAAGTGCGTGTACCGCCTCCATTACGTTCCCTTATAGATTGCCGTCCATGATCCACCCAACACTTATTATTCGTGTTGGTTTTGCATTTGGTTTTTTTTCGTAGAACTAGGTGCTTGAGCAACATTTTGAATGGTTTTGTTCTGTTTTAACCAAATTTTTTCAATTAGGTTGAGGCACTTTTGCGTTCCACTTACTCCTGCAGCAGTTTTGCAATACCTCATGGCAGCGATTCGGTCACCCATTTTTGGAATAAAATTTTTGAACTGTTCCCTGTCATGTCTCTTATGACTGTCTTATCAATCTAGAAATAAAATAAAAGCAGTAAATTAAAAATTGAAGAAATGAACTTTCAAGCAGTAATTTGACTTTCAATTCGATATTCAATGTATATAAAACCATGTTATTGTGCAAGGTTTCCAAACATCTATAAATGCAGGCGTTGTGTTATTCACTAGTTGGATGTTATGACAAAGTTATGAAAAAGAATCGTAGTTGAGAGTTGTGAAAATAGTTGGGAGTTGTGACAACATGCACAAGTTGGGGATTATGATCAATTCTTGAGTTGAACGTTGTAAAAATTGGGCGTTGTGATCAGGCCCCTATCCAAATTCTGCCACTTTTACCTCCTTAAACAAACTTGTACGCGCTACCTAGCTTCTGTAGGCAATTAAAACGGGTCGAATGAACCAAACATGAAACGCCGATTGGCGCTTTTCAACTTAAGATTCTCTTGATACATAATACGAACATTGTAGCAAAAGCAAACTCTTTAAAGTAGTGTAGGAATGGACAATTTGTATTTGCTTGGCGTACTATGTAAGAATATTTTCAAATAAAAAGACACGATTAATTTATCTTTCCAAAATGCTGATACGAGGGTTGCCTTTTAAGTGTCGGGAATAGAACGTTCCTTATCACCTAGCAACCAGAAAAACTGTTTATAAACAACTGTTGGTATTTGTCAATGTCAATGTCATAATATCATTTAGATCGGCCTGATAGTTTTAAACCGTGGCGTGTTAAAGTTCCCAAGTCGCTGTACGAGATGAAATTAAGTCCGGAACAATACCACACGACTATTTTTTATAACTTTCAACGAAGCCTCACCCAGCAAGAATGCGTCGCAGAACTTGTTGCTGTTTTGGCGAAGAAGCACCATCAAAGACAACCATTTATCGCTGGTATGCAGAGTTTCAGCGAGGACGCTCTAACCTCAGTGACGAACCGCGTGAAGGGCGACCAAAACCGCCGTCACTCAAGAAAACGTGGATGCTGTTCGCAACATGGTTCTGGAAGATCGTCTAGTGACATACCGTGAGATTTAGGCATCATTGAACATCTCAGGGACCTCAGTTCAAAAGATCTTACACGAAGAAGTAGGTGTTAAAAAATTGGTTTCCCGGTGGATACCGCATCTCCTCACAGAAGAACAGAAAGCAGCTCGTGTCAATTGGTGTCGAAAAACTCTACAACGATTCAACTCAGGAGCATCAAAACACGTTTACGACATCGTAAGTTGTGATAAATCATAGATCTATAGCTATGAGCCTGAATCAAAACGCCAATCTGCAGTATGGGTCTTCCAAAGTTTAAGCGTTGCCAAGAAAATGGTTGCATCGTTTGTTGCCAAATCAGGGCATGTAGCAACGATTGCTCTTGAAAATCAAAGATCAGTTAATGCTCAATTGTATACGACCATTTGCTTGCCTGAAGTGATCGCCGAGCTTCAGGAAGATAACCCAAATCGACGCATTATGCTCCATCAAGACAATGCAAGCTCGCACACCGCTCGAGCCACAAAGTCGTGTGAATATGCTACGAGGAAAGCGGTTCCAGACGTCTGAAGAAGCGGTGGATGCCTACAAAACAACGATTTTGACTACACCTACTTCGGAATGGAATAAATGCTATAACGACTGGTTTATTCGAATGCAAAAGTGCATTGACTATCGCGGAGAGTACTTTGAAAAACAATAAAAAAATGCGTTATTATACCTCTTATACTTTTCTTCATTCCCAACACTAAAAAGGTAACCCTCGTATAGATTAATTGATTTCAATGAATTCATATAAAAATAATTTCACGAACAACCTAATTTGTAACGAAAATATCTTCTTTGGAAGATATTAATTTTTTTTTGAATAGGTGTATTTCTAGTTTTTTACGAAACAATTTCCTCAATAAAAATTAATTAGATCAAGTACTTAGTACTAAAAACTACATAAGAAACAATGACAATTTGTTTTGACAACTGCCGACGTGCTGTCGACTAAAATAACTATCAAATATATGTTTGCTGACTATACTCTGGATATTCTGCAGTATAATTAATAATCAACTATACAATGTAACAAGATACCTTAATAAATGTCAGGTTAAGTTTTTAGCCAACAAAATGCAACAATATTTTTTTTTATATAGCCATCTAAGTTTATTGGAGAAAATATAAATAGAAATTAGATCTTGATAAGATTACCTTTTTGGTTTTCATACAGTGGATGGTTTCTTCTGTAACTGCCTCCCTTTCCCTTAAAAAATCTTTAAGATCTGTTTCCATTTTGCCGTGATTTTTCAACTTTCCAGGTAGCTGTACGCGACAACGTGTACTGTTACTAAGTTGCTGTCACGTACACATACGTAGGCATTAAGGTATCTACGAATTAAATCAAAGACGATGTCGCACATACGATAAGTAAGTAGCTAAGACTAAAGCAAAAAATAATATTCCAAGGTATAAGTCGAAATATTACTTTCGTGATAAAACTCGAAATATTAATATAATATTTCGAGTTATGATTAGAAATGTTTCAATTCCGTGATGTAAGTCGAAAATTTACAATGCACTTTCGACTTATAAGCCGAAATTTTAAAATTTCGTTATATAACTCAAAATTTTATTTTAAAATTGCGAGTTAAAGTCTGTATACTATTGGCGCGGAGTAATAAATCTGTAATTGCTTGAAATAATTCTTTATTTTCTTGTGAAAGCGGTACTTCTACGGTTAAGTAAAAACCAATAAATTCTAACCAAAATACGATCATTGTGCCGCTCTTGCAGCATATCGACCCATCTAGGGTCTCGAGAACAATAGTTTAATTTGTGTAAACACGTTGCCATCAGCCGAAACGAGAATCATAGCCTTAGATGTGGGTATTATACCAAGATACAAAAATAATGGTATATAATAATATAAGAAGGTAAATTTGTAGATTCCACAAAGTAAGGATTGAAACAATAAAAGAAAACCACATAACAATTCATATAAAGGTAGATTTTACTATTATAATATATTTACCTACTAAAAATATGATTTTCCAAACGTATCAGGTACCTACGCCACTGGAGATTCGATAATTCTGACAGGTTTATTACTCCGCGCCAATAGTATACTGAGTATATAAGTCGAAATTTAAGATATACATATTTTTTATTGTGGGTGTCCCTCCTACGCCTTCGTAAAAGTATACCTAGGCCCTTAACAAAAAACTCCACTAAGTTTTTTAATTTTATTTTAAAAAAAATGTTATCATTTATTGTGTGCGTAAGTTTGAGTTACAGTCACACGACGTTAAGTTCATAAATAAAATTATCATTTACGGTTGAAAACTGTATTATTTTACAGCATAATTATTTCGAAGCGTCTGTAATTCTTTCAGAAAGTGTGAAACTGGAACTAACTTAACAATAAAATAAGTAAAATTAATGACCAAAATTTCTCAGAAGAATGCGAAAATAATATAAACAAACAAAAATCAAAGAAAGGTAAAAGTAAAAACAAGACCACAATATACATAAAAACTTCTAGTTATTAATTATTCATTATGTAATCGATAGAATGTTTCGCACACCCACACATACATGTTTTGGGCCCGTATATATGGAGTATGTAGTTAAGAAAACTACCGTTCTTCTTTATGAGATAAGCCTTCGTTAATGAGGTTTTTAATTTTAATTGAGCTTGTAAAAAAATGTGATAATTACAACACGTTTTTTGTTAAATTTAATTTCTGTTTTTAAAGTTCTTCGCACAGGTAAAATAACTATATTGTACTGCACGAAATGATTAAGTTTGTGTGGGAAACGCATAATTTGACGCTCATCTACTATTACAGCACAAATTAAAATCGTACAATTGTTTTAAGTGTGGGAAATTTTTTTACAACAAAATTACAAATTTATTAGCGTAATGCACTCAATGCCGGTAATTACGCAGTGTGTCATTCGAATGCTGATTTTTCAATTGAAATTCGGTGTCCCATTTTTTTATTTGATGTATGCAGAAATTAAGTTGAAGACCATAAGTACGGTCTCGTCTCACCTGGACAACTGACGTGAAAGATCGTGGGGATCATCGACCCTTTCTTACTAAAGCAATACACCGGGTCTCCTCTACTACCAGCAGTTAGTAAATTCAGTCCCCCAGCACTCGCAAGTTGAGTACTCACTTTGGTACTCCAAGAAGTGACATCAGGCTGACGTTCACCAGCGGCAACACGTTTATGTTGATACCATTTACGGAACATTACTTAATAATTGATTAATTAAGGAGAGTATTTCAGTGAAAAAAATGTTGTTAAATATTTTGTTCAGTTTTGGTTTTATTAGTGGCGCATTTTGCAACAATGGATCAGGTAATAATTTTTTAATTCGGTATCGATAATTTTATTTCTTGATTTTTGATTATTTACGTAAAATTAAATTTCTTCGACACGCGTCACGTTTAAAATCAATATTTAAATATCAAACACTATGCGAAAGTTGCTTATTATTATGGCAAAACAACACAATTATTGACTAGCATAAACAAAGCCGAATCATTAATTTCTATAGTTAAAGGACGCGCTTGTGTGTTTTCCTAAATTACTCATTGCTAAAATTAACATTTGGTACACGACAATTAATTTAACGACGGATCATTAGTAAATTGATTTTCCGTCTCATTTAGGATTTAATCGTTTTTAGAAATTTATGTTAAAAATATACGTGTGCGCATTTTGCAAAAATGAAACTGATGGTGCATTTGCATGTTTACAAGTACCAATTACTACTACTGCAGTTAATAGTAAAAAACTTGTCTGTCGGTAACCGGTCTTACAATCGAGATATTCAACTATTCCAATTTGGAATAATGTACTTATTTGCTAGTTTCTTTTAATTCAATGTTATGGATGTTTTAAAATAATTACAACAAATGTTGTTCATCATTTAACTCAAGTTTGAGCGCTCATACGATTCCACGATCAATTCTTTGTTAAAACAGTCGCGGCAATCGTAATTATTATGTTGCATATACAGTTTAAATTATGATGAGTGTAAGCGAAACATACATAAACCGGGGAAAATGATGTACAAATGCAAATTTTGATTGCAAAAGTTGTATCGACATAACTGTAACGGCAACGGGATTTTTAAGCTCTTCGAAAGTGTCAGTTGCGTATCAATATATTTAAAAAAAATTATTACGCTGTCACATATAAAACAAATTTTTGAATTTTGGTATGCCACTCCGTTTTATTTCGTTTTCTATTTCTAGTACATCGATGCTATCTAAATTCAAATTCGGAGAGTTGTGACAACATCAAACAAAAATTATAAACCAATTTTTTATGTACCGTTTCCTTAAATAGCAACAGGACGAATAAAGCAAAAAAATATATCGTGCCAAAATAGTTTAATATTAAACAGAATGCAAAATATTAATGTGAAAACAGATGTTTCTTTAATTAAACTGACGATCCAGAACAAAAATGTTAAACGGATAATAAAAGATCAGATTTTATAACGCAAACAAACAAGTTTTTTCCGTGACTGCTTCGATAAAATTCCAATGTCGTTTATATGCTAAATTTGATTAAGGTTTTAAAAAATCTCTCTAGTTTAGTATTCCGGAGGTAGCGTATTACTTTAACAACTTAACACCTACTAACTAATGTTGGTTTGAATTCGTATAATTGAAGCCGAAATCTCTGTGTTGCCATGACTTACTAAACTTTTTTTTGTAAAAGATGATAAGTTAAAAAATCATAAAACTGAAAGAAACGATAATGTATTTATTATATATTGAATTTAATAAAAATAAAAAAATAAATATAGAAATGATAAACTGTTATTGTAATTATTTAGGTAAATAGGTGACTGGTTAATAATTAACTTACTATAAATGCTTAAATTTATTGACAGTTTCCTGTGTGGAGTTATTTATTTAGAAACTTCGTTTTTTCAAATATTTCGTCAAACTCAAAAATTGTTTGTTACAGTTAGGCTTCTCACGATCTGGTTTTAAATGTTTTAATGCACTTTTTAAGTGTGTTTGCTTGTTAATTTAATCTTCAGATATATTAAATTATTTTAATTATTATATACTATTAAACATATGGACTTTAAATCTATTAGTCGTAAATGAAAGCAGTCCAGCATGCACAAACAATTATTATCTTATTTATACTTAATTGGCAAAAATAAATAAAATAGCATGCATTTCATGTTACAGCTCAATATTTAGAAATTTAATCAAATATTTAATGAAACAAAATACATAATTAAAATTTATTTAGATGAAGTCATTGTTAACAAAATTCTCAAGATATTAAAAATTTGAAAACAATTTTCTAGATTAGAAAGTTCAGTAGCTACTCATCTAATCTTATCTTTGTCGATTTTGTGGAACAAGGTGACATTTATCGTAATCAAAGAAGGTGTTTCTAACTTACGTACTTAATTCGAATCCTCTGTTACCATTATTGGTGTCGAGGTGTTTCTTGTTGAGTTGGGTGTATTCTGACAAAGTTGCTCCAGGACTTCCTCCTCTCTAGTTCTACTGTTTTTTCTTGGAACTATTTTGTCTGTGTTTTGTAGTTCCATATTATTTTGTTCTTCGATTCGAACCATCTTAGTTTATTTTCTTCTATGCAATATCGTATTTGTTAAATTTCCAGGTCTTGTTTAATTATGAAACTTTGTTGATCCTCTTATCTATCTGAGGAATTTGATTTCTACTGCTTATAGTCGGTTATATTGTCTTTCTCTTAATTTTTTTCACTGAATTTAGAAGCCACGAGCATAGTCCGCTTCAAAATTCTGTAAGATCTTTACATTTTCTATGTTTTTTTTAAATTGTATAACCTGAATTTGTTTTATTAATTGTATATGACAATATTGTAGACATCTAACATGCAAATAAAAATAAAAAAAAAAGGCCACGATTCCCTACCGTATATAAGAGTGGGTATGTATACTGATTTGTAGATTTTATTTTTAACGCCTCTTGAAATTTGATTTTGTTGATGAGAACGCACCGTATCCTGATTGTTGTCTTGATTCTGCTGTTGAGCTCTTCTAATGTTTTTATTATTGTTTATTACCTCTCTTTCCTTTTTTTTTGTTCATTTTATCTTGCTAACCATTTTTATAGTGAATTTGTGGTTGTCTGTATGTGCGTATATTGTGTTTGAAATAATCAAATTGTTTTCGATACATCATTCTAATAGTCTTCTTCCATTGTCATCAAATGTATTTTTCCCTCTTTTTTGCCTATTACACCTACATATTTTTATCCATTGAAATGTCCTATTAATCCGAGAAAATCTACCACAAAAAGGTATCCGGTGAATTCTCCGTCTCCGACTTCTCTATAACGTTTCATCAAATATAAAAACATTGTTTTGAAATGTTCAGAAAAAATATTACAAACATATATTTTTCATACATTTTACTAATTGATGTCAAGTATTTTACAAATAATTATATCCTATTTATGAAAGTAAAAATTTTTCAATAATAGTATTACTTAACATTTATACAGGGTGCCCGTTTTTCGATCTCAAGCATATGTATCTCGGTTATTATAGGAGATACAAAATCGGTTTGCTGATTAATAATCTGGCAAAAAATTGAAAAACCTAATTTTCGTTTTTATTTTTTTGAGCGAAAACCGACAAATCTAGACATTTTTAACTGAAACATTGTTAAAGTAGCTTTTTTCTACAAATCTGAATCTGTCATCATATTTTCCATGACATTTTAGATGCAAAAGTTATAACACTTAACTTTATTTTTTCCTATGCGTGCCGTATTGGATTTTTTAAATTTTTGCATACAGTTTTATTTTCCTGAATTCGATGATGTTTTGGAAAGAACAAAGCAACATTACCTATAATGATTTTGTAGAAGAAAATTTTGGCAGTTCAGAAAATGCAGAAAATTTATTACGCTTCGCATCGAAATGTACAGATTTACCTCTGAAACATACCTGCAACGGTATTCAGAAAGAGAACAACCAGCTCAAAACTATTTTTTATCGCTTCATAGAAATTTAGAAAAAGATATGAAAGTAGAGAAAATGAGAATGAAATTGAAATTTTACAAGCGGTTAGTAAAAGAGACTCTTTCAACAAATACCGCGTAAGATGAGTTCAAGAAAATCGTTCTACTTCCAGACAGAAAATTGCAGTGGACCTAAACATATCGCATTAAGCGGTGTGGAGAATCCTCAAAAAACACAAATATCGGCCATTCAAAATTCCTAGAGATAGTAATCGACGGGTAGAATTTTGTGGTGGATCAGTTAGACTGAAGAAACCCTAATTTTTTCAATAACGTGATATTTACGGACGAATACAAGTTTATAAATTTGGGCATGTTCAATCGTCACAATGAGCACATTTGGTCAATTGAAAATCCTCGTTATCATCAAGAACGACGACTACAAATACGTTTTGGGCTAAATGTATGGGTGGGTTTGTTGGACGACAGTATCATTGACCGTTACATTTATGAGAAAAATTTGATCTCGGGCAGGTATTTACATTTTTTTGAGGACCTTCTTTGAAGACTACATTCACAACAATATTTGCCTAAAACGCCTGCAGAACGTCTGTTTCCGCAAAAGTTATTATGAACAACGGTGATGTACGTTGACCAGCGAAGTCACCGGATCTCACGCCGTTAGACTATTTTTTTTTGAGGAACAATGAAAGATCAGATCTACAAAACTGTGTCACTTGGTTTCTGAGTAAGAGGCCAATCTTCTTCAATTAACTGCTGATAAATATGTAGTTTATAAAAAAAATCAAATTGTCTATGCTCAGTAACTATGGAAACCTTCAGCAAATAAATGGAAACTAACATGAACATTTGTTGATAAATCTATTGTACTAGACAACGATGTGTTATTAATGTTTATTAAATAATCTCTGAAAAGCATTAAACAATTTGAAGAATGATTAATACTCTGCAAGAAATGACTACATTAACGTTATCTATGGAAGTTAAAATTGTTGCGCTCGTATAGAACAGCTGGAGAATTTAATAACAAATATTTTGGAAAAAATGCAAGTCATTGCTATGTTATTAATTTAATGCAGAAATTTTTGGAAAACTGGTTCAGTGTGTAACAAATTTTAGTTTGGAAAAAAAGCGAAATTCAAAATTTTTTTAATTTTTCAATGGAACCAAACACAAGTATTTGGAAAGTGGCTTAGCAAACCAACAATTCCATTGGATCTGTGCACAGAGCACTTAAAATCAATAAATTCTTTCCTTATAAAATACAAATTTTTTAACATCTAAGTGGGGATTCTTTTTCTGTTTGGTCTCTTGTTTTTCGTCATCGTTCATAGACAACTACTATGTTAAACAATTTTTCTTCTTCGATTGTTATTTCTAACACTATTTTCAGTATCCTTTCAGAATAAAATTTTCATTATTTTTGTTTCTTTCCAATCTGCTGCAAGTATGCATGCTACTCCTGCTTTTGCTCTATCATTTACGTTTACACCACTGTATATTAGGGTATGCCTATCCTCTGCTTCAGTGCAGCCTTGGGCTTTTCTTCTACTTTCTAATATTCTCAATATATTCCGTTTCTTATTATTGACTTTTTTTGCCTATTTCCGATTCAGTCTATTGACATTCCGGCATCGTCGTGCCCAGTTTTGTTTCCTTGTGTCGGCCGTTTTGTTTATGGGTAATATTTTAGAGTCTCGGATCGTATAAAGCTATCTTTTTTTTTCGTTCGAACATTTGTATTTCAACCCGTCCACAAACAACTTATATGAGTTTTCTTCTCTTTGTTATTTTTTTTTGTTTTCGAACTTTGTATGCTTCTTCTGTCACGGTCATTGTTCCCAGCCCCCTTTGTTAAAAATTTGTGACTTCTCGTGTGAGGATTTTGTTGGCGAATTTAACTCATTTTACTGTTAAGTGATTTAAATTTCACTTCTCAATTCTTTCTTTTCCTGTGTCCATTCTGCCTCACGTTGAATTATTCTTCTTTCAGTGCGCCTATTTAATCTCATAAATCTTCATTTGGGTATCTATGGTTTCAATGTCTTATTTCGTGCCTTTAACATTGTCTTTCATTTCTGATAACTTTCTGTTCATGCTCCATCTTATCTATGTTAATAGGTGTTCCTTCTTGGGCGGGGTACTCAGTATTCCTTTATTTTGTTTCCGTTTTGGTTGTCTTCTATCTCTCTTTACTTTTATGACTACCTAGTCTTTTATTGATCCGGTGCTAAGCGTTTTTTTTGTTCTTGCTCTCACTCATTTTGAATTCGAAAAATATGCTTGTTTACAAACCCGCCCTAGCATCTACATAAAGATCAACCGACACCAAATCTTATAATATGATTCTCGAAGTTCAACGTATAAAAGCCTTCTGCCATTGTTGTCTGGCACATTGAACTCATTTCGTTTCTTGTTTTTTTTTATATTAATAATACATTAGATCATCGTCTTCTTCTTCAGGCAATATTTGAAGCAGTTTCATCGACATTTTTGATCCCACATACACTACATTTTTTGAGGCACTGTATTCAATCGACTAGTTGTCGCGCTGGAAACTGCATCATTTTCCAAAACGGTGAGACGACAAGCGACACTGCCGTGTCTCCTGTTTTAGTCTCCTGACTTAGTCGCGTACCTCAAATCTACCTTAATCAGGATCAGTAGGTTCGACCGTCACGTCAAATTTATTTTCTGGTCTTCTCATACGCCAATAGTTTGAAATTCCGTTTCCAAAATATGGTTATTCAATTTTGATTACATTTTTATTTTTATATTATATTTGATTGCAACTGAGGGAAGAAGAAATAAGTCCTTGAAGCGCCTTCTACAACGAATGTTTTATTTTATTCCGTATTTAAATTTAGAAAATTTGTCGGTGATTGGAAACATGGTACCCAAACGAGTAATTTAAACACTCAAATAACTGACTGTGCAGTTTTTAAAAGAAATGTGGTTTTAGTTCAGTAGGTCTACATATCTTTTTTCTGGTGCAAAGTCAAGAAAAAAGTTAGAAATTAACTTCAAGAAATAACCTCCACCATAGTCCTTACATTTGAAACTGTTATGTTATATCTGGTTTGGTTGACAAAACAAAGATGGTATTGTTTTTCTTGTGTCATTTATGGCTAAAATACAATGGAAAGAAATCAATAATAACACTATTCTGGACTTCCATTGTCTATATTTTAGTTTAGTTGAATAAACACAACGTTTCAATTGCTATTGAATCTGCAATCGTCTTCAGGTGAATACTAACAAACTTAAAGACTACTGTAACTTATATACTAATACAAAGTTAGTGAAGCGATCAAGTGTACAAAGTTAATGAAGGGGACGTTACCGTAAACTAAGATTAGTCAGGCGTCTAATTAAGGGTTTCCACACATTGTTAATCTCTACGCTGGGTTGACTAAAGACATTCTTGTTGTTTTCGATAAACGCTGCTTCTTTAAATTTTCTCTTGTACCAGTGCTCTTCTCGGTGTATAATTCTTGCCTCCGACCATTTCATTTTGTGATGTTTTTCCAGGAGTGTTGGGCAATGCCGGATTTCAAAGTCTCTCCTCTCTGCGTATGGGTTTTATGTTCCTTCAACCTGATATCTAAGGGTCTTTTAGTTTCCCCTACGTATGACTGGCCGCATTCACATGGGACTTCGTAGATGCAATTCTTGGAGTCACGACTGTTGTCTGGTCTAGTTTTGGAGATCATGCTACCAATAGTTCTTGATGATCTAAATACCGTGTTAATGTCATAATTTCTTCCTATCCGTTTTATTTTCTCAGATAATCCTTTGACATATGGAATGCTGAGTAGTGTTTTGGGTTTCTCTTCGGTCATGGCTGGTTGGTTCTTAGAGAGTTGTAGAGCAGTTTCTACCACTCGTTTCGGGTAACCATTTTGTTTAAGGTCTCTTCTGATGTTCTTGATTTCTTCTTGTAGTCCTACCTCTGTATTACATAGTCTGTGAGCTCTGTCGACTAAAGATTTAATAATCCCTTTCTTTGTTGTTCCACTGTGATTGGAATCGTAATTCAGATATTGGCCGGTATGAGTTGGCTTTCTGTAAACTGATGTCACAATATCCTCATTGTTTCTTTTGCGAGGACGTCCAAGAATGGTAGTGAGTATTCCCTTTCTTTCTCCATGGTGAATTTGATGGATGGCTTAATGTTGTTCAGGTGGTTTAGAAAAGGTCTAGCTGACGGTCGCTATGGTTCCAAATTATGAACGTATCGTCTACATATCTGAGCCATAATTTTGGTTTAAATCTCGCTTTTTCCAGTGCTTGGACCTCGAACCAGTTCATGTAGATGTTGGCGATTACCGGTGAGAGAGACGAACCCATAGGAAGACCGTCGTCTTGTGCAAAGAATTCGTCCTTTAATTGGAAATATGAGTTCCTGAGGCAGCATTGTAGAAGTTCCATTATCCCCTTAACCGGTAGCAAAGTTCTATTATGTAATTCCTCGTCCTCTAGCAACTTCTTCTGAATAATTTCTAAAGATTCTTCAACCGGAACATTAGAGTAGAGGCTTTCTACATCGAAGCTGACAAAACGATCTCGTTTTTGTAGTTCTATAGACACAAGAATCTCTACGAAATGTCTGAAATCCTTCACAAACGATAGGCTGCCATCTTGAAGTGGTCGTAGAATTGGAAGTAAGAACTTGGTATGTGGGTCCATAACGAGAGCTAGTTATTGGTCGAAGCGGCATGTTGTCTTTATGTATTTTTGGTAATCCATATAAATGCGGTGGTTTGCTGTGGTGTGGCGTAAGAGTTGTCCTTGTTCTCGAAGGAAGGTATTCTTCGTATTTCTTCAATGTCTGGTAGACCTTCCTCTCCAGGCTGGAAGTGGGATCTTTCTTCAAGCGTCGGTAGTTCCCTTGTCGTAGAATCTCGTCTGTTTTTGGTCGTATGTATGGGAATCCATGATTACTGTTGCTTTTCTTTGTCAGCTGGCAGGATTTTGATGGATTTATTCTTCTGTAGTTCTTTAAGGACCGATATCTCCCGTTTTGTTATGTTGCTTTGTTCTTTCCTTCTCTCCTGTTTCCCTTAAACTCCTCTGCTTGTACCGGTTCTAACTTTGCGGTCTCCACAGCACTCACAATGTCGAGAATAGGAACTTCTTTGCAAGAAACGGCAAAATTAAGTCCTTTTTCCAAAAGTGAAGTTTCTGTGATTGATAATGGATGTGAGGAAATGTTGACAATGGTTCTCTTCGGTACTTTCCGATTATTGGTTGGTTCTTGTTGGTTTCGAGTTAGATTTGACCATTTTCTGTTGTGAACCAGTTGTTGTGTTCCTCGAATCTTGTCACAGACGGTGTCAATCTTTCGGAGTATCGGTGCTAAATCTTCTTCCGAGATGATTAATTTTATTTCTTCGAATTTCAGTGTAGCGTCTTGGATTAGTATGGCCTTCTTCCAACGATGATAGTTGGTTTGCGATCTAATTAGAGCCAGGCTAGCTCTTTCAACAATCTTGCGTGCTCTTTCACCTTGGATTGGGGACTTCAAACGGAAGCCCTTGGGTATGATGTGATTGTCTCTGGCCGTCCGTAAAAACATTATGTGCGTCTCTTCCTTCGTAATCTTGATCTTGATTTTCTCGTAGTCTCGAAATTTCAGATAAATAATCTCTATAATATCAGATACAGTGAATAACTAAGATTTTAAGGCACTGTAAGCTGTTTGTCTTACGGTTCTGATGTTCAAGTGAACAAACTGGACATTTTGAGGAACGTACAGCGCAGGAAACTTGCATATGGAAAAAGAACATGTGGAAAAGAAGGCTCACATATGCAGCTTATAGTTTGGTATAAAAAGAGACACTGCAGATGTTACAAATACAAAGCAAGTGGTATTAATCAAATAATGAAGAACCAAACATTAACCTTGTCAATAGATGCAAACAAAATCAAGATTGTAAGTCATTTTCATTTATGTGAGCAGCGGTCATGAATGAAATCAAATACATATTCAAAGGTCTCTCTAACAATTGTGATTAGAAAAATGTCTTTGACTCAAAACTTACTTAAAACTTTGGTCAACTTGATGACGACTCCGGCGTCATCAAGTTGTAGGTTTTAGCCACATCAAAAATTATTCAATATTTTCACTTCTTAGCTATTCGAAATTCTATGACGCAATTGAGCTTACAGATATCTGTCATACGTTTGAATCGGTGTAACAATGGTGCCAACGGTTGTGTTCAACCAGAAGCTTTTCGCAGCCAGTTCTTACTCGTGTGGTACAAAAACAAAAATTTTATTCATGTATAACTACTATTACGATGGCAAAGAGGACGACTCGTTACTGCCTCATTTAAAACATTACTCCACACACATATGCTAAGACGTACCCTTGTATCTTAACTTAAACTGCTCAAGAGGAATACATACTAGCAGCGTGCAATCGCTAAACCATGCACTATAAGTACCTTTAAAACAGCTTTTAATTTTTAATGTTTGAAGTAAAACTTTTGTTTTTTTTATGTTTAAATTTGTACATTTTATAGCATATTTAACGCCATAATTTTAATAGAAATAAATCCAAAATCAAAATTCTACTACAACCACGACAAAGTTACTTCTTATATCTACCAATTTAAATCAAAACGTTGCTAATAGCTTTAAAATTTGAGCCAATTGTATAAGTACTTTAAGACCATTCGACGCATGAAAATGCACGATTTAGCGACGGTGCACCGCAAGTACGTATTCCTCTTAAACTTAAAATTAGATCTTTATTTTATTTCGAATGTATAGTAGACACACTGTATAGTTTTTAAGTTGTGATCGCAAAGTTTGGATTTTATTTGATCAATTACGTTGCGGTGTCAGTGTCAGAGTTTGTTATACGGAGTAATGAAGATAAATAAATAACTGTACGTTGACACTTGATATTTACATGGTTTAGCACTATAGTGAAATTGGTAAGGTTTTTCGGTTTACAAAATCCTCAATTAGTTGAAACAAATTAATTTTGATGTAATCTCACTTATAAAATAAAATAAACCAATTAAGTTTGTTAATTGACTACTAAAGAATTCAAACACATGTGGCATTAGAATATAATTAAACTTTTAACGATTTGCTGCTGCGTGTATGTATTATATAAAACTTACTTTTAAAATGATGCGATTATCTTCAGATATATCATTAAAAAAACAAAATTAATGAACACAACACAATAGTTAGCCAGCGGTATACCTGAAATTTTGCAGATTTTGTAACGTTATACGTTTTGTATCTATTAACGGTATATATTTATTGTAATTTATTGTTTTTATTATTACAATTGCTTTTTTCTTCTACAGCCATATGTGGACAACAAATAACATATAACTTTTCACATTATGTCATTGCGTTTATTATAACTCATTCTGTTTAGGGAATGTCCTTCCTGTTAACGGAAGCTTTAACCGAAGTTAATGAACCGATAAGATTATTAGCACAACCAACTGGAACATTAATTTAATTTAACAAACTTTATTTGCAGAGAATTCCAAATTAATATTTAAAACATAAACAAGTTTTAAACGAATAACAATTAATTTAAATTGAGGTCACGCGCCTCGCTCATCTACCAGTACTGTTCTAGTTTTTCTGGACACATGGAAGTATAATGGCAAAGCACGGTATAATTAATAATTTCGAATTAGGCAAAACAGTACCTACGTAATTGACTCGTCGTAATTTCATAACAGGATAAACGAGCAGCACACAACCATTTTTAGAAATTGAATAGAAGAAACAGTTAATAAAATGATAGGGTAATGCAAAGTTAAAATATCGATGCTGGTAATAATTAAACAGTTACTTTTAACTTTTTTTTATATCGTGCAAAGTTGTATTAAATAAAATTTTACTGTTATCATAGCATGCAGATTATAAACGTATTCCGTTAAAGTTTTTTTCGGAAAAAGACTAATACATAAATAAACCAAAAATTCTTCCCCATACAATTCCAATGCCGAGTTGTATTTAACCCAATCACCCCCAATGCTGATCTCAATTTCCTGAAGAAATCCTATTTAGCATTGATGCATAAAATTGAAATCTGTCGTACAGCTTCCTTCTACAAGTTGGGGTTAAAACAATTCAGTGAATTAATTCGAAATACTATTAATATTTTAAAAATAAATAAATAAACACTTGGAAAACTTTCTACTTGCCTCTTATAATACTACTTTCTATTAAATTATTTCAGTTTGTGGTCGCAGAGAAGAGCATCGCAGACCACATCATGTGCGCTAGTTTCATCTGTGACTAATAACTCAGCATGATATCCTTTACATTTACCTCATTGTAAACTGTAATAAACTTTAAAATAGTAAACGTATGAATGAATGCCGCGTACCTTGTTTGATGATAATTTTATTAGAAGTAACTATTAATGTCATCATTGCATTAATTTAAATAAAGAACTAAACTACCAATAAGCGTTTTGCTACTATATTTTTACGTTTGATATTAAACTGTCGTTTACAAGGTTGTTCTAGTAATAAAACAATCGCAATAAAATGCTTCTATAACGTGCTTTCTGAAGGGTAGATTTATTCTTCCTTTGTTAGAATAGCGATGGCTAACGATTTTTTGTTGTTTTTGTCAAGAAACCAATCCCTATCTCACCATTAGATGAATATCTTCCATTCTAGTTTACGTCAACTTAGATGCCCCTAAACGTATGCTCCTATCGTACCCTTGAACCACACCATATTTATCATTTAAGAATTTTGACATGTCAAGTATTTTATTTATGGTTGTGGAGTATCTACGAATATCAATGCAACCTGCATATAGGGGAGTTCTCAATTTGTGATATTTCAAAATAATGTACGTAAACCATATAGTTTTCAAGGTCATACTGTTGCTGGGTTTTGGGTAGCAACCCATGTCATTTTTGAAGAAAATGAAAAGCAGGGCGGAGTTTGCTAACCTGGAAGTTCTCGGTACAGGCAAACTTTACAAAAATAAGAATATAGAAAACAATTTATATTGTCCATGTTTTTGTAATATTACGAATGCAGTAGTTGCACTTGGGTGAAAAATTTGTACTAAAATTAATTCGCACAAGTTTCAGCGCATTTGTCAAATTCGTTATTGTAATGTAGTGAAGGTTATTGCCAGAAGCGTAACATTTCAAAAGCTAAAAAATGAATGTTTATATACCTGAAACCTAGATGTATAGTCTTTCTCGTGTAATCACTATTATGATTTAACATAAATTAGACACAAGTGATTGATTTTTTCACATTACTTATTCTGATTTAACACGACCGGTTGATCCAAATTCTAAGAAAATTTTGCTTTAGTTGCCGCCACTGGTTACTGCTGTAACCTTGCTCTAACCTACATTTATGTTTTCGTTGTAGTCATGTTCACCACCTGTAATTTTTGTTACCTCACAACAGTCTGTGCAAAAATATTGAAAACGTAGGTATACATCGCCACGAAAATATGATCTTAAGTATTTAAACTTTGCTTCAAATTTTAGTTTTACCAGTTTCACAGTAACGCGCAGTAACCTGTGCTAAAAATATTTAATACCAAATTTTCCAATGTATTTTATATAAAGTGCAACTACTGCAGTCGTAGATGTATACTGTGATATTATTTAAAATAATATTTCTTGCACAGTTCAATTTGGAAATAAATTTTTTTTTTGATGTTACACAATTTAGAATAAAATCTAAAAAAAACATGAGGAATCCGCAATTACAAGAGAAGCAGTCAATGTGGAATGCAATTTCAACAAAACCTGAACAAATAAAGAAAAAAGAAGTGAACCTTGATGTTGGAAACTCAATTACATTAAAAAATACTTCGCTTCAACATAAAATTACTAAACTACATGTGGATGTAATAATTAAAAAAAACCCAAAAAAATTAAAACGAAACTTAATTGTGGTGCCCGCCAAAAAAAAAAGTTCAAAACATTGTGATACGCAAACAACCGATCACGTTTTATAATGAGAAGGAGCCTGATGACAACTGCCACCCCGGTTTTTGCTATTTTATAACGGTCACCTTGATCACAACGTTCACTTGTATACAATGCCAACTCTTTTAGTTTATTACAACGGCCAACTTTATTAGCTGATCACGTCAACTTATCCAACCGTTTGGAATAAATTTAGTAGGCCCTGTTTTTAAAATGACGCTTCATTGATTACCAATTACAGACCAATTTCTATTTTATCTAATTTTTCTAAGGCCTTTGAATCAATTCTTAATTTACATATATACAGGGTACCCCAACGAAAACTTGACCTCTCTATAATGTGAAAACTATAAAGTATTTCGAAACTCGCCGAGACACGTCGATTTTTGTTCTTGAGGGAAGCCTTTTGGACAGTCGAGCCAAATCGATATGTTCATCCCCCTAATGCCTAGCCACTCCAACTTTAAAATTTCAAATGAGACTACCGCATTTGTGGTACATCATTTTAAAACCCTTTTCATTGACACTTTGTTTTTATAAATCGGTTGAGATTTGACTGAATTATTGGTACAAACGAAAAGTTGACAAACCCAAATACTCGCCACTAAACAGTTTTTTATCGGCTACACACGACCACATTACTTACATATTTTTATTGAAATGTCTATCAGTTTACAAACAAAGTCAGAAATGAAAGAAAAAAGCTGAAGCAAATAATAGTCAGATTTATTTGATGAATTGCTCAAAATGACCCCCGTTAGCTTGCAAACAATAATACAGTCTGTTTTCAAATTCTTTTCAAACATTATTGAAGACATCCACAGTTATTATTGTTGGAAGGTTATTTCATTTTCTAGTAAATTGTCGTCACTTTCTAAAATCTCTGTTATCCTAGAATCAATTGAATCTTCTAATAATTCTAGATAAATGTTTCCATTGAGATTACCTTGAATGAAAAATGGTCCAACAATATGGTCGCCCAAAATTCCAGCCCAAACATTTAATTTTTGAGTAGTCTGAGTATGAAATTTCCTAATTAAAAGAGAATTAACATCACTCCAATAACCACAATTGTGTCTATTTACTTCTCCATTCAACATAAATGTGCATTAGTCGGAAAAACATGTATTGTAGAGAAGATTTGGATTCTGTAGAAGTTGTTCACTAAAGTATTCGCAAAATTCGTTACAGCGATCAAAGTCATTTTAATGTAACTCTTGAACCAGCATCATCTTAAATGGATAAAACTTGTATTTTTTCAAAATTCGATGAACATTGGGACGGGATACGCCGGAAGCTTGAGATACAGTTGTACTCGATTGCTTATTGTTCATCTGTACATGACCAAAAACTGCCACTTCAAGTGCTTCATTTCAAACTGGACCAATTACTTCACGTTTCTTGTTTAAAAGCGAACCCGTTGCAACGAACTTGTCAATCAGTTGTTTAACGTACTGGGGGCTTACATTTTTTTCAGGATAATTTGCGTTAAAAATTCGTGCTGTAGCTTTAGCGCAATCATTATTTCGATAATAATGGACTTTTTTGTGACAGTGTTTTGTTATTCAGAGAAGATCTGATTTTCTATAGACTTATTATAAACAAAAAAACAATTAGTATCTGACTTATTATTTGCTTCAGCTTTTTGTCCTCTTTCTGATTTTTATTGTGAACTGATAAACACATCAACAAAAATAGGTAAATGTGGTCGTGTGTAGTCGATAAAAAACTTATGAGTGGCGAGTATTTCCTTAGAAATTACTACGGTTTGTCTACTATTCGTTTGTACCAATAATTCAGTCAAATCTCAACCAATTTCTGAAAACGAAATGTCATTGTATTTGCAATGAAAAGGGCTTTAAAATGATATGCCACAAGTGGGGTAGTCTCGTTTAAAATTTTAAAGTTGGGGTTACTAGGCATTAGGGGGATGAACATATCGAGTTGGCTTGACTGTCAAAATGGCTCACCTTAAGAACAAAAATCAACGTGTCTAGGCGAATTTTGAAATATTTTTTAGTTTTCACGGTATAGGGGGGGGTCAAGTTTTCGTTGGGATACCCTGTATAACAACATACACGACTATTTGTTCCAAGATCAACATGGTTTTATAAAGAACAGATCAACTACATTTAATTTTGTCTGTATTACACAGTTTCTAACAAACGCTTTAGACAATCAGAGTCAAGTTGACGTTGTTTACACTGACGTGCAAAAAATCTTTTGACAAGATTGACATTTATATATTACTTAATAATCCGCATTGTAAATTACTTTATCGTATTTACTTAATAGGAAACAAGCAGTCACTTACTATCACCACACAAAATCTTTTTATTAAATTAACTCTGGAGTTTCCCAAGGTTCTAACCTTGGCCCATTATTATTTTTAGTATTATTAATGACTTGTATAATGTGATTCTTTGCGAAAAACTATTGTATTCTGACGATTTAAAATTTATTGTGAAATAGTAACTCCTAATGACAGTGACTTTTACAGAGTAATATTAATCTAATACACCAGTGATGTAATAGAAATTACCTGCAGCTTAACATAGAGAAATGTAGCGTCATGATTTTTAGTGGGAGGAAAAACATTCTTAAACACAATTACAATATTGGTGAAATAAAGTTAAAACGTTGTAGTGATCTGGGTGTACTGCACATATCCTACGCATTGTTTCCTCACAGTATTGCACGTTAAGGTTTATATACAGAAATTGCAGAGATTTGAAAAATGTAAAGAATTCATTACTTTTATATTATTCTGTAGTACGCTCTAAATTAGAATACTGTTCTCTTGTTTCGTCTCCGTCATATCAATGTCATATTCATGACCCACGAGAATTTGGCCAGTATATATCTCGAAAACTATTTGGAGTACAACGTCACATTTCGGATCATATGGTATCATTTTTAGAATTTTTAATAGGACACCCTGTATATTTTTTCACTGCTGTAAAGGTCCCTCCTATGCTAATTCAGCCATACCTTTATTTTTATTTTTTTGTTAGGTAAGTACTTAGAAACGATAAACAAATTTTTATGTAGGTTTTTTATTTGAAAAACAAAGATAGCTTAGAAACATAAAATATTTGGAATAGAATAACACTTTTACTATAGTTGATGCTCAAATTGATTTCCATTTTCAGTAATGCAGCATTCAAATCTGCTAAGTAAATTTCTTGTGCATGCTGCTTGAATCATTTCTGGTGTAACAGATTGGCAAGCTGCTTTGATTCTGTTTTTAAATCATCTACATCGGAAGGAGCTGTAACATACACTAATCCTTTTAAATATCCCAAAAAAAATCTAACGGGGTTATATCTGGTGAACGAGCCGGCCAATGTATTGTACAATTTCTCCCAATCCATCTTTCTTGGAAATACACATCCAAATGTGACGTTACTCGCTGAGCAAAATGAGGAGATGTACCATCGTGTTGCCACCACATAGTCGCTCTCTCATTTAGTGGAATGTCCTCAAGCAAATTGGGAAAAATATTCTGGAGAAAATCTAAATACCTTTCGCCTGTCAGAGTCCCGTCATAAAAATACGGCTCAATCAAGCGGCAATTAAACAAACCGCACCAAACATTTATCCCCCAAATAGTTTGAAAATGCGTTTCTCGCACTCACCTGGGATTTTCAGCCGACCAGTAGTGACAGTTATGTCTATTAACTATACCGTTATTGTGACAACGGCTTTCGTCACTCCACAATATTTTATTTAAAAACAAAGGGTTCTCTTCGATTTTAACTGACATTTCAGCAATAAAATTAAGTCTCCTTTCTGGATCTGCAGGAGTCAGACGTTGCGTTAAATGTACTTTGAAAGGATGATATTTGTATTGCTTTAAGACTCTAATTATCCCTAATTGTTGATGAAGACATCGAGTAGAAATGTGGGGATTGACTTGGAGATAAGCAAGAATGTTAATAACATTATCATCTGTTACAATAGGCTTACGTCGAGGATTTTGATGTTTTCCGGTTGGAAAAGAACCATGTCTTAACTTTTGTTCTACATAAGCTAAAGTATTTTTATTTAGAGTTGTTCGCTTGGGGAAACGATTTCTGTATAAATCTCTAGCACGTCTGCTGTTTCTTCCACATTCTCCATAAATAATCAGCATATCAACTCGTCGTAAGTGAAACTTAAAGGCATAATAAGTTTTAAGTCATTAAACTTTTAACAACAATAATACAGTGAACGATTGTTCACTAACACTGGCGGCTTTTGACAACTACAATAGTTGTTGCTAGGAAACGTTTTTTGTTTCTAAGCTCTCTTAGTTTTTCAAATAAAAAACCTGCATAAAAATTTGTTTATCGTTTCTAAGTACTTACCTATAAAAAAAATAAAAATAAAGATATGGCTGAATTCGCATAGGAGGAACCTTTACAGCAGTAAAAAAATATACAAGGTGTCCCATTAAAAATCCGAAATGTGACGTTGTAACAACGTTGCTGCTTGCTTAAAATGCGTAATACTACCTACGGTTTATAACTGCCAAATTTCAATATCGTACTCCAAATAGTTTTCGAGATATATACTGGCCAAAACCTCGTGGGCCACCCTATATAGTAGATGGCAATTATCCTGTGAATGGAACTGATCATTATTATTAAGTAGGTTAGGTTAATTAATTAATTAATTAATTAATAATAACATAGATTGCTCGTTCTTGCCACTGCCTTTTTTTATTCCCAGGCTAAATAGTCGTAGCCATAAACTTTTTTATACAAGTTTTTGTAAAACAACCGCTATGTATCGATCTCCTATTGTTATTAGTTGTAATAATGTAAATCGATTAAATAATACTTGTGACATATTTAACGACACCCTAAAAGCAGTATTATTGAAGGCAGATCTTATTTTTTAACTTTTTTTAACTCTTTTTTTATGCTTAGACATGTATTTATGTATTTTTCTGTTAGGCCAAAAACTCTGTATGATTATTTTTATTACTATTATTATTATTAAAAAGATTACTGTGATCATAACATCCAATCGTCCTCATTATCATAACGGCAACTTGATCACAACGCTAACGATTACAACGGCCCCCCCTGATCATAACGACTGATGATAATGTCCACCGATCATAGTGCCTAGCGGTCACTTTGATTACAATGGTCAACTTTACAAGTTGATCATAACGGCCACCGTAATCACAAACGGCTTAGATCATGATCATAAAGGCTCCCTTGATCTCGAGGTAAATTTTTAAATTGTAATTCGACTAAGACATCGCATCTCTGAGAAAGTTTATCTGGAGGAGCTAACTTGCTATCGGTCTATTGCATACACACGCAAAAATATAACTGTCCATATTTAATTATAATTTCAAATTTATAATCTACGGGTGTTCTTATCTTCAACGTGTGCGGACAATAATGCAGTATAGCCAATCCAACATCTACATCAGAATATCTACAAGAAAATCTAAATACCCTTCAAACTTTGCTAAGTAAATGGAAGATTAAAGCTGATAAACAAAAATTAGTAGGTATACCTGATCTAATTTTATCGAGAAGGGTCATTGTTAAAATTTGTTTAAATGACTCGCTTTTATTGTATAGCTGGTTTAATTCTCAATAATAAAAAACTGACAAAAAAAAAAGATTTCAAAACATTGTGATACGCGAACAACCCAATATATTTTATAATGAGAACACCAAAGTAGAGGGGCAAATGCAATTTTGTTGTAAATCCGAAAAGGTAAAGAAGTACGCTTAGGAAAACGTACGATACTAAAGTAGAGTTTGATGATACCACAAAGTGCAACGACATGGTTGTATTCAAGAAACAGAATAAAAATAATAAATCTGAATTAACTAACCTCAACATCGATAGGCTTCAGAGGTTTCGGGCAATCAATTGATAAATGTTAAAAATGTAAGAAACGCAGACTTGATTTTCACTATATCATTTTGAAAACCTGAGGATTCAAGTCTAAGGCTTCTATTTTAACTGCCTATTACGCCTACAAATTTTTTCAATATGTGGTCAATCCACTCTTTCTTTTTTTTATTTCCCAGAAGTTGTATTTCTTGAAGGTTCAGTAGAAGACTCTATTAATGAAAATCTGCAACTTCTGCGTACAGCAGTCATCTTTCACGTCTTAGAACCATGTAGAGCAGAACTGATTTTACATTTGTGTTAAAGAGCATAAATTATTTTTGTTTTTTTATACTTGATAAAGTTGTACCATCAGCAATTTATTTTCTTTATCCTGCTTTGCACATCGATCCGTACGTTCTCTACCTACACTAGCTTTACCATGCATTAATTTTTTATCCAGCTTAGAATACTTATTGAGATCTTCCCGTTTGCGTTTGATGACACTTAACGTTTATGTCATTTTGCAATTTTACCTCTGTTGCAATATTCATATGAATGCCACTTCATCTACGGTTGATCTTCCAACTAGTAGCTAATTTTATTGTCACATGGGTTCCATATAATAAGGAACTTATGATAATTCAATAATTTCATAACTTTAACCAAATGTTTGGAGTAGTGTGACTAAAGAAAATAATTATCAATTATTTTGATAAGTTTAAAATAACTATTTCCCTCAGAAAATGTCAACCAATCCTACTAACACATATTAGAGAAATCACCTAGCAACGGACGAATATCACTATCTTTTTCTGTTTCAAAAAAAGTTATGATACACTCTGCCGCTTCACCACCTCTCCAAGCCAGTTCCAATGCCACTATATACTTTTCTTTGTAACCGTTCGGGAGTATCTTCATCCCATAAAGCTATGATTTGGTTTTGTTTGTCTTCGCTTAAAACTGAAACACTACTTTTTCTTTTCTCAGCAAAAACTTGCAGTTTGTTTTGCACCTCGTGCACTTCTCGCGCCTTTAAATATCACATCCATAAATGGATCCAAATTTTTTGTAACATTTTTCTTGGGTAGTTTGGCGATTCTGTTCCATTGAGTCTTTACTACACTTTTTTTGTAGTCGGATCCGTCTTGCTTTTTCATATTAAAGTCATAACCCCTAAGGACTTCTGCTATTTGAGATAAAGAAGTATCTCCTTCAGTGAGTAAACCTTTTCCTCGCAGAATGCTTCAAACTGCTTCCACACACAATTGTTTGCTTTTATGGTGTTTACAGGTGTTAATACGCTAATTTCTTCATCTATTTGGCTTGAGCTTGTTTGACCAAAACAAGAACACATTTTAAAAGGAAAATGTTTCCACAATCAACATAAACGGGTCTTTTCAATTTGTTTTTTATTTTGCGTTTGGGATGTCATAGTTACTCTACTTTTACAGTCCACATTTTTTTATCGTAGTTCGTCCGAGAATAATAAGTTTTTGCTTTTTATTAATTTTATCGTGAAGTTTCTACTGTTATAATTGCTTGAAATCTTATTAAAATTACATGAAATTTTCTTCGGGAAATAGTACTCGATATATCTTGGATATAACTACTGACAATACAATTCAAAAAAATTAACGCGTGTTCTATATTAAAAAAAAATTACTTAATCCCATTTTAAGGTAATTGACATAAATAAATTGAATTCATAAAGCTATCCAAAATTTTAAAAATATTGGAAAAACTGAGAGTCCTTTTGCATGAACTTAGGACAATAACTCAAGATTCCCTAATAGATTTTTTTTTGACTTTTTTCGACGAATTAGAGTTAATACGTTATATGTAAACAAGATATTAAGAAAACCACCGTTCAATTTTTTATAAAACTCTACATATGGGTGTTACTTATAATAACGCAGGTCTGATTAGAATCTGTCAAGCCAAAAAAGCTGCTAAGATAATTCTCGAATTTTTAGAATATTTACAAAATAATTGTTTTACACATTTTTGTTTCAAATACAAATTGCTTATAGTTTAATTATTCAGCAAAATGTTTTTTGTCTCCGCACACTTTTAAAACTCTTTTTATATGATTGTTGGTATCAGAACGATGTGAAGTTCTGCGCAAAGCGTTTATTTTTTGTTTTGTTTGATGTGCCAAATGTTTCAGAAATAAATAGGGACAATTAATAAATAAAAATCGGAAAATTTGAAAAATCTAAATTTTTGTAACTACTTTCAGTCGTATCTGACGATAAGAACAACATAATAAGTTGATTAATTTTGTTTGTATTTTTGCATATCTTCAGAGAAGATCTGAAAAAAGATGTGGGAATATACAAGGTCATTGATGGTCGATGGTAGGTTAGACGTTTATGGAAAACGGGGCATAGGATTAATCTGAAAATTTCACTATTACCGTAAATAGACACGATCTATCTTTTAAAAATATTTTCATTTTGGCGCTGTTGCCGCTTCTACTCAAAAGTAGTAACAATTTGTTAATTTTAAATAAAATACCCTATATATTATATATTATTCAATTTTTAGAATTAAAATTTCTTACTGATAATTTTTTCTAAATAGTTCTCTATACCTATTTACACCGGTTTTCGAAATAATAATTATTTTAGGTTATTTTTTTTTCAAAATATGATCCCACTAAAATTTAAATTTGGCTGCTATTTGTATTCTGATTTGCAGCCAATGAAAGAAAGAAAGTTTATGCTTTAAGCTTAGAACCATAATTGATAAAGTTCTACTGTATTCGCATAAACTTTCTTTCGTTCATCCGCTGCAAATCAGGATACATTTCATTTAATTGTCTACATGTTCTTGCCACAATTTTGTCACATTCTCCATGAAGAATAAATAGATTCATCAAAACTTCATGCGAGTAATTATTTCGCTCCATTGTAATTTGTTTTTGAATAAGTATTAAGTAGTAAATCACAATCACAATCTCAAAACTTCGACGTCTGTCAAACACAGTGAATAATTGAGCAATTGTCAAATCACATGGCGTTCCATGACTAACTAATGCAAATTGTGTGAAGACATGTGATTTTTAATCATTATTGCGAATATTTCAAAAAGTTGACGAGTTAGCTATCAGAATTTCAAGTAATATACACGGTGTTCCATTGAAAAAGATAATGTTTTGACCTTTTTTGTATGTCACGTCAAAATCATTAATTTTAAACCGCCCTGTATAAAATAAAATAAATGTATTTAGGTAGCTGTTAAATACAAAGCTTTAGCAAACTGCATCTAAAATTTCAACCTTATATGGGTTCAAATAGCAGCTAAATTTAAATTTTGGTGGAATCATATTTTGAAAAAAAATAACCTAAAATAATTATTATTTCAAAAACCGGTATAGATAGGTGTAGCGAACTATTTAGAAAAAATTATCAGTAAGAAATTGCGATTCTAAAAATTGTATAATTTATAGGGAGTTTCATTTAAAATTAACAAGTTGTTTCTACTTTTGAGTAGAAGCGGCAACACCTCCAAAATGAAAATATTTTAGAAAGATAGACCATGTCTATTTATGGTAATAGTCATATTTTCAGATTACTCTTATGCCCCGTTTTCCATAAACGTCTAACCTACCATCAACCATCAATGACCCTGTATATACTGTTTATTTTAAATTACTACAATAGTTTGTTTATTAGTTTTTTTATAAACCATAGTAATTTTATGTTTTAATTTTTTCGGTTAGAACGTCATCGTTTTTAACTTAGCCTGAAATTCTATGTACAAATCGTACCGTATGTGTGTTGACGTAAGCTACAGATTCTCACAAGTATTTATGGTTTTTCGTAAAATTGACAGAGCGGCAGAATTGCAAAGAATATCGATCATTAAAAGACTTTCGTTACGATCAGATCATAAAATACGATCCTTCGATTTTACGATATTACGTTTTGCAAGTACAGAACTGCAGTATAAATTTGTTAAACAATTTTATAGGAATAATTTAATAATTTGTGGTCGTAAATCAAAGTAAAAATATTTTCCTTATCATTTTTAATTTTGTAGTATATCACTGACCACAATTTGATTACAATGAAAATTTTTTTGGATATATCTGAGAAGGTACTTTTCACTCAACGATTTGAGTTAATTACTGTTTTCAATTTCATAATCAACAAATTTTTTCATTTTTATTCTATTTTAGTTTAAATTTTTGTGTGTTTTTTCTATTTTGTATATAATTAGCAATTTTGTCTAGGTCAGGTCAAAGTGAAACGTTGTCAATAACAGGGACCCAATATGTTAATTAATGTTACAAGTGCAATAGCACACAAACTTTCACACACGTATTTGATAAAATAACAAAATAAAATGTAGGCAAAAGTGGTTTTAAAATCTAGTAATTAAATATAAATATTAATGATTGCCTTCTACTGATTATACCCACATTTTCATAAAGTTAAAATTGTCACGCAACGAAATGTTTTATTCAGATCGATCAAAACACACACACCACTTAAAAATTCATAAATAATAATAATAATAATAATAAATAAATAAAGTTAAATTGATTTTTAATAATTAATATTTACACGTTGAATTAATAAATATTTAGTTTTTCAACAAAAAGATTATTCCTTTCCGGTTACGCTGAAAAAATACGAAAACCAATTATAAAATTGTGCACAGTCATATCAATAACAGTAAATTTAATATAAACAAATCAGGATAAATAAATATAACTGTACGTTTGATAGAAACGTACACAACGATTATAAAGCGTCGAAACTTTAAAGTGCAATTCATTAACATTCGTTTTTTTCAGAAAAACTAATTCCATTTAATTTATTTTACAGTTAGTACATTTTGATTTCTTTTATTATTGTGCAGACATGCAGAATTGATTTGTTATGGTTTAAAATTATAAGTTGATTTCAAATTAAATGAATTTATCTTTAATAATTGAGGTAATTAGGTTAATATTGTTTATTTTGAAAGCGTAAAATTTCTAATGAAGTTTGTCGGTATTTTCAAATAATTATATTATTTAATCAATTTGCTTAGTATCGTTTATAATTTAATTGTTGATAAACTGATGTCGTTTAATATATTGATAATAAACTACACAAAAAGTGTAGGTACGACGTTAAAATCAACTAGAAGGTTTACAGTGACAGTTTTAATGGTTTTTTTATTGTTTTCTAAAAATTACAGATAAGTGAGTTGTAAACTGTTTACATTAGATTGTAATTAATTTGTGTCTAAAAATGTCGCCTTTAAATGAGAGAGCACGATTAGAAACCACGAAAAGCTCTGTGCCCAAATACTTTGCTGTGTAATTTAAAGTTTTGGGATCACGTGGGTTTGAGCTTGACGGTAATTTCTTCATACAAACTTTACGTTAAAACAACTAAAATATTTTTAGCAAATGCCAGACTTTGTTTAATGAACTGTTAAATTGAAAACTATTTCTCTAATTTAAATTACAATTTTAGCATGAAAATTGCAGTAAACAGTTAATTGTTATATCAATTAAATTGAATTCAATTGGTCATTAAAAAAAAATAGATCACAATTATCCAATTATTTAAAAAAACTCGGACTGTAAAATTATATGATAAAAGCACCTATAGTTTAAAGTAAATTTCACATCATTTGGTTATCAATAGTAAAGTAAAAATGGGTCAATGTATTATATTTTTGATGGTTGCTTATTTTATTATTATTACTTTTTAATTTTATAATTTCCTGCAAAATTAATCAATTACCGAAAAATTGCTTGCTACTGCAGTTCAGTTTGTTAATCAAAACTAAATGCAGTTTAAATTTTTTTAAATATTTTCTGTGTGCTTTTTTCAATATTTTTTATTTAATTGGTGATGAAAATTCTACATGAGGAAAACATTTAAAATAAACTATAAAATTATAGCTTAATTTCCCATGAAATCTATAACTAATTAATTTTTGGTATTGGCAATTGATGAGATTGAATTAAAGAACGAACTGTTTTTTTCTAACCTAAATGAAGATATGCTAAGAATTAATTATTTAATTAACTTTTTCGAGATTTTTAAATCAATAGAAAAATACATGAAAGTTAATTCGAAATATCCATTCATTCAAAATTAGAAAGTTTATGGGTCTTCAAACAGTTGGATTTTAATTAATTTATCTCCATCCTATATTATATGATGACGTCCAGAATTGCTTAAAATGTTAACTTCCTAATTGATTTTTTAATAATTAGCTTAATAGAGTTTTAAGTTTCTTTTAAGATTTGAATTAGTCTGTCGATACAGTTATAAAAGTAAATTAGGTATGTACCATAATTGCCAACTTGAATGGATATTACTTTTTCTTATACACTTTACGTACATTAATCAAATCATTATGTTTCGATAACTAAATCATCTTTTTTTTTATGAATGGATATAGAATCCATGGTTCTTTTTTCTGTAACATTTTGCACATCAAACAAGAAACAAGCGCATTGCGCAGAACTCCAGATCGTACTGCTACTATCAAACATATAAGTTCGAAAACATATTGTTCGAAAAATAAGATAAACGTCTACCGCAATTTATAAAGTCGAAAATATAAATAAATGTACGTAACTGGTAAGCTGTTATACTAACGTTACCACTTCGGGACAAAATGATGTTCTTTGCGGGCACGCTTCCTTTTAAGAAGGGTTAAAAATTTTGTAAACAAAGAAAAAATCAAATTTGCGTTTTAGAAAAAATATTTCAAACAAAAGTTATAGACAATAAAAGTTCCAACAACTTTTTCTCATACTTTTTATATAATTGATATTGGTGGAGGTATTGTTTTATAAAAAAATTGACCAGCGGTTTTCTTAATATCTTGTCTACATACGAACGGATGACCGGCCGGCTATACTGATAGAGTACCTTTTTTGCTTCATTATAAATATATTAACTCTAATTCGTCAAAAAAGTAAAAAAATCCATTGTGGAATCATAAGTTTATTCAAAAAGGACTTTCAGTTTTTTCAATATTTTCAAAATTTTTAGATAGATTTATCAATTTAACAATTATTGTATCCTATTGTATGTATCCTTACGTTTTATATTTAGCCTTTACTCGAGGGTAAATTAATGATTTTACTTGAGCTTAATTAATTTAAAAAAAAAACATACAAAAAAGAAACATTACTTATTAGATGCAACTAAATTAAAACTAATTAACCAATGTACCATAATTGTCAACTTGAGATGATATCGCCTCTGCAACTAAAACACATTCGTCATGAAAAATCGAACTTTAGTGCCTTGATTTACAAATAACTACTTTTTATGAATGAATATGGCTTCCATATTTATATACCTACTGGTTCTTTATATAAATTAAAATTTAAGTAAAGCTTTACATAATTAATAATTTATAAAAGCATCTTTGTTGCAACACTACACAAGTTAAGGTTTAAAATTGTAACTTTTGTTTACAATGCTGAAAACAAATGATGGCATAAAGGACGCAAATGCACCGCGAGGCCACTGTCCGAACTCGTATGCGTGAGTTATGCTAAGTGAAAGATTTCATAAATGTAAAAACGATGTTAACTCAAGTTTAAATATTAATAAGTTGCTATTACTGATACTTAGGCAGATTGTATTCAAGTAATTTTGATTCTTTATAGGTACAAAAGTGAACAGTTCTTCATTATTCCATTTTGTCAGAAAACAAAAATTAAGCCCATACGGATAAATTTGATACAGTTAGATTAATATAATCTACATTTACAATTTGTTTATTCTTCTTCAAAAATCGGTTAAAATGAGTTCTTTAAAATGGGTACAGGACACTTCGCCCACTAGGCACAAGCCCCAATGTTTTGTCGTTGCGGCCGCCATCTTGAACACAACGCCCAACTGTAGTTGCTGAATCCAACGCTCAACTTGGACATATCGCCCACTTTGTTATTTGGGTATAACGACCAACTTGGACACATCGCCCACTTTTATACTTGGACGCCCAACTTGGACACATCGCCTACTTTGTCATTTGAACACAACGCCCAACTTGGACGCCGACGCTTAAACGTTTGATTACGGAAATACGCTGTAACAATATTTAACATGAACACATTGCCCACTTCAACATTTGGACGGGATGTGTCTAAGTTGGGCTGTGTCTCTAAATAACAAAGTGGGCGATGTGTTCAAATTGGGCGTTGCAACCAGTAATGTGTCCAATAATCAAACTTGGCGATATATTCAAGTTAGGAGTTTTGTCCAAGTATCGAAGCAATGTGTCCAAACAACTGCAGTTGGGCGTAGTATCCAGATGGCGGCCGCTACTGCAAAAAATTGGAAATTGTGTCTATTGGGAGTTGCGTCAAATGGCCAACATGTCTTGACCCCTTTAGAAACTAACAAATTGAAGATGCTACATACAATGTGACCCATTTATATTGGTATCAGTCTGTTAAAAGTTTATTAGTTGTGCGATTTAGCCAGGATTTCTTTTAATTATAGACCTTGATACACGGCACATTTTCAGTAAAAATTGAAGGCTCAATCCAGTAGCAAGCACAAATGTTTTCTAACAAAAATCGCCAATATGATTTATTAAAATTTTGCTTCTAGAAACTTTATATCAACCAGGCTATTTTTTCTGAAATGTGTAGTTAATCAAGCTCTATAATTTAAAAAAAATCCAAACTAAATCGCACAGTTCATAAACATTTAATAGAATGACCTCAAAACAAATAAGCCAAACTACTCATAAATAATTAAATTTAATTAGAATAATAAATAAGACTAAAATAAAAATTAATACAAGAGCCATAATCCTGTCATTATATGTGTGTAAACCCTTCAATTATGATTTTTAGAGTAATTTTTTATTAGCGCTGATGGTAGCAAAGAAGATCAAGAAATTATCAAAATCTAAAATTCGAAATTCTATTACTCTACTTCTCTGCAGATCTTATGAAATTTATTGAAACCGTGTACATAAGAATACAGGTAGTGCTTTTATCATCAACAACAAATAATTTTCTCTTATTCGTCTTTAGCTTTTATCTATTCTTCCGTATTTAGATATAGGCTTCTCCTAATTAATTCCATCTGTCTCTGTAATGAGTTATTCTATTGCACATTAAACTCGCATGTTTTGTGAGGTCATTTTCCACCTCATTTGTGGTCTGCCTCTTGCTCTTTTGTATGGTAACGGCACCATCTACCAATTTGCATGTTCCATCTTAATCCGTTCATTGTGACCTGATAATTTCCATTTCTTTTAAACATGTCGCTAATTTTTATTTTTTTGTTTAATATTCTCTGTGTTTGCCTTTGAGAAGATCTATGTTTGCGCTCTACAGGCAAAAACCGGTAGGATACATGAATCAAAGACTCTGGTTCATAGATGAAAAGAAGTTTTGTGGTGTTTAAGGACGTATGCCACGTTGTTGAACGATGCTCAACCCATTCTTACTCTCCTTTTATCTCAGCAGTTTGGTTATTTTTGTTTGCTCTGACAACCGGTCGCAGATAAATATATTCATCCCATTGCTTTATTGTCAATGTGTTTAATGTTATAGCAAAATTTATGTTTGAATTGGTCAAGTCCTTTCGTAATTGACATTCCATGGAGATCAGTTAACATACTTTGAAGCTCGTTCTAACAACATGAAATTATGAGCATATTATCTGCATATCTAAAATGATTAAGATATTTACCATTGATGTTCTTATTCTCCTTATTCTCTCAATTAAGTTCCTCCATTGCTAGTGTGAAAGTTTGGGTGACATTATGTTTCCTTGTCTTACTCCTCTTTTGATGGGTATTAGATTTGTTTGTAATTCGTCATCTAATTACACTGCCATACTTGCTTCATCAACAGGCTGTCAAAAACCTATTCATAGTTGACATAGGATAAATATAGGAGAATGCTGCTTGTTCGACCAATTGGTAATCATAAAATTTATTTGTTAGTCTGCTTGTAATGATCCTGGTAAAATGTTGTATATTTGTGACATAAGGTTAATATTGTTTTATGGCTCTTTTAATTCTTTGCTTGTAATCTCCGGTAAGTCTTCTGAGTTAACATTTTTGTGATTGGTGTACCTAGGCGATGTATAATTCTTCGTAGTACTTGTGCTTTTTTCTTCTATATCTTGGTCTTTTAGCAACACTATTTTCATTCTGCCAAATTTATATTTCATTCCTTTGAAATTGCGATTGTGTTGTATACAATTTTCTCTGAGAGCCTCTTGGCATTCTTGAGGTCTTTTTTAATGGGCTTACATATTAACATATTTAGTTCTTTCAATTCTACTGCGTTTCTTCTACCTGTATTTAGTAATTTTATGTGTGTTCTCAACATTTCTCTTGCTTTTCCACTAATTTTTAATTTGGTAGGCTTTGTTCTTGTAGCAACTTTGATATTAGTGTTTAGGTCGTTGACTGATAGATCTTCTAAACCTAAATCATTGGCTTCTCTTATGTGTCTATTTTCTTTATTGATGGTTTGTATTTTCTATTCTATCTTGCTTAGTCTTTATTTTTATTTTAGCTCGGACTAAACGATGGTCATTTGTAATTGATATTGTATTCAAAACCCTAGCATCTTATCTATTTCTTTTTTTTTGCTAAAAACATTTTCTGTAAGGTTTCTTTTGGAAGAATGAGTTCATAAAAGTTTATTATTTTCATAAATCTATGAGTATATTTTCTCACTTGTTCCGTGTTCCTATCCAAATTTTCCCATTTTAATTTCTGTTTCTCCCAACCCCTAGTTTGCATTTAAGTCTCCAATAAACAGTGTGCATGGATTTTCGTATTTGTATAATGCTTCCGTTAGCTGTTCATAGAACTCTTCTACCTTTTCATTATTCATCATTTACCTTGTCATTGATGAAGATATCCTACAATTAGGTCGTTCAATCGTGTTCAACAAGTGTTCAAATAAAAACACTGGGCAGGGCAGGTCGTGAAATTGAATTGATTTAATTGTTTTTACAGTGTAACAAAAAGTACAGCACAATAACGGGCGATGGTGTAGAGCTGTGCATTAAAACGTTATATATTAAATATAACTAAAAATTAACAGATATGAATATTTTGTTACATACTTTGAATTCTAACTTAAACTTTGTACCAGCTGACTACTTAAAAATATCAAATGTCAAACAAAATGTCATGACGTACACACCTATAAAAAGCTTAAGATAAGTCTTAATAATTTTTAAATAAATATTTAAGAAAAATTTAACACGATATTTTATAAAATGAATAATCAGTCGAACTCCAACTTTTACCTAATACCCAGAGATCACGTTAGAACTAAAAGGTGTCATGTTCGTATACTACCTGTGTCCAAAAACTAGTCAAAATTGTTTTATAAATCAAAAAATCTTTATTGATTCTTCTAATTCAATTTGGTCTCCTTCAAAATAGTCCCCTCCCGATATAATACACTTATGCCACCGCTTTTTCCAGTCCTCAAAGCATTCCAAAAAGTCTTCTTCCGTTATAGCCTTCAGAGCGCGCGCCGATTCACGTTGAATGTCTTCAATCGACACAAAACGGTTTTCTCGGAGTGGTCTTTTGAGTTTTGAAAATAGCCAGAAGTCACACGAAGCCAAATCAGGTGAATAAGATGGTTGCGGAACGATATTGGTTGCATTGTTTGCGAAAAAGTCACAAAGAATCAGTGCAGTGTGAGATGGCGCATTATTGTGGTGTAAAAACCAATAGTTATCTTTCCATAAATCCGGCCTTTTTTTACGAATAATTTCACGCAAATGACGCATAACACTCAAATAGTATTCCTTGTTGACAGTTTCACCAGTGGGAAGAAATTTTTAATGCACCACACTACGATAATTATTGTGTTTCGATTATAATCGAAGAAAATTGTCAACATCACCTTGATTTTTGAGCGACTTTGACGCGGTCTTTTCCGTCTTGCCTCACCTTTGGCACGATATTCTGTATGTTGTTGATTTTGGTAGAGCTCGGTCTCCGTAAGCTTTCTACAACATTTTCAACGTTTCTGCAGCATTTATTCCATTTAGGAAACAAAATTTGATCGCACTTCTATGTTGAATAATTTCAGACATTGTGAAAATCGCCAAATTCACTTATTGTGTCACACAAAATCAAGCGGCGTCACTCAAACACTAATGAATATTTTAACATATAATGTGCTATGGAAGTCGGTAACAGTTGTACCAACTTAAAAAAAATATTGAGCAAAAATATTTACCCGCGTCATTTACATCGAAAAATTCCGAATAGTTTTTGGACACAGAGTATGTTTCTGTATTTCCTTCTTTTTAGATTAAAAAGTAGTTAATTGATAAATCTTCTTTTTTAAACAATTACCTAATAGTACATTATGTAACAAGGGAGTAAAGTACTTTGGTATTCCTGAGGCCAAAGTTGATTCGAAGCGAGGGCAAATTATCGCCTGAGGGATTAAAGCATTTTAGCTTTGTATTTTATACATTGTTTTATGCATTTAGTTCAACTAATTAAAAATATAAATTGATACATAAATGAATTGCATTAAAAAAATTATGATTCCAATTTTACAGTTGTTTAATAAAAGCACTTTAAGATGTTACTAACCATCAGTTAATATAAAAATAAATACGTATTAAAATACGTCAAATTAAATACCATTTTCTATAGCAGATGTTAAACTATAATTTTATCAACTATTTTGAATATATAAAGTAATACTTTAACAGCAAGGGTAGATAAAATGTTTTAACTTTTTTATTTAATTAAATTTACAAATGCCAACATTTTAATTTGAAGGATTAACAATAACTTCAATTGTGCAATTAACATTACCAGAAACATCTATTAGTATACGATTGGATACAGCCATCTTACTGACTATCGACTCTTCAATGTACGTCTCTGCAACGGATGACAATTTCCACCCACCTATGCGTTTGACTGTTACCAGATCAGCACTAGAGTTTGCCAACATGGTAACTGCAGAACGACGGAAACAATGCCCCGTGTACATTTCTGAATTTGGTAGCTTTAGGAAATCCGCAATCTTTTTGGGGATCTTGTATATGGTGTTAATCCTCACCGGTTGAATAGTGCACTTTTTCTGTCGGTAGTTGACAAAAACTGGTTGTGAGGTACATTTTTAGGACGCGAGGCGATGTACTTTCTTACAATTTTCAAGAAACTTACTCCACATTTCTAGTCGGCAACGCAAAACGTTTTAGTATCAAATAATGAAACGACTATCACCGATTTTCTGTCGTCTACATTAGACACTTCCAACTTGTGCAACTCATCGGACCTAGTAGCTCCATGCACACCAAAAACAGCAACAGCCTGCAATTCCAAACACAAATATAGACCAGCAATAATAATTATTATTATAAAAATCTAACCTACGACCATAATGACGATGCCTTCACTTTCTGCGACTTTTCAGAAAAATACGCCACAACCACTTTTTCACTCCCGTTATTGATGTTATTGATGCTTTTCCATTTTTTAAAGGAATGGTATTCCTTCTCATACATCATCCTAGATTTTTCGGGCAATAACTATTCAATCTATGCAGATTCACTGGTTTACTCCGTATATTGCTATAAAAACAGAGCATGTTTATTTTACTTTAAATCCCTTGTGTAAAACTATTTTAATTCTCTTGAGATTTAAAATGATACCTTAATCTTCAAACGGAAGGCCTAAGTTGATACTTTAGTTACTATCGCTAAGTGTCATCAGTATCACTAAACAAATTTTGTTGTTTGTTTGTCTAAAACTCTGTTAATTGTGGGTTTTCGAATTACTTTTTATTTAATTCAACCTTGATAAAGCCTCCTTGTGTCGGGATGAAACGTCACCACAACGTAAACCAAAGGAGGACTCTTTAAGCCTCTTATTAAGAAAAAGAAGTTGTTTGGTTATCTTATTTTCTTTGGGCCATATCCCTCTGGCATCGATGATTAAGAGAGAAACGTAAATTCCTTTCCGGCCATTTTGATTTGGCAGCTGTTCTAAAATGGGGATTGTCATAAACTACCCTCTTTCTGTTCCAAATTTCTTCAAAGCTCAGGTTCCCCTCCCAGAATACGTGGATGTCACATACAAAGGTATCCCTTAGTCCCGTATGCAGAACAAGATCTAGTTTGTACAATTTTTTCTCGGCGTGTTCTTTTTCTACGATGAATCTTTTTATATCCGCATGTTTGGCGATCTTATCCGTTATTTCATTATGGCGTCCTAAGCGCTCATAATGAGCCGCGGGGCAATTTTGTGACACATGACAAAAAGTTTCTCTTGCTTTGCATCCTTTGGTTGGCAGATTATTAATCCTAAGGTGGATGACTTTTAGGTAATCTCTGCCAGTCTACCCGTAGGGTTTTCAATATAACCAAGATCTGCTAGAGCTGTCATTTTGAGCCGTTTCTAATCCAGCACTAAAGCAGCCTTCCAGATAGAACTGGGTGGGGAGGTTGATGTAATTTTTTCAATTTTATTGATGAGGGCTTGGACATAGTTGGTACGCTTGAATGTGTTGATCGTCACTGTCCAGTAGTCGTTTGAGTTTTTTGTTTAAAATATAGGGTATCACGTCCCTTAAATTAGCTATGCCTAAACCTCCATACTTCACGCTTGCGTAGATATATTGATCGGGAGTTGTTCTGGCTAGATAAAGGTATTGTTTGATTGATGTTTTAATCAGTTTATGGCAACTTGATAAAACATCAACGGTAATCTTTAGATTTTGTAGCCCGTAGAAAAGTCTGGAAATAAGTAATTGTTAAGTAAGTCCAACTTCCGGCTGGATTAGATTTTAAAACGCCGTGAGCATTAGGTATTTAAAAGTATTGAGTCTTGAGATCACTTGCAAAGATTTAGGTACTATTTATATTAAAAATATTGTTTTTCCTGGGTATAGAAGTTTTAGAGACGGAAGCAGCGGCTATGGTCTTGCATTTCTTCGGATTTCAAGACATTCCTCTGGCGATAAAGAAATCCTGGGTTCTTTTAAGGGAAATCTTGTGAAAAGAATCATCATTTTCCATCAGGATTGTGTTATCAGCAAAGGTCATGGCTGCGCAACGTTGCTTTCGGGCTAAAGTTCCACCAGATTGATAGTTGTTGAGTCCGCAAGTCAGCTCATCGAAGATCCCATTGAAAAGAATTGGGCTAAGCGGATCGCCTTGTTTGAATCCTCTTAGGATGGACATGAGTTTGGAGGAGCTTTTACCCAGACAAAAAGTAGTAGTTAGTTCCTTAAGGGATCCAGTGATGTAGATGATGATATTGAAATCTATTCAGCTGTTCTTGTTTTTTAAATAGTTGTCTAGGATAATTGTATTATTGAAAGTCCCATCGAGGCCAGTAACAAATCCTCTTTGATTAATATTAAGGGATAGATTAGCTTGTAGAATAGATGAAATGGTAATGGGTCTCCAGTTGCTTGGATCGGTTAAAATTCCATCTTTTGGAATTAAACGAGAGTATATAGTTTTCCAGGATGGAGGAATAATTACTTTTCCAAAAACAACTAATAGGATAACTGCTAGTTTATGGACATTGACTTTTTTGATTTGTGACAGTGATACCACCTATTTCTGGGCTCGACGATTTCCATCTGACAAAAGCAATTATTGTTGGTTTAAAGATGTCAATAGCCGGTTTTTGATCTTTAATTATTTCCCCTTGAATTATTTGTTAACTAATTATTATTAAACCGCTCGGGATTAAGATTTTCTTTATTAATCTGTCTTTTCAATTAATTATAACAAGCATAATATTCAGCTACTTATTAAAAATAGTAAAACGTAATGAAAACATTATCTTATGAAGTGATAAATATTTAACTTTACTTTACAATAACATTGGTATACAAATCACGAATTACAATAAATGAAAGACATAAATACTACCATCACACCGACTATGATTTCAAAACTTTTTTGCACTGCAAGCAATTCTAATAATAATTGTGTTAACTACACTTTATTTTTGCAACGTTTGTCGGTCGTTAATCTCTTTATTCTACAGCGACTACTGTAATTACATAAGCAATTCGAAAATATTACGGAAATTTGTAAATTACACGTTGTCATGTCATAAATTACAGAGAGTGAAAATATAAAACGCTCATCGGCGTCATGTGAAAAAATCTTTTCAACGAAATCAAAAGCCGATTGTGCACTTCCCCAGGTTGTCGCATTTCACTTTTGAAATTCTATTTATCGCGAATTGCTTCGATTCCACCATACCAAACTATCGCAATCAATATGTTTGCTAAAGTAAGGGCAATTTGTCGTACGGTTTTTTATCAGCGTAAACAAAATGTACATTTTTTTGGTTTTCTCCGAACAAACACATATAGCGAAACGTTTTATTACATCCACTTTCCTATTGTCTACCTCTTTCATTAGCAATTTTTTCCCATTTTATTTGTTGTCTCGTAATTGCATCGATGTATACAAAATAAAACGAGAATCAATTTCTTTAAAAGCTTCGATGCTCAATAACGACAATACGTTTACAGCAATTTTTTTTTGTAACTGACTAGATAACTTTATCGGCCTCGATGCAGTTGGATTATTGATTTTGTAGTATTGTTAGTTAACATCCGCTTACAGACAATGTTCTTCCGTTTGTCAAGAAGCGTTATGTTGTATACGTACTCTGTAAATTGAAGATGTTTGTTTCCTTAGCGCATTGTTAATGATTACGTTGATCAAGCGATTTTTACAATTTGAAGTACATACGAAGAATTTGTTGTGTTAAACACATTTTGTTGTTTTTTGGGAATTACATTTCAGCGTTAAACATGATTCTTTTTTAAGTTCAAAGTGCTAACACAATTAGGGACTTAATAAGATTAACATTATGAATGGGATGTTTATCTAATAATACTTTCAATTATTTTAGTTGATTATTAGTCTCTGTTGTGTTAACCGTATTAGCAACATTTTACAACTATGAACTGAAAACCTCCTATGCTATTATTATTTGCAATCATTGGACTGGTTTATTAAACAGAGATTAATAAAAATGTATGTAAAGGCGTTCTAAAGAGGTCTAACTTTAAAAATGGTTCATGTTTCAACAATGAAGGTAACTCGATACCTATTTTAGCTACTACTTTTTAAATTTGTTAGAATTAAGTTAATATTACTGTTTTGTATTTGTATAAACACCATCTACCATGCATTAATAATACTAATTTTGTTTAGTAACGGTGGCGACGGGTTGTTATTTTTCACGTTTCGTTCAATGCTATGTTCTTCTATAAGTTTACGTTAATAAACGTTTTATTTTGCTTCACATACGTTATTGAATACGCAACAACGCAATTCCAGTAAACACTCCAGGTTATGGGCCTAGGCGTTTGCGTATAAAAGTGAAATAAACTGTGTTGATAATTGTTTGCTGTTTTGTACGGGTATGGCTGAATTCAAAATTCTTGTTGACAAGTTGGAGGGTCCCTCTTGTTGGGCCAAATAGAAGTGGCAAATGAATATGCAATTCGAGCAACATGACTAGTACAAACTGTTAATGGCAGCAGATTATGTCCAAACGTCACAAAAGAGTCAAAGCATGAAGACATGTTAGCAAATAAGCAATGGATACAGGATAATGCAAAGGCATCTAGTATCATTGCATGTTCCTTGTCACAATCAGTAGCAGAGTTGGTGCTTAACTGCAAGACTGCGAAGGGAATTTGGGAAAAATTGTGTGCCAGGTATGAACGGTCAAGCGACGATATTTCGACTCATATTGCAAAAATGCAAAAGATTTTTGCTGATCTTAACATAGAATTAGCGAAACAGAAGGAAAGTTCTTTATCCGAAAAAATGTTAATTGGACGAATGATGTCTACATTAGGACCTGAATATAATGTATTCTCCTGTAAATATTACGTTGGCTAACAACCAAGTTATGATTGCATTTGGATCTGGGAGTATAGCAATTGAAATGCAAGTAAATAATGTGGGGATTGAACATTACATGACAGACGTGTGGTATGTACCAGATTCTGGTAAAACTTTATTCTCTGTACACTCATGAAATTTAAAACTTGGACACCACAATTTCTGTAAACAAAAGTTTGCACATTGTGAAGCGGGCTTAAGGGTATCATTTACAATTCTAACAGCAGGTAGTCTCAGCAGGGGTTATCTTATAGAAGGACTGTAGAATGAATCATTACACTAAGCACGTTTTAGAAAATAGGTAATTTACGTTGCTTACTTAATTTTTTCTTTAAAGAATATATTTGAAGGTATCGCTAATTAAACACCATAGCTCGATTAATTATCGAATCAAAATTTTGTTTAGGAAATGTTTACAAAATAAAATTAGAAATAATTTTGATTTAAAAACGTCTACAAGCAATAACTTTTAAATTAAATCAAAAACTAAACATGGTTATTTGGGTTGACTGATTATTACTTATTTTTAAATAAATCTAACCTACTAATTATTGTAAGTTATTAAAAAAATCATTAAACTCTCTATTCATAATATTTAGTCCTTACAAAATGTATATTTTATGACGTTTCATTTTTTCTGTAGTTAATATAAAAGTGAAAATAAAAACTAAGGCAATTCTTATTGTCAACGTATATATTTAGTTTTTTGACAAGAATTTATTACATAATTATAATTAAGATACCAAGTTATAGTTTAAAATTAAATGAAAACTTTTTTTTTAAATAAAGGTATTACTATATAAATAAATATAAGAAATCAATAATGGGTGTGACCTCCATTATTATTGATACATTCTTGGAGGCGTCTGCTCATTGACGCTATCAAGGTATCAATATAATTAATATTAATCGTTTCCCATGCGGTATCAATGGCTGCAATTAGTGCATTACGGTTTACTGGTATAAAATTTGGCCCTTGTTGTCTTCGGATAACAGCAAGTATTCGAGCCCAAACATTTTCGATAATGTTAAAATCTGGGCTTTTGCTGGCCAGGGTAACAGCTCCAAGTTATTTTCTCGTATCCAATTGCGCACAACCCGCGAAGTATGAATAGGGGCGTTGTCCTTTAACAACAAAAATACATTATGAAAATGTTAATTCAACAGATCCAGACTATTTTTGGAGAAAGTATAGTGAAATAAGAATACTTACTTGTTGGAAAATATAATCTTCGTCTGGATAAAACACTTCGACTGAAGGTTTCATAATAGTTTCCAAAATATCTAAATACGCAGCAGAATCAAGACGTCCATCGATAGCCCAACAAACTCCTGGACCCGCGCGCTAACCCAACCCCACACATTCACAGAAAAATAACCACTTCGTTTTTAGGACATATGTGATTATTTTCGTAACGAGTTCCTTCCATTCTAAAAACTTTTAGTGGTCCATCGTTGCGGCTATTGAACGTTTTTTCGTCGCTAAAAATCACTCGATTCCAAAATTCCAAAGGTTCGTTCACATATCGCCTTGCAAATTCCAGACGACGTCTCATATTTTCGTCACTGAGAACTTCTTTCGCAGCAGCATTATACTTCTTTATTCCCATCTCCTTTAATCTTTTTGTGCAGTTATACGGCATCCGGGAAAATGTGTATCTGCTATAGCCCTGGGTATGTAGCAAATGGTTGTTCTGTTACGTAATGAAACAACTCGAGATCTTGAGCACGTGTAGATACTTTAGGTCTACCACTTCCGATGGCTCTTTCCAAAGTGTGTTCAAGATTCCATTTTACTCGGTAATGCCCTACGGTGCTTTTTGGTATATCTAACATACGTGAAATTTCACGCACGCTACGGCCCGCCGCTAATTCCGAAACAATCCGCGCTTTCAAATCAGCACCGAGATGAGGTGGCATTTTTACAACACTTGAAATTTTAAACTAAAATGGAATTTACATTTCTTACTTTATTTATTGGTTCACACTACCCCTTCTCAAACAGTAGGTAATTGTTTATTTATTACATACTTCTAATGACCAATGTAACAACCCTTAGAGCAATATGACTCAAAGTAAGTAAATTACACATGATATAAATTTGTGTTTCTAATATTACATCACAAACTAATCTTTATTCTCCAAAAAATTGTTGCTTAAGTTGTAAAGCTTAGTACACACCTGAACAACAAACCGAGCAACAAACATAACAACGAACCGAAAGTCAAACAGAACGACAAACGATCTTTTATGATTTCCACAATCCGAACAACAAACGGAACGTTTGTGCTGTTCCCATAATTATTTTCAGTAGTTTTCAGTTCATATATATTTATTATTGAGAAGAGAAAATTGCGGAAAACAAGAAGATAGTGCCAACCAAATTTTTACGCACAAAGAAGAGTAAAAATTATAATTTACTTCGCTTTTTTTTATTTTGGAATTTTCCCGCCCAAATGATGCTAATAGGGACATCATTTTTTCTTGCATTCTTAAACACTGATTAATTTAAAACATTTTTCTTCTGTCAACTCCATAATATTACCTAAAACACAACAAACCCACAAAAGGGAGGACAAAAATAAATAATTTAATTCTCCCGCATAAGTTTGTTCGCCGTTTTGTTTAGATTCGTCCAAACCTGCAAACGCATTCGCGCGCATTTTCTTTGATGTCGGAGAAAAAACGACAAGTTGCGGGAACGCCGCAAACCGTTCGTGGAACAATCAGGACTTGCGAATCTGTTCTAAAATTCGTACGTAGCACCGTCCAAATTAATGTTCCGATTGCCGTTCGGTTCGTTGTTCTGTTTGTTCCTCGGTTTGTTGTTCAGGTGTGTACGAAGCTTTACAATAAGCATATTAATATGAACTATATCTTATGAAAGGAGAGTTATGTAACTATAATTAACGACTTAACGTTACGTTAGTAGATTCCATTTACTATTTACACATATTTTCTTGGAACATTCGATAATTAACTATCGGGATATGATGACCCTATACTTCGCAGGTTGTGCGCAACTGGATACAAGCAAATAACTTGGAGCTGTTACCCTGGCCAGCAAAAAGCCCAGATTTTAACATTATCGAAAATGTTTGGGCTCGAATACTTGCTGTTATCCGAAGACAACAAGGGCCAAATTTTATACCAGTAAACCGTAATGCACTAATTGCAGCCATTGATACCGCATGGGAAACGATTAATATTAATTATATTGATACCTTGATAGCGTCAATGAGCAGACGCCTCCAAGAATGTATCAATAATAATGGAGGTCACACCCATTATTGATTTCTTATATTTATTTATATAGTAATACCTTTATTTAAAAAAAACGTTTTCATTTAATTTTAAACTATAACTTGGTATCTTAATTATAATTATGTAATAAATTCTTGTCAAAAACTAAATATATACGTTGACAATAAGAATTGCCTTAGTTTTTATTTTCACTTTTTATATTAACTACAGAAAAAATGAAACGTCATAAAATATACATTTTGTAAGGACTAAATATTATGAATAGAGAGTTTAATGATTTTTTTTAATAACTTACAATAATTAGTAGGTTAGATTTATTTAAAAATAAGTAATAATCAGTCAACCCAAATAACCATGTTTAGTTTTTTGATTTAATTTAAAAGTTATTGCTTGTAGACGTTTTTTAAATCAAAATTATTTCTAATTTTATTTTGTAAACATTTCCTAAACAAAATTTTGATTCGATAATTAATCGAGCTATGGTGTTTAATTAGCGATACCTTCAAATATATTCTTTAAAGAAAAAATTAAGTAAGCAACGTAAATTACCTATTTTCTAAAACGTGCTTAGTGTAATGATTCATTCTACAGTCCTTTTATAAGATAACCCCTGCTGAGACTACCTGCTGTTAGAATTGTAAATGATACCCTTAAGCCCGCTTTACAATGTGCAAACTTTTGTTTACAGAAATTGTGGTGTCCAAGTTTTAAATTTCATGAGTGTACATCGGAGCACCGAACTTGGACAAAAAATTACAACTTCTAAAGATAATGTTAAATTTAGACATAATAATAAAGTTTGTGCAAGTGCTCGTTGGCAAGATGGAAGTTACATCATGAACATGTGTGTTTTGAAGCCTATAAATCATGTGAATGTTGCCAAAGCGTCGGAGACATTACAAATATGACATGAAAAGCTAGGCCATCAAAACAAATTTCATGTCAAGAGTGTTTTAAAACAGGCTAGTATTAACTTCGATGAATTGCAAACAGAAAATTTCTGCAATGGTTGTGCTTTAGGTAAGGCGCATCGTTTGCCTTTCAAGAGTCGTGATGAATATAGACCTAAAGTTGTCGGTGAACAGATTCACGCGGACGTGAATGGACCTATGAGTTCAAACTCAGTGGGCGGTTCAAAATACTATGTCATATTTAAAGACTTAAAGACTTCAGCAGATACCGCCGAATTTTCTTTATCAAACATATAAATGAAGTATCAACTTGTCTGGAGCAATTTTTGAACGAGGCTAAAAATGCTGGTCATACTGTGAAGTATTTTTGACCGACAATGGTATCGAATTTGATTGCGAAACGGTACGGAAAATTTTGTCATCGCGTGGTATAATGTGTCGCCCCTTATACTCCACAACAAAATGGCGTTACGGAACGCGAAAATAGAACCATTGTAGAACTTGCGAGTTCAATTCTTGCTGTGAGCGTTTTGCCAAAATCGTTGTGGGCAGAAGTCTGTTGCACAGATACGTATCTACTCAATCACTTCGGTAAAACTCCAGTAAATGGATCAAATCCTTTGAAATTATGGCTGGTTACAAAATAAACAAATTGGATCACTTAAAAGTCTTCGCAACGGAATGCTACGTTCATGTTGCAAAACAAGCTCGTAAGAAATGGGACAATAAAAGTGTTGTTGGTCATTTTGTCGGGTACGTGAATGACAAAGACGGCTACAGAGTCTGGATACTATCCAAAGAAACAATTGTATGCAGTAGAGACGTTGTTTTCAAACCCGAAAAGGTGTGTATGTCCAAAGTCAGCATACAAGTTAACACCGATGCAGTTTATGAAGACAAAGAAGAACTTTTAGCTCTGAAGGAAGTTTAAAATTCGAAGAAAGAACCGCGGTTACGATGTAGTAGTCGGGAGCGATTTTTGCCAGCATGGTTGAGCAGTGATGCAGTATCATTGGCAGAAATTGATAGTTCAAGTATATTCCCTTCTTCCTATAATGATGCCATAGAGTCAAAACAAAAGAATGGTTAACTGCTATGAAAGAGGAACTCTCGGCACAAGTAGAAAACAACACGTGGGAGCTTGTATATCCTCCTAAAGGTGCTAAAATATATCCAAATCTATGGGTTCTAAAAGTAAAAGAGCTTTCAGATGGAAATCAGAAGCTCAAAGCTCGTTTGGTTGCAAAGGGTTATGTGCAAAAACCAGGAATAGACTACGACAAATCTTTCAGTCTAGGTGCTCGCTACGACACTATCCGTGCTTTGTTGGCAGTTGCAGTTACAGACAACTTGGATTTAAAACAGTTTGACGTAAAAACCGCTTTTCTGTACGGTTTTCTACAAGAACAGGTTTATATGTCACAACCGGAAGGGTTCAGAGACAAGTCTGGTCGTGTTTGTCGTCTTCAGCGTAGCCTATACGGACTCAAACAGGCTCCGCGCTGTTGGAATAGCCGCTTTGTCAACTTTATAGAAACGAAAACTTACAAACTAGTACATGCGATCCATGCTTGCTTATACGCTATACAAATGGCAAGAAACTATTTGTAGCCATTTATGTCGGCGATGGCTTAGTTGCTGGCAGTGATAAATCTGAATTTTTGGATAAATTACGCAAAACTTTCAAGATTACATCTGTAAACCTTGATAATTAACTAGGGATGCAAATTGAACGTCAAAAGGATGGATCAATCTTTGTCAAGCAAATGGCATACGTAGAGAAAATTTTGTCAAGATTTAATATGTTAGATGCCAATTCCATGACAACGCCAACTGATAAGAATAATGGTGGTAATGACCACAATTGTAATAAGGACTGAGAGCGAAAAAACATTAACATTGAAAAACTTGCATAACTTTTATACCATATAATTTTTTTACAAAATTTTGATATAGTAGGCTTTGAAATAGTTGTCAGAATATGTCGTCAAATTTTTATTTTTATTTGAGTCAAATTGTGTTCACAATGGCAAAAGTAGTGGAAGTACATAGATTAATCATTAAAAAATTTGTTGAGAATCCACAATGGTCAGTCGTTCGCATTGCAAAGGAGGCAAAAGTTTGCAGGCAAGTGGCAGCAAAAGTCATCAAGCGGTACAAGGAAGACTTTACCATAACACGGAAACCAAGAAGTGGACGACTAGAGGGTTTTCATTTACAAAAAAAGGTGCAAAAGGCAATATCTGCAATGGTTAAGAATCCGCTGATATCGAACCGGAAATTAGCTGCAAAATTCGACTTGTCGAAAAAGACAATTCAAAAAATTAAAAAAAAGAGTGGATTTAAGTCCTACAAAGTTCAAACAACTCTAGATCGTACTGCGGAGAAAAACATTGAAGCCAAGAAACGAACCAGAAAGTTGAAAGCAGATTTTTTCGAAAAACGTCAATGTTGCGTGATGGACGATGAGACTTACGTCCTCACCGATTTTTCTCAATTACCTGGTCAGGAGTTTTATGTTTCCTGTGGACGAGGAAATGTTCCTAAGAAGTTTAGAACTAAAATAAAGTCCAAGTTTCCAAAAAATATCTCGTTTGGCAGGCGATTTGTAGCTGCGGTGAAAGAAGCCAATCTTTCATAAGAAATGGAACAATTAACTCCGATATTTACACGAAGGAGTGTCTCCAAAAAAGATTGCGGCCTTTTCTGAGTAAACATAAGGTATCCACATTTTTTTGGACAGATTTAGCTTCGTGCCATTACAGTAAGTAGACAAAAAAATGGTACGAAGAGAATCATGTCAATTTTGTACCCAGGGAGGCTAACCCACCAAATTGCCCTGAGATTCGCCCAATCGAGCGGTACTGGGCTTTGGTGAAAAGAAGCTTGAAGCAGACAAAAAAGGCTACAAAATCGATTGAAAGTTTTAGAAAAATGTGGACCGTAGCGACCAAGTAAGTGTCGAGCACCACCATAAAAGCCATGATGGAGACCATTTCCGACAAGCTCAAAATTTTTTATGACGATAAGTCTGATTGATTTTAAAGCGTAATTATCAACGTTAAGGCAATATTTGATATCCTGTACCTATTTGTTTTAATTTTTTTAATCTTTAGATAGAAATTGAACTAACAAGTGTTTTCCTGTTTTGCTTGTACTGTCTAAATATTATTGATAAAAATTTTCCTTATTAAGAAACATTTTTTTTCGTTCATATGTAAACACGACATCTCAAATATTACTCATAATTTTGATTAACTAGGCACTGAATTATTGTACAAAACATTTTTTTATTAAACATTAAACATAAAAAATTCACCAGTCATTAATCCCACGTGAAATAATTACAAAAAAGTTTTATTAATAATATTTAACTTTAGCAAGGCAACCATTATTAATCATACTTATAATTTTTTTAGAATATAATGCTAGATGTGGATTTCTAGAAGTATCACTTTTATACTTTTAAACCGTTCATTTCGACACAAAATAATCTCGGCGCACGATTACCCCGATGCGAGCTCATGTCAACGTCAGCCCACCTCAACACAAGATTATATTTGCGCTAATGGGTGTTTTTCAATTTTCAGTTTGTTTGTATTTTGGCGACAACTGCAAACAATGTATGTGATTGATATATGATTTACATCAAATTTTTTGCAAGTTGCAAATCTAGAAAAAAAAAACGCGAAAAAACAGAAAATTGAAAGAAATTAAAAAAATTACCCAACTGCTTTTTGGAAAAATGAATATTTGTGTTAGATTGAACATTTAATTGTACAGCATTTTTCGATTGGACACGCCGTTTTTTAATTATTTGGAATAACGTAAACAACCACATTATTTAGTAAAAGTCAAAAGAAATTGCATGTGATTTTTAAGGTTTTTTTTTAAACAGTAGAGAAGATATGAAGTTGAGATTATCTTATTAAATACATTGTACGAGTTTCAGTAAACTTAATCCAACCAGTGGGGTAGATTATTGTAAGTCAACTACTACTACTACTACTAAATTAAGAAAATCTATTTTTTAAATACCATTTTTGTTAGATTCAATATTTAATTCTGCAAGTAAAATCATACATTTTCTATCGTTTTTAAATATTTTCATTACACTAAATACAATAAAACATTCGACAATCCAATATTTATTTTTATTATTTATTTTGCTAGTTTCAACTCAAAAATAATATGAGTCATTTCAGAATTACAAATTAATTGACAAACGTTATATGACAATTGTCAACCTATAATGTTTGTCAAATAATTTGTAATTCTGAAGATGATTCACATATTATTTTTGAGTGGAAATTAGTAAAATAAATAATAAAATTAAATTTTGTGTGCTTAAAGGTTGAAATACTTAATAATAGATAAAAATCACTAATACAAATAAAAAATAGATCCCACATTCATTTATATAATATTGATTTTGCTTCATTTACAATATTAACTAGTTTCAACTCAAAAAATTACTTGAGACATCTTTAGACCGTTATCATTCTAGTAACTTTAATTGCTCAGTATTAATTGTGTACCTATTGGTTTGGAAGTTTACTTGTAGTACTTTGGCTTAATTATAATTATACCTACCTAATTTACCAAATCAATTTTATTTTTTTATGATCAACCGGCAAACTTCGTGTTGTTTATGATACAGTTTTAAGGCGATTTTGTGCTTCTTTATGGACGGACTAGTCGTTTTTGTTACTTTATGGACGGCTGTCAATGTCAAACATAAATGTCACAATAAATGTGTGGATTTTAAGAGTAAAAACTGTCTATTTATAAACAAAACCTTTCAGAAGTTCATATTTGTTTGAGTAAAATTATACAGTTGACCATAAAATCTTGCAGGCAACTCGCTTTATAGTCTCGCCACCGTAGATTATCGACTTGTTACATAAATAATTATTATTGCCACTATACAGAGCTATGCATTTTTTGAAATTGGTAACTACCTTCTATTGATTAATGAGTTTTTTCCCCTACCTGTATTGTTAGCAACCTATTTTGACACTGCTTTGACAAACGTAAGTGAAAGTTACTCAACAAGGTATTGGTTGCCCTTAACGACAGGATTCAAGTCAACTTACATCCCTAGGGAAATAATAATCTAAAATTATTATAAGTAACTTTAATTTTTGATTTCATCAACATATTACAAAAATCCGGTGATATTAATGGTACAATTATTACAATTATTCACATTATTAACAAAATTTGTTTCTGTCAGTGTTGAAGCACTGCAAGAGACTTCTGGCTGGGTCTTACTGTATAAAATTTTGTTTGCTAGTTCCTTTTTATTGTTGAGGCTCTCAGCTACGCAACTTTCTGCAATAGTAACAGATTTCCATCCACCATGTCGCTTGATAGGTAATACATTAACTCTAGTATTTGATAATAAAGTTGCCGACGTTCTTCTAAAAGAGTGTCCAGTATACATTTTCTCAAACTTTAGAAGTTTCGCAATTTTACTTGGAATTGACGAAAACGTATTTTTCCCGACAGGCAGGTTTAAGCACTTTCCATTTTGATATCGCATAAAGAAGCTCGGATTAATAGTCGTCATGTGGGATCTTGAATCAATGTAATTTTAAATTATTTTGAAATAACAAACCTGAGTGTCGTCACTTTTTGTCACTGTAAATGTAGGTGACATTCCATTTTTAGAGTCAGAAATGGTCACAATTATGACTTCTTGACTTATTTTAACATTGTGTATTTTCATTTCACAGAGTTCATTAGAACGTGCCGCCCCAGCAACTCCCATTACCATTACGACCTTCATCAATAAGTATATATTATCGGGGGATTCAAGGATGAACTTATTCACATCTTTCCTGTTAAAAACATTCGATTTTTTGGGTCTATAACCATCACTTTTTCTCTTCAAAAATGCTCGAAGTTTTGGATACTTATTTTTCTCTATAAAAAGGGTGGACTTCAACGTCGAATACTCACACCATAAGCTCGATGGGGACTTCAACAAAGCACTTTTTTCGTGGTAATATGCCAAAAACAAGGTTTCTGAGACTGCAGTAGCCGTCTTGCTTTGGCTCAAACTTTTTTGTCAGCCCTCGTTATCGCTCGGGAACAAACTCGTCCTCGACTGGTAAATGTTACTTACAACCCTTATAGTATAAATCACTATTACCTAGAGATAATTTTTTTCATTTAAGTATACATAAGAACATGATGACTATAAGTACCTACCATTAAATATTCCTTAAAACCATCATTGCAGCTTTCTATTTTGTTTGGAGCTGCATGGTGCAACAAATATAGACGTTTTGCACTAGTTGCACAAATTTTATTTTTATTCAATTTTATCAGAACTCGGACAGTTGCTAAAAATTCAGTTTTATGTGCCGTCATTGTAGTGTCAATATTTAGCAAAATGATCTAGTGATGAGCATCGAATGAAAATACTCGTCAATCGTTTCTTATTTATTTATCGTATGGTAAGGGAGAGTGATGTACCTTGAAACGTTTGCATCTTAGATCAGGACTCATTTCACAATATATAGCGCCATCTCGTGATTTTCATCATTATATATCGATGAAGTCACGATTAATGAATACTCCCATACTGACTTTAATGTCTTCATTTTATATCTGACTCAAATAAACGTGTTTCTCGTGTGATAAAGTAAAAACAAAGGCTGCCAGTGTTTAAAATTTTACTTCAGAAGGTAAGATTCAATCAATTTACTTCTGGGTTATTATTATTCTGCATATATTTTGGTATATTACAATTATAATTCCAATAATTTAAAGTTAAACTTTTTGTAGAGAGTTTGTATACAAAATGACGCACTGTGTGTACCTTGGGACATGTCCACTGCTGTACGTAGGTACAACCCAGTGTTGCAAGATTCACAACACACAATCAACAATAAAAGATGAATAATTTTATTGGTTTCTAGAGGCATTTTATTTGATTAATTAGATGAGGTACAGTTTGATACATTCGATAATTATAAAACGAAGTAAGCAAGAGAAAAAAAAAACCAAAAATGATATTGAAAGAGCTGTAGTGACAGTAAAAAATCATAACATGTCAATAGAAGGGGGTTTACAAAATTAAATTAACAACCCTGCACCGTCATGTGAAATTGTATAATAAAAGTGGAGATTAACAATATTATTACACTGCCAATAATGCACTGTAAAACAATGTTGACATTTCAAGCCAGATGGAAAAAAAAAGCTGGAAGTGTTGAGCTATCCTTAGAAATGGGATAAAAATCGTCTTGCTGGACACGCTTGGCTGCGAGGGTTCCTAAAGAAGTACTCCCATCACATTTGTTTACAAAACCAAAAGCCACATCTCTCGCGAGATCAACAAGCCTCAATCGAGTAAACGTGCAAATGTTTTTCAACAATTTGAAGAGAGTTCATTTGTCCATTCAAACCACATCAGTTCTATAACGTCGACGAGACGGGCTTGTCTACTGTCCATATTCCTCCTAAAATGTTGACACTAAAAGGCATCAAACAACTTGTTGCGTAACATCAAGTGAAAAAGGCCAAAATGTTACCTTGATTGCCAGAATTAATGCTATCGGAAACCATTTACCACCGATGTTTATATTCCCGAGAGTGCATTTTAAGAAGTTTATGGTGAAAAGTGCACCAGTTGGTAGTAAAGGAAGCGCAAATCAATTTGGATGGTCAAACGAAAAACTATTTCTCGACTGGTTGGATTTTTTATAAAAAAACCAAGCAAAGAACAGCCTACTTTCTTGATCTTGGACAATAATGAAAGCCACGTCAGTGGAGCAGTGATTAAAAAGCTCCTGCGTCTGGGATACAAATGCTCACTTTTTCGCCCCATACCTTGCATAGACTTCAGCCACTTGACCGTACCGTCTTTGGTTCCTTCAAATGTCACTACAACCGAGCAGTGAATGATTGGATGTCTTGCAACCCAGGAAAACCGCTGTCAATTTATGAAGTTGCAGAAATGGTAGGCAGAGCTTTCCCTCTTGCATTCACCAGTAAAAATATTACAAGTGGCTTCTCTGCAAACGATATTTTTCCTTTGAACGAAGATATTTTTACGGACGAAGATTTTCTTTTGTCCTATGCAACTGAATCGATGGATGTTGGCAAAACATTCCTCTTTCACCGACACTAGCCCCTCTAATAGCGAAAGTGACTCCTGAAAGTATTAGGCCGTTCCCTAAAGCAGGACTCTTTAAGCAAGCTTGGAAAAGTAGAAAAAAAAAGGAAATTCCACAATTTCGACTGAAACTCCAGAAAAGTTTGAAGTAGAGATGACTTCGCTTTCACTTTAGAGATAAACATTGGGTGTTCGGAAATGAGAATGTACCTACACATTTTTAGTCTGCAAAACTTTCTAAATTTAACAATGCTTACTATTCCCTCAAAATTGAGGCGTACTCCGCTAGTTGAAGCACAACGGATCCGATTAAACAACGATATTATAATATGATTTCACATTTTTGTCAAAAACGATATTATTCTTTATATCCTGCTCTTTAAGCGATCGTTAACCGTGTATTTGACACTACGCTATATGTAACTTGGGGTAAATAGTTATTGGTTCTGAGTAGATTATAGGAATGTCAACAAAGTGACGGAAAAGAATAGGTAGATTTTGCCTTATATCTCCTCAATGATAGATAAATTACGAGATGTTCGATGTTTCTCGTCTTTGGATATAGTACGCTCTACTTACTGGAAAATGCCACTTTCAGATGAGCCCAAAACAATTACGGCTTTACTGTGCCAAAGTGTCTATTCAAATTTACAAGGATGCCTTTCCGTTTGCATAATTCATCGGCTACTTTCTAGCGGTTCGCTTATCTTGATGATACCATAATCGCTACTCCCACGTTCAGGAAACACCTGGAGGTATTGTCTAAGACTTATGAACGTCTTCTTTCTTCGCGATTAACTATTCGCTCAGACAAATGTAAATTTTGTGTTCCAGAATTACGGTAATTGACGTTTGTCGTTAAGCGCGATGACTTATTGGTGGATCTGGATAAAGTGTCCGCGATTGTAGCCATCTCGACTCCAACCATAGTGACCGATATACGTTGCTTTATAGCAAAGGTTAGCTGGTTCCGACGTTTTATTCCAAACTTTTCTATTCTTGCTGGTCCTTTGACTAGGACTAGAAAAATGTTTGTTTTGTGTGGTCATCGAAATGTCAAAATTCTTTTCTTGCGTTAAAGGATTATTTGATCTTTCTCAATATGAAGGAAGGCGAAAAATGGATTTGTTATTACAGCCAATCACTTACTAAGACTGAACGTAACTATTATACAACTGACAAGGAGCTGCTTGCTTTGGTCGATCGAAAAACTTCGTTTCTACGTAGAAGTTTTACACTTCATCGTGATTACGGGTCATCACTCCTTGATTTCGTTGAGTAAGTTGCAGAATCCTTCCGGACGTTTTGCTCAATGGGCACTAACAAAAGTACTAACTCAGGTATTTTTTAGTCTTTACCAACGACTGATCTGTGATGTAATGATATGGTCTTTTGACTTGCTTCGTCTTCAATCAAACGACAAAGGTCTTCTGTATTAAAGGGTGATATCTTCTGTTGAAAAAAAAAGACGAGTAAAAAATAGTGGTTGCGGACGACCACCGCGTCAACTATATCAATGAAAGAACAAATATTCTTTTTTAATTGGTCACCTCAATACTTAATTGCTACCCCAGCAATTCCTGCCGAGCGGACCAATCGCGTATTAAAAACAATTCTTGCTACTTATACTAAATTCTACCAGCATCATTTGGGATGTCAATATCACTAAAGTAGTATGAGCAATACGAACTGCGAAAACTTCTTCCATTTGCTAACGAAAACGGATACTGCGTTTTGTCTTCAGATTGTCCTGACGTTACATCTAGCAAATGTAAAGAAGTACGTGAACACATTTTAAAAACGACTAGTTAAGGTTTATGATAAACATCAAAATCTTTATAATATTTTATTTTCAGTATTGGCTTGGAATATGAAAACGGAATTTTCTGTTACCATCTGCTTCTAATTGCTTTAATGCGACATTGGCACCTAAATTTAGTGGACCCTAATAGTAAAAACTGTTGTTTCTCCCTGGACGTATCAACTAGAGGATGCCGTGGGTCGTAAAGTATTTCCTAGAATCAAGGAAATTCTCTTGGCATGTAAAAAGACTTGATAGTGTGCGGAGACTCGCGTGCATATGGATTACGGGAACAATGCACAAAAGGCATTGAGCATCTTTTGGGGCTGCCCCTCTCCATCTTGTTATTGAGAGGGAGGCCAGGCTGGCGCTTTTGCGCCTTGAAAGATTGGAAAAAGATGGCGGTCCGAGCCTCAAACCTTACTCAATAGGCGATATCTCTTGCTTCTCTCTCAGAGACGATATAAACAGGGACTTCCTATTTCAAGCCAACTTCCGGACGCAATAAGGAGAACTGGGCGTCCGGAGGATCTTTCTCCCCAGTGCTGGTTTACAGACGGATCAAAAACGGTTCAAGGTACCGGTGCGGGGGTGCGTACTAAATACTACGAGCCCATGGGTAAGCATAGCAGTACCTTTCAGGCGGAAGTAATAGAACGCTGCGTGCAGTTTAACCTGGATTGACGATATGTCGGCAGATATATCAATATTATATCCGATAGCCAGACGGCCATCTCAACGCTGAGCAGTTGTGCCATCAGCTCAAAGATGGCAAGAACTTGCAAAAAGAAACTGAACAAACTAGGAGCATGCAATAAGATCACCCTAGCTTGGGTCCCAGGACATTCTGGAATTTCTGGTAACGAACAAGCGGATGCCCTTGCCAGGAAAGGGGCAGCCACGCCGTTTGTAGTACCAGAACCCTTCTTTGGTATTGGCAAGCACACAATACGTGAAGTACTCTGGGCTGAAAAACAGAAGGTAAATTCAGAACACTGGGTCAATTTACCAGGGCTGAGGCAATCCAAAGCTCTACCGATAAAGAGCCCAAGGCTTACTTAGCAGTTAGCAGGAATCACTTAAGAAATTTCACTGGTTTTCTGACGGAGCACTGCCGACTTGGCAGACATCTTGCTAAGATTGGTGTAACAACTAACTCGACATGCAGATTTTGCTGCGCGTCGAAAGAGACCCCGACCCACCTACTTACGGAATGTGAAGCCACGCTTTCCAGAAGGTAGAACTGTTTTGGGAAACTTTTCCTCAAACTGGAGGAAATTACTCCACTTAATCGAAGGTGAGACTTGAGATTCCTCAGAGAACTTAACCTACTGGAGGACCTAGTTCAGAAAGGGGGAGCATAATAATCAGTACTAATTCCGTGCTACACACCCCAGATTACATCTATATATCTATCTAAACGATCTGAAACGAAGTAGGAGATACGATTGCGGAAGCGAATGTACCCTCTCAATAGTAATTGGCCCAAGTGAATTCCAAAGGTAAATTTTCAGAAGTAAATTCCAAAGATAAATTGCCCAAGTAAATTTAAAAGAATAAAATATAATGGTACGGTTATCGGCGTACTCTACGTTATTACGGTTAACGTTCTTAACAATCATTAATTTGGCTGAATCGTGACGAATTGAAGAGCAACATAAAAGATATCCTTACACGTAAAAAGTGTGACAGCGAAAATATTCTGTAATTGACGGACACGTCAACCATTTACCATGAAATGAAATCCACACCACATTCGTACGTTTACGTGCTACTCTTCTGCCATCTGATGGCAGAAAAGAAGTCATGCTAATAGAGAACTGTGTAAAATACATGATGTGTAGAATTTGACCGCAACAAAATGGAAAATTTTTAAAGAGCTAAAAATTAGACGTAGAAAAGAATCTGGAATCATTTTTATTTTTTTCTTAAACATTTTATCTTAAATCTGTTTTTATAATACATAACTAGCGAAATTTTTGTTGTTTGTGTTAGTTTTAAAATGTTAAAGTATTAATTAATTAAATCATATTTTGTTATGTGTGTCATACAAGAGCTTTCTTATTATGAAATGAAAAACATTAAATAAAATTTGATACTACACAGCTGCTAAAATATGGATAAACCATAGTGAGCTGGTTCATCGGTCAACCTTCAAATGGATAATGGCATCAAGAATATCACATAATAGTCTAACTTCATTTAAAACGTCAGTTTCTATTGTGTACTTAGTTTTACATAATAATTTAAAACAATACAGTTTTGCAAAACAAACCAAGCCTTTATAAAAGTTTACTGTCCGTATATGGTTGTTCCTCTCTCTGGGCAGATACAGTGGAGACTTCAGAACTTTCATGGTGTAAAAGCAATGAATAAAACAAACTAATAAAACTCAAAGCTTTTATTTTAATTCCAGAAACGGAAATCAAAGCACCCAACAATAGCAATTATTTACAAGTATCTAAATTAGCCCTTAGCTCTAGTACCTCAGATGAAAAGCGGTTGCGGATAAAGTGAGAGTTGAAATTGAATTGGCAACGTATTCGAAAGAAATACAATAATTTGACAATAGCTGGTAGGGTTGTATTAAAGTGTAAAACACGTTACGCTGAAGACGATGTAGGTCTAGAGCGCATGGGCTAAACAAATGTGCAAAACGCGTCACGTTTACCTGGAACACTTGGTGGGCGGCGTCGTTATTGTGCGAAACGCGTTACATATAAATACTTTATTAAACTATATTACTTTTCAACATTTTTTGGGGAAGAGAAGCATTTATCTAACTGTCTTCTATCTATATAAAGAGTAATCTCATTATGTGGTTTATTCATTATACTCATTGTATTAATATACTGGGTGTTCCATTGTAATCAATCCACGCAATTAACTTCTGAATTTGACTTTTTCAGAAAATATGTTTGAGACGAAAGTTATTGGATTTGGAGGGAGACATCTGATGATGACCTTGAAATTGACTTTCAACTTTAACTTGAAGGGTTTCTTAAGGTCAACTCGGTTTTTTGAAATAGGAACCCCTATTTTTTACATCGGATTTAGAAAGAGCGGAAAATTGTACGTCTGAAATAATATTCATAAGTCTATTTTTGTGACCGTTATAAGGTTTATTTAAGGTCAAATGCTTTTTCTAGCACTCTAAATGTTGCAAAGGTGCCTTTAAAAGAAAGGTCATCCTTAAATATGACAACGACCATAACCATGTTGACCTTCTGGTCATTTTCAAGATCATTTAAAGGTCATAGTACATTGTTTAGTTCTAAAATTTGATTTTAACCCCAGATTCAAGAAAGGGAATATTTCCCGTTAAAATGTGACAACGACATTGGCCTTCAAATCAATATCTAAGGTTATTTAGAGATAGTACTTTTTTTTGTTTCAAGCTCGCGAATTGAAGTTTACAAAAACCAAACTTCCAAACCTACACCCATAAACTCCAAACCTAAAAACTCCAATCTCACAATTTTTCATTTTAAGATTAAAATTGAGTTGCAGTACAATATCCTTTTCACAATACGTTGCACCGCTTTATAATGTGCTTTTAGTTATCCGGCTGCTGTCCAACCGATATTTCTTATGGGTTTTTCCTTTAGTACATAATGCCATTTTTAGATTTTCACCTCTACCATACAACGAAATACCAAGTCGCTGCAAGTAAATGACCCCCTTTTCACATTATCTTATTTCAAGGACAGCAGTTATCAAAATACAACAATTTGATATGGAGAGTATCCTAAATATTACCTAATATTTTACCTATAGTTGTTTAATAACTGTACTGGTTTTTTAGCTAAAGTTTTTAAGTACCCTTACTCCATATAATTCCCAACCAACTAAAGAAATTTTATTATCTATGATACACTATGGGTGTTACTCAAAATAAAATCAAATCAATTTCTCACTATAAAAAGATTTTTCTATTTCTTAATTTTAATTATTTGTTGAAAAAACGAATCTACATAATTTCCTCTTCAAGATCTTGATACTGTTGAACAGAACACAACATTTGATTTAATTATCACTTGGGTACTTATTACATAAATATAAACATAATTTTTTACAAATAGGGTGGTCGAATTCACCATTCAATAGTCCCTCAAATAATAAGTAATTTATATACTTTGATTTTTTTTCAGAAACTCTCCCTAAGAAAGATACAGCCCTTCAAAGTTTAGTTTTGAAAATTGTTTTTTTGTCATAACTCTCAGGTCATTTTAGCGATTTTGAGAAAATTTGGTAGAAGTACTTATGTAATAGATACTCATTACTTGACCAAAGTAACTTTTGCCAAAATTGTCCAGTGGCGTAGATGCAGGAAGGGTGTCAGTTTTCCTCCCCTATTTTTTACGCCACAGCCTATTTTTATAAAATGATTATTTAGTTGGATTTCTAGATCAATTTAGAGAAGAAAGTCACTCTTGTAAAATTTTTATTGAAGGCTCGGTTTACGAGATAAATGAATTTAACCATTATGAAGCAGGCGATAATATGACACTTGTCAGTATTTTCTAACGTTAAAAACAACAAAATGGCTTTTCGATTCACCAATCAAGAATACATCGATATGCACTTTGTTTATGGATTTTGTGATGGTAACGCGTTGCAATCTTCTTTGGTACAAGAAATCAATAGCGAATAACAGTACTTAAAATGCGACAAAATAATTGTATTACAGACTAAGAAATTGATAACAATACGTCGAAAGAATCTATTGTTTGCCTAATTTTTGCAAATAATAATTACAAAGCCAGCTGAATAATAAATCTAATTCATCATTCATAACATTTGTGACATCCTCAAAGTTTTTTTCCAGATACAGATAAAATCGTATCATCTGCAAATAAATTTGCAAATAACCTTTTTACTACAGTGTAAATATCATTAACGTAACAAATAACGGCCCCAGGGCAGTACCCTGAGGAAGGCCTAACCTACTTACATGTTTATTTAATATGTTGAAATTTATTTTAGTTTTATTGTACCTGTCACATAAATAATCCAGTATCCATCTCCAGGCACCATACAATTCTAGTTTCTTCATTAGAATATCACGATCGATAGTCTTGAAAGCTTTTTGCAAGTCAACAAAAACAATAAAAATCACTTTTTCTTCATTTATGTCATTTCTCTATTTGGCTCTTACAAACTGTAGGTAGTGCTGACTCACATGAAAGTTTGTTTATAAATCCGTATTGTCCCTCAGATAACATCTAGTTATTTTTAAAATGGTTTCTTAATCGCCTGCAGGCAATGACTTCAATAATTTTATCAACAACAGGAAGTAAATTAATAGTAAATTCTGCTGGAAACTTTGGTCTAGACACTTTCGGTATAGGGATCATGATACTGGTTTTTAATACACTCGAAACTTTTCCAGTAACAAAAGACGTGTTAATCAGGTACAAGAGGACATAACCCACCACACAAAACAAATATTTTATTAATTTTGTGTGTAAGTATTCATCTCTGGTTCTTTTATTCTTAAGTCCACAAATGATTTTCTTCAATTCTGAAAAGTTTACTGGCTTAAACTGTGTTAGGTGAGCTTTTTGGTTGTATTGGTTGTAAAGAATATCTCTTGTTTACTTCGATACTATCTAAAATTTCTCTTAGACTATCTGAATAGAAATTATTGAAGTCTATACTCTGGTTTTTGTTGCCAATTAATTGTTTTAGGGTAGCCCACATTTTTTTACTATTTCCTTACATCTGTTAATATTTTGATCAAAATATTCCTAATTAGTGAGGTTTTCCCAGTCTTAATTGTCTTAAGTTAATCAAAACTTTGTGTACATTCTGTCTCTTACGCACTGTGTATGTTTTATTGATTTCATCCAAAATATTTGTTATGGTGCTACTTTATTGATTGCTTTTTTTAATAATAATTCCAAAATCTGAGTATACCACATTTACATCGTTGGAGGTATGGTTCCACTTTACGCCAGTTAGTTCTTGAATTAATTTTAAAGCAACACTTTCATTTCAATATCTCTTTTAGCATAATTTGTCCTTCTCCAAAATTCCTCCAGATTTTATTGTAATTCCAATAAGTTCGTAATCCGTTACCCCAGCTATAGAAAATCTCTTGGAACTTCTTTTGCATTAAAATCATTAGTAATTATGTGATCAATCAGTGTAGATAATTCGTTGGTAATTCTTCTTGATTTCTTCACAATTTGTTTGACACCAGTAGCTTCAAATATCTTAATAAGTTTTCTGGAGTGAATATAGTCTTTTGATAAGTCAATGATTTTATAGTTTTTTGAGTATTGACAGAGTCATGTGTTAAAGAAAACTTTAGAAGAGAAACTTTATTTATATAGCCCTTCGTGATTTTTGGTTACGATCGATTTTCAGTCACTCTTCTACCAATTCCTTCGTAAAATATCAGTTTTGAGTTAAACATTGAACGAGTTTGTTTAGGTACTTACTTAAGTTTATTTTGTTTGGAGGTTGATTTTGAGATAATTAGATATATGGAATTATTTAATATGTTTAAGTTTCAATTTCGAATATTTGGTTAATTTTGTGTTCGTGAACGTTGAGAGGACCGCGTACAAAAAACTAAAAATATAACTTTATCTGCACTTTCTTGAGGGATACGAAGAAAATGTTTTTAAAACAACATTCCGCCCGTCAAAGAACGTGTTTGTAAAATGTTAGAAAAAAGTTTTTCATCAAAATAAGACAAAGTATGGCTTATGGTATAAATAAGTAAAAATAAACTTAAAGAAAGAAAACGGTAAATCTTTACAAATAAATACGACTAAAATAAAAACCATAAAATGCGATGTACAAAAAGAATGGAAGAAAAACATTAATCTTGATAAACATTGACGTTTTCATAAATAAAACCTGATTATCTTCATTTCTACATAACATTCCTCCTTCTTAATTATCACAGTTAGTGCCGTCCTATGAAAGAGTATCCACATTAAATCTAAGTAAGTGTCGATGCCTATTAATGTCTTAATAGGTATTTCATTGCAAATACGCACATACGTAATAATAAAACGGTAAAAACACAAAAGATTAAATCTGATGCATCTCTTACTGACACTATTAAATAAAGATGAAATAACATTCGCTTCTAATTATGAAGTTAATTTTCAGTTGTAATTACAAGATTTCTAAATGCTTTTAGTCGCGCATTCGAGTACTGAAATAGTTTGAATTAGTTATAAAGCGTGTTAATTAATCATAAAATGTATGTCTCGTAAGTACATTATTAGTTTATGAACTCATTTACTTCATTATTTTGCAAATCAAACAAAACAAAACTATTTAAGGCGCGGGCTTGAATTAAATGATTCGTAGAATATGCGAACATTCTTAAATCCAAGAAATAATTTCGAGCAACTGTATAAAATTGTTAGTAATATTTTATGATTAATGCAGAATGCGGAAGTTTTAATACCCACGATTTATCATCGAGTGCCTAATTCTTTCAGCTGTTAAAAATTTGATGGGCGAGCCGGACTATCGCAAAGTCAGATTGCATTGGGAGACTGACCTAAATGGTTTACCTCAAAATGGTTACCACGTACGATATTGCGAACTGCAGACATGGGGCTTTCAAAGATGTCGCAGTCAAAAAGTCTTCGAGCAAAATACTAACAACTTACAACACGAAGATAATTTCAAATCCTTCAACGTAGAAATCGGCGGTTTAAGAATGGCCACGAAATACTCTTTCGAAGTAAGGCCGCAGAAAGAAAATGGTTCTCGAGAAGACCGCGCCGACGGTGACAATTCAGAAAATATACTCATCATGCCAACGAAAGGATGTAAGTTTAATTTTTTCGTATGTAATTACTAATTGCTCACGATTTCTTATCGCAGTTTCTGCACGAGCTACACAATGTTTGCCTCATGCGAGTGTTATTGAAGTTTCAACGGGACCTTATTTTCGAGGTCGGATTGCGGTAGAAGCAGCTGATGGTGAAAGATGCGCTTTAGATGGGGAACCAAATAGTCCCAGAGATATTTACACTCTAAAAATCGATCACGAAAAATGCGGAAGTCAAGTGAATGAAACAACGGTTGGTACTTTCGTGCTCGTGCAAGAAAATTTGCCAATCTTAACGCACAGCACCAGAAGATTTTTGGTGCTGTGTTCGTTTCAACCCGAAACTTTAACTGTGCGTGCTGGTATTAGTCTTCCTACGAATACTTTAGGTCGAGGCCATTCTGACGCAATTGCTTTTGAAGAAGGCGACAATTATATGAGAAGATCACGACATTTAAGACCGGCGAGGTTGTTACAAGGACCCGACGTTATCGGTAAGTAATGATGATTTTGATTTAATCGCACAAACAGTTAGGCTCTCAATGACTACAATTAAATTGAAACGGTTCGAACTTGTATACAATAAAACTAGGTCGCAATTTTAGATGTCGACATAGATAGCAAAGCGCAGAAAAACTATCGTTGTTTGTTAAACAAATACTTTCTCTACATTCAGCGGCTTTAAACGCGCACATGGGAAAGTTTTGCTCTAATAAATGAGCTCTAGAGAAAGTGTTAACAGCTGATATTCAAATAATTACATAAACCGTATATGCGTAAATTCATTGTAAGCACGTATCAAAACAATACAAACTTTATTCGCGCAACAAACTGCGTACATATAAATTGGAACAAAAAACTATTTCTTGGCGCATAAATAAAAAAAACAAATTTTCATCATTTTTCATTATGTGACATGGTATAAAATGGGTAAAGTTCAAAATGTTTTGCGTTAGTAATTTAATAAATAAAATTTTAATTATTTAAAATATATATTAATTTTTTGCTGAAAAGATTCTTACAATGACAAGTAAAGTATTCTGTTCATCCCCCCTAAATTACAAAAAAGAAAAAAAACAAATTAAACCAATTTTCGAAAAGAACAAAAAAAAAAAAAACTAAACTTCCTTTTTTTGTAACTTTCATCAGTGTTTCAACATATTTTTTTCTATAATTTTTTCATCACAATATATAATAATATATCAATTAAAATTCTTTTTTTTTTTTTAAGAATTAATTTTTTTTTTTTAATATAATTTTTTTTTTTTTTAATATTTTTTTTTAATTTTTTTATTTTTTTTTTTTTTTTTTTTTTTGAAGGACATCTATATATATTAAAAACCTTTAAAAATCTGTCAACGTGGCGCCGCCATAGTGGGTGTCCGTCCGTCTGCACAACCGTTTCTCAAGTAGTTTGTTTCGTTTCATTACTGTAACGCACAGCTTCAACTCATATGTCTTGTCTTGTCTTGCCATGATTAATGGGCCAGGAATGTCCTTGTACCCCGTCGTCTTGAGGGATGTAATCTGCAACAGAAATTTTAAATATTATTTGTGTTAGTCTTGAGGGGGCGATAAAATTTTAAAGGTCGTCGGGGAAAGCGGTGTTAGGGCGTTTGATTTTGAAGGGATAGGATACGTTGTAATCGGTGGTTTTGCGGATGAGCGGATTGTGGTGGGTTTGGTTTTTCGGTGACGGAGTTGTGCTAGGATAGTGGGTAGATTGGAATCGTGATGTAGGTCGTGTACTAAGGAGCGTTAAAGGTAAGACGGAGGGCTTTGTTTTGGATAGTTTGAAGTTTTCGGATTTGGGTGTCGGCGGCGTGACTCCAGACGAGAGACGCATAGAGCATGATGGGATTTATAATGGATTTGTAGAGCAGAAGTTTGTTTTTTGGTGATAGGAAATTTTTACGGCATAAGAGAGGAGCTAGCGACTTTAGGAAGCCACGGCTTTTGTTAGATGTGAGATGCAAAGGTGAGGCGGTTATCTAGGATAACGCCAAGGTATTTAGTGGATTTGGTCCATGGAATAGGAGTATCGAGGATGGTTAGTTGACCGTCGGGTCGGTGCTTGAGTTTGCGGGAAAAGATTACCACGTTAACGGAAATAAGCCAGTCAGTAAACCAGGGTTCTAGGGCGTCGAGTGCGGATTGTAGGTATTCAGTTAGGTGTTTGGATTGCCAGGATCGTGTTAGGATGACGTGTCATCGGCGTACAGGGTCACGTACCGATCTAGGTACGTGGGATTTTTGGAATGTCGTGGGTGTAGATATTAAATAATGTAGGTAAAAGGACGGAGCCTTGCGGGATTCCGGCGGTAAGGTAGCGGACTGATGATTTGAAGTTGTTTAACTTGATTTGGATACGGCGGTGTGACAGGAATGAGTGGATTATGCGGATTAATCTTGAGTGGATGTTGGAACGGATAAGTTTGTAGGCAAGGCCAGCGTGCCAGACACGGTCAAAAGCCTTAGAGACGTCGAGGAATACTGCTCCGGCGGCCTGGTTGTGGGCCATGAATTGGTAGCAGTATTCGGTTACGCGTAAGAGTTGTTGGGTTGTGGAGTGGTTCGGTCTGAAACCAAATTGTTCGTCGGGTAGGAGTTTTAATCGGGAGATGTCCAGGTTAAGCCTGTGTAGGATAATCCTTTCAGCAATTTTTGAAAATGCGTGAAGTAAACTGATCGGGCGGTTGTTTTGCGGAAATTTAGGGTCTTTTAAAGGTTCCGGGATTACTATGACGTCGGCTATCTTCCAGTCAGCGGGGAAGTAGCCTACTCTTAGTATGGAATTGATGACAGATGTAAGGAATGCTATAGGTTTGCGTGGGACGTGTTGGATCATAAAGTTTGTGATTTGATTGGGACCGTATGATTTGGCGGATTTCGGTTGGAAATTTAGGTGTGATTGGATCATCGTCGCGGTTGTTTAGTAGGAATTGGGATACTCTGGACTCGATACGGTAAACGTGATCGAGGTCGGCGATTTGGTAGTTTGGGCTGCATTGGAGTTCTAGATTGTCGGCGTGGGATCGATCTTTTCTTCGGTCAACTCATATGCTTATCGCATTGTCAATTTATTGTAACCCTTCCTACTGTACGCGTGCGTAGAATGCTGGCTCATCTAGTTTATATTTATAAACGTTACTTATTTCTTCAATATTTTTACCTATGACGTATATCATTCGCAAACAATATAGCTTTACTTTCTTTTAATACATTAACATTATCATTTATATAAATAGGAAATAGCAAAAACCCAGTACTATGCCCTGTGGGACGCTATGTCCATATAATCAGAAATACAATATTTATGTTTAGTCTTGTTGTGTCCTATCTGTTAGATACGTACAAAATCATATAAAAACTGTTCTTTTATTTCCTATGTTAATTCCAATTTTTTTATTATTTTTACTTATGATTTCAAAAGCAGACTTAAAATCTAAGAATACAGCACAAACGTCTCTGGTATTACAAAAAGGAGCATTTTTAAACTGTCCAGTTTTTGGTGTAATTTTATGCATTCCATGTGTAATTTTAAACGGAGAATTTGATCCGCTGTTGTATTTTTATATTTATCCATACAAATTTGACCTTTTTGAAACTTTTTTTAAAAATGTGACCTTTTGAAAATTTTGAATATTTGATTCTACGTGTTAAGAAAGATTTGTATACTAATTTTCAAGCCAGGCTTGGTCACCTTTTTAGGGTCACGTTTCCGCAAAAATAATGCCGTAACCGTGAAATCTGAAATATAGTTTGAAAGAGCTAATATTTTCTATATAAAACTGACGTGCGATTTTGCAAAACCTATGTTCGTTAAAAAGATATTTAGCTTCAGAAAAATGACATTTGGCCCCAACTTCTTGTACATATAAAAGCATTTGGTGATTGGCACTAATTAGTATACAGGGTGAATCATAATTAGGTTTAAAGTTTTCAAGAGTGTATTTCATGGCCCAAAATATTTAAAAAAGTTCTTATAAAATTTTGTCAAAAAAGGTCAACTGTCGGAGTTATAACCGTTTAAAGATGGCGTCCAAAAACTGATCAAACCTATATTTCTTGATCTGACAACATATGGCAGTTTGTTTGTTGGAAACATGTCAACTACGATTGTTTTTCTTGTCCACCGCATTCTCGATAACTTTTTGTTTTCTGTTTCACCGATATCCAACATCTGTAATTAGTTACTTTTTATTATCAATTTTCTCGAAAACAGTACTTTTTTATCTAGAAAACATAGAATTTCAATAATTTCAAATCAAATTGTCAGTTTTTTGAACGGATTATAAAATAGGGCCCAATATTTCCTAGTACGCCCCTGGAATGTACGCTTCTGTTGTGAAATGTGCTAAAATTTGTTGAAGTAGATATAGTCGTTTCAAAGAAATATAGGTTTGATCAGATTTTGGACGCCATCTTTAAACGATTATAACTCCGACAGTTAACCTTTTTTGACAAATTTTATAAGAACTTTTTTAAATATTTTAGGCCACGAAATACACCCTTGAATACTTTAAACTTAATTATGACTCACCCTGAATAAACCTTTCTTAACACGTAGAATCAGAATCCGAAGTCAAATATTCAAAAATGTCAAAATGTCTCAAAATTTTAAAAAGTTTCAAAAAAGGTCAAAAGGTCAAATTTGTATGGATAAATTTAAAAATACATCAGCGGATCGAAATCACCGTTTAAAATTACACATGAGATGCATAAAATTACACAAAATACTGGACAGTTCAAAAATGCTCCTTTTGATAATACCAGGGGACGTTTGTGTACAGACAGTACAAAGTTTCCACCCGCCGTCTTTAAAAAATCGTCACGGTATATGAATATGAATCACAACTAGTATTCACAACAGTCTGCGAAAACCCGACCAACTCGAAACTAAAATTTTATTATTATCACCTTCTCGTAGACTGAGACAGTGTTTATTATTCTAAATTCTTTGCATAGATTTGTGCATAGTAATTTTGTACACAAGGATCACTACTAATGAAACTTCAGTTGTTGGAAATTTGGAAAATATAGATAAAAAACTTGATCGTCTCATTTCATTTTTTCAAAAGATGATTGCTAACTTGCGCTGAAACCGCTCACCGCGCGCGAGTAGTCAAGTAGTAGGAGAAGAGGGGAAACGATATTAAACTCTAAAGCTACCTTTAGAACTTTATTTTTTATGAATGCCAATTATTACCACAGTGCTAATGTCTATGTGATAGTGAAAGTGTCATATTCTTGACAAGGAAAGATTCGCGTTTTAACTCATCGTCTTTACAATATTATCGTGAAAGTATCAGTGCATAAAGTTATATTCTTATTCAACATGGATCCTCATATTAATGAAACTTCTACATCTCATGGAAATGATAGGTAAATCATGTTATTCTGTATATTTAATACTTATTTTCAGATAGCTAAATTGATAACCGAGATAAACGAGTAAAAAGATTAGCAGCGCGCGCCCGTCCGCGCTACTATATCTATAGATATCGTTTCCCCTCTTCTCCTACTACTTGTCTCCTCGCGCGCGGTGAACGGTGTCAGCGCAAGTTCGCGTCGATGTTTCGACCGTCAGCAATCATCTTTTAAAAAACGAAATGAGACGATCGAGTTTTTTATCTATATTTTCCAAATTTTCAAAGAACGGGAGGATCGGTTGAATACACGAGCACACAGCCCTCCGCAGAAAAAGGGTTAAAAATTTAAAATCGCTATAACTCCGAAAGTATTTATCGAACATCGTCCAGGTTTTGCACCATCAAAGAACATGTTAATACCCACTTAAATGCAGAAGAACAGCGCTACATATTAAAAATTAAAAGTTATAAATTTTTGAAAAATTGTCATTTTTTTCGGTTTTTTTGGATTTTCTTGAAATCTATTTATCCGATCGGGACGTTTAAGTTTGCAAATCGTCTGTTGACAGTTTTGCGATCGATAAGATAGATTAAAAGTTATACGCAAACAACGCGAAATGGCATTTTTCCCCAAAGAATCGTTAATTACAAAAATATGAAGTAAAAAGTGGAGTATCAAACTATGCACCCACTATCAGCTACCGTTTCCAGACATAATGACAGTGGTCCTATGCTGTTATTAATTTTGTCAAGCTAAAATGCTCTGTTGCATGGTCTAATACATAACTTGTCCCAATCTTTGGCTTAGGCCTGAAGAAGCAACTACTTCAGTTGCGAAACGTCGCCTTAAACCATTAATTGAGAAATTATTTCTTCACTTCCACTAAAAAGGGTCCAGACGTTTTACCATCTGGCACAATTAAAGTATCACTACTAATGTCTTCTATGCCACCAGGAAATCACAATTCACAATGGATGTATTCACAATGTCCAACAATCTGTTTCCCACTGCTCCAATGCATCCACTAAGATTTTCTTTGAGATACCATACTCATCACCATCCACCTTTGATTTCATTTTTAGCTTAAAACGCGAAAATATTAGCATCGATTCAACACTATTATAGAATCTGAATTAAACTCGTTAATTATGACCTGTGAGTATCTAAAAATATTTTCTGGAGTGGAGTCTCTTTCGTTTGGAAGTAGGGCATAATTAAATTGGAGTTTCTAAAATTTGATCCTAACTGAATACAAAACTAAAAAAGAAAATTAAATCAAAAATAAATAATATTAATAAAGAAAAAGTATTAATGCTGTTGTGGTAAGCACATTTTATGTATTGGGTGACCTAGAGTATACATATTTAAACGTTTTATGTAAAATAGTTATTGATGTCTTGTATTAACTGTTGAAAAATGGAAATTTATATGTTGTATAGAAATCTGGATCATCTGTAATTGCTTATGAATAAGTTTTGAAAAAATTGTTTACAATTAGAACTTTGTTGTTTTTGTAGGGAATTTATTGAAAATATTTTGACTAAGAAGTTATTAAAATATTCCTGACAATTTTCGAACTTACCGCAGAATTAGTGTCTAATTGCTATTCAGAAATAAGAGAGGTGGGAAAAAGCTATTTGGCAGAAATGTTATAGATACAGGATGGGGAACCGAAACAATCATACCTCAGTCAGAGGAAGAATAACCCCCTAGACGCCCCACACCCTAACTTGAGTATTTGGTCTCAAATTTCTGTTCAAAATTTGTAGCATGGAAAATCCTATCTTGGGAGAAAAACAGGTTTCAAAACAAAGTTGCCATTTGAACAAGTATGAGGGATCAAGGATTTTGGTTTTTAATTTTTAGTCTGGGTCCCCACCGACAAATTTATTACCAACTGTAAGTTTTGAGTGTGTTAATTACGTGTAGTCCGACAAGATGTTTCTATCGTTTTTCTTGAATCTGGGGTGTTATCTCATAATCTCGTCTGGAAGACGTCTTCCCTTATAATTTTTAAAATTTGTTGATCATTTACTTTTAAAGAAAGTAAAATCGCAAGAAAAATTAATGAAACGCGCCAACAAAATTTGCCCGACAAACATTTTGGGCCGTTGAGGGTGTCCACGAACTCAAAGATGTTCAAAGTTCAAGTTTAAAAAATGTATTGATAACCACCTCATTTTTGTAGGATTGGTTAATTAAAACATGCGAAATTCAAATGTCGAATTGTCCAACAAAAAATATTTTTCGATTTTTCAGTCCGACGCGTGAAAATTGAATGCGTCTTCCAATGAGATTATGCTCCAGTTTCGAGAAAAACGATAAAAACGTCTTGCCCAACTACACGCAATTAAGCCACCCAAAAACTTACAGCTGGTATCAAGGATCAAGGATCTGTTTTCTCGACAGCTCTTGAATGTGCCAATTAACTCCACATCATACGGCTTAATTTTTTTTACAGTTTTACATTTTTTTATATTATATTGTACTGGTCATCTTCAAAGTTTGTGATTTTTTACTGTCATTTGGCACAGTGGATGTCTACAATTTTCCCTGGCTTCCATACTTGACCAAAATATAATGGTTAACGAAATATTTACCAACTTCTTTGTGACAGTTTTTTGGATTATTCCAACTTGCTTTTTATTATTCTTCCTTATGAAACCTGATTCACTCTTTCTTACATTTTGAATGTTGTTATAATTACAATTTAAAATGTTTTTATCGCATCTTTGGAAATATATACTTGCCATTTTTTTTTATATCCTAAAAGGATATCATTGGTAAACACAAAATTGTTTTATTGCATAAATTCTCCCTAAAAATAAGACAATTTTTTTGAAATATTAAATAATAGGCAATTCTAAGAGATTATGTGGTTTTAAACATCCCTTGGGCTTTTTTGGCCTGTACATTTTTGAGAGAAAATGTAACTGTGATGCAGATTCTTATAAATAAAACTTTAGTTGAATTATTCTAAAAACATTTCCTTAAGAGAAAGCATGTAGTACTTATCTATGAAAACTGTTTACACTAAGAACATGTGTTTTCGTATATCCTGAAATCTAAAAAACCTTTGACGTCTTTTAATGGGAAAAATTATAAGAATTCTGTGCTACAGTAAACATTTTTATTAGATGTTTGGAAAGCTCTCTTTAAGAAAAGGTGTGAATTCTAAGAGATAATGTGGACGTTTTCAGTTGCTTTTTTATGATCAAATAATTTATTATATTCCTAATGTGGTAGTATTATTCTACATCAAAAGTTACATTTTCCCAGATTTTGAAAGGAAAATTGTATATCTATAGGTAGATGTGCCTTTGAATAATGTCCTATTAAGCTGATTAGTACAATTTTTACTTCTTTCGCTTTAGAGTTTAGACCGAAATAGTATAACTGCTTAGATGCCTCTCTCAAAGTCAGTAACAAACTTTTAGAAGTTTGTTTTCTGACCAGGCATGTATTTTATGTTTTTTATCAGTTCATTGTAATGTCGCATTTATCGCCACAAAATTTTGTATGGATATTTTAAAAAATATCAGTGTTGAAATTATTATTATTTTACAACTTTACGATTTGCGTGAGATATCTAGAAGAATAGTCAGGTCTTTTGAGCCATTTTAGTGCACATAAACTAATTTTATATATATAATAAGATCCCTTTTTACCCAAAGGGTGCAAGGGCCCAAAGGTTACTACTACTAATTTTAAATAAAGTTTAATACAAAATAATTGAGCCGGTGTCGATAACAAACGAGTTATATAAACAATTAATTGAATTTAAGTCTTGTGCAACGCGTCTATAAGCTTTCTAATGCTGGCATGTTCGCGGTGTAATTATGTAGTTTGAACGTATTTAATTAAATCTCGCTATAGATAGAGTACGGGCAGCATTTGAATGCAAATTTGAGCACATCCGTTCTTATTAGTCGAAAAATTTGCGTAAGAATTAAATTCAGAATCGCGCCATTCAAAACTAACGCTTCTCTGAATTACTCTAACTGTAAGCACTTTAATATAATAATTTATTTCTAGATAAAAAAGACGAAATAAGACAAGAAGCGCGTTCATCCGAGAAATCTATACCGATAGCGCTCCTGGCGGTTCTAATGGTGTTGGGGATCGTTGGACTTGTTTGTGCTGCAGTTAGATGTAGTACGAAAAGAATTTCCAAAGAAATGGATAACGTTTCGATTTCTTCCGAATCTTCTACCTCAAGTTGTACAACGAACGCCGACGTCGAAGCGGACGCCGCCAACTCTAAAAACTCGACCTCGAGTGCAATCCATCACGTTTGAATATTAATTGATACGTAGTTTTCAAGTGCAAAGACCACACTTGTATACATAGTGATAATCGTTGGGTGATACAGCTATAGTTATTGCAATCCTATGTGTTATCCATTGCATATTAGTTTTGTATATACTCGGTGTTAAGGGCATTTGCCAAGAGGAATTCTCGGCAAATACCAAGAAAATACCAACACCTTGTATAGTATGCAATAAATTAATTTATTAATAAAATAACTAGTAAGTAGTAGGTATTACTAGATTTAAATAAAATCGTCTCTAAATTATAAATGTTTATTCTCAATTCAAGATAACAATTTTTTTTTCAAAGTTCAAACTCGGATTAGGAAGAACGAACTCTCTCATATTTTCGTTTAATTGTTCCAGCGCAAGTTGCGCCTGCAGCTTCATAATATCGTCATGATCGTTGTAATAAATATTTTTTAGCGTTCGGTATAAAGGAAGTATTTCGTCTTTAAGGAACGTAATCATTTCCTTTTCTAAACCAGCAAACAATTGTTTTATAACAGTTACAGCGGCGCGTCTTGGTTCAGGCGCTTTATCTGTGGTTATTATAGCGTGAACGCAGACAAGTACCTGTGAACAAAAATCGTAAAGAAAAATGAGAAATTTTAATAATTACAAAGTACCGTTACTCATATATGTAGTAACATAGAGTATTAATTACCTCAGAAACAATAGATCCTAATTTATAGCCTAAAACACGGCATATTTCACTCAAATTCGACAAGCTTGACGCTCTAATGAGGTGATCGTGGTCTTTGGTACCAATTAAGAACGTGTTCAGTAGCAACGACTTGTACAAAGGGGCAATTTCACCTAAAAATAAATAATATTAAAACAATTCTCAATATTTTAACTACAACATTCAAAAATCAAAGTTTAAAAAATTATTTAGTTGAAAATACAATCAATCTTTTTTCAGACCAGTACACTAATCTTATTATCCTTGCACACCTATACAGAGTTTCTCACGGCAGGCGTTCGTTAGAAGTTTTTGTGGTTAGAAACCACTTGTAATTCTGAAATTTCATATTTAAGGGTTATTCAAAATTTGCTTTCATTTCAAAATAGTTTCAAGGTCAACCCACTTCCGGTTATACCTATACCTATTTCCAATCGTTTCTTAGATAACTTGATTTTTTTTAAATTTTGAAATATGTAACCCTATTTTCAACACCCAATTTTGACTGCAGGTGAGCGCGTCTGTGGTAGAGGGTAACACAGGAATTCAAATTTCGGAATCCGTATCGACAATAAATTTATCGCATACAGGGTATCCATAAATCAATGGACAATTGCATAATTTTCAAAGTTGGATGATCGGATGTAGAATTTTATTCTGCATCGATTCGCTATAGGTTTCCCTATGCCTATCTCCAACGGTTTTCTCGTTAATTCATATTTTTCATCAAGAACAGATTAAACTCTGAAAGTTCTACATAGTAGGCTTACTTCGACAGGAATAATTGCAACAATGTCGATTTCATGTCAATGCAGTGTCACCTCGCAGATTCGTGAATTATCTATTTGAAGTTGTAGTGATTTTGTTGAAAGTGCTGTTCAGAATGGAGAATATTGATGGATATTCCAATAACGATTTGTTAAATTTGTTTTATACACATGGTGAATGTGGACGGATTGTCAGACGGACGTGCAGATTATTTAATGAACGATACCCAGACCTGCCAGAAATGACTCCCGGGAAATTCGCGAGAATCCAAACTTTTTCTTGACAAGTGGGAGTGTGAGGGCAACTAGAAATCACCCAAAGCCCGTGATTGATAATGAAGATAACGAGGTGAATGTGTTGGCTTTTTTTTAAGCTTATCCACGAAGTTCACTTGAAACAGCAGTAATGGACTTGGGTATCTCGAGACCATCGATCCACAGAATATTGAGGAAACATAAAATGCATCCTTTTTCCGAAATAACTGTGCAGGGGTTACGTCCTGGTGATGAGGCAAGACGAGTCGACTTTTGTGAGTTCATGTGTATCAAAATGACTGAAGATCCAAGATTTCTTCATAAGATTATTTGGACTGATGAATCAAAATTCAGCAGGCAAGGAATTATAAATCGCCACAATAATCACCATTGGGCACAAGATAATCCACGGGTCATCAGGGAACGCAATCACCAAGATCGCTTCAGTTTCAATGTGTTTTGTTTAGTAATGGATAATAGAGTGGCTTATCATGTGTACAATGAGAATTTGAATGGGGCTAAATATCTGGAGATACTACGAGTGTTTGTAAGCGATTTCCTGAATACTTTACCTGCAAGTGATAGAGCGAATAGTTGGTATCAGTTGGATGGTGCTCCAGCACATTCAACTATAGCTGTACACCAGCAGTTAACCGTGATGTTCGAGGATCGGTGGATTGGCCCACAAGGACCCTGGAACTGGCCACCAAGATCACCCGATTTGACGCCCTTGGATTTTTACCTATGGGGCCGCATAAAGGAACTAGTGTACTCTACGCCTGTGCAAACTAGACAGGATTTATTGAACCGTGTTCATACTGCGTTTAATAATCTAAGACCAGAAGAAGTTAGGAGGTCCGTTTCGCGAGGAGTACATGGCAGAATCATACAGTGTTTAAATCAAAACGGAGGTCATATGGCACAACTATTATGAATTTACATCATACAATCGTTCATGATCATAGGTCATTCATTCGTTATTTCCTATCATGTTAATTTTTTTATGTTTCGAATTTGTTGTTACGTTCTGAGTTTCTTTGTGCCTGTTTTGTTTACATTTACTAATTAAAACAATTTCTTGCAGTTTCAGTCATGTTTATTTTCCTTCGAAAGACAAACGGTACGTACTTTTATGCTGAAAAATCACACCAAAATCGAAAAATATGAATTAACGAGAAAACCGTTGGAGATAGGCATAGGGAAACCTATAGCGAATCGATGCAGAATAAAATTCTGCATCCGATCATCCAATGAATACAGGGTGTCCCATTTGAAAAAACGAAATTCTTCAACTTTGAAAATTATGCAATTGTCCATTGATTTATGGATACCCTGTATGCGATAAATTTATTGTCGATGCGGATTCCGAAATTTGAATTCCTGTGCTACCCTCTACCTCAGACGCGCTCACCTGCAGTCAAAATTGGGTAACCGACGCGGTGTTGAAAATAGGGTTACATATTTCAAAATTTTTAAGAAAATCAAGTTATCTAAGAAACGATTGGAAATAGGTATAGGGAAACCTGGCAAAACTCATCTTGAAATTTTTTCAGGAATCCAAAAATCGAATAATATACTGGGTGTTCTATTCAAAATAAGGAAGTTGATGGCGAGTTCCGGTATAACCGGAAGTGGTATGACCTTGAAAATATTTTGAAATGAAAGCAAATTTTGAATAACCCTTAAGTATGAAATTTCAGAATTACAAGTGGTTTCTAACCACAAAAACTTCTAACGAACGCCTGCCGTGAGAAACCCTGTATATTTTTAATTGGGTTTTTTTTTTTTTTTTTAAAATGTGAAAAAATGGGGAAAATCAAAATAAGAAACCGCAATTTTTTAAAATTATAGTATAAATTAAAAAAGTGTAATTATTTTAAATAAAAAAAATGATGGAGGAAGTGGTATTTTTTGTATTTGGGGGACTTCAATTAATGAAGAAGATATTAGGGTGGGTTGTTTTTTTGTTGGTTGTTGGTGGGGATGGGGGGGGTTTGGTTTAAAAAAAACAAACTTTTATTTTTTTTTTTTGGTTTATTGATTTTTTGACGAAGGATTTGATTAAAAAATTTTTTGTTTTAGGGAAAAAGGGAAAATTAAAATTAAATAATAAAACATACATTTTTTTTTGGGGTGTTTTGGGTTTTTTTTTTTTTTAAAATAAAATAATTTTTTAATTTTTTTATATATATAAAAAATTTAAAAAAAAAAATTATAGAAAAAAATGTAAGGGAGATGTGAAAAAAAAGGAAGAAAAAAAAATTTTTTTTTTTTTTTTTCTTTTTAATAAAAAAAAAAAAATTGATGGGTGGGGGTAGAGTAATTTTTTTTATTTTTTTTGTTATAGAGAGAAAAAGGGAAAGGGGAAGGATAGAGGGGGGGAAGTTTTCTCATTTTTTTTTTGAGGGGGGGGGGGGGAAATGTTTTTTGTGGTATAATATAAAAATAAAAAATTTTTTTTGGGTTAAAAAAACATTTTTTTTTTTTTTTTTGGTGTTTTTTTTTTTAAGAAAAAAAAAAAATTATATTAAAAATTAAAATTGAATTTGTTTTGTTTTTTTTTGTTGGGGGTTTTTTTTGGGAATTATATTTTTTTTTTGGGTTTTTTTTTTTTTAGGAGAAAGGGGAAAAGAGAAAAGGGGTTTTTGGGAAAGGGAAAAAAATATTTTTTGTAAAAAAAAAAACGATTGAATTTTTGGAAAAAATGAAGTTAAGAATGAAAAAAAAAAAAAGCTTCAAACAGAATTAGAGAAACGAATGGTAATCAAAGAAAATCGTTATGCAAGGAATTACAAGAAAAATGCATTGGGAAATTTTACAGTAAAATAAGACAGAGAAGAAAACGTTATGATACGGAGACTTCCAAAACCAAGTTGGAAATAAGAATTGTGGAATAGAAAAATATAAAGGAACAAAAGAAAAAGAATAATGGAAATATGTATCTTCTTCATACAAATGCAATTGAACACATACATAATTACACGAGGGAATGCAATTGCAAGAATTTGAAATCCGTTACTGATTTCCTCCTGACACGTAAAAACAATTGTAATGAGTAAAATTAAAAGAGAAAAGTTTAAGGTTGCCAGGTGTATAAAAAAGTAATAATTATCAATACCAATCAAGGAATCACCATTCAGGAAATTAAAAAGAAAGGAAAGAGCCAGAAGGACTATTGAGAGTACATATATAAACTTTTTACGAAACTTTACAAAATACTCTGGAGCCCATACGTACACAAGATTGTATGCACCATGAGAGATTTTAACGCGAGAATCAGAAATGAGATAATAGACAACGTCAGACAGAGGTTTAACGAGAAGAAAATAATTAAAAATAGCAATCTAATAATCAACTTCTGTACACATTCGTGAGGACATAAATCTACAATAAACTAGCAAACCCGGCGAACTCCGTTTCGCCACCAGATGGCTTCGTTTTATGTAACATTTCGTTAGATGATTAAAAAATGAAGAAAATTTTTTTTTATTTTATATTTGAAAAGGAAAAATTTTTATTTCATTTCACAACAGTAATGAATTCATTTCGGTTACAAAAATGAAGTGTTATTTAGTTGAACTTCTCTAAGTAAATGAAAGTGAATCCAAAGTAAATACTGAATCGAAGCGTTATACGTGTCCGCAAATTATCCGTTTCATTGAAGTGCACTTTGGTAAACCACATTTTTTGTTTTTTGGTCTGACGTTAACACAAACAAAGCGGATGGTTTCCCAACTCGTGAACACGCAACGTATAACTGCCCATGTGAAAAACAATGATTTTCTAAATTTATCCCGCAAACACTAAGAGATTGGCCTTGCGACTTATTAATTGTCATTGCGACGCACCGGCTCCATCTACTTAAAATATTGGTTTGTAGTACATGCTATGTATCAGAGATGGCGCTGTATGTGAAAAAAGATTTTCCCGCTTTTCTGTTGAAATTTTTCCTGAATTTTCTTTGCTATAAACCTCACGGAGCCGAGACCTTTCCAACGAATGCAAAACCGTGGAAATCGGTTCGTGCGTTCTGGAGTTATAGCGTCAGAAAGGAAAACCCGAGTTATTTTTATATAGTAGATTACATACTAACAAATAGAGGAATACATGCTACTCGGGTGTTGGACGTACGAACCCTAAACTCAGCTACTGATTATAGTCCGTTACTTCCAACCATAAAGATAAAAATAAAACCCAAGAAAGAAATAACAAAAGACAACAAAATTTAATGTCAAATCTCTGTGGAATGAATCCACTAAACAACTGTGTCAGTCAAGAACCGGTAAATATTAGGTTCCCATACTTTTTTTCTCATAGACCACTTTAAACATTTTGCTGGATCTGGTGGACCCCTGCAGCTATTACATTTACTAACTTACTTCCAAAACCCGAAAAAGTATATGTCTATGTAAATCTGTGTTGTGGCTATTTTTCAATCAACTATGAGTTGAAAGTTTTCGAAAAAAGGTGAGAATTTATATTGCTTTGATTATGCTTTGAGTATTGTCATTCAAGCTAAGTTTCAAAGCCAGTCTAAAAGCGTCTTCATCCAACAGTTGGATTCCTACTTTACTTTTTGTATTCTAAGATTGACTCACAGTACAAGAAACCAATAATCTCCCACTTCGGAGTGGTAAAAAGTAAAAATAAATATTTTCTTGTTTTGTAGCTATTTATTCAAACACAAAAATTACTACACTTTTAATTATGTTGTTATAACAGTCTTAGTAGAATCAAAATTTAACATCAAAACTAATAATGATTATTATTTTAAAACAGTCGCAATATAATCAAAACTTTGATTATATTGCGACTGTTTAAAATAATAATCATTATTATTTGATGTTAACTTTATCTCAGATTACCATTGTAATCTGAGATAAAAGTTATAATTTTAATGGGAGGGATGTACTTGGTGAATTGACAGCAAATTATCAATATTTGGCTTGAGTTTAGTTAAGTATAACCGTAAATCTCCTCGCTCTGTAATATTTAATCTGCTCCGTTTTTTGTCAACAAGTTTGTTACGGCACTAAAACTGCGTTCGACAAGATATGACGAAGGAAACGCTATGAGAAATTTTTGCACAATTCCCCACAGTCCTGGATATTTTTCAGGTATTTGTGCCTGCAGCCAAAATGATTGAATGCTACTTTGAGCTCCTCATTAGTGCTAAGCTCGAGTAGCTCTTCTTGCAGTACCACATTTTCCACTTCAGTTTCATCATATGGATTTATTATCCATGGTGGTATATCCATCGACAGAATGTCTTCAAATCTGATTTTAAAATCATCATACAGGGCAATCAAATGTTGAACATACGTCTGAATATCTTCGTCGAGGCATTCTACCTGCGATAAATTTGGAAACTGGGAAAATTCACGTCGACCAATATTTTGCTTCATAAGTTTCAGTTTACCAAGAAAAGCTGAAATTTCACTCTTTGTTTTTATCAAATTGAGGCTGTCCCCTTGTAACTGTAGGTTGAGGTCATTGAATTTTTGAACAAATCTGTCAAATACGCAATGTCTGCTTTGAAATTCATGAGGTTTTCTTTTAAAACAGGATCTTTAGTGTTCAGAAACTCTAAAACAGAGTCGAAAAGCAAATAGAATCTTGATAGACATGCACCTTTCGACAACCAGCGTACTTCGGTATGTAGCAGCAATCGTTGGAAGTCCTCATCATTTTCTTCGCACAACTGTGCAAATAAGCGCGTATTTAATGCATTGCTTCTTATTTTGTTAACTGCATTAATCACAAATTGAAGCGCTTGGTGCAATCTATCACTCAATTTTTTCGCTACTAGATGTTGTCGGTGGATGACACAGTGAATTGCAATTACCTCTGGTATAATCCTTTTAAGATGACTTATAAACCCACGATATCGCCCGACCATGGCAGGAGCTCCATCTGTTGCCACCGAAATAATGTTTGTGAATGCAATTGATTTTTCCGTAAAAATCATTCAGAACATTAAAAATTGATTCACCTTTAGTGTCAGTCTTCAAAGTTTTCGCGAATAGTAACTCTTCAAACATTTGTTCGCCTTTGATAAATCGAACATATGCCAATAATAATGCTTCATTGCCAGGTAAAGTTGACTCGTCCAGTTGAATAGAAAAATGAGTTGTTTGCAGATAATTACACAAGAAACTTTCAACATCAGAGCTCATTTCATCAATACGTCTTTGTACAGTGTTGTTACTCAAAGGAATTCTTTTAAGTATGTTATTTTAAGACCTCTTCAACAGCAGGCAAAATTAACTCCTCTCCAATGGTATGCGGTTTCCCAGATTTTGCTATAAGTAATGAGATATTGTAAGATGCCCGCAAGCCATCGTCGTTGCTTTCAGACGTTGAAGCGAACATACTATGCACGGTGGGTCTCTTTTCATACTTTTCCTTCAATGTTTGGAAATATTTCAAATCCTTACCTATTTTGTCAGGATGACACCTTCTTAGATGATCTTCCAGCTTCGATGGTTTCATAGAGTCATTGCTCAAGACTTTGTTGCATAAAAGACACATGGGCAATCGCTTGTCTGTATTTGATGGAAGAAAACCAAATTTCAAATATTCAACACTGTACTGTCGACACTTCTTCTTAGATTCAGCCATGTTTCGTATCAATTACTTACCTGTAAATATGAAAAAAATGTTTGTTAAGTAATCTTAAAATGATTTAACAAACATAATAGAAGTAGCTTTTAAGATACAAGTTGCTAACAAATAGATAGGTAGGTACTTACTTTTCCAACACTGGCAAACAATAATATCAATTCACTTTAATTTTCAAAAGTCTGAAAACTACTTCCGTCACTGGTGAACACTTATATAGGTACACTTTCTTTTTGAAATTCCGGAAACAACTGAGTAATGTTTATCATTCGCATTCGTATTTATATTAAAGAAAAATCCAACAAGTTCATGCAAGTTCAGACACGACTTTAACTAGGCGGGCGGGCGGCGCGGCATCGGCGAGTCTTGACACGCTCTTTCTGAATATGGAATATGCAAGTTCTTACAAAAACAATTGCTGAGCTTCTTATAATATTGTCTTCCTATATTCATAGGAGAAGTCAAGCTTCTTATAATATTGTCTGCCTATATATATTATTGTCTCCCTTATTCATAGGAGAAGTCAAGTCGGGTCACCTAATACATTTTATAGACCCCCGTTAACGAGTTGTGGACCCCCATTTTTTCCACGCAAGCGTAGACCCCTATCGGGCTCCCGTGGACCCCTGGGGTCCACCTGGACCACTTTGGGAATCTAGGCCGGGCCTAGAAGCTAAATCCCAATGTCCTTGATCATTTCATGTATCACTTTAACTTTTGTAATTAAATTATCACGCATTGCAAATACCCACTGTTTATCACTTAGTCTTTGTTATACCGTGCAGCACACCTAAATTCTAACTTATAACGTTTAACATGTTTTATAATTAAGATTTAAATTAATCATTTTCCTTTACTCACGTTACCATAGCAATATATAAAAGAAAACGGATAAACAACAGAAGAAAGGTGGAAAATGCTCAAGACAAACATCGAAAGAGCTGCCAATGAAGCAATAGAGGAAAGGGTAACAACAAAGAAAGGTACCACAAAGACGCCAGAAAAGTACACAAAATAATTAGAAACAAAAACAAAACTTACTTGTAAATAAACGAAAGAATGAACATTGGAAAAGATCCACCAAAAATATGTTGAGCGATTTCTATGTCTACAGAAACAGATGTACAGACTAATTCAAAATAAGTGTAAAGAAATAACAGAACTAGTAGAAGAAAGATGAAGAAACATGGGTAAAATATCTCACTGAACTATTTAAGCTAGAATTAAACACTGACGATGAAAATATTCCAAATATAGTAGTAGAAGATAAAATAAACGTCAGTTACTTAGAGGTGGAACAGGCACTCAAAAAACTTAAAAACAGCAAGTCGCCCGGTCCGGAGCAAATGTCAAATGAACATTAAAGTATTAGTCCAGTGCATTTAAGAATTGACCCACCATTTTTGTATACATTTTTTCTCTAACCTTCCATTTGAAAGAGTTTTTCTTGATGAGTTTAACCTTAAGTTTGCGCACCCCTAAAACCAACCCTTTCTCCGCCATCTTAGGTTTGGTAATAAACATATAATAAACTTGGTGTCTTTGGATTCGTTTTGAGTCATATTTTCAACAATGTTATATGACAAAGTTATTGCTCTTCAAGGTCGACAGAACAACTTAAAAAAGTTTTTTTTCCTTTAGGCTTTTTGTGACCGAACTTTATTAAAGATAAAGTAATTTCTAGCATTTACAAAAAAAATTATCCCGATACGACCATTTCCTGTCCGTCAATCGACGCGCAAAGTTGCTATGTTCTGGGTGGGATAAAAACTTGTTGAAGTGGATTTTCATTTAAAAAATGAACATTTCGATGGATTTAATGATAACTTTATCCTTTCCAAATATTATTGAATTACACTATTGCTATTTGTTACTAATTTATTGATACAGTAAGAAATTCTTTTTTTGAACGCAGAACTGTGTTTGTATTGAAACAATTAATATTTCGACCTTTATGAAGAAACTTTTTTCTGCTTTTTCCGAACTCAATTCTGCACCACCCTTGAGGTTGAGTTCACGACTCGTTTTTTTTTCATGTGGTTTCCCCGATATACTTACTCCACAGTTTTCACTTTTTCTTTAATGAGTTTCTCACCGTGCCATGATATTGATAGCCATCTTCATTATCACTTATCACATGTGATTGGCTTACTTTTCGTTTCAATAAAGCTGTTAATCTTGGTAAAGGTACCATCGTTGTAAGTTCGTCATCAATTTCATCATCTTCGTTATTCGAGTCCTCTACATCTTCTTTCGGGCTCGTGTAAGTTTCTCCACATCAAATCTTGCACAAAACAGATCATTTTAAACCTGCTTTTCAACATCCACAAGCCCTGCTACAGTTGGTTGTACATCCACAGAATACAAAGTCCAGAAGTATACGTGGTATCAGTTGTCATCGGTTCCAAGTGCATTTATCTGTCCACCGATTCACTTTTGCACTTGATGATATGTTTGATGGGAATGTTGCCTCGCTGCTGAGCTCGTGGGAGGTAAACGTAATAAGTCATTTCCTTCGAACATATCATCAAGTGCAAAAGTGGATGGGTGCAGAGAAAAATGCACTTGGATCCAATCACAACCGATCAGGAATCGAAACCACCCAAAGTTCTGGACAATGTATCCTGTGGATATACAACAACTATAGCAAGGACTTCCAACAATTGTACCTTTACCCAGATCAACCGTTTCATTGAAAAGAAAAGCAAGCAAATCGCCTGTGATAAGTAAAAGTGAAGATGATGGCTATTAATATCATTACAAAGTGAGAAATTCACTAAAGAAAAAGTGAAAACTGTGGAATAGGTCTATCGGGGAAACCACATAAAAAAAACGTACCGTGAACTTAACCTCAAAGGTGGTGCGGAATTGAAAAAAAACAGAAAAAAATATGTTTATAAAGTTAAAACCTGTCGAAATATTAATTGTTTCTGATGAGTTATTTAAAATAATAAAAGCAGACTGTAGGAAACGTTTCATTCTAAAAGGTTCAAACAAAAATATACAATGTTACTCACATTGAAGTCGACACGGAAGTTGGTGAAATACTAACATAAAATTTAGAAAATATTTTGTACCCTAATATAAACACAGTTCTGAGTTTAAAAAAGAAATTTCTTACTGTGTCAATAAATAAGTAAAAAATAGCAATAGTGTAATTGAATAACATTTGGAAAGAAAAAAGTCATCATTAAACCCATTGAAATATTTATTTTTTAAATAAAAATCCACTCCAACAAAATTTTTATTGAACGCATAGGCATATTTAAACAATGTATAATGCATAACAATCGTTTATTTTCATAAATAAACGGGAGACAAGTCGTATTACGATGAAATGCAGTACGGAGCGCAAGCGCTATGCAGCGTATTTCGAAATCCCGCACGAAACATAGCAACTTTGCGCGTCGATTGACAGGCAGGAAATGGTCGTATCAGGATAATTTTTTTTGTAAATGCTAGAAATTACTTTATCTTTAATAAAGTTCTCTCGCAAAAAAGCGTCACGTAGACTGGAAAAAAGATAAGAGTTGAAAAGGAAAAAAACCTTTTTTTTTAAGTCGTTCTGTCGACTTTGACGAACAATAACTTTTTTTCCGTTAAACGCACAGTTTTTTGTCATATAACATTGTTGAACATGTAACTCAAAACAAATACAAAGACACAAAGTTTATGACTGTGCGATAATTAGAATGCGTGATATGAAAATTCCAAAAAAATGAAGGATGGAGGAGATAGAGTTGGTTTTAGCAGTGCGCAAACTTATAGCTAACTCACCAAGAAAAACCCTTTCAAATGGAGGGTAAGAGAATAAATGTATATAAAATGGTGGGTCACACCTATAAAAATTTCCTAAATGCATTAGACTATATGGAGGAGACAGATTACCAAAATGAAATATCATCACTGTTGAGAAAGATAATTTTAACAGACGAAATACCGAACAGCTGGAGAAAGAGCATCGTAATTTTAAAAACAAAATTTAAGATGCGTATGATACTGATGCAGTTGCCTGTCGTGACTTAATTAAAATCGAAAAAACAAAATTGTACACAATTTGGAACAATAGATACACAACACACTACTGTAACCATCCAACAAATTATTACTTATTGCATCCAATAATCACCGGTCAAAGATGGTATGATAAGAGACTTGTTCCTCAGTTTAATAACAAGGTTACAATTCAATCATTGTCGTTTTCCAGCTCATTTGCATAAGATAAAAATTGAAGAATCCCTAATTGTCAATGTGGAAAGAAGGTACAATAAATCGCTTATTTTTTGAATGTATTTTCAAAGGAAAACATGTAGAAGACTTACACAGGGAACTGCTGGAATCGGGAACAAATTTTCCGATGAACATTAACAATATATTAGTGTCGGGAAATATTACAGCTTACAGAACTTTGTTCAATTTTGCTATAAAAACGAAAACATCGGTGTAAAATAACAAAAGTAAGTGACCTTGGTTCATTACTAAAACCACCAATAAAAAATAATAAATAAAAAAAGAACAATTTCTTCAAACGAAAATTGAATTCTACTTTACTGTCTACTTACACCTCTTGTGGGTAAACCCAGAAACACTGTGCTACAGAACCCAGGTGTGTATGAGCTGTGGATTGCAATAAACCAAAAATGCGTTCATTGCGAAAAACAGTATCCAGCTAACTATCGTGGGTGCATAGTAACAAAAAAAATGTAAACAATTAAAGCAACCTAAAAAACCAAGTGCGTCTAAGCAATCTCAAAGACCTGCCCAAACTAAAACAAGTTCACCTATAACACAGCAAGGAAGCAAAGACAAAGCTAAGACTTACAGTCAAATATCTGGTAAAATAGATAAACACAAAGAAAAGAAAGCAAATGAAACTAATCCGTCTCATATCTGAAACCCAATTCACGAAAGGGTGATGCATCAAATTCAATAATGCAGTTAAAAAAGAAAGTGCAATTATCATAAAGGAATCCATCTTACACTACCAGGAAATGATATACCAAATAGTTACCCATGAGTAATAACTAAAACTAAATTATATGAAGTAACAATTACGGCATTATACTGCCTTTCGAGACATGTTACAGAGAAATAACAATATGTAGACTTTCCTCAAGAAACTAGATTTATCATTGTAGGTGACTTTAATGCAAAGCACACTCACTGGAGATCTAGGCTAACTACAAAAAAGGTAAAAAGCTTGTAGCAGCAGTATCAAAGCAAAATATTGTCATCAGATAAGCCAACATATTGACCTGCTGACTCGCATTAAATTCCTGATATCATAGATTTCTTTGTAATCAAAAATATCTCTTCAAATTGCAGACATGTGGAAGAAACTTGGGATATGAATTCAAATCATTCCCCAATACTTCTTACATTAAACGATAACGTAATCCAAAAAGAAAGCCAATGGAGCTTAACTAACACAGAGACAGACTGGAAAAGCTTCAAAATCCAACTATTATAGAAGTGTAAACCCGAATTCCCAACACTCGTTCATTAGGGACAATGAAGTGGATGTTAAAATAATGGGTAGGTTTGTTAAGATATTTTAATCGATAATTTTCATTCCACTGCAGCCTTATATTTTTTTAAAAGTTTGCTTATTTTCCGCTTTTTCAATACCAATTATACCCGAGTGTGCTTTTCCCCACAAGAAAATGACATTAGTTTTACCGCTTAGTGAGATTAAATATTCATAATCATAGGAGATGTATTGTATGAAGGATGAAGCAAGCCTAATAAAAATGATTTGAAATCAGATATGACAAGTACGTTAATACTGCAAAAGTTAATATTGTTTAAGTACTCTAACGGTTTAGTATAGCGCAAGTTTCGGCGGTAATCGAAACTTTTTCCGATCCTTCCATTGGGATAAATTCTGATAGCTTTATTTCTGTTCCAAACGAGCTAATGCGGGCTTGGATGCAGATTCGTAAAGAGTGCAACCATTGTCTACTATAGTTCAATAAAATGCTTTATAAAACAAGAGAAGTATTTTTGTTTCATCACCCCACCAAACACGCAGCACTGTGATTTTTCGGCTGAAAAAGTTAAGATATGGTTATCAAGTCACAGCGAGGTTTCTTCGTGTGTTTATTTAAGATGTCAGCCGCAGTAGTATAAAATATACAACAGTAGCATATAGGACAACACACCTCAACTTATAAGTAGAACAAAAGGAAATAATTACACTAAAGGTATTAGGAACCTTATTGCAGAAAAAAGAAAAATGGTAGCAGACCAGAGTACCGACTGATCAAATAACCTGCAATAACGCAACTCAGTAATTAAAGCGCGAAATTCAGCGAGTTAAAAGCAATTGGAGATTACCGGGCGAGTTAACTAATAATAATAAAACATCACTTTGGAAGACTACCAAGCCACTAAAAAGATCAGTTCTGCACCCAATCCGAAATACGCATGGCCAAAAAGCTCAAACGCTTGCAGAACATCTTGAGAATATTTTCTAAAGAAGAAGATCTATAGAGGTTCAAACCAGAACAAGAAGAAATTATCATCTGAACCACTTTACTGCACGTAAAATTAAACAAATATCCGAAAAAAGTCTCAGAAGTTATCATAAACCCCCAAACCTCCTAATGATGTAGAATCATATACGCATATCGTTACTGCCAGTTATTTCGAAATTATACAGGGTGGGGCACTACCAAAAAATTCTTTAAAAAAATATGTTTTTCTTCAAGCGTGCTAAAATATGAATTTTACTATACCGCATTGAATATATAGAACGACTACATTATTTTACGGCGTACAATAATATTATTTATTTTACGCTCAATTAGTAACTTAGTTTGCCGGTAGAGGTATTACAACTTTTTAAGCAGAAACGCCATTTAAAATTTAAACTTTTAAAAATGTCGCAAATTGAAGGAACTTCACCTAAAATAAATCAAATCGCCGATGCCTTAGTTGAAAATTTGATCCCCAACAAATCGCGCAAAATATATGATTTTGCTTACAATAAATTTTGAAATGGGCGCAAGAAAATAATATAATCAATTACACAGAAAATGTTATGTTAGCGTATTTTTCCCATTTGGCGGAAACTATGAAAAGTTCGTCATTATGGGCACAATATTCCATGCTAAAGTGCCAATTAAATATTAAACATGACATAAACTTAAAAATTACGCAAAATTAATTTCCTTCTTGAAGCGCCAAGCTGATGGGTATCAACCAAAAAAGTAAAAGTTTTCTCAAAAGAACATTTTAATAACTTTTTACAAAATGCGCCAAACAATGAATATTTGGCCATGAAGGTAATTTCAAATATAACTTTTTCAATCGCTAAAGTAGATACTATTTTCTTAGATCGTATTAATATTCGGAGTTAGTGGGGCATGTCGTTGCGACGAACCAGTCAATTTAGGAATACAGGATATCGAAGACCTGGAACGTATAATACTAGTAAAAATTCCTAATACTAAAACGAATAAGTCACGGACATTTACCATAGTTGGAGATTTTTATTTAAATTTATGTAGACAATATATGACACTTCGACCTAATGATATCAACATAACAAGATTCTTTTAAAATACCAAAATGGTAGATGCCACCGTGTCGTTATGGGGATACATAAAATTTCAGGTATACCAAAACAAGTGGCAACTTTTTAAAACTACCTAATCCAGAGGAATACACTGGTCATGCACTGCGACGAACCTCAGCTACATTGTTAGTTGACAATGGTGGAGACATTACCACTCTAAAAAGGCACGGTGGATGGAAATCTAACAATGTAGCTGAGGGATACATCGAAGACTCCCTTTCAAACAAACGTGAAATTGCCAATAGAATATTAGGGTGCGATGAAGGTAACACATCTACCGTAACATCAGGTGATCTTAACAGGCCTAGTACTTCCACCGCAACATCGAGCATATCCCAGTCAAGTGAATATGAAATCCATCACGACTATAATGACGTCAATGTCAGTTCTAAAACAGCAAGTAGTGGATTAAATATTATTAACTCGACATTACAAAATTGTACCTTTAATATTACTATAAATAAGAAATAGGTATTTTTTCCACTATATAGTTACTACAAAAGAATGTTTGTTTTAAGTTTTCATCTGAAATAAGAGTTAATTATTATTATTGTTGTATTGTTAAATAATTATAGCTTTCTTTCTTACTCTACAAATTAATACAAAAATTTTCCTTTTACAAACCGTGTTAATAGACACAACAAAAATAATGTTGTTTGACAGTCATGTTTGACAGTTGTAAAGTTGAGTTAACGCTGTTGCCTATTCATTCTAAAACCACCTCAATTACTTCAAGAATTTGGTTTTTACGCTTGAAGAAAAATAGTATATGCTACACGGAGTCGAACGCCTTTTATGTTTCGCAAAGTATTTTGCGGCCTCAGCTGCGCTTCGGCCGCAATACCTTCGCTCAACACAAAAGAATGCGTTCTACTCCTAGTAGCATAATATACTATTTTCTTCAAGCGACAATAAAACGTCATATTATTGAACTACTGGCAGACGCTAAAAACACTTTTTACTGTCTAGACATTAAAAGCAAAATAGTTATTTTGTTTTCACAACTATTTAGAGGTTGGTACCTCGGTTATGTCATATTATGAATGTAACAGTAAAGTACCAACTTGATTTGTCGAGAATAAAACGTCACCATAACACTCGAAAATCTCAAACATTTGAAAATAACACATGAAAACTAGCAATAAACGCTTAAAGAACAATATATTTCACTTGGAGTTAAAAAATATAATTGTTTAACTCCTAGTAAAATAATCTACTATTTCACTATCCTGTCATAATTAATTTTAGTATGGCTTACTTAATGAACATTAAAATAATAGGTTGCACGAATACCAGGTAAGTTGTAAAATGCACAAATGAATACAGTTTTTTAGAAAACGTATGTCATTGAGGTTCCCACTATGCTCAGTATACTATTGGCGAGGAGTAATAAACCTGTCAGAATTATCGAATCTCCCGTATTGCAGTGGCGTAGGTATCTGATACGTTTGGAAAATCATATTTTTAGTAGGTAAATATATTATAATAGTAAAATCTACCTTGATATGAATTATTATGTGGTTATATGTTATTTATTTTATTTGTATAGTAGATCACATTACAAATTTTACTTCTTACGTATTATATACCATTATTTTTGTATCTTGGTATAATACCCACATCTACGGCTATGATTCTCGTTTCGTCAGTACCTGGGCTGATGGCAACGTCTTTACACAGATTAAACTATTGTTCTCAGACCCTAGATGGGTCAATATGCTGCAAAAGCGGCACAATGATTGTATTTTGGTTAGAATTTATTGATTTTTACTTAACCGTAGAAGTACCGCTTTCACAAGAAAATAAAGAATTATTTCAAGCAACTATGATTTATTACTCCGCGCCAATAGTATACAGACTTTAGTTAGTGATAAATGGATTATTCCAAATACTGACAATGAAGACAAATAAACAATAACATTTTTTTTTTGATCTATTCTAATTTTCTTGTTTTTGGTTTTGAGATTGTACAGCTAACATGAAAACCAATCGTCTCTTCTTGAATCTAAATCCAGAATGGAAAAAATCTATAGGGAAAAGTTTCTTTCTTATTTCATTTCAAAAAATACGTTTCAAGCTCGATACCAACGAAATACGACGATACGAGGGTGTACAAGAAAGCATAATGTATATGGGGTTGCCGTCTCCAACCCCATCGTAATCGATATAATCATTTTTAAATCCGCGTGTTGTAACATTTGGAACGCGGATGTCAAATTCGCGATTAGTATAACAAACCCAATTAACAAACGCTGACACACAAGGAAGCAAACAGCCTACTTATCGCATATAAAATGAAGTAGGATCGATAGGAAGTTAAGTTAAGTTTGGTAATCAATTAAAATCCAGTTGAATTCGACACCCAGTCGCATCGACAAGTTTGCGATGCTGACCAGCAGTCAGCACGGTGCGCTGCATCTCGTACGCTACGAGTGCATTCAACGACCTACGCAACTTCAAAATGACAACGCAGTTCGTTCTCTGGTTAAACTGGTGTCTAGTATTCGCCTGGTTCTGACGTCCATACAGGACGCGCGAAGCAACGAGCTCGCGCATAAAGCTGTCGAACACAGCACACGCTACGCACAAATCCGCCTCTGAAGTAAGCAAAACAAAAAACAGTAACGCCGCCTCGACTCAAACGCCACATACGATCACACGATCCGGCAGGCGAGTCCACAAAAACAAAAATTTGTTCGCATATGCTTACGAATCTCCGACACGCTTTACAGTGGATTAATCCACTCAGGGGAGACCCAATTAACAAACGCTGACACACAAGGAAGCATTTTACTCGACCTCATACACGAAGCAAACAGCCTACTTATCGCATATAAAATGAAGTAGGATCGATAGGAGTTAAGTTAAGTTCGGTAACCAATTCAAGTCCAGTTCAATTCGACACTTAGTTCGCATCGACCAATTCGCGACGCTGACCAGCGGTCAGCACGGTGCGTCGCTAGCACCCAAATTGGCCGGCGATTTACGACTCGACATGTAACACGAGCGGCGCCTCATACTGCAAACACTGCATCTCGTACGCTACGAGTGTATTCGACGACCTACGCAACTTTCATTCATGCATGCAAATATTTCATCGCACCTACTGTAAGTGAATGTAAATAAACGCATCTAAACACGAACCGACTCCTCCAGTTCTTTCTCTGGATGCCACATGTATTGATTTTACAATTCAATATTGTATTATCATTCAAAATGAGCTGGAATGCAAATTTCAAGGGATGTAGAATGAAAAATCGATTAAGTACATATAAACAGACAACAATAAAATCTCATTAAGGTGTTGATAAAATGCAACTGCAATTAGCATCACATAATTTTCTTCAGACATTAAATTTGTTCATTATTCAACACGTCTATAAAATGCAAAGCATGAATTCCTTTCAAATAGCGAATTGAATTTATGCGCGTGCAACAATAAAAACAACCGCCTTTATTACTATTATTATCTGCATCGTAAATATTTAATTAAAATACTAAACATCAATTACGCTTCATTCCAAAGAATTCATTCAACGAATAATGTGTACTTACCTAACATTTTTACAACGCGAACAAGTACTTCTCCAATTTTCATGCGTATGTCGCTATCTTTCCTCGAAAATTCGGAATACTCTTCAGCGAGAACTTTTATAACGGTTTCGGGAAAGACATCCGCCATTGTAGCTAAACCCCCAATAGCATTTAAATAAATAAATGTATCTTCGTCTTTTAGATTTTGCTGTAAAACTCAATTGATAAATTGATTATTTCATCAGTGAATACCATTAATTACCTGAAATATGTTCAGAATGTACAGTTGTCGATCGAGAGCAGTTTTATCTTTTCTTTCGATTAATTTCGCCAAAGCCATTAAACCGTGCGCCCTTATTGGGAGTAAAGGATTACAAACATCATCAAGAGCTTTATCAACTTCGGTTTGAGTATTTTTACTTTTATAACTGGTTTGATCTGTAAACTTTAACAGCATCGTTTCTATTAAAGAACTCAACTCCTCGTTTTTGCATTCCCTCATTATTTTCCGTAACGGTTCGACCAAATCCTTGTATTGATTCGCCGTTTCTCTCGTCACATTTTCAATAAGTACTTGTAGAAGCATTACTATTAAAAACAAAGTTTGAAAACTTTCAGATTCAAACTCTTTTGTTAGGTGCGCTTTATCAACAATGCTTTTTGATAGCATCGCTTCAATATAGGAAATGAGAAGTGAAGGGTTATCGTTTATGTATTCTTGTACGTTTGCGTTTTCAGACAACACCGACAACAACTTGTACACAATCATTTTGCGGTCGGAGGCTTCATCCAACACAACTTCATCTTCTAAAAGCAATAGATCTCCTTTACTTAAATTTCCGTCGAAGTATTTGCTCGTATTGCACAAGCAGTTAATTAAATACGCAAATAATACAACACACATATGATCATCTCGCATTAAATGAATCAACGCGTCCGCTTTGACGGACGATCGTAACCATAACAAGAATAATCGCACTTAACCACCAAGTCATTTTCTTCAACGATAAGTGCAATGTCGTTTCTAATCTTTGGGCAGCCATTGTGTTCTAAATCGAACACAAAGGTATCAAAAACTGCAAACTTTTCCTCTGCATTATTTAATCGTCGCAAAAACCGCAATAAAATCACTTTAACATCATTAATCAATGTGTTAAAATTGCTCGAATTATAGCTAACGGTGTATACACGAAATATAACATTAATAATACTGTCTAAAACGCGCGTTTCAATCAAAGGTATTTTAAAACTTTGTTCGGTAAGTAAAACTTTCAAAATTCTAATGGTTTGGGACACGCTTTCGCAAACTTTTTCGCCATCGTTAAAACTAAGTTCTTCGTTTATGAAACGATCGAGCGGTTTTAACAAAGGTTGTATAAAAACTTGTTGACACAATGATTGGTCTTGTCGAAATAGTAACGACGTGCACAACGCAAAAAGTCTTTCAAACGGTTTGACACTTTCGCCGTTGTTACTTCTTGCAAGTAAAAGATTGTTGAGTTGTCCGCACACTTCATTGCGAAAACTTGGCATTTTTCTAGTTTCCATTATTATTTTTCCGATGACGTCTAATATTTTCCAAGATTTGGCGCTATCGTCCGCGTCATCTATTCCAGCAGCGTCTAACATAGCCCAAGCGACGTGCTCAATTCCTTTTGGTGAAAGAATAAGGTGTGTTAAGTTAAGCGAAACGGCCCTCTTCAACCATAAGTGAGACGAATGAGAACCGATCAACATCATTGTTTCTCTGATGTAAGTAATCGTATTTACAGAACTTTTCATATTATCCAACAGTGGCTTAAATACGTCTCTATTGTTGATTAACACATCATAAATTTCTTGGGTCATCGTGAACCCATTTGCATCAGGTAAATTCGATGGTTGCTTAACGGGGCAGTACACGATCTGATACAACGCCGAGAGTACATATTTTAGATTTAAAGGCAAAACAACAGTCCTGAGATTGTGAAATTTCAAGCACAACAGTATTCCGTAAGTGGTTGCTGAAAGTCTTCGATATTGTGAGAAAACATCAACCTTCTCTACGGTGCGCATTTTTAAATAATGCGGCAAATTTGGAAGCAAATTGGAAGAAATTCCGATTCCAATAACGTTACGGAGAATATTTTTTAAATCTTTCGATTCTTTTACGCTTAATGCATTTTTAAACCTTCATCGTTTAAAACATGCCCTAATTTAAATAAGCAATCAAAATTAAATGTGATGTATTTCCATAGTGTACTATCTTCCGAATTAAATCTTTTTATTTCCTTCAGTTCCACACTTTCACACCAACATAATTCTTCGATGGCAGTACTGATATTACGTTCGAAGAGTTGGTTGATGTCGCCGATGTAATCTATAAATAAAGAAGATTGAGGTTTAGAACTTAGAACTTTAGTCTGTAATAACTTTTATTCAATATAAATAATAAACAGTTTTGGGGTAAATCTCTCACTTCTATTAGATACTTGGGAGTCCTTCGGGTACTTTCAAATAACGTACAATATTTTTTTTATAGTAGGTTCCGTTAAGTCTTGCGTGTGAAGTCACGTTAAGTCAGTTTTGTCACAACTTTTAGTTTGGCAAACGTTTCAACATAACATAAAAAATTTGCCAACACTATTGCAGCAACGAAACCCTTCAATAAGTTTTTGTCAAAAAAATTTTAAAAAACGGTTGAAAAGACAACAATCAAACTTAATCAAATTACCAAAGTTGTTGTCCAAGACCTGAACAATAGATAAAAAATAGTGCAACTTTAAAAAGATATTGTCAGAATACCGGAACGATAGACGAAAAATGTCAAACTTTTCATATTTCATTTATTTAGGAACAGCACCCATCAAATGCCAGAAACATCTCAGTCATTCATCATGTACAATATAAAACAAAAGGTAATGAGACACTAGTGTAAAGTGTAAATGCTGGATTCGTCAAGTACAGCAAGGTTTAGTAATCTCTCCAGCCTGACCAACACTGACCGGTGAAAACCATATAGCGTTCAAAAAAATTTGGTGAATCCGGTGACTCGTAACTAGGACAAAATATAGTGTTACTAATACACTAAAATCAAAAGAAGTATGAGTTATTTAAAACTACGATGTCAGTTAGGGGAGGATAGATAGCGAACTATCAATATGTATTCCAAAATCTTTGACCACTTGTTCGTTTCTCAGTAATTCAATATTATAAGAATATAAAAATATTGGTTTTCTTATCCTGAAATGAATAATGTGTTATTTGTTCAAATTAATATCCATTGAATTAGTATGACACCATTTAAAAACACTATTAAAACCAGATTGTAGGACCTAGTTCCGACTGCCATGAATTGCACTTAAAATCTTCAACTCATCAGCCTGTAAAGAACAAGCATGGGCTATGGAGAGTGTCACTTATATATTTAATAAAAATTGAAAACAAAAAGGGTCTAGATGAGAACCGTATGGGACACTTGAGGGAACTGGTATAAGGAAAGAGCTCATCATATTGTATCCGCCCTCTTAGATATGACTGGGATCAGACCAGAGGAGATCCCGACATCCCCTAAGAGGTTACAGTTTCTCAAATTTTTAGGCCTTCTTTGGAGTTCCAAAGAATAATAAGAATAAGGAGTTTCTAGCATCAATTCCGTAGGAGAAAAATTTATCAAGCTAAATGATGAGGAATATTCTAGGAAATGCTTTTATAAGTTCATATAAATAGCTTCCACTAGATGACCAGTCTACAAAGCATTGGTTATCTATAATAATTTCTTAAGCTGATGATTTCCATATGTACAATTAAAACAATAATAATTTCTATTTCACAAGCTAGTATTGGTGGAAATTAAATGTTTCCTAAGCTTGCTTACATATAATTAATGCTATCATACACATTAATTGATAGCTGACTAACTCCAAAGTAAATACTCGTTCGTCCACAAATAGAATTTGAATCTTTTTCTTCTCGTTTCGCGCCGGATGCATTAACCAACTAAACTATCGAGAACTTCGAACATCTTAAGAACGATTTAGAAATACTTGAGGAAAGTCACCAGACCAAAATTCCAATTGGGTTTGAGTTTTTCTAGCTTCCTAAGGACCCAAGTGTAATCAATATCAACCGTTTGAAGTACTATAACAGATTTAGATACTAGAACTGTATAACTATTAGAAGTATTAGAGTAAATAGTTACCAAATAGTCTAGAAAGGACTTGGCAACTTCCATTTTTTTTAGTTGAGAAATACCATCCACAGCGACTAAATCCTGAATACCAAATGATTCTCCACCAATATTTACCAAAAAAACCAGAAATATTTAAGGTACAATTTCAGATTTTTACGTGCGCTATGCTAGAGTAAAAGTGTTGTCTAAATTGGTAAATTAAAAGAGTATATTTAGATCTCAATCTACAATAATTAGATGGGCGACTTACATTTTTTGTGGTTTTAATTTCTTAAAAGTCAAAAGAGCGATATGATGACAACTTTGGTTTATATGTAGTAACTGATGTAAGAGATTAATAGCCGTAGTAGAATGTCAGTACAGCAGTTGTTCGACCAACAAACTTGGGATTGAACTGAGATATGAAAGTGTAATCATTTTTTTTAAATATACTGCTTAACAGAATGCTTAAAAAAATGGGGTATAACAGGCACATTGACTTTCATTGTGGAAAAGTAATGGTAGGAGTCTATTTGTAGAGACTAACTCAAGAAAATACTGTAATGACAAAATACCAAAGTCGATGGAATTCGACACCTCCAAACATGGAAGCACATCGCCGAGATCATTTAAAATTGTGTTACAATTTGTTAAATTCAAGAAATTTAATTCAAGTATTAACGATTCCATAGCTCAACTTAGCACATTAGTGAATCTTTTAAAAATATGCACTGCAGTTGAAGTCACCAAAAATTAATGCTTTGGATGATGAGTAATTTAGCACCATTTCCTCAAAAAAATTTCCACATGCAACAGATTCAGGGGGGAATGTAATACGAGACCAAGAGGCAGTTCAAGTTCAGTTTTCCTGCGCTAATTTAACCCTATATCGCCCCAAGCGATGACGAAGAAATGAGGGCGGAGGTCAGAACGTGAGAAGCCATGGCAGTCAAATACCCTTTACCTGTCCATTTGGAAGAGGTAGAACAGTTTTGTATCACATCTAACCATATCACAGAAAACCCCAAATAATTCTGAATTTAAAATAGAGTCGTCCAGTAAAGCCTCTGTAAGGACTATAATGTCATTATTATTGGTAATCACAGATGCCAGTTGTTTAAAAATGTGTTCATTGCAGGAGTAACGTGTAACCCGAATGAAATCAGAAAATAATATTGAAAAGGGAAATGTTCATATTCGGATGTATGTGTAACCCAAGGGAAAGTTTATGATACAGTTGAGTATTACTAAAGATAAAACTATTGTGATGCATAATGACCAACCCGGAAGGCACTGTGAATAAAATCAGGTTAGTATTTTTAGACATGTTTGCAGTTTTATGAAATAAAGTTTTAAATTCAGAAAAAAACTACAACATGGTCAGATTTATTGAAGTCATTAGTAAGAAGTTCAAACTCTTTTAATATACAGTTAATAGGTACAGAACAATTATGACAGATCTCGATCAGACGAAAGATAATCAAACTTTAAAAAAAGATATTGTCAAATTACCGAAACAACATACAAAAAATATCCATTTTTAAAAAATATCAAACTACAAGAATGACAGACCAAAGGTACAGAAAGAACATAGAACAACAAAGTTATTGTCTAATTACAAGAACGACAAACAAAAAATGTGTAACTTAAAAGTGACAGACAAAAAATCAATAGTCAAACTTAAACGATGATTGTCAAATTGTCAAACAGACCGAAAATAGTCAAACTATAAAGTGATGGTCAAATTATCGACGCCAGATGAAAAATACTCAAAAACAATGATTTTCAAATTATCGGATCGACAGATAAATAGAAAATGATAGTAAAAAATAGTCAAACTTAAAAAGTTATTATTTTTTATAGTCCTCATTTAATTGAGCCTTCTAGCAGAAGTAGGCATAGGAATTTACCGCGTATAGGCTTTTTCAAGGCATCTAAAAGTCTACAAACGGCGGTAGAATAAGAAACTAGGTTTTCATGAACTTGTAAATTTCTAGGCCCACTACTGCTAGAAAGCTCAATTAAAACTCCTAAAAATAATCAAAAGTAAAAGAGTTAATATTAAAATTAAAAACTTATTGTCAAATTACCTTGATGGCGTCACAAAGATAGTCAAATTTCAAAATTGTACTGTCAAATTACTAAAAGCACAAACAAAAATAATTAAATTACATACAAAAAATGTCCTAATTATAATGGAATAGTCTAATTACCGGAACGACAACTAAAAAATAGTCAATCTTGACAGACCAAAGATAGTCAAACTTAAAAAGAAATGGCCAAATTACCACAATGACAATGGAAAAATAATAAAGCTTAAAAAGATCATAGCCAAATTACCAGAACAATGACCAAAAAAATGTCATATTTAAGAAAGTTATTGAAAAAAAAACTACATACGAAAAATAGCTTGAAAAGAATTGTCAAATTTACGGAAGAACAGACAAAAAGTAGGCAAACTTAAAAGTGATTGTCAGATTATCAAAACGTCAAACGAAAAACAGCTAAACTTAAAAGTGAATGGTAATTGCCGAAACGGCAGAAGCCCAATTAAAAAGTAATAAGCAGATTATAGGAAGGACAGGTGAAAACTAGTCAAACATAAAAGGGAAATGACAAATTACCATTAAAACAATAGAAACACATTTAAAATGTTATTGTTAAAAGTTATTGCCAGATTAGCAAAGAGACAGATGAGAAATAGTTTAAAAAGTAAAACAGTGAAACTTCAAAAGTTATTGACAAATTACCTGAACGACAGACAAAAACAAGTCAAACTTAAGAACATTTCCCAATTACCAAAACAACAGACGAAGAACGAAAAAGGGTATTGTCAAACTACCGAAATGACAGACACAAAATAGTCAAATTTAGAAAACACTAGTCGAATTACCGAAATAGCAGACGAAAAATAATCAAACTTAAAAAAGTTACTAAACTTCTTGCTAGGAAAGAAGATCTCTGCGTCATAAGTATGCGCATATGAATTAATATTAGAAACTTCTGAGTCAATTTAAACATTTACTATTTAGTTACTGGTTTAAGTAGAAAGTTACTAAAACAGTGTTGGCAAGATATGTGATAATCAACCTTAAAAGGTAACAAGTGACAGCAATTAATAACCTAAAATACAGAATGAGGCATCATATAATGAATATACAGCGACCGACATTTGACAGAACGTCAACTTAAATGACATTGAAGTCAATCGAGTAACTTTATTCATAGGTAACGCTTATAGTAAATCTTCCCTCTTTATTTTACACATATCTATGTCTTACTCATACAACGATTGGTAAACATGGTGCCACCAAAGAAGATACTTGCGTCATTATTTTCCGATGTACGAAATAACGTATCGATCATTGTATGAATAAGACATAGATATGTGTTAAATAAAGAGAGAAAATGTATTATATGCGTTATGAATAAAGTTACTCAATTGACTTCAATTTCATTTAAGTTGACGTTCTGTCAAATGTCGGTCGCTCGTCATTCTTGGTTCATTCTGTATTTTTGGTTATAAATTGCTGTCAATCGTTACTTTTTAAGGTTAGTATTTCAACTGATAACCACATATCTTGCCAACACTGTTTTAGTTACTTTCTAATTCTAACTAGTAACTAAATAGTAAATAATCAAATTGACTCAGAAGTTTTTAATATTGATTCATGCTTATACTTATGACGCAGGGATCTTTTTTCCTGGCAAGAAGTATACCTACGTTATTTCGTACATCAGAAAATAATGACGCAAGTATTTTCCTTGATGGCACCATGTTTATCAAATTACCGAAAAAAAACAGAGAATATACAGGGTGTTAATTAAGTACTTCTACAAACTTTAAAAGGTAAATGCTTGACTAATTTTAAGATAAAAAGTTCATATAAACATGGGTCCGCAACGGCTTGGTTTATAAGATAAAAACTATTTTATTTAGTTTTTGCTTAAATTTTTGCTGCTTTTAGCGACAATTACTAAGAGTAAAGTAAAGGTGGAAAATAACGACCATGCGGGTAATAGCGTCCAGCGGAATTTTTAAACTTGGCGCATATTTTAATTAATTTGGTGGGGTTACGCCATCTCTACGGGAGTAGTTCAAGACCCACTCCAAGTTGCATGAATGGCAACTGTATGCTATTCCGCCAAAAGTGTTTGACAAGTGTGACAAGTAATATTTGTGAGAAATTGAAGGTAAATATTTTAGTTGTAAGTAAATGTACAGATACAGAAATTAGATCATTGGGTTGCAAAATTCTTCTAGTTTTGCGTATATATTTTGCTTGCTATTTTCCGCAAAAATAAAAGAACTGTTTGTTCTAATTTGTTAAGGTTAGTTTTCGGGTAATCTCGGCCAGTATTCTGCGGGTAATGATGGCCGGCCGTCAATACCCAACATTACTTTAACTTAATATTCAGATAAAATTGTATCTGTTTTCATTAATAGATGTCAATAAAATATATCCGAAAAACGCAAAAGGCCTCATGGAATTCCAAAACATTGACAACTGCATTAAATGCCATCCTTGAAGGTAGAAGTGTAAGAGAAGTATCCAGATCTTATGGAATTCCCAGAAGTACACTGCAAGGTAGTTCAAAACTGGTAACCACTCTAGACCTGCAATGGGAAGGAAGAAGAGGACCTTCTTCCGAAGCGGATTGTTAAACTATCTAAATTATTTTATGGAGTATCACCAACCAAAATTCAACGATGTGCTTTTACTTTTTTTTACGCTAAACACTACAATTTGAAAAATCAATTTTGTCTTGATTCTCGGAGTGCTGGGAAATCATGGCTGAGATGTTTGAGTTGACTCTAGTACTGGAGAAGACCATGTCTACAGTCATCAACAAAAACAAGTGTCACTTAATAAATTATTCACTTTACCTGGACCTTCAGGAATAGAAACCTCAAAGAAAAACAGGACACTCGGAAGCTACATTCTGAAATATTTACTTCTACACCAATGAAAGAGACTTTAGAAGAGAAAGAACGAAAACAAAAGAAGAAAATGACCAAAAAACAACTACTGGAAAACACAGGTACCACGCCATAAATATTTCAAGAAAAGAAAACTGAAGATCAACCGAAAAAGAGAGTAAACCCCAAAAAGGAAGATAGAATAAAAGTTATTTTAAAAGACAAGGAAAATGACAGCCCATCGTCAGAAGATAACGATTCAGGTGAGGACCAAGAAGTAGATGCCGACATATGCATCATATGTGGAGATAAAGGAAAACATATGAAAATGTAGTTGCAGTGCTCCTCATGTGAACAATGGGCTTATAAAGCCTGTGTAAATTTTGAACGAGGCTGCTTTATTTGTGATTTTTGCTCATAATGTGTGCAATGACGGTCACTGTCGTAATTACCCAACTGTGACGGGTAATGGTGGCCACTTAACAGTTATACTGACAATTTTGTGCTCGTTATAATAGAAACTAAAATAACTTTACATAATAAATGCTTTGTTTAGTATTCTGTTTACTATTGATTTACCTTCATGTTGTCGATTCAACACAAAAATTAAAAATATTAACACCAAAAACGCTTAGAGGGCCCTCATTCCCCACTTTATCCTACGTTTTCTATGTAAAATTGAATGGAGAATGGGTCTGCCTAGTCAAAAATGACATACAATGCGACACAAAAAGTTATAGTTAATTAAATTCTTGGGAACCTGCCATATGCAACAGCCAAATTGGTCCTACCTGACACTATATATTTTCTGGGAACAACAGACCAAAATAGTCAAATTAAAAAAAAGTAATCGTCACGAAAAGACAGATGAAAAATAAACATGTAAGGTGGTAGTAGAATTACCGAAACAGAGACGAAAAATAGTCAAATTTAAAAAGTTACTGTCAAGTTGCCGGAACAGCAGACGAAGCAATTCGTGTTGAACCACCGCAACGACAAACGAAAAATAGTCAAAACTTAAAAATTAATTGTCACTTAACGGAAAGGCAGAGCAAAAAACCGTCAAATTTACTCTCAAAAGTTATTTTTAGATTGCACAAAATAGGCAAATACAATAAAGTAATTATCAAATTACCGGAATGACAAATGAAAAATAAACATGTACAGAAGTAGTCGAATTTCCGGAACAGTAGATGAAAAAGAGTCAAACTTAAAAAAGCTATTGTCAAATTAGCGCAACGACAGAAAAAAACAGTCAAACTTTAAAAAAATAGGATTATCGGAACGACAGACAAAAATCATTTAAATAAAAAATATTGTCAAATTATTGGAGCGACAGACGATAAATGGTCAAACTTAAAACAGTTATTGTCAAATAATGATTATTATCAGACCAAAAGTAATCACAATTTAAAAACATTACCGGAACGACATGAAAAATACTTACGGTTAACATAGTTATATTGTCATTATTGGAACGATAGACAAAAATATCCAAATTTAAAAGTTTACTGTCAAATTAGCTCAACAACTGACACAGTTTAAAAAAGATTACTGTAGTTACGTAGCAGAAATACAGATAAAATATAATCTAAAAAAATTCGAAAATTGCTGTAAAATGTAAATGACACTGTAGCGGAACGATAAAAAAGGAATGACAGACGAGTCAGGCTGTTATTGTTATATTATTAGAACATCAAATGAAAAATAGTCTGTCGCCGTTTTTCACAAGTTTTCAGTTTGACTATTTTTGTTTGTCGTTGCATTATTTTTTCAAAAATTACTTTTTTTACATCATGAATTTTGTTTCAGTTTTTCAAATATATACATCTTTAAAAACTTGTTATAATTTTTCTTTGTAGTAACGAGTTCTTTGAACACCCGCAAGAGTTCAGAATACAAAGCTGTATAAAGTTATACAAGTCACCCACATATTCGTAATACTTTGATATTTTTTATAAGAGTTAATACAAATGAATTTTAACATTGTAATAAAATAAATATACCTTATGTATTGTACTCAAATAATGCAATGTAATATTTTTACCTAACTGCACTTACATTGTTACGCCACTGTAATTGAATATTTAAATAAAAAAAATATTGTCAAATTATTGGAGCGACAGACGATAAATGGTCAAACTTAAAACAGTTATTGTCAAAAATGATTATTATCAGACCAAAAGTAATCACAATTTAAAAACATTACCGGAACGACATGAAAATACTTACGGTTAACATAGTTATATTGTCATTATTGGAACGATAGACAAAAATATCCAAATTTAAAAGTTTACTGTCAAATTAGCTCAACAACTGACACAGTTTAAAAAAAGATTACTGTAGTTACGTAGCAGAAATACAGATAAAATATAATCTAAAAAATTCGAAAATTGCTGTAAAATGTAAATGACACTGTAGCGGAACGATAAAAAAGGAATGACAGACGAGTCAGGCTGTTATTGTTATATTATTAGAACATCAAATGAAAAATAGTCTGTCGCCGTTTTTCACAAGTTTTCAGTTTGACTATTTTTGTTTGTCGTTGCATTATTTTTTTCAAAATTACTTTTTTACATCATGAATTTTGTTTCAGTTTTTCAAATATATACATCTTTAAAAAACTTGTTATAATTTTTCTTTGTAGTAACGAGTTCTTTGAACACCCGCAAGAGTTCAGAATACAAAGCTGTATAAAGTTATACAAGTCACCCACATATTCGTAATACTTTTGATATTTTTTATAAGAGTTAATACAAATGAATTTTAACATTGTAATAAAAATAAATATACCTTATGTATTGTACTCAAATAATGCAATGTAATATTTTTACCTAACTGCACTTACATTGTTACGCCACTGTAATTGAATAGTAACATTTTATTGTAAGAGAGGGCGCCACTATAGTACAACAAAACCATAATAAAAATGTCAGTAAGTTAGGTTATAAGAAAATCGGAAGAATAACATTTTAAATTTCTTACCCACTGGATTATCTGCGTTTAATGTGAACAAACATTTTAAAATTTCACTTTTATTTAAAGGTTTTTGACTCATAATTCGAATAAAATCTTCACACTCACTTCTCATTGCTTGTACTTGAATGCATGGGTGGGGAGTGTGGGGTAAAAAATACGTAAATAATATTATGACCATTGAATTAATGTTATCGTGCCTTTTAAACATTCACGCACTTGAGTTACATGCAATTACTTTCAACAAACTTTATTATCACTCAATAATTAGATTTAAACTGATGTATAAAAATCTTGTAAATGTACCTAAAGCCGTTCCACATAAATACAAAGTATCACATAAAATTAAAATTGTTTAATTTACATATTATAATCGATAAGTAGTTATAACAAAAGAATTGTCTGCATAATTAATATCCTCCTCGTAAAGCTAATACTAAATGCAGCACAGATCCGCCTTGAACTTTATAATCTTGCGCCGTCTTTTCATCATTCCTAGAAAGACACGAGTATTACAAATCGATAACTTAAAAACCATAACACAAAAGTTGCTACATCGAATCAATCAAAAAATAACTAACTATCTGCAAAAGCTCACATTTGTTTTCCAGAGAATATTAACCGTTGCTGTTGAGGTGGAATACCTTCTTTTTCTTCTACACGTTCTTTTATTCGTTCCACTTTATCTGTAGGTTCTATATCAATTTCAATTTCTTTACCAGTTAAAGTCTAAAACAAGTAGGAATTAAAAATAGTGACAATTTAACCTAAAATACAAACTAACCTTTACTTTAATCAACATTTTTACTAATATATTGTAACCCACCTTCTCGTAAACGTCTTGAAAATTACGTTAAAAAGAATTGCAATAAACAATTAGTGTAAACTTTTTTTCATCAAACGAATAAGCAATGGATTTACCGGCTGTAATGCGGCATTGCCAAACGTACTTTGTACGAGTGAATCATTTGTATCGACAAAGTTGCCATTTCGAAATATTTCTCTAAATCCCAGTAATAATTGTTAGTCTTATTTATTTTATATTTTATTTGCAAATTTAAAGTAATTGTACTGATTTATTAACTTATAACTAACTCTCGGAAACAATAAGAGATTGAAAGTCGGTTAAATAAAACTAAAGTTACGCATTTGAGGAGATAATGAACTTATTTATGGTTACCGTACAATTTAAATATTTTAGTTTTTGAGATAATTAAAATAATATATTTTTTAACTTTTTTTGAGGAGATATTAGCACATTTTCATTGACACATTTTTAGCTCTACTGTGTTATCCAATTTTTCATGCAACTTTTCGTTTTTCAGCAATTTTTTTAAATAAACGAAAAATTATTTTTACAACGTATTTAAATTTTTTCTTTGATTCTGGAATTCAGTGATGTGTTATAGTTTATGTTTTTGATATGTTTCAGATGAGAAAATTTCCAATGCATGTTTCTGGAACTCTAACTGATAGCATTGCTGACAGGTATTCTTGGACAACTCTGGTATATTTTATTTGGAGGTGATACAAAACATAATTTTATAGTAATTTTACAGTTATCTAATATTTCTAAAATTAATTTTAAGCGTAGGTTTTGAAGTTTAACAATGAATATGAATTTTCTCATCTGAAACATATTAAAAACTTAAAGTGTAATATATCGCTAAATTCAGAATCAAAAGAGAATTTAAATATTTAAAAATAATATTTAATAATGGTGGTTGCTAAAAACAACACATTCTATCAAAAATTGGATTACGCCATTAAGTAGAGCTAGAAAAGTGTCAATAAAAATCGGATGTTCTTTTTTTATTTTAATCGTTTATTATAATTACATTGCACATTTCAATAAATTAGAGATATACATGCCCCTGGTAGATAAATAATTACAATATAAAAATATAAAATATAAAATTTATTAAATATCAATAAAATAAATTTACAACAAAATATTTATAAACGATACACTACATTGACAACTGCAGCGGATTCATTTATAGTGGGAGTTTATTAAAAAGTCTTATCTCTAAAAGTTTTTGCCAGTCACACACAATCTGTGAGATGGGATAGCTAAGTCATCTTTATGTCTAGTATCATATACATGTCCCGATCCTAATAGGTTAGTAAATAAGTACATATGTTTGTTTTTACGTACATTAGTGAGTGAAAAAGTCATAATTGAGTACTTACGGAGGAAGTCAACGCAACTTTCAAAATGATCTATCTTAGCAATAGAGTGTGGATGGCTTTTTTGTTGTTTAAATATTCTATTGATATTGACTTTGGATGTGCTACACCAGGCTAACAGACAGTACGTCATGTGGCTGTGAAATAGAGAATGGTAAGCATAATTATGGAACCGCTTTCGTCGACATAATTACTAATTTTGCTTATGGCATAAATACTGTTAGATTATTTTTTTTCTAAAATGTCTTTATGATCATCCCAAGTCAATGATTAGTCTAGCGTTACTCCGAGGAATTTTGATTTTGATTTCGTGATACTTTTACCAAAGCCAAATTCTAAAAAACTTGTTTCATCCACATTTAGCTTGAGTTTGTTTGCGTTGAACCAAGTTTCCGCTTTATTCAGTTGCTTTTTATAATATCAAGACACGATTTGTGGTTGTTAGTATTATCAATAATGGTTGTATCATCTGCCAATAATACCGTATGAGATTCTAAACTTGGGCAAAGATCATTTATATAGTTTAGAAATAGGATAGGTCCTAGAACACTACCATGAGACACACCTGTATTAAACACTTCCTTAGAACTATCTCGAGTTTATAACTTACATACTGACATCTATCTTTTAAGTAGCCTTTGAAATATTCTAACACAATACCTCGAATACCATAGTGTTCAAGTTTTTCTATTAGTATGTAGTGTGACACAGATTCAAATGCTTTACTAAGGTCGATAAACCCAGCTACAGGAACCTTATCTTCCAATGCCTGTGTTACAATGCTAATAACTTTCAGTACAGCATGTGTTGTGTTTTTCCTTTTAAGGAATCCAAATTGGTTTTTGTGTAATATTTTGTATTTTTTTAAAGTGGCTTAATAGTTGCGCCGCAACTACTTTTCCAAAAATTTTTGAAAATATCGGAGATACGGCAATAGGTCGGTAATTCCTTACTTTATTTACATCACTCGATTTACATATAGGAATTAGTTTTTGATAACTTTAAGTCTTCTGGAAATATACCTGACGCAAATGACAGATTTATAATGAAAATTAATGGTTTAAGAATTAAATTAGAATGCTTTTTAATTAAATTTGAGGTAATTTCATGAGTGTCATTTGTTGTGTTTGATTTTAAATTTTTGATTATGGAATTTTTGATATCTGTTCAAATATAGTAAAGTTCAGAAAATAGTAAAAAATAAAAATCAAAAATTAAAATATTTTTCATTTATCCAAAAAACTAAAGAAGATATTTGAGTTCTACAAAAACTGTAAATACACTGCTTCAAATGGGCAACTTTTGTTCCATTTAACCGACCTTCAAACTCTTCGTTTCCGAGATCCCCGTAGTGAGAATTCTTATCCCAGGTAGCAGAATACGTTACAATTACGTGAAAACGACGTCAAAATTTACGTAATTTTACGTGCTGGGTACGTGTTAATGTCACAGACCATCAACGTAATAATCGACGTAATGCACACGTATAACTTTACGTAATTTGCACGTATAAGTTTACGTAATTTGCACTTATAAGTTTACGTAATTTCCACGTATAAGTTTACGTTATATCCACGTATAAATTTACGTTATTTGACGTAAATATACGTCAGTTATATGTACGAAAATGTACTTATTTAAGCTACTTTGTGAGCCTCTTCGAAAATTATAAATTACAGAAGATTACGTCTATTATTAAAACTGCAGACTTGAAGAACTGCAGTTAAAAACAAGCTTCAAATTATATGAAAACATAATGGTGTATGTATATTAAAATGTATAACTACATGATAAATGTCATTCAAATCATAGTAACATTTTACATCAACATCATTATTACTGATACTATAGACGTTCTTAACTAATAATTTATAATCCTACGGAAATTTCTTATTATTTTTTCATTAAATTTAAATAAAAAACAAACTGAAAATAGTACATATATTTATTAATTAATAAATTGTTTATTAAATATAGATATTTAACATGCAATGGATGGCGTTAATATATCAAATGTGTGAAAAATAGGAAAAATTACATAGTTTTTTTTTTGTTTGTATTAATGGTATGCGCATACATTTTGCTAAAATATCATTAATATTAAATTTTTGATGTTCTTTTACTTAAATAATTGACTACATATATACATAGTTCCTTAGATTCTATTGGGTAATTATAAAATGATGTGTAATTAGTTGGTTAGATTTATTTAAAAATAAGTAATAATCAGTCAACCATGTTTAGTTTTTTGATTTAATTTAAAATTTATTGCTTGTAGACGATTTTTAAATCAAAATTATTTCTAATTTTATTTTGTAAACATTTTCTAAACAAAATTTTGATTCGATAATTTATCGAGCTATGGTGTTTAATTAGCGATACCTTCAAATATATTCTTTAAAGAAAAAATTAAGTAAGCAACGTAAATTACCTATTTTCTAAAACGTGCTTAGTGTAATGATTCATTCTACAGTCCTTCTATAAGATAACCCCTGCTGAGACTACTTGCTGTTAGAATTGTAAATGATACCCTTTCACAATGTGCAAACTTTTGTTTACAGAAATTGTGGTATCCAAGTTTTAAATTTCATGAGTGTACCTGAGAGAAATTGTTTGTATTACTATTATCAGCACCTTTTTTTGTTAGAGTCTATATAAGAATTAAAATTAATTGTATCTTCAATATTGGTGTCGACAGTACTAGTTATGTTAATATTATCAATATCAACTGAATCCGTCTTTGTTATTTTATTAGCTCGGCGATAAAGTTGTCTATTCGACACTATTGTTTTTATTTTTCTTTTGGTATTCGACATATTCGTTAAAAATAATATTTTGTTTATTCTAAATCTAAAAGCAACGTTTATAATATAATTACTTACACACTAAATAGTATTACTAACGTCTATCGATTTTTGGTTTCATGCGTTGAGGCGCGTGTTTCAACCACTCTTTGATGGCTGACAGAAGAATAGTTTCAGGAGTGTTTGGATCCGTTATCCAAACAGCATCTAAAGAAATAAAGCGGTGTCAATAAATCATATTTTCTAGTATAAAGAAAACTATTAATTTCTATTATATTGTAAAAGTTTAAGGATACATATAAAAAGAAACCTTAAATGAATTTAATCATAATTTGTTTCATGTTTATTACAATTAAATCAGTGATGAATGATACTAATCATAATAAGATAATAATAATAAGAAGAATAATATACTCACTTATGATCACAGTTTTTAACACCAATTCAGCAAAGGGTTTTTTTCCTTGCCTCTTTCCAAAATAACTAAACTTGCTTGCTAGATCATTTGAAAATATCCTCTTTAACATCGAAACCACCTTGCAACTTGCACGACCTCCTATATGAAAAGTATATACTCTGGAAACAAAATGCAAACAAAAACAGGAATTAAAGAGAAAATACAGTTGATACAGCATGCGAAAAAATGGAAAAGTCAAAGCTTAACCCTTATATTAAATAATTTCCCTACAATATGACTCAGTTCATTGAATTATCATTGAACTATATTAGAGTTTTCCTGTATCTGGCTTATTAAGAGCAATGAATACTCCAATAGAAATAGGAAAAATCTGTCAAAAAATACAAAGAGTTTAATCTGTAGGCAAACAAAAACACAGTACTTCATCCATCGCAACAGCAGCTGAGTTGTATCCCGGTCAACAATTTTAGATAAGAAATTGTTGTATGTACTCACTCACTCTTTCGATATCATTTAATCGTCATAACCACATTGTCAAAATTTATCGTAGCATGTAAATCTCGCTTAAAGAAAACTCTTCCTGTTAGAAGTTGCTAAGCAAGGTAGTTAACAGGAAGATAAAGTTATTTGGAAATTGAGAATCCGGGCCAAAATGAATGAATCAAGTAACAACTAAACTGTAATGAATACATTAATTAAGGTTGGATTTAGTTACTGCTGTAACCACCAACAGAAAATATCTATCGCCATAAGTATTATTATCAGCAAAAAACTACCACATTCTAATTTAACAAAATATTTTTATACTTACATGATCATTTACACACCACACTGCACAAATTGCCGTTCATACACAAAAATTATCGTTTTAGCAAGAAGTACCAAATTTACGTCAAAGTAAAGACAAAGAACGCAAACTGTAAAGTACACGCAATGTCTGTGCACCCTAGAGCAAACATACCTTCTATGCACGCACTTTACGAGAACAGGTAGTGTACCAGCAACCCTTTCCTTTTCCTCTCTCCTCGAATCGACAATAATCCCTCTCAAAGCATTACTCTTTGAACAAAGACTACCGGATTACCCATTGTCACGCGCACTCGTGTACAGCGGCAAGGGAACTCCACGCTTTTTTTATAGCACCTGCCGTTTTTTAAAACTAAGACAGCAGCGCATAAAAAATAAACGATATAACTAATAACCATTACATTGCCTGCCCCATTTTTATAAGGTTTCATCAACTTATCTGTAGCAGATCCAAATAAACAAAAGTAAAAATAGTATAAGGTTCGTCTTATAATAAGTTATAAATCATAAGTATTAAGAAATAATCAATGTTCAGACAGATAAAAGTTTTTGTAATTAAATTTTTTTAATCGGTGATTGTATTACTTTATTTTTACGTGATAATTAGGTCCCGCTTCGTAAGTGTTCAATTGGTATTTTTGTTACGTTGTTCCTACGTGTCGATTTCGTGTCATTTCGTAAGTGTTATTTTCGGAGTTAAATTACGTGTTAAACAGTCTTCCTCCGTGACACTTACGTCTATGACCAAACTCCACCGAATTTCGACGTGTTCAACACGTGTGTTGCTGCCTGGGATCTTCGACACATTGTGTACATACACCAACAGTTTATCGTCGATCATGTACACTCATGAAATTTAAAACTTAGACACCACAATTTCTGTAAACAAAAGTTTGCACATTGTGAAGCGGGCTTAAGGGTATCATTTACAATTCTAACAGCAGGTAGTCTCAGCAGGGGTTATCTTATAGAAGGACTGTAGAATGAATCATTACACTAAGCACGTTTTAGAAAATAGGTAATTTACGTTGCTTACTTAATTTTTTTCTTTAAAGAATATATTTGAAGGTATCGCTAATTAAACACCATAGCTCGATTAATTATCGAATCAAAATTTTGTTTAGGAAATGTTTACAAAATGACCAATGTAACAACCCTTAGAGCAATATGACTCAAAGGAAGTAAATTAAACAAGCAAGGATATTCTATTGTTATTGAAACTTATTCATAAAGTAAAAGCCATTTCCTTATAATGCTAATGGACAGGATTTTTTTAAGTATTAAGATTACAATAGAGGACTTATAAACTTTCGAAAATATCTAATTATAAATATTTACACTGCAATTGCGCTTTTTCCTTAATAATTTCTTAGCAATAACATACACGTTCTTGGTTTTAAGTTGTCATAAATTTGATATGATATAAATTTGTGTTTCTAATATTACATCACAAACTAATCTTTATTCGCCAAAAAATTGTTGCTTAAGTTGTAAAGCTTCGTACACACCTGAACAACAAACCGAGCAACAAACATAACAACGAACCGAAAGTCAAACAGAACGACAAACGATCTTTTATGATTTCCACAATCCGAACAACAAACGGAACGTTTGTGCTGTTCCCATAATTATTTTCAGTAGTTTTCAGTTCATATATATTTATTATTGAGAAGAGAAAATTGCGGAAAACAAGAAGATAGTGCCAACCAAATTTTTACGCACAAAGAAGAGTAAAAATTATAATTTACTTCGCTTTTTTTTTATTTTGAAATTTCCCGCCCAAATGATGCTAATAGGGACATCATTTTTTCTTGCATTCTTAAACACTGATTAATTTAAAACATTTTTCTTCTGTCAACTCCATAATATTACCTAAAACACAACAAACCCACAAAAGGGAGGACAAAAAATAAATAATTTAATTCTCCCGCATAAGTTTGTTCGCCGTTTTGTTTAGATTCGTCCAAACCTGCAAACGCATTCGCGCGCATTTTCTTTGATGTCGGAGAAAAAACCGACAAGTTGCGGGAACGCCGCAAACCGTTCGTGGAACAATCAGGACTTGCGAATCTGTTCTAAAATTCGTACGTACCGTCCAAATTAATGTTCCGATTGCCGTTCGGTTCGTTGTTCTGTTTGTTCCTCGGTTTGTTGTTCAGGTGTGTACGAAGCTTTACAATAAGCATATTAATATGAACTATATCTTATGAAAGGAGAGTTATGTAACTATAATTAACGACTTAACGTTACGTTAGTAGATTCCATTTACTATTTACACATATTTTCTTGGAACATTCGATAATTAACTATCGGGATATGATGACCCTATACTTCGCAGGTTGTGCGCAACTGGATACAAGCAAATAACTTGGAGCTGTTACCCTGGCCAGCAAAAGCCCAGATTTTAACATTATCGAAAATGTTTGGGCTCGAATACTTGCTGTTATCCGAAGACAACAAGGGCCAAATTTTATACCAGTAAACCGTAATGCACTAATTGCAGCCATTGATACCGCATGGGAAACGATTAATATTAATTATATTGATACCTTGATAGCGTCAATGAGCAGACGCCTCCAAGAATGTATCAATAATAATGGAGGTCACACCCATTATTGATTTCTTATATTTATTTATATAGTAATACCTTTATTTAAAAAAAGTTTTCATTTAATTTTAAACTATAACTTGGTATCTTAATTATAATTATGTAATAAATTCTTGTCAAAAACTAAATATATACGTTGACAATAAGAATTGCCTTAGTTTTTATTTTCACTTTTTATATTAACTACAGAAAAAATGAAACGTCATAAAATATACATTTTGTAAGGACTAAATATTATGAATAGAGAGTTTAATGATTTTTTTTAATAACTTACAATAATTAGTAGGTTAGATTTATTTAAAAATAAGTAATAATCAGTCAACCCAAATAACCATGTTTAGTTTTTGATTTAATTTAAAAGTTATTGCTTGTAGACGTTTTTAAATCAAAATTATTTCTAATTTTATTTTGTAAACATTTCCTAAACAAAATTTTGATTCGATAATTAATCGAGCTATGGTGTTTAATTAGCGATACCTTCAAATATATTCTTTAAAGAAAAAATTAAGTAAGCAACGTAAATTACCTATTTTCTAAAACGTGCTTAGTGTAATGATTCATTCTACAGTCCTTCTATAAGATAACCCCTGCTGAGACTACCTGCTGTTAGAATTGTAAATGATACCCCAATGTGCAAACTTTTGTTTACAGAAATTGTGGTGTCCAAGTTTTAAATTTCATGAGTGTACATGATCGACGATAAACTGTTGAATGATATCGTATGTACAATGTGTCGAAGATAAGAATTCTCACTACGGGGATCTCGGGAACGAAGAGATTGAAGGTCGAGTTCAATGGAACAAAAGTTGCCCATTTGAAGGATGTATTTACAGTTTTGTAGAACTCAAATATCTTCTTTAAAATTGTAAATGATACATAAGCCCGCTTCACAATATGCAAACTTTAGTTTACAGAAATTGTGGTGTCCAAGTTTTAAATTTCATGATTGTACGTACCTACATTTATTATAAATTAAAATTGGTTCTGTGGAATTATTATGTAGAGTTGCTAGATCAACTTTAAAATTCCAATTTTCTTATCTGTAGGGATGGTTCAAGAACTTCTTTGTTTCAGCATGGTTTTCAAACTTTTTTGCGTGCCGGACATTTTTTGAAGGTAAACTTATTATGAATTATATTCAGTAGTAATATCGATGCTTGCCGCAAAAAAATAACCAGAAGCGGACACGGCTAATTCTATGGTATACAAAGCTTAACTAAAAAGTAACTACCTATTTCTATAAGAAATATATTTAATTCAAGCTGTGGAGATTCTGAAACATATCAAAAAGAATTAGATTTTCTTACATTCTTCCATCTTTCAACCTTTGGTTACGGTAAGATTTAAACATCTTTCATATTGAAAATTGATTCAGATGTTTCAACTGGATGGAGGCGCTACATCGGTTGAATGAGTTCTTCAGACTACGTCTTTACTTTTGTTACATGTTTTATGCTACATTTTCAAAGAAACAACTCAAAAATTTTTGCTAACAGCCATTCCACTCGTTTCTTCATAACGTTTCCTAAATAAACTAGGTCCTTAACTTTGACACCCAAATAAATTCTTTTCTTATTCTGGATCATGAGTTTACTTAAATATACTTCTTTAAATAGTTTCTTGACTTTACTTATTTCTAAGAGCAAATCGGTATTTTCTTTGTCGATTAGATTTCTCGACTTCTTCGTCAAAGGATTACTTTAAGTACCATAGTCTGTGAGAAATATCACTGGCGTTAATAGGATGAAGTCGTTAGGTAGGTTAAAATGGGTGTGAGATGATAATTTCTTCAGGGTAACGTAGAAAAAAATTGAAATTATTTGAAATTTGGGGAGCACGATAAAAAAGTTGTCGCCAAATTGCTTTCACCATACACACCACCAACCCACGTTTCGGTGCACTAGGAGGATTGAACCTCCAACTATCCCCTTTGGACATGTTAACACTCCTCGACAAATTGACTTCTGTTTCAGGATTAGACCCATTGTCTGAGTAGATACCTGAAGGTCTTCCTCGTCGAGCGATGAGTCTTTTTAGAGATTGTATAAATGTAAAGTAATTATCTCTAGATAGAACAGCACATCCACGGCATGTAAATAAAATCTCAAAGTTTTAGGAAAAACTGTTGCACCTAAATTAATCTCACAGAGTTGAAAAACTAGTGGGCGTCGACTTGTTTCAAATTCTTTGTACAGATAACACAGTTAGTAATAACTTGTTGAATTGTTTATCTTGTTTTGATAATCCAATATTCATTTCGTATTTTTTGACATCAGAATTTGAATTCAACAATGGATGTTCTTAAGAGAATACGTACTAGTCGTGCGCTACCGCTAAATCATGCACTATAAGTAAGCATTTTAATGTCTCGAATGGTCTTAAAGTACCTATAAAATTGGGCCAAATTCTCAAGTTATCAGTATCAGTTTTGATTGAAATGGGAAGAATAAGAAGTGAAGTAGTGGTAGTAAAATTTTGATTTTTTATTTGTTTCTATTAAAATTTTGTTGTGTTAAATATGCTATAAAATGTACAAAGTTTCAACAATTGGAAGATTATTTTCAAAAACTGGTAAGGATTTTCAATACATTCCTTCATTGTTGACTTTTACGGTTTCTTTTAAATTTCTAGACTGTAAATGTATGAGTGACTCCGATGGTCTTAAAATTCCCAATAAGTTCCAATCAAGTTTTTGGATTGCAACTTATCCATGAGTGTTTATTGTGTACTATCTCCTAGACAATAAATTTCCAGCAACGGCCGCAGCAATAAGTGTTACGTTTAGTTTTAAGTATTTTATGCAGCCAGTTAGGCAACCCATTTTACTTCTTTTTGTTGTAAATAGTTTGTAGTAGAAAACGTAATTTTAGGAAAAGCCACCTATTTCGATAGCAGTCACCTATAAGTTGCGGCAGTAGGTGCTTGTCTGCAAGCTCAAGTTTATTTTATGTCGTTTAATTGTTTTGAGGCCACAGTTCGCCTGTTTGTGATTGGTGTTGTTAATATAGTGTTTTATTATCAAAATGCCTTTTTTCGACGCATTTAAATTTATTTAAAATGAACCAGCTAATATGGATTACGCCGTATCCACTAGCATTTTTGAATATAGATTGCGTTCAATACTTATGTTAGCCACTTCATACATTGGTCCTGAACCTGATTTGTTTATTTCAACCATTTTGATACATCAGAAATTAATTGCAATTGGACAAAAGAAGCGCAAGATTCAAGAATTACGTGGTACGGAAAATTCCATGGCATAGTTTACTCTGTTGTTGGCGGGCCTAAGCTACCTGAAGGGACCCCTTTGTTACCAACGATTGTTGCAAGTAAGACGCATGCTTCCTTTTCTAACCCGAGTCCTTTATATCCATTTAAGTTTAAGTGGTCTCAAAACATTTGGATAGAAAATTTTATTTTTAGATACCGACTAGGTACCTTTAACGGGTTTTATATATTTGAACGGCATTGTAACGTTTTATTGTAATGCATTTGGTTGATTTTGAATTGAAATACATACAAATTTGCCTATTGGATTGATTTTTTTAATACGCTTGATTGTAGTTTATAACGTTCATTTGAAAATTCTTTGTCTATTTTTGGCACTCGTGAGAATTATTGCGTTATTATAAAACATTTTCCCTCTACAATCGTACTTACGTATTACGCATTTGATAGTTTTAAAACAATTCATGATGGCTCCAAATAAATCAAAAGAATTTAAGTTACTGGCATTCAAGGCCAAAAATATTTTAGATCAAACAAATAATTTTAAATTTATTAATTCATTTGACGATAGAATATCACAAATTGAGGTACAACAGTTAAAGCTTGAATTCGAATTATTCAAGCCAACTTTGAACGAATTCAAATCCGTTTCAGAGGAAATGTCTCTTTGTGACGTTCCGCACGATTTTCCAACAGTTTCGCAATTTTACAAAGATTTTGTGTCTATTTCAGTTATAGCTCAGTCCTTACTTGATAAATACGAACAAACAATCAGATCGGTTTCAAGCGAAAGTTTAAATAGTACGCGTACGACTTCAAGTAAATCAAAGGAAAACGTTAAGCTTCCTACGATAAATCTCCCGACTTTTTCAGGAGAGTATCAAGATTTTAGGGCATTTTTCGAAACGTTTGAGGCTCTAGTTGACTCTAATGAAAATTTATCCCAAGTTGAGAAATTTTTGTATTTAAAAAATGTTTAAAGGGTTCGGCCTTGCAAATTTTGAGCGAAATTAAACCTTCCGAAAATATTATTCATTGCTATCGACCTTCTAAAAGAAAGGTACGATAATCAGCTGCTTATTTTTAGTCACTTTGACACCTTGTTTGAGACACCGAGAATTGTCAAAGATACACAATTACGTGAGTTTTATAATAAGTTTATAAAGCATTTGCGTATTGACAACGAGGGTATGTCTCCCCGAAGAGTATAAAGATGCCGTTTTGGCATATCTCGTTAAAAACAAAGTAGACTCCTGTAACCGCAACGGATTTTTCCAAAACGTTTCCAAGAAAATTCCTAATGTTGAGCAAACATCCACATTTCTGGCTAACAAATGCAATATTATCGATGACACTTCTAAGGTCACAAATGCTGCTACTGCCAATTCTTTGAAAAGGGCCAGTCAAAAGGGTTCCTACACCTTGGCTCAAACTACATACCTTTGTGCTTTGTGCAAAGAGCAACATTTCTTGAACAGTTGTCCGTCTTTTCTGGCCTTATCGTCCAGAGCTCGTTTTCACAAAGCCAAATTCTTACGGTTGTGTCTTGTGTGTCTTCGTCATGACACCAAGTCTAAATGCACTTCTACAATGAATTGCAAGAATTGTAACCAACGTCACAACAGTTTGCTTTGTTTTAAAGCTGTGACTTCAAATAATTCAAGACAAGAATGTGCTCGGCCCGGTTCTCCTCGTCAGATAGAACTTAGTAGCTCGCCTGCATCTAATGTCGTTTCTCCTGCTCAGTCAGGTACTTCAGCTGTTGAGTCCCCTGAGGCTCCTAGCGCTTCTACTGTATGTGGTTTTTCAAGATCCTCCGAGGTCTTATTATCCACTGTCCAAGTCAATGTTGTCAGTGGCACCAATTCCTTCACTGTTAAGGGTCTCCTGGATTCAGGGTCCCAAAATAACCTTATATCGGAAAACCTTCATAAAAGATTGAATTCTTCCTTTACATCAATAAACCTTACTCTTAAGGGCGTTAACGAGTCCGTATCAACCTGCTCAAAATACACTTCCGTAGAATTACACTCTACAACCGGACGTTTCAAGTCTGATATCGACTGTTTAGTGGTTCCTAAAATCACCGATCAGCTCCCTAGAGTAATGTTCAGTAAGGATCTTTTGGATATTCCTCCAAATCTCCGTCTGGCTGATCCGTCTTATTATCAGCCCGGCGACATTGATATCTTAATCGGTTCAGCTATGTATCACAAACTAACGTTGCCTCGAAAGATTTCCTTAGGCCCTTCAATGCCAACCTTACAAAATACCCTTCTTGGTTGGGTCGTGGCAGGCGATTTACCTAAAGATTTGCTTGCACCTTCAAATTCGTCAGTTTGTGGAGTCTCGGCAGCTTGTTACCACACTACTTTTGAGGTCAATGAACAAGATACGGAGATTCATCAATCGTTAACCAAATTTTGGGAGTTAGATAACCCCAAACCCATTTCAAGGTTATCTTTACTTTCGCCTCAAGAGAGATTCTGTGAAAGGCATTTTCTCGACAACATTCGTTCGGACGAAACTGGTCATCTCACCGTTTCGATTCCATTCAATTCAAGATTATTACTTTTAGGCGACTCAAAACAAATCGCCGAAGCACGTTTTCTCCACTTAGAGAAACGTCTGCATCAAAATCCCGATCTTCTAAGGGAATACTCGCAATTCATGTCAGAATATGAAACGTTGGGTCACATGACCAAGATTTCAGAAACTGAATGCAATTCTCCTTCTGGCATTCATTGCATAGAAACGCTTGATGGTCCTGTCAACATCTCGGAGATACCTCCACAGTTTTTCCCCATCACGCCGTTGTTAAACAGTCCTCTTTGACTACTAAGTTACGCGTAGTTTTTGATGCCAGCACAAAACGTCAACTAACATTTCGGTAAACGACACTCAGATTGTCGGCCCTCAAGTTCAGGACAACTTATTTGACGTATTGCTGTGTTTCGCGCTCACGAAGTCGCCCTCTGCGGTGACATCGCTAAGATGTATCGTATGATCAACGTCGATGCTGCATCTCGTAAGTTTCAACATGTACTCTGGAGAGACAATCCAGAAAAATCCCTCGACATTTTTCGTTTGAACACGATTACCTACGGAACTGCTTCTGCTAGTTACCTGGCTACTCGTTGTTTGACCCATATCGCAGACGCACATAGGGATTTCTTTCCTGAGTCTGCCGAAGTTATTTCAAAGAACTTCTATATGGACGATCTTTTATTTTCGACCGACCGTATAGAAAAAGCCATTCGTGTAAAGGAAGAACTGTCTTCTATTCTTTCTGCTGCAGGTCTGACGATCCGCAAATTTTTATCTAATAAACGGGAAGTTTTATCTTCACCTAACTCCGACGATTTTGAATTCTTAGCGTTCCCATTGGTGAACGCTCTGATTCCAAAACTCTAGGTCTCCATTGGAATGCTGAGAATGATCTTTTATTTTGTAAGGTCGATGTACCAGACGATGACTCGGTTCCTACCAAAAGGAAAATTTTGTCCATCATTTCCAAGGTCTTTGATCCCTTAGGCTTCTATTCTCCTCTTATCATTCGAGGGAAACTTCTGATACAGAAGCTTTGGCAATCTGGCATTGCATGGGACGATCCCCTTCCTTCCGAAATGATGTCCCAATGGTCCGAGTTTAAGAATCAACTACGGCATTTAAATGTCATCAAAATTCCTCGTTGTGTTATTCCGAATTGTACTTCACAGATTTATCTTCACGGCTTTTTGCGACAGTAGCGCAACTGCTTACGGTTGCTGTTTCTATCTACGTTGTTGCACTGCTAATAATGAAGTGAGTTGTACCTTGTTATTTTCTAAGTCCAAAGTAGCACCTCTGCGAACAGTGTCCATTCCGCGGTTAGAGCTTTGCGCGGCAGTATTGATGGCGGAATGGTGTTCAAAAATCAGAAATGTTTTCGATATTAACTTCCAGGGCATTTTCTTATGGACAGATTCTAAAATTGTGCTAAACTGGATCAATTCCGCTCCAAACAAATACCATACATTCATTGCAAACCGCATTGCCGTCATACAGGAATGCACAAATATTAATGATTGGCATCACGTGCCAACCTCTGTTAACCCAGCTGACTTAGTGTCACGCGGGTTAAACCTTTTGACCTTAAAGGATAACCGTGTTTGGTTTCAAGGTCCCGAATTTCTCCTTTCTCATGATCTTGATTGGGTTCGCGACTTTGTCCCAGACAAACATGAGAGTACGGAACTCAAAAGCACCGTTGTCTTAGCTTCTACCAATTCAGTCGATGAATCTATTTTTGATCAATTTTCTTCTTATGGAAAGCTTCAAAGGGTTTTTGCGTATACCCTACGATTCCTGCATAATTGCAGAAACGAAAACAAACGAACTGGCAATTTGAAAATCACCGAACTCCAAAGTTCGTTGACGGCTCTTATTAAGCTATGTCAGGCTAATTCCTTTGCCAATGAGATCAAGTCTCTCATGAGTGACCGAGTTATTAAGAACTCGCGAATTCAAGTCCTCAATCCCTTTCTGGACGAAGCGGGTTGCTTACGCGTTGGTGGTAGACTGACAAACTCAGAATTTCCCTTTGCTAAAAAGCACCCTATAATTCTCCCAAAGGATCATGCATTCTCTAAACTTATTATTTTAAATGGGCACAAGGAATTACTGCACGGCGGCGCGCAACTTCTTCTTGCGCACATGCGAGAACGTTTTTGGCCCATCGGGGGTCTTTCGTATATTAAAAAACTTCTCCGAAAGTGTGTACCTTGCTTTAAAGCTAACCCTGTGTTCAAGCACCCGCTCATGGGTAGTTTACCTGAAACACGTTTAAAATACGTGTACCCTTTTCACAACGTTGGTCTAGACTATGCTGGACCGATTACCATAAAGGACCGACGCACACGTGGTGCTCGATTATTAAAGGCCTACATATGTGTGTTCGTGTGTATGGTCACCCGCGCTATACATTTGGAACTTGTCACATCTTTGTCTACGGACGCCTTCTTGCATTGTTTGAAACGATTTATAGCGCGTAGAGGAATACCAAATTCTATATCAAGCGATAACGCCACTAACTTTCGTGGCGCTAAGACAAAGTTAGACTCTTTGTACTCGGTCTTACACAAAGAAGAGTCAAGTAAACAAATTGATAATTTCTTGAATTCGAAATCAATCAAATGGCAATTTATTAACCCTCGCTCTCCGCACGAAGGCGGAATTTGGGAAAGTGCGGTTAAATCTGTAAAACCCATTTAAAACGGATTCTGGGTAACGCAAATCTCACATTCGAAGATTTGTATACGTCATTAACCATGATTGAATCAATATTAAATTCTAGACCACTGTCCATTATTTCCTCGGATCCTGACGACCTTGTCCCCTTACCCTGGACATTTTTAGTGGGTAGACCGCTGACAGCACTACCTGATTACGACTACACATTCATGCAAGAAACCAGGTTGTCTGTTTTCCAACGAGCCCAGCAGATGGCTCAACATTTTTTGGAGGCGCTGGAAGCGTGAAGTCGTTCCTGATCTCCAAAGACGCCTAAAATGGAGCAAGAATCTTCCTGATATTTTGAAGCTCAACTCCATCGTGCTTCTTCAGGACGACGACCTCCCCTTCTTCAGTGGCGTCTCGGTGTAGTAAATAGTATACACCGCGGTGCAGACAATGTTCTACGTGCAGCATCAGTAAGACTGCCAGGAGGCTCAATAGTGAGACGCTCGGTGCATCGTTTGTGCGTGCTTCCTGTTAGTTAAGTATTTTTTTTGTTGCCATTTGTATTAACTGAAGAATGTTGTTATTGTCCTAAAATAGCCTTGTTTGATGCTAGTTTGTAGGTTTTGTAGTTTTGTATTTAGATTTTGTGTTTTTGTAAACTTTTTTGTTTGTTAGTTCACGTTATGTGTTTGGTATCGGTTGAAATCCCTAAGAGATTTCAAGGGGGTGTGTTACGTTTAGTTTTAAGTATTTTATGCAGCCAGTTAGGCAACCCATTTTACTTCTTTTGTTGTAAATAGTTTGTAGTAGAAAACGTAATTTTAGGAAAAGCCACCCTATTTCGATAGCAGTCACCTATAAGTTGCGGCAGTAGGTGCTTGTCTGCAAGCTCAAGTTTATTTTATGTCGTTTAATTGTTTTGAGGCCACAGTTCGCCTGTTTGTGATTGGTGTTGTTAATATAGTGTTTTATTATCAAAATGCCTTTTTTCGACGCATTTAAATTTATTTAAAATGAACCAGCTAATATGGATTACGCCGTATCCACTAGCATTTTTTGAATATGGAGTGCGTTCAATACTTATGTTAGCCACTTCATACAGTAAAGAATATGGATCTTTGAGTTTGTGCCACCAATAACACTTAAGTAAACATTAGATTTTTATTGTGGTAATCCATGATCTAAATAAAATTCTTGCTATTTTTCTATAAATTTTTTCTTGATTTAATTCAGGTAATGTCAATTCATACATAATCCAAACTTGGAATGTGAACTTTAAAGAGTTCGTGTCTGTGAGATGGGGTCGGATATATGTATATACATATTTCGTGACTTCTTGAAATGAGTGTTGGTGAATCCTCCTTGCTCCAATCAAATACAGACTTTACTCTCTTACTTTATTTTTAAAAAATCTAGCAGATTTTTCAGTCTTGACTTATCTGTTTCAGGTCTACGCTTACGATTTCTTTCTCAATAAATTCTTAAGACTTCTTTAGAAAGCCATGATTCCACCAGCGGATGAAAAATGAAGTCGTGTTTTTCGGACATCACTCCAAAAGACTACAAGGTTTTCAATTTAGTTTCCAATTTGTCGTACAACTTAGACAATTGGATTCATTGACTTTTCTGCTTGTAGATATACTTCTATTAAATGCTCTTCACGTATATACTTTTCTTTCAGACAAGCTTAGCTGCTGTAACAGGAAACTGTTGATCAATTCTGTTGTTTTAGAGATTTCGAAGGTAGCGTGAACAATATATTGAAACTTTTCTTTGGATGTAATGTTTTCATCTCTGTGGATACTGTGAAAATGTTTCCAGAAGCTTAACAATTCGCAAGGATCCCTTCCAAATTTTTTATATTCAAGTTACTTGGTTGAATGAATAGATTTAGCTCTTTGACTTTGGGATCACATCATTACTTGCGATTGGACATAAAGTTCGCCATGATCTCTTACAAAAATATTCCAGTTATAAACAAGTAGTTTATGGCGATGATTTTCGATTTTATCCAAGTCCACATCGTTTATCTGCAACAGACAAGTTTTCACAAGTCTTATTGCACTGATGTCTGATCGTTCTTCGTAAATTCTTCAGGTTGTTAGTCTTGGTTTTTTAGCATTTTTTTATGACTGTTCTTTTGTTGAAACTAATAAAAAATTTGTGTTGATTTATTTACAAAAAATTAGTGTATAAAAGATTATCTTGTTGATCAATTCTTTGTATGTCTCGCAATGAATGCATTAAAAACGGTTTTGTTAGAAGCGTTTGTCCCTAGAACTTTAAAGTCGCGATGCAAACGTTTTAAGACACTTTGATCTGGATTATGATTAAATTTAGCAAAATTTTATGTTGATTGTAGTTGACAGAAAACAAAGAAAGTTTAAATGGGAGACGAGAAATAAAATTGACAACATGAATTGATTAATGTATTGAGTCAAGTTATACAATTGTATTTAACTTTCCAATGTCAACATTTTATTTTCACTATGTTATAGTTACAAACAGAATAAATACATTTCAGTCAAACCAGTTCTAAACTAAAAATTTTTATTTTGTTTCCTTGCATATGGATATTCAAACCTTTCTGATTTTTTTATAACTTTTTTTCCTTTTGTATTTACCTTCTTAGTCCACTTACTTCGTTGACTATTACAAACGATTTTCTAATAAGATAATTTTCTGATGACCTATTTTTTTCATTTTTTGTACGTTACTTGCAAACAGCTGCACTGCACAAAACTTGACAACTAAAACTTCATGACTGTCATCCCGCAACCTTTTTGACAAGTTTTAAAACCAGTCACGGCTGGTGTTGCATTTACATTGCACCTGGAAACCAAAACAAAAAATATCAACTAATGAAATAATTTGTAACTTGTGACAGTTTTTGAAAACTGTCATAGAGTTTCATTTCTTAGTGTGAATGAATGTTTACGCACTACACGTGCACCCACTGGTCCCCGGCTTTAGTTCAGTTTTTTATATAAAAATGTAACTTGTATTCATATTTTGGTTTATAGTGTTTGTAATGACTAAATAATACTTATAAGCTCGTGGACAAAAATAGAGCCCTTGGCTTGCGGAGTTTGAAATACTTGCGTTTGAACATCCTTTCTATTAGAAGTTGATGCTAATCGCAATCATCTACAGTCATTGTAACTCGAGTAAACATTAAGTAATACGCCAACAATTAAACATAACTACCATTTTTCCTTTCTCTAGATAAAAAATTTATTTGAACGACTATTACGAGTAAATGTTGATTCAGCTACAACGAAGAATTTGATAAAAAATCTTAATTTAATCGAAAACCAACTACTTATTCTTTAAATCTAAGTAGTTAAATTTGAACAGATTATAAAGAAGCAGACCTACTAGGTTTCAAAATACTATCATGGATTGGGGCTTTATTTTGTCGTAGGTAGTACGTACCTATTTAATTAATAAAGTGAAACATTCGTAAGGTGTTTAAATACATACACTAATCAAAGTAACATGACATTTATTATACAGGATAACAATGCAATTAAGTAATGATACATTATTTTAAAACTTAAAATCGTAATTGGAAGACAATATAAAATATCTAAACTCACACATGTTTATTCACACACAAAAATAAGAGACTGAGTAAGTAGTGCAATTTTTAAATGTTTTGTTGAATTTTTATCATATATAAAAATAAAAATCCTAAGAGCGTTGCAACGAGTTCATACAAAAATGTCTTAAGTACCAAAAAACAAATTATCTATTTTTAACAGCCTTATATTGTTGGATATATTAAATAACGCGTTAAATAATAGAATTTTATTAACACATAAAATCCTATATTCGTTTGTTTCTTAATAAACAAACACATATCCATGTAGGTATGTACCTATGTATATTGTATAAAATCTTAACGTTACTAAGCTTTAGATACTGTTTAACTTTATTATCTTTTGAACGGTATTATTAACAGTAAGTCTAATTCTAATAAAAATAAGCTTTTCCATACTGCGTTTTTAGGTAAATCAATACATTTACATGCATAAATTTAAATAGGTATTCCAAAGTACACATTAAATGACTTTACAAATTGATTTAGTTGCGTTAATCTTAATGAGATCTATAATAATTTGCAGCATTTTTATTTTGGGACATTTTAGATACCTTAATGGGAATCTATTTCAATTTTTAACTAAAACTACTACGTTTAAAATTGACGCTAAAATTTAATTTAAGAAAATACGTATGTATATATTTATATAAACATTTAATTGTCCGAACTAGTACCAAAGGACGGAATAATATTATTTAATTCTAACCAAGTTCTCCATCAATTTGCATACACCTTCACGAGCATTGAAAAAATTCAAGTTGAAATTTGGCATAGAAAATGAAAATGTTCTTAAGTACCTACCTATACGACTGAGCGCAGAAACAGTGAACACGTCCACAGTTTGGAATTTTCCCATTAAGATTTCTTAATTAAGATATAATAAATACATTGGCAACATGTAATATCAAAATTATTTTACACCATTGAAACAACATTTAGAGCATTCGCAAGTCAATACTAAACATTCAAGTAACATTCAACGAATACCTTAATAAAAAAATCGTTTACATTGCGGTGTGTACACTTGATTTTTTTATTAATGGAACTCAATGTATATAAATATCTTTAAATATACAAACAATGTTAATTTTAACAATTTTTAATTTACATGTTTAACCATCCGCCAAGGACGGCGTAACCCAACCGTATTTTTCGTGCGTTTTCACCAAAGATCGAAAACTTTCTTCCGCCGTTCTTCTGTTGAATACCTTTTGGCCTTTAGTTTTTCTTTGTACTCGTCCTTGTCCTTTGACCACGCTAGCGGCGAATTGCATAATCACCGCTTCTACCGTGTAAGCACTCGCCCAACCTCTAGGAGTCAAAAGTTCCATACATATAGCACCACCTTCCATAACAAAACCTTTTTCAATACGCGGAGATATCACTCGCATAAAAGGGGGCGCAAACGGAAAATTTTCCGGAAAAATTAAATGCAACAAAATATAAGTAACTCCTAGTTCTTTCATATCATTACCCAACTCACTTTCCGGGTCTATTTTATGTAACTTAACATGCCATTCGTATAAATTATCTTCAACTAATTCTACAGTAAATACAGGATCGGAACGTGAATTTTGCAGTCTTTGTAAATCTTTAAACTCCTTCATTAACCTTCTACTTCTAACGGTTTTACTGCATTGCACCGTATCTGAAGTTTTTTTAGATAATTTTCTTGAAGCAAAACCGGGACTACCTGCACCTGAGCGGGCGACAGTATCGCGACATCCCCTTAAAAGTCTACGTGCCGGAGATCCGTTTCCCGAACCACTCGCTTTACTCGGTCCTTCCCCATCTTTGTTGGATGAACCAAAAATGCGTCTAAATATAGCGGTCACTTTATCTTTTGAACGAGAACTCATATTTTAATAGTTTTGTTTTAACTGCACTCCCAAAGGATTCCTTCTTATTTGGTGTTCCTGAAGTTTCTGTAAGTAAAGAAAAATATTAATAAAATTATTGACAAAACAAAGTAAAATAATAATCAGAAGTGGTAAAATTCAGTTGATTTAATTTTTATAGAAGTATTTTAAGAAATGCTGATGTAGTACCTACATAATTACAATAAAATCTTTTCGTCATGGATTATAATTGCATAGAACATAGTCGCATTTATGTGGAGAGCGTCGTTTTTAAATCAGAATTACCTATACGACAACTCAAATTTTTTATTTAATTTCCAACATACTTATTTTTAAGTTTTGTAAGAAAGCAAGAAATAACCTCGTAAGTACGGTAAGAGTACAATCAAATAGTTTCCACAAAAAATTCAGTATATTATTTACTGAATAATGCAGAAATAAAATTGTAGCAACTCTCCTTTGTTAATGTTTGCCGGGATGAAGCGTTTGAATGTGACCTAATTTTCAACAAAGTGGTTGTTGGAGTTCATCTTCGATAATTACCAAGTCACTTATTTTTAAAGCTTGAAAGTTGAAGCTTTAACATGCCAATGAGCTTCTGATTTTGTGAACCAAATAAAACCTTCAAACTGATATGTCTAAAATTTTAAAAACAGGCGTTTTGCATTTGTTTTAGAAGAGACATGTCGCCATATATAAAATTGTTTACTGTGATTCACTCTATTGGCAACAATCTAGTATGGTTTTTGAACATGATAAATATGTGGTGATACTACCATCACCGGTTATAGTCCGGATGTAAATGCATTATAATATACATCGGTGAAATTTCTTTTGAAATTTCTAAACACTTAATTTTATTAAGAAATTTTAAACATCTTTAAGACAGTGGTTTTGGTTTTTGTTCAACCCAGAAAACATTTTCTATCCCGAATTGCTTCAGTAAGATATGTAGATATGTTAGCTAACATTATAAACTTATCAGAATGAGGAAGATAAGCAAGAACCTTAACTTGATTGATTTGATGTCCATTTTTGCATGCTGAAACATGCTGTTTTGAAGACCGTTGGAAGAGGAAAAGTACATAGCATGTTCCCTTGTAATTGCTCCAGTTAGAAGATCATGAACGTAAAATTATTAACGATTATTACATAAGAAATATCTGGATACAAACTTTTGTAACAAGAATGCAGCAGAAGCTGTACCATATGTGATGAGGTTCTATGGGCCTCTTCACCAAACCGTTGGTTTGGATGAATTAACACTCGGTAGCGGATAGACACCCGTACATGATACCGTTGTAAAATAGGTCAACTTCAGGAGCACACAGCAATTTCCCTATTCACATTGTCAGAGAAGCGGTACCTGTACCCCTTTCGCAACCCAAGACCCAAACTATTATCTCCAATATCATACGTTCCAGACGCCAACATGCATGGCCAGTGTGGTGATTACGACCAAAACCCTTCTAATATCTCACACATAAACGGAAATAGTCTCCAGGAGACAGGAGACATAGAGACATACCAATGACACCCTTTTACACAGCAACCAACCACATCAAATTGCTAAAAAGTGACGTTAGACTAGCAAAGCTAGAAAAAGAAAAACTAATAACTAGAATTAGGAAACAAAACACCTCAACAGAAAACACAAGAATAGTAGGAGTTAATAAATCCATCACATCGCGAGTAACCTGTTTTAAGCAAATCTCTAGCCGAATAGTCTACCTGCTACTGAAGATAAACAAACAACCACTTCCTATTTTATGACGATGTAAAAATAGTTAACAACAAATACAGCACGAAATACTGAATAATAATAGAAGACTTCAATGCGAAGCTGGGTCATAAGGTAGTCAAAACAAAACAAAAAATAGACAAATTCGGCTTAGACTTAAGAAACGTTAGACCCTACAATTTTCTTAAAGAAACAAACTAAAATGCAATGAACTCACCGTAAGTGGACGTGGATCAGCCCACTTTCTCAGCCCCGGCCCCAGGGGTGGGCGAACCGGGCGGTTGCCCAGGGCGGCAATTTTTAAAGGGCGGCAGGTTTTGAAATAGACAAAATTGAAACCAGAACTTTTATATTCCGTTATTTGAAACGTGACGAACTGTACAAAATAGAACTTAAAATCTACGACAACAGCACATTATTTCTAAGAAGGTCAAGGGAATGATTATGACCGTTGTTGCAGGTACACAAATGTTTTGTTATTATTCTTAAAACACAATAAATCAATAGTCCGTCGATCCGTCCGTTGGTAAAACTCAACTCAACTCAACCCGAACTTTTGGTTTCGTTGCGGTGGCTATATCTAATTGAAGGTAGATTAACATAAAATGTAAATGCAGAAACCTCTCAAGGGTGTGAAATTTACTAAGAAAAACCACTTACAAACAACCACAATAATAGTACAGTAAAGATTGTATATTAAGAAAACATTCCTTACAATAACAATAGTTTGAATTCAAACCTAGCCTGCTCAAAAAATACTTCGTTCTTATCTTATGAAACTTCAGCTTAAAGTAAAACCAAATGCTACTTTATACTATATTTACTAAAATTACAAAATTGAATTTATGGCAGTTGTAGTCTGTTACCTAGTGTTCTTGTGTGCGTTGCGCATAAGTTGTTGAGAATTATTGTGTGTGTTCGTACTTTTTACAAGTTTATACGTTGTTTGTTTATTTGTTGTTCAGCTTAGTTGTTGCATAGTGTAGTTTCCGTGTGTGTTAGTTTAGTATAGGTTTTAGCTGTGAGTTGTGCAAGTGCAAACATGGATGGTAGAAAACGGCTCTCTGGAAGCCAATACAGAAAAGGAAAGCAGAGAAAGAAATTCAAGCAAAAAACTTAAAGCTTTTTGGATAAATTTTTAACGCCATTAGACTGTTATGATAAGAATGTCAATCGTAACGAGCAAACAGCTGCAGCCGCTTCCTATGAGCCTGCAAACAGTCACCTAGGCCTAAGCCTGCCATTAACATCCCCGATTAATGCTACCTCTTTTGAAACGTCTTCTGCTGGCCCTTCAGGAACCAAGGATGGTTATCAAGACTTACCAACATCATCCATGTCTGTTGATGTCTCCGTTGAATCAAACTACAGCCACCCAGGCCTACCATTGACATCGATGTCTGCTACTGAAGACACTGTCACAGGTAACACAGATCGTATCGATTGTGATCCAGCAAAGTGGCCCATTCAAATCAACGATTTCGTTAGAACAACATTGGTGAAAAGAGGCCCTCCTCCAAAATTATCCGATGCAGATGCTCAGTTGTGTCCCAAAGACGACTCAAATCGTAAATTTACAACTAACTACTACAATTATAAAATGTGCAATGGAGAAATCGTAGAGAGAAAGTGGTTAACTTATTCTAAGACAAACAATTCTGTGTATTGTTTTTGCTGTAAACTATTTTCCCATGTCAAAATTCATTTTACTGAAAATGGGTATAATAATTGGAGACATATGGCTGAAGCTTTGTCCAGCCATTCAAAGTCTCCATCTCATCTACAATCACAGCAAAAGTGGATAGAACTTGCAATTAGGCTAGAATCGGGTAAAACCATCGACAAGGAAACGCAAAAATGTTAAATTCAGAAACTCGTCATTGGAGAAATGTAATTGAACGACTTATATCGATAATTCAATTTTAGCACAGCAGTGTCTTCCATTAAGAGGTGATTCAGATAAACTTACCATCACAATAATGGTAATTTTTTAAGCTTGTTGAGCTCTTTGGAAAATTTGATTTGGTGTTAAAAGAGCACATTAGAAGAACAACAAGCGGAAATAACAAGCAGCATCATTACTTGGGAAAACGTATTCAAAACGAAATGATTCAACTCCTTCATAACCAAATTCAAAACAAAATTTTAAACTCTTTAAAATCAGCTAAATATTATAGTATCATTTTAGACTGCACGCCTGATATTTCCGGTGTAGAACAGTTGACTATTGTCGTACGTTTTGTCAATTTAGATTCCTGCTCAAAAAATGTAAAAATTGTGGAACATTTTCTTGGATTTGTGCCTGTACTGGAAACCACTGGCTTGGCACTTACTGAAGTAATTTTGCAAAAACTTCAAGAATTGGGGATACCTTTGGAAAACATGAGAGGGCAAGGATATGACAATGGGGCAAACATGAAAGGGAAGAACTTGGAGTCCAAAACAGAATTTTACAAATGAATCCTAGAGCATTTTTGTTCCCTGTTCTAGCCATTCACTAAATTTAGTCGTAAACGACGCAGCTAAGGCTTCACAGTTTGCCGTTTCTTTCTTTTCATTAGTTACAAAATGTACAACTTTTTCTCAGCGTCTACTTGTCGTTGGGCAATTCTGAAAAATCACATTTCTAGTCTAACGTTGAAACCTTTGTCCGCAACGAGATGGGAAAGTAGAATTAATGCAATTACCCTCTCAGATATCAAATTGACGAAATTTACGATGCACTTGTGGAGATCAGCGAAAGTGAGAACACCGATAAAATGGTTGCTCATGAGGCGAACTGTTTGGCTAACCAAATTCGTGATTTCACTTTTCTTTGCTCTCTTGTTATATGGTATGATATTTTACTTCACATCAACGTAGTCAGCAAATCACTGCAGAATATTGATATGGGAGTGTCCCAAGCTGCCAGTTTACTAGAAAATACGGAAACTCACTTCAAGTCTCTTAGAAATGATTTAAAATTCCAGGGATATTTGACAGACGCAGAAGAACTAGCTCTAAAGTTAGAAATCAGTCAAAATCGGAGGCACAACACAAGCAAGAAAGAGGAAAGTGAAAAGACAATTTGGTTATGAAGCTGAAGATGAAAGTATAGAACTTGATCCAGAGACACGGTATAAAGTTGACTTCTATTTCAAAATTGTAGACATAACCGTGAGTGCATTGAGTGATAGATTTCAACAAATTAAAGACCATGGTGAAATTTTTGAGTTTTTGTACGATATAGGTAAAATTAAAGACATGACTACTAGTGATTTATCGGACAAATGCTCAAAACTATGTAATGTTTTAAGTTTTGGTGAGTCCCAAGATCTAAGTTACATTGATCTAAAAGATGAACTCAAAGTTCTTTCGACAATTGTGAAGCCCAAGAGTACACCTCTAGAAACTTTGCAAATGCTTAGAGAGTACGATTTTGCACCCAATGTTAGTGTCGCACTAAGAATTTTACTGACCTTGCCAGTAACAGTGGCTAGTGGAGAGAAGTTTTCTAAACTCAAATTGATAAAAACTTATTTAAGGTCGACTATGTCCCAGGAACGTCTGAGTGGTTTAGCGACAATTTCAATCGAACATAAAATAACTAAGTCTCTGGATCTTGAAGAATTGTTAAAGGAGTTTTCCCGCGCCAAAGCAAGGAGAGTGTTACTTAGTTAAACAACCTCATTTGGATTTTTTTGATAATCTAATGGTAAAGTATCTAGATTTAAAACTGCGATAATTATTATGCTTTGTATGATAATGTACCTAAAAGTTTTATTTTAAATAATTTCAATAAATATGTATTATGTTTTTACTCTTCATTTATACAATTTAAATTAATATGATCGCAGATCGCTGAAGGAAGGAAAGAGTCAGCGAGGTAAGCGAATTAGGAGAAAGGGCGGCGGTCATTGGTCTTGTCCAGGGCGGCAAAATTCCTAGGGCCGGACCTGCACATTCTAATACAAGAAATGAATACGACTACATCCTTAGCTCACGGAAAGGAATCGTAAAAGATGTAAGTAGCAGTTTTCAACAAAACTAGGAATAAACAGTGGTGATAGATCAGCTAAACTAATATCCCTAAAAAAACGAAACCAGCTACAAATATTAAGAAGACATTCAGTAAAAATTGATGTCGAGACACTAGTGTGGTCTATTTACTTTAAAAAGGATATATTCCTTCAACACACATTTCTACAATGTTATTGTTCTACAAACAAATTGTCTTATACAACCCACTTTTAATTTTTACGATTATGTCAGAAGATGATTTATATATAGGTATTTTTAAGTAAAATCGAAACTAGTTACAGTTTTATTTTAATTTATACGTCAAATAAAGTATTGCGCCCAAGACTTTTTATTAGTGTATAGATTCACCCGATACATAATATGGTTTCATTTTCTTACGAAAAATGTACCCCATACTCCACGTGTGCTAAACAGGTAAGGCTTATTAGCTTCCTAAATGTGCACCAAGATAAATGAGAAATTTGTTTGATATATTTTGACTTTTAAATGTGTTATACAGATTTATGGGGATTCAATCATTGTAATTTCTTGAAGCAATTTGGAATAGTAGTAAGTTTTTGAAAAATGGAAAATCTATCAATTGATTTCTAAAAATAAAAATTTAAAATCAGTTTTGAAGTCGATTATTACAATCAGTTTTGGAAGATTTATATATTTGTTTTTAAAGTCGATCTTATTAATCGTTTTTAAAATTGTTTTATTTGAAATGTGGTTTAAGTCAATTTTTTAAATGGGTGTTTCAAACGTTGAAAATGTCATTTAAAGTCAACAAACAGTCGAACTTTTGATATCTAAGCAACATTTCATCCTTTATTATTTTCGGTAGTGAAAGCACGCTGGTTTAAAAAATCCATTAAACTAGAAAACTGATATTAGAACTAAATTTATAGGATAAAAGAAATAAACGTGGAAAAGTTAGTTGAACTGCTTATTAATACTACGTCTGAGAGGAAGTGTGGTTGCCTATAAATAGGAGAAAATTCAATAATGAAACACAAAAACTATAGAAACAGAGTATCGAATACTGGTTCAATTCTTGAATTCAAGCGAAATTGAAGAAAGTTTGGAGAAAAAAGATAGAGATACTTATTAAAAATGTCAAATGAAAAGAAGAAGGGCCAACAAATAAAACGAGGTACTATAAACACACATAGGTGTAAAGGTTAAAGTAGAAAAGCATTGCATATAGGGAAAAAGGGGGAAAAGAGTATGTTGGTGGTGGTAAAAATGGATTAATTTCAAGACAAAATTACGTTTGCTTAAAAATAAACACAAATTAGGAAGAAAACCGAACTTTTAAATTGATTTAACGCGAATAAAAGATTCAGGCGGAAATTAGAAAAAAGGCAAGAGAAGAAAGGGAAAAGGAAAATACGGTAATAATAGGTTTTTAAAGCTTCAACAAATGAACACTAAAAAACTGACAGAAAAAACAAATTGACGTTTAAAAGCCGAAACGGGCACGGCAACAGACGATAATATGCTAATCAAAAAACGAGAAAGTAAATATGGAAAATAACAACATGGAATGTTAATAGTATATGAGGAAAAAAAATAGAATTAGAGGAAGAATTTGAAAAATGGGAGTAGATACATTAGAAATAACGGAACGAAGAAATGGGGATGCACAATCAAGAAAGATTTAGAAAATCAAATTAAACATTGGAAAGCGCAAACGTATATCTATTAGCAGTTGAACTGTTGGAAACGACAACAAATTTTAGAAAGACGGTGGTGTTAATATACGGATCAAATGAAAACGACAAGAAAAAAAAAATTTTGGAATGATTTAACAGAAATTATAGGACAAGTAAAAGGAAAAATATATATAATAAAGGACTTGAATAGCAGAGTAGGTAAAAGTGATGAGAAAAAAGCGATACTAGAATTTCTGCATTGTAAATGATTTAATAATAACAATACATTACACAAAAGAAGAAAACGCAGACGAAATAGTGAAGTGGTTAAATATTACAAATTAAGGGACAAAAAAGTAGTGGATAAATACTAAGAAACTATAAGCAAGAAACTGAAAGGATATGAAAACAAAATAAAAGAGAGAAATGTTGAAAGCGAATGGATATACTTTAAGAACGTAGTACTTAACACAGCAGAAGAGATATGCGGGCAAGCAAGAAAAAAATAATAATAAGAAACACACATCATGGTGGACAGAGAAAATTAAAACACAAATTAAGAAAAAGAAAGAAGCATAGAAAAGTTAATTATCGGACCAGACTGGAGAAAAATACAAGAAATATAAACAAAAGTGAGAATCAATTAATCAAAAATGCGAAAGAAAACCAATGAAAGACTTCTGGAGAAATAATGGAAAAAGACTCAACAGGAAACTAAAAACTATTATTATAGAACATTGAAAACTTTACGAACAGAGAAGACACTGAATATAAAAATAAGAAAAGAAAAAAGTGAAGAAATTATAACTGAAGAAATAAAAATAATGGAAAGAATTACTAAATGATCCCCAAAAGGAGGAAGATATTGAAACCGACGAGATAGCAAAAAGAGGCAGGGTGATAAGGATGGAAGAACTTAAAAAGTAATAAAAGATCTAAAATACGGGAAAGCGCTGGGTGCGACAGATACACTATTAAGTATATACAACAAAGTGTGGATAGATGAAGAGCTACCAAAAGATTGGACAGCGTTAGTCGTGCCAATTCACAAAAAGGAGATATAAAAAAATGTAATAATTATAGAGGAGTAACATTTCTAAATATATGTATGAAAACATTAGAAAAAATAGTAAAAAAGGAATCAGAATGGTAACTGAAGAGACAATGGAAGAAGAACAAATGGATTCAGACGACGGAGAAGCACACATGTTATCCTACACCGAAAGGTAGATGGATGTTCTGATTATATTGTTATTTTTTTAGAAAAAAAATGTATGCTAATAGTATATTATGCAATAAGTTTATAAACAGCATTTTAGACACGAAATTTACAATAATACTGAAATTTAAAAATTACTTTAATTCAGTTTAACAAACACGATAACAATACAAAATACTGAGGTAACTATAGATTGACATTGACATTAGAAACATCTTGACAATTAAAACCAACCCTAAATAACTGACAAGTGAAATAATTTATTTGATGCCAAATTCAACCTGTGACTAAAATCTGTTGTTACCAACTGCGAATCGTGACTAAAACGCCAAGTCACATCTTGTGAATGTGTATTTCAAATCTTACTTACTTAGCATTGTGACAACATATACATTAATGTGTTTTAAAGGTGGGAGTAGAAAACGGTCAAAGACATGTTTCTACTCCCATCTTTAAACTCAAATTATCGTAACATTGGTAGAATTAATTAGTCGAAGATTTTTTTGAAGTTATACATCATCTAAAACTGAAATTGACGACGCAAAAGTAAATTTAATCTTACTGTCAAACAAAGTTTGATAAATTTCGTTTTCAAGTAAATTTAAGGATTTGTTACAAAAAGCTTTACGAATTACAAAGAGTAATTGTTATCTAGAGAACAACGCCAATTTATTTATAACGTTAGGTAAGGTTAACATTAAAGGCATGTTTCTTATAGGTCTTATCTTTTTAAAAGTAACATTTATCTGACTTTGTTTTCACATTCTTTTTCGCACTTCGAGCTTTTGTTGTAATAATTTTGAAGTTATGCGTACGTATAGAAAACAGGAATTCGTAATTTTTGTTGTAAACTGTTTACATTTCTAAAGTGTTGATAATTATAATTACATTTTAATTTAAAGTAATTGCAAGGCCCATGCAATCATTTAATAGTATGTACCTACTTTTTATAAAAAAATAGGAATAGATAATATCAGAGCAAAATGAAGAAGAAATATTAAAGCGTTGTGTTGTTTGAAGTCAATATCAAAACATATGCCTAGAACTACAATATTAAGTAATACAAATAAAAGTCATTCAGAGTAACCGAAAATCTATCGACAGCTGTTTCGTCCTTTTGGGACTCTTCAGGAGTGAAAGAACTGGAGCGTAAGTTTACTATTATACAAAGTCACAGTTGTCGATTTATTACCCAGGGCACATCATATACGACGAATAAGTTTTGCGACATCTAGTGTCGTCTCGTGCTATCGAAACATGTCTGAAAATTAATTTGCATTAGTGAATAGTTACATAATGCAATTCTTCAATTTTCGGACGTGTTACGATAGCGCAATACCTGTATAATAATTGCTTTTATAAAGATATTATTAAATGAAATGCCACGTGATTCCCGTAAATTTAAAAATTTATTAAAAAAAAATTGTAAACTAAATATTTTTGGAAAAATAGGTACCTAGGTATTAAAATATTTGAATTTGAAACTGCGGCATAATTCCTCATCTAATTTATAAAATGTCTAGTATTTATGATTGCACACAAATTTGGTTTGTTTTTTAAATAATATTTTTACACATAATATATACCCACTTCTTTTATACTCAAGACTAAAGCATAATTTTTCTTTTGGGTTTGTATCGTAAAGGCGTAGTAGAGAACTTTAAGAAATAGATTACGTTAAAACTCGTTCTGTAATTAAACACTTTAAGATTTTCAATTTCTGATATTGGAACTTAGTTTTGCAAGAAAAAATGCTTTAATACAAAAGCATAAATTATCATTTCTCAAATTAGTCATGTTTGGATGTATACTATTGCACTCAAGAAGAAATAGCACATAAAAAAAATTTAGTTTTTTCTTTCTTCACCAAAGTTTTAAGCATTAAAACCATCGCTTAGATAGCGCCATGCACTTTAACGCACACAAGTCTTTACAGTTAACTGTTGGCATTTACTTAGTTTATACTATTTACACGTATCCATGTTAACACGAGATGTCGCAAGACACACATTTTACTTGTTAACATTAAGGATGTTAGAAACTGCACCATTGACGACAACTCGTCTCCAAATGGATATTTACAATGTCAGGTATAATATCCACGTTGAGTTTTAGTTCTATAATTTCGTAATCTATTTTTTTGAGCAAGTTCTGTTTTATTAAAAAGGTTTAAAACATACTAGATCCGCACTTACTTTTACATTTAATTGGAAATTGTACATGACCCAATAGTTTTTTTATATTTCTTATTGAAAATTAATCAAAACCAAGAAACAATATGTTGATTATGTTGAAAATAAAAATACATTTAAATAGATGTGTCATTTGAGCCCTAGTCACATACAACATTGTTAAGGGGGTTGCTGTAGCTTTTCGCAATGTTGAAACCTAGAATAATTCAAAAAACCGTAATGGTCGGCAACCATTACAATTTAACAGTAATATTTTGTTTTTAAAATGTCCAAACCTTTATACAAACCATGTGTGTTCTGATTGCGTACTTTTTCAATTAATTAATTTAATATCATCTACGTTATAGTAATTTTTAAGCAAATGCGTGAGTTATCTGACTGCTGCTGTATTGAGCTAAATGTTCTTTAAAACAAGTTTTAGGAGGTCTTATGGTTTACCCTACATATACTTTGTTACAGTCTTTACAATTTATTTCATAGATTGTCGACTTATTATACCTTAGTTAACATTCATTTATAAAACGTTGTCATTTCCATCTTTCGAAGAACAACAAGGTAGGTAACAAAACTCTCTGTGAAATATCTCAACGTATTGGTTATTTTAATTTTTTATTATACCAGGTTTTTTATTGTTTTTATTCTCATTTTGTTGAGATGAATTCTGTTTTCTTCGTTCGAAATATTGATCACTCGCTGTTGAAAAACTCACTTCTAGTAAAACATACTATTTTCCACTATCAACTGTAGTGTATCAAATGTGGACTCTGTCATTTTTTCTTAGTTCTGACTCTGAGGAACGACTTGTGTCTTGAGTCCACGAAGAATATTGATCACCATTAATTTTTTATCGATTCAAATAACAAGGTGTTCTGTGTAAAAGTTAAAATTTATAGTCATTTTCGGCAAATGAGTAATTTTTTTTTAATATTGAAAACTATCTTTTTTGAAACACAAACTAATTTTAAAGCCTTTACTGCCGGACGAAGCAAGAAGCAAGTAATTCAAAATTTAAAGATTTTGGCTACGAAACACGAAATGGTTTTCCAACAACTGTTTTTAATTTGACAGAGTGGTTTTTGAATTACATAAAATATATTCTTGCTATTTTTTTTTACAAAAAATATGAAGTAATGATACTAAATAGCTATGATTTATGTAGTTGTTGAGTTACTTCATTTTGTTATGCAATTTTCAAAAAAAAAAAATAATAATAAATCAAGCAACACAATTTCTAAGTTACACTTGAGGGGATTCGCAATAATTAGAATGCTAGATAAATAGGCATAATAATTTCTAAATTGGTTTATTACAATACAGTAACACAAGTATGGGAAATTTTCTGGACAACTAATATGTCTATGATTTATTGGGGTAACATTCAAGAAGAACTACATAAAAGCTATACACGGAACAATAATTTTATTATACTTAAAAGTTAAAAATCAAACATTTGTGTAAACACAAGTGAACAGTAATGTTATTTTTTTCTAAATTAAAAAAATAAATTTGGCACTAAAACGCAAAATAGGTAGTAATTAATAATTATTAGCTAAAAATTATTTTTACTTCAGAATCGCTTTTAGGTTTGAGCAACAAAAATTTCTAAGTCTTCCACACCTTGTCTACTTAGCAAATTTTTCCAAAATATTTGTTTTCTTGGTGGCATATGCTGTATCAGTTCCTTAATAATAACTGCACAGGGGTGAAGTTTGGAGAATAAACTTTATGTCAAATTTGCTCTCCCTCCAAGCCAAAGTTGATGTATTTTTGGAATTTTGGGGGGTCAAATTTTCGTTGGTAGACCCTGTATAAACTAAACCAATAATTATAAAAAATAATAAAAACACGATAACTCCTTCAAAAGTCGGTTCTGTCATAAGAATCCTGATTAATTAATTACAATTTTTTAAGGTTTCACTCTGAATGTCTTTTTCTCATCTTAAATTAAATCAAGACGTACTAGTAAGTGCTTACAATGTACGTAAATTTATTGGTTGCGTAATTTACTGCAGCAATGGATTGGAATAGTATTACTTCTGAATTGAAACTTACATTGCAAAAATTAACAAACGGCAACTAAAATGTGCTGTGTTATTTGGAGTAGGGGTTAAAATTTCGTCCAAATATGGACCAATTTATTATTATCAATACCATATCAATAAATTTTGGGAATGGTTACCTTCTAATGATGTGAATATAATAAAAACTATAAACACTGCATAGGTACAACAAGCTCGAAATCTAAGTTATCTAAAAAGAAACCACGGGCATACAGGGTGGCTCATTAGTGCGGGATCGGAACCTCATGTCTAAACTAATAAAGGTAGATTTTTGAAAATTTATATTTAAAGGTTTTCGGCAGTACTCTTTGTAACAAAAGTACTACGGTTATACCTGAAATTACTATTAAGTCCGTTATTTTAAATAAAACACCATATATATTTTTACACTTTTGGATTTCTCACTTTGTAAGCATTAAAATTATGTAAAGTTGTAAGGGGTTTGAACCAACGAAGGGGGTACGCATTATTCGATTGTTTATTGCCAAAATCGATCTGCTTTGAACTTACATATTTTACGTGGTGTAATAGCTAAAAAGTTTGAAACTTTATAACTAATTTTAGCATAGAATGAACTAATAATTGCAGTTATCAAATCATCTTCAATGGTTTTAAACATTTTCAAATGCCGTTTTTCTCGAAAATTTTAAATGGAACACCCTATATCTAACTTAGCCAAAAAGAGTATAAAATAAGCTATTGTTTGATGTATGAATTTATTTTAAAACCACTTAGAGAAAATCAAAATTAATATAAAAGCAAACTTTGAAAAACAATTGCTAGCTTACATATTTCAAAAAACTTTGCAAACGCTTATAAAGAAAGATGTTCTATCACAAACTGATCGTTCTAATAGTGGGAAGATATAAGTCTATTATTTAAACAAATAAAAATAGTAGATAGACAGATAAAGGGCATTAAGAGTTTATTCAAAAACAAATTAAAAAGAATTGATTAAATAAAAAAACTGAAATTTGACAAAGTTAAAAGCGGTGTTAGATCAGGAGAACGAATTGACTGGAAACTGGCCAATTTACTATAGCATCAAGCCCTATCCAACGTTCTGGGAAATTTTGATTTAATCACTATGTTACTTCTCTAACACAATGTGGAGAAGCACCGTTCTGCTGTAACCACATATCTCGTGTAATGCCAGTAGGAACATTTTTCAAAACTTTGAATTAATTATTATAAAAAATTTAAATAGTCTTCACCATTTAAATAATTTTAAGAAAAATGTGGTCAATAAGATATTGGTCTATTATTTCTCCCCAGACGTTAACAGACCACTTGTTTTGGCTGTTTGTTATTGCATATATTCTGATAAGATAGTAATGAATATTTTGTCGATTTATGGGCTTTTATTTTTCTGAAACAGGCAATTGTTTCCCAAAGCCTTCCATAATATATTTTGTGGAATAAAATTCGATTTTCTCTAAATTGTTTTAAAATAAATACATATAACATTATACATGTTTATATCAAATAACAGTTTAAGTTATGCTTTTTTTGACTACAAAGTTAGATATAAGGTGTTCCATTCAAAATTTTCGAAAAAAGCCGTATTTGAAAATGTAAAAAAAAAACAATTGAAAATCACAAAATGAACATGATTTAATAAATGCAATTATTAGTTTACTTACTATGTTAAAATTAGTTATAAAGTTTCAAACTTTTAGCTATTACACCACGTAAGATATGTAACTTCAAAAATATTGATTTTGGTAAAAAGAATCGAATAACGCTTAAACTCCTTACAACCCTACATAATTTTAATGCTTAAGAATCGAGAAATTCAAAGTGTGAAAATATATAGGGTGTTTCATTTATGAAAATAACTGACTGAATAGTCATTTCTTGTATAACAGGAAGGGATGTACAATGTTCTAACCCAATTTTTTTTATTTTAAATTTTTTTATTTTTTTTTTTTTTATTTTTACTTTTGTATATATAAAAACCATTAAAAAGTTTTATAAAAAAAAAAAGATTATTTACCCAAACACACAACCCAACCCCCAAAAAAAACCACCCCCATTTTAAAAAAAAATAAATAATAATGAATTAGTTATTCTTATAATGTCTACTTTAAGTCTTTATCTAATTGGATATAAATTGGTACATAATTAAATTGTAATGCCTACAACTTTGTATTATCAATAAAAACAAACGATAAATTCAATCCAAAATCGTCGAACGGTTTGAGACAGAACTCCACATCATGAGAGAGAGAGAGAACAGTTTAAACAACATTTAATGTGACCCGTAATTTGTAAAATCAAGTGTTGGCGTTGAATAACGTCCAATACTGATTTAAATAGACAGCTGTTTAAGTTTGAATCATAATTAAATTGCTTGCTTGATTTTGTTACGACTTTAATACCTACTTGAGAAAAAACTGCATTATAGAAAAAACGCGTTTCTCTGAAGTGCCCATAATTCTTCAGTCGTATATTATAAAATTTGAAGTAAAACTTTCCTCACCCGCGATCAGTTTCAACAGATATTCCTGTAAGCTTAAATTTCGGTTCTGAAAATCGCTCCTCTACCTCTACTAAGTAGATTCAATAAATTTAAAATTTATGATAAACTTTTAAACTTTGAAGTAATTTAAAACTTAAAACTTATAGCATGCGTTCTTTAGTAACCAACTAACATTCACGATTTATGATTAAGTTTCAACGCGTTTTTAGGTCTATATATTTAAATAAGTACCCACTACAGATTGTAATGTTGGTTACATTATAGGGGGTTAAGATTATAGAAGTCGTAAAGTGAAAAGAGGTTTGTCAATTTCTTCATGGTGCCAAAGATAATTACAAGAAACACTTCAAATATATTTCAACTTACATAATTTTAAGTTAGTATATAAATTATTATTTTCGAACTGAGGTAAGGCTACGTACAATAACGGATTCAACGTATCCAAATAAAATAAGATTGTGTATATTAATTTCATTAAATAACTCGATCAGTGAAGATCATTTAAGGTCGGGATCAAATAATAGTCTTGATTGATTAATTAGCAACGCCACCATTATATCTCTATACAATTACAACAATAAGTATCTTATGAAATTTCCATCCGTGTTCAGTTCGTCTCTGTTTTGTAATTGATTATAATGGTTTAATTATAAGACCATTACTTTTCCCTTTATTGTTTTTGTTTTTAATCATTTTTAAGCCTTTCTCTTTGTAGTTAATATTACCTCATACTGATATATACATTCAACAACATCTAAAAACTGAAAACTTCCATAACAATTGTTTGTTCTAAAACAATATCCCTTGATTAGTAGTGGAAGGTCATGTTTGAGGTCAAAGGTCAAACATATATTCGTAAATATCCTCAAAAAGTATTCCATGTACACAGTCGTGTAATATATCAATCGAAAGAAAATTGCAAGCCAATTCCAAAAATGCATTTAAAAATATTTTAACATTTTGGGTTCAAATTTTTTGAAACTTTTGAACCAAAATGTTAAAATATTTTTAAATGCATTTTGAAATTGATTTGCAATTCCCTTTCATTTGATATATTACACGACTGTATATAGAATACTTTTTGAGATATTCACGAATATATGTTTGACCTTTCAGAAGATGTTACCAAATCAAATTTTGAAATTTTGTCAAATTTAATTCAACTTGTCTTATAAAGCACTACCACATATAATTTTATTTTTTAAATCCGTCGAAAACCAAAAATTTAAAAAAAACGAGCGTAGTTCTTTCATTAAAATGTCTAAGAGGTATTACAGATGTAATTAATAAATGATTTATTTTTGAAAGCTTAACCACCCTGTACCTCAAAAGTTAAGACGTTTAAGCCATACGTTGTATAAAGTTTTCTTCTTAAAATGTACCCAAAAATCGCTCATTTAAATATTGTCATTCAATTAGAATAAACTCTGTGTCCAACAAAACAGCAAGAAAAAGTTTCCTACATGTTGCACGCTATGGTTGATTTGCAAAAACACTGTCTCTTAACTACTAACTGGTAAACTTTTAATACAAACATGAACAAAAAACACAGCATCTTAATATATTTGTTCTTCATCTAAATGCGTATAAATTCAGAAAAAGGGCCATGAACATTAAATAATTTTGTAGATTCTTAAAACGTAATAAAAGCACTACATTCCGCAGCGTTTGCAGAAATAATATTTTGCTAAAGAAAATAATTTAATAACTTTTTCTATATTTACAATAAATGTCATGTAATGAACTAATTCTCGACAATTTAGTATTAAATCAAAATGTTTATTACACAAAAGTGTATAACAAAATTATCCTTTTATGAAAAAAAAGACATTAGTGAACTAAAAGGTATTGCATGTTAAATTTTTATAATAATTTATTACCCTTTCCTTATCTAATAAACAAAATGAATTAATTAGTCTATACCTACTTATTGTTTTCAAATAAAAAAACTTTCTTACAAATTTCAGTTTCTGCTTTATATTAAAATAAGTCCCAAATACAGTGTGTCCCAAACAGATTAGAATTGTATCGTTACTTTATTATTAATAAAGATTCAGTTTTAAATAGGCAATATTGTACATTTTATTATACTAGGTCAGATTCTGCTGAGGAAACTTGAAAATTGCAAGCAGTTCAGAAAAACTCGAAAAAACCCAATGTCGTGAAAATTATGAAAAAATTTAGGAAACAAAAGTTACTTGTTTTGTTAATAATTTTAAAAAAACAAATGCTGTAGTTTTATGGTTAGCAAGATAATGCTAGTTATCTTATTTTTTAAATTTAAATCTTAAAGTTTATAATTACAAAATTTTTTTTCTTGTTTCATTGATGTGTAACAATCAAAGTTTCAGGCAATAAATTGCAGCGCATTTTGAAATTATTGTATTACATAATTTGTGCATGAAAGCAAATGTTATGTTTAGTAATGGTTTTGACTATAATTACTCAGCCTTCGTTTTGAATATATTATTTTACCAATACATTAATGGGTTCGGCCTTATTTCATAGAATGAAAAAAAATTAAATCAAGATAGAGTCATTTAAAAAAATTACGATACTAACACTATTTCGAGAACATTAAAGTAATCCTTTCACGAAACAACCAACTTTTGTTTGAAAATTATTTTATAACTTTCACGATAGAAAAAATATTGCATTTTTTCTAAAACATTAAATATTTCGCTCATGAAAGTTTTTGAAAATAATTTTTAATATAAATCTGATTTGGCAACCTAAATAATATATTAGCGTTTTATTTGGTAAATTAGGAATAATTAGATTTTTACTAACAAACCGTAAAGTGAAAATGTTTTGCAAAAGTTCAACAACAAAATTCAGCTTTAAGTTCTTTTATTTAGGTCTTATTTGTCTATCTATGAGGTAACAGAAGTCATGAAAGTAACCATACTGAACAAGAATGTGAGCAATCTTCTAAATGCGTTAATTGCTCAAGAGCTAATAACAAATTAAAGTTAAACCTAAGTACTGATTATAGTAGATTTGATAGAAATTGTAGAGCATTAACAAGAGAAAAGAATTACAAAAATCCAAAACACAATATAACAGCATATAGCAACCAATGCATAAAAAATGCAAAGAAGATGTAATGCTTCCAGTTTCTCAAAAAATTGTTCAAAGTTTGTCATTTTAATATGCAATCCATACGCAACAAAACCTTCTTAGCGCGCTTTTAAACTCGATACTTGACAAACCCCAAGAGTTGTGCTTATGTGAAACGTGGTTAAAATTTGAGAAAGTGCCCTTGATTAACATTGATGGTTTCTATTGTCGTCAAATATTGACTCATGGTGGTGTCTTAATACTAGTACAAAATTTAAACAACGTTGTTCGAAGAGAGGATATTCAACAGTGCTCCCGAGAATAAACTTGTGAAATATCTGCGATTGACATCCCAGAACAAAATTTAATAATTATGTCTGTGTATCGATCACCTTCAGTATGTACCGGGCCGGCAAAATGTATTACCCATTTTTAACTAGTTATAACACTTTAATAAAACTAAATAACAATACAAATTTTTAAGACGAAGTACGGGAGATTCTTATTTCTTGAAAATAGTGTCTAGCAAATGATATACCTTGATGATTTTCGCGCAAATTCATAAAATTACGACAAAACTGAAGCCTATTAATTTTATTTTGTGCACTTAATTCTTGAACTACGGCAAATTTATATGGGTGGAACTTCATTTTTTTCAGTATCCTTTTCATGCTCCTGTCGGTCAAATAAAGAGCTTCAGCATGATGAACATTACATCTTGTTGGGCTAGCAGTTACAGCTGCCCTTACTCTTTCCTGGTTCCTATCATTGCAAGCAGATCTTGGTCTTCCGCTTGACTTTTTGTCTAAAATTGGTCCGACTTCTTCCCATTTACGGTACCAGGACATAATGGTTTTACGTTGAGGAAATAGCAAATGTTAAAATGCCGACGAATTTGTCTTTGAACAACTGAAGAAGAACTGAAGTAAACTGAATAAATTTGTCAACACAAAACACACGATGTTCCACTGACCAACGCTCCATTTTAACAACTGTCAAAACATGTCACAAAATTTCCAAAGCCTACTCGTTAAAAATCCGTATTATTTTTTAATCTTATCCAAGTTAATAAATGTTTATAATTCTTTATTATTAATAATATTAAATAAGTATTAAAACTTTTGTTTCTATTCTAAACACGGCACTAAACAAAATTAATGTCTCAAATAAAAAATCTTAACTGCTAGTGATTTCAACATCACCATTTTATCAAAAGATTACATGTACTATGAGTTAGTAAATTTTTTGAAATCATTCAGATTCAAATTTGTAATAAAACATTTTACACGTGGAAGAAATTGCATTGATAACTTTTTCATCAATTTTCAGGTAGAAAGTTGTAAAATCAATAGCTATTTCGGATCATGACGCAATAGAATTCTCCTATCCCATAAGTGGATGTCCATTGCAGCGAATAAATTACATGTGTCGGCCTTATACCATTTGTGAAATGAATACAGTATTTCAGAGCCTTTCAGAGGTAAGCTGGGAGTTTGTTGGGGAGCCCGTTCAGTCAGTGTCTGCCAAGTTTTCTCGGTTTATAAAAATTATTCATGACTCAATCATCACTTACATGCCTCTCAAATATGTCCAACAAAAAAATTACACCAAAATAAATTGGTACAGCAAAGATTAGAAATTATTATCATTTTTATTGACTTTAAAAATAACTTTCCAACAAAAGAAAACAATAATAATGTTAAACATTTGAGAGAAATTTATAATAAAAAATTTAAACAGCCAAACTGCTAGCTAGTTCAAATTATATTTACTAAAAGCAGGCAATTTCGGTCGAGCTGCTTGGGATATAATAAATATTAATAGGGGCAAACTAAAACATCATAATACAAGAAGTAAGTTATCCAACTGAATTAAATAATTATTTTGATAGTATAGCTAACTCTATAAACAACAATATTCTACAAAGTCTAAAATCGAAACAATCAGTAGGTCCCGAAAAAATAGAATCTTATTTAAGATCTTTTAGTTTTAAAGAGACTTCATATATGTTGAATTACGTAATATTGTAAACGGTTTTAAACGCAACCTATCAACAATACATGCAATAATAAATATGTACGATCATGTAATAACTGCTTTTGAAAATAATGAATACTGTTGTGCTACAATATATGATCTAACAAAGGCCTTCGACTGCGTAACACCGTCGATTATGCTTGATAAACTCAAAACTTTCGGTGTTTTAGCAACTAGCATAATTTAATAGATTCATACCTTAATGACAAAACCAAATCACCAATATTAATAATTTAACATTGTCATCAAGGAATATGAATCTTGGAGTACCATAAGGTTTGGTACTAGGCCCGTTACTGTTTATTATTTTAATAAATGATTTCTCGACGTCAAGTCGGGAGTCATACCATTTGATGTACGCCGATGATTCCACAATAATAAGCAAAAAGCAAAACTATCGAAAAAGCAAGTCAAATCGACGATGAATCGAGACGTGGTGCTTTCGAATGGTTTACATTAAATATACTATCGTTAAATCAAGATAAAACACAGAAACTAATATTTTCTTTATGTAAAATTCTATCAGAAATAAATAACCCGGAATGGGTTCGTATATTAGGAGTTCACTTTAATCCTAGGCTGTCGTGGAAAAAGCACACTCTCAAAGTAGCTAGCAAATTGTCTAAAGTAATATTTGTACTCAGAATCTCTCTAGAACGGTACCAACAAATAAAATGTTCAGAAAATAGCTTACTTTTCACTATTCGAAAGCACGTACCTACACTTTATAATAATAATAATAATAATAATAATAATAATAATAATAATAATAATAATTAAGGCAGAGGGGTGCTAGCTAAGGCTTGCTGGCACTTTGGGTATGACGACCCCACCTACCTCAGTTAGGGTGCATCAACCTAAACGAGGTGGTAGTCCCTGCCTTAAAGGGGCCGCGGAGTTTCCACCGGCCGGATCAATTGATTGGGGCGTATGAGAGATCTGCGGAGGCGGCGTCTGCCTCTAGAAGAGCGGCCGCCCGACAGCGTCTGACTCCAGAGGGGCGGCTGAAAATTTCGGGGTCCCCGGCCTGCGCAGTAGGTTAAAACTGTATACCATTAAACCATGATGAGTAGTAGAATATTACGGAATAGATTAAAGTCGCTGCCTGGGGATCGCCAGGGCACGTCTGGAGCCGGCGCTGGACGTGACAGTGAGCGGGACGTCGGTGGCAGGAGGTTGACGAGGCGGACACCTGTCGCACAACAAACTACAGCCCAATCGAACCAACGGGACGTGGAAACAATAAATGGGGTTGAAGAACAAAACACCGCTCTGCCTGCCAGTTCGCCCCCAACAAGGAGGGCTGCTCGTAGGAGAGGCTGCACTGGACGAATAAGATGGACACGAGAAATGAATATAGCTGTTGTTCGTGCTTTCTATCGCGTCAACAAGTGTAGCGATAATCCACTCCCTGGATGGAGACACGCCCTTCATACCGAGTTTACAAGGGCTCATCCGGATCTTAACCTATCAGAACAGAACCTAGTGGATAGGAAGAGTGTCATCATAAGAAAAAAGTACTTAACGGAAACTGAAATTGATCAAATTAAATGGAAAGTTGGCTACGAGATTCAACAACAAGATATGTTTGATCAAATAGAACCAAATGGAATAGAAATTCACCCGACCCCACAACAACATATCGGTGATCAAACAGAACCGACTGGTGCGGAAGTTTGTGTAAGCAATGTACCCATTGAAACTGAACAGGCAGAGGAGAATAATGCCGCGTTGGATAAATTTCTTAGTTTGTTGGCTTTCTATGAAGGTACAGATCCACTCAAAAGACCAGAGATACCAATTTTGCATAATGCCCACCGTGCACAATCAATTCTTACAAGCGTTAATAAGGCTCTTGAGAAATATCTTAATATAAACAGAAGTATTGACGAAATTCATTTGGCTTTGTACTGTGCTGCTGTTACTGCCATTGAGCTAAATGGACAAAAACCTACACCATAGAATCAAAAGACCAGAACAAGAATAAAAGAAAACCAGCTTGGAAAATACGCCTCGAGCAGGGCGTAGATAGACTGAGGGCAGATATGGATATTATATCTGAATTCTTGAAAAACAACAAGTCTAAGAAGGTGTTAAGGAAAACAAGAGAAATCGCCAGAAGAGCTAAAATCCCTGAAAAGGATCCAGAATATAATAATAAGCTTATTGACCTCCAAGATCGATTTAGGCAAAAGCTAAAGCCAAAGGCTCAAGATTAAGACGATATAACGAACTATCGCAAAGAAAAGAACAAAATAGAGAGTATCATACTAATCAGAAGAAGTTTTTCAGAAAACTAGAGCAAGGCGACGATGACACTGATATCAAAATAGGACATAATGAACTCAGTCAGTTTAAAAATTTCTGGAAATCTATATGGGGAAGAGCAGACCCGTACAATCAGGAAGCTGAATGGATTGGAAGTATAGAGAGAGCTAACGCGCAAATACCGCGTATGAATCTCCTAGAATTCACCAAGGAAGACATAGTAAAGGCAGTAAAAGATCACAAAACTGGAAAGCGCCAGGACCAGATAGACTTCAAAATTTCTGGATCAAGTACTTTAGCGCCACGCACGAGAGACTCGCTTATTGCTTTACGCAGGCGCTTCACGACCCAAATCAAATACCTACCTTCTTATGCCAGGGCAATACTTTCTTACTATATAAAAAGGGCGATACCGCACAACCTCAAAATTATAGACCAATAACATGCTTATCAGTAGTATACAAATTATTTACTTCGGTAATTAATGAAAAAATATACCAGCATTGCAGTGTTAACCAAATTTTCTCGGAGGAACAGAAAGGATGCATAAAGGGACGCTGGGCTGTAAGGATCAGCTAACCATAGATTCAGTAATCTTAAAACAAGTCCAGAAAATGAAACGAAATTTAAATATATGTTACATCGATTACAGAAAAGCATATGATTCTGTTCCCCACGACTGGTTAATAAAAGTCCTCGAAATATATCAAATATGCCCACGCATAATAGCTGTCCTGAAACACCTAATGACGTCATGGAAATCAACTATGTGGGTTTCAAGGAAAACATAGGAACTGTGGACATAAATAGGGGAATATTTCAGGGAGACTCTCTTTCCCTATATGGTTCTGCTTAGCTTTGAACCCAATGTCTTCCTTATTAAATAACACAGATGCTGGATATAGGTTGAATCTCAGAAGCAAATGTCGAATATCTCATCTACTGTACATGGACGACCTAAAGATGTACAGCGAGTCACGGGAGAAAATGCAGTCACTGATCAAGACTGTAAAAACCTTTAGTGACGATATCCGAATGTCATTTGGGCTTGATAAATGCGCCGTTATAAACATCAAAAAAGGGAATATTGAGAACAATCCACAGAGCATGGGCGATATTGATCAACTACCTCTTCATGAAACCTACCGTTACCTTGGTACCCCTCAAAACCAACGACTTGACCATGCCGAGCTTAAAAGAGAGCTCACTGAGAGGTATAAGAAAAGATTAACTAAGCTACTTAACACTAAGCTTTCAGGCGGTAATTTGTGTTCGGCAATAAATACCTGGGCCGTCCCGGTATTGACGTATTCATTTGGAATTGTGAAGTGGTCCGACACTGATCTTGATGAACTAGATAGAACAACAAGGCGATTACTAACAAAATTTAGGAGCCTGCACCCAAACTCCTCAGTGAGAAGGTTGTACTTGCCGAGAAGTGAAGGTGGAAGAGGATTGCTTAATATTAAGTATCTGTGCTTAAATCAAGAAAATAACATGAGACGTTACTTCCATTCAACTAACAGCGATTTGATGCAGTTAGTGGTTCAATCAGATAAGGGTTTTACTCCACTGAATCTTGCACAGCGTATGCGGCAAGATGAACTACCAACAAGAACTGAAAATATTAACGCTTGGCAAGAACAATCGATGCATGGTAGATACCCCAAACTGATAAAAATGGATAACGTAGATAAATTATCATCGCTTAGGTGGCTTCGTGATCCACAGTTATACCCGGAGACAGAAGGCTTCCTTATTGCAATACAGGACCGGGTAATTCGAACACGTAATTACGAAAACATTGTTTAAAGCTAAATATAGAAGATAAATGTAGAAAATGTGGAGCTGTCGGAGAAACCATCGAACATATCACAGCAGGGTGTCCAGCTCTAGCTGATAAGGCATACCTTGGCCGGCACAACCAACTAGCCAAAATAATCCACCAACAACTTGCACTTAAACATGGACTTCTAGAAACTACACCCCCTCCTTACTATAAATATGAGCCGATGCCAATTCTTGAAACACCGGACCACTTATTATATTGGGACAGAGTCATAACAACTGATAGAACAGTTGACTATAACAGACCGGATATTGTGTTTATTGATAAGAAAGAAGCAACAGGCACCATTATTGACATCGCGGTACCTTCTTCACACAATATTATGAAGACTGAACAAGAGAAAGTCACAAAATATGAAAATTTGGCGTATGACCTAAAAGGCAATGGAAACTGAGAAATGTGACAATTCTTCCTTTTGTGATCTCGGTTGAGGGTATCCTAAGCAAAGGTTTCCTGAATAACTTAAATAACATCGGACTACCCAATAAAATCGTTAATGTGGGGCAGCGTGCCATAATACTGCAAACTTGCCACATAGTCCGAAAATTTTTAGGCTAGCAAGAGGAGTTGAATTACTTTCTTACTAGTAATAAAACCGTAACCAACATTAAAAGTTGAGAATAAGGGAATAATAATAATAATAATAATAATAATAATAATAATAATAATAATAATAATAATAATATATCCTTTATTTCCTACAGGAAACCCCAATTACAAGAAATAATTCAATGTTACAAAAATTAAACTAAACATTATACACTTATGGTTTATTAGCAGTCTTTTCTATTCAAAGTAAAGCTCTAAGGGTTTTAGCAAACATAGACTACCGTGCTGATGTAAGAAATTATTTCTCAAATTACAATATACTTACAATTCCATCACTGTACATTTTTAAATCATTGGTCTTCGTAAGAACAAACATCTCACATTACAATTTAAATGTAAACGTACATGAACATAATATACGTAAGATAAAAGACATAGTTTTACCATATAAACGATTAAATGAATCTAGAAACTCTGTTCACAACTGGGGGCCACTTTTCATTAACAAACTGTCAATGGACATCAGACAAATGGAGTTTAAAAAATTTAAATTAACAATAAAAACATTTTTAATCAGTCAACATTTTTACACTTTTGAGGAGTACTTAAATTGCTGTAATCATAATGTATTTTAATCTAGTTTTTTCTTTTCAACTTTATTGTAGTAATTCTTGTCGAATGTAAAGTTTATTTCAAACTGAATACATAATATAAATATATTCTATATTCTATTCTATATTCATATCATGCCTTTATTTTTTTTCAGAAAACTATTTTCTTTACAATTATGTCAGAAAACTTCATCTGATGGTAAGCAATTGCAATCACATCACTAATAGCACGATGATTACCCAGGAAAAGTCCATTTAAAGGACACCAAGTTTGTTAAAATAGGTTACGCTTTTTTGGAGTTATCGACATTTATTTCTTTTCTGTTAAAAATGCATAAAGCATTTAACAAAAAACGTGGCCATTTTAGAAACTTGACAATAATTTCCAGCATTTTCTTGGCTACTTTTATCGTATAATTTTTTATCGAAAGTTGATACAAAATATTGCGTTACCATAGCAACGAACAATAACTTATTAGAAGTGTCAGTGTAAAGTTTGACGTCAAAAAGTAAACCAGAGTCACGCAATAAATTAAATGAAAAAGATGTCCACTGAAATTGTGAAAATCGAAAAATTGGAGTATCGAGCCATCATCAAGTACCTGTATTTAAAAGGGTTAAGAGGTAAGCAGATTTACGAAGATATGCTTAATATCCTTGGTGATCAATGTCCTTCGTATGCGACCGTCAAAAATTGGAATGCAAGCTTCAAAAGAGATAAATTTTCCATTGAAGATGATGACCGATCGGCAAGGCCAGTTTCTGTGCCAGTCCCCGAAAATTTCGATGCAGTTCATGACATGATTTTATCAGAGCGTCGAATTAGGCTAAAACGGATATCTGAAGCACTGAATATTTCATACGAACGCGTTCATCATATGGTTCACGTCAATTTGGACATGAGAAAATTGCTGCAAAATGGATCCCCAAATGTTTGAATGTTGACCAAAAGCGTGCACAGTAGAAGCATCGCGTTCGATCTGTGCTCGATTTGAAAAGATGTAGACTTCTTAAACCGAATTGTTACTATGGATGAGACTTGGGTACATTTCTACGATTCAGAAACAAAGCAACAATCGATGGAATGGCGACACTCTGGTTCTCCAAGACCTAAGAGTTTCGTGTCCAAAAATCTGCTGGAAAAGTTCTTGCTTCAGTTTTTGGGATTGCCATGGAGTAATCATGATTGATTTTTGGATAAGGGTAGAACAATAACTGGAGATTACTATTCGACATTACTGACCACTCTACGGGAAAATATTAAAAGAAAAGACGCGGAAAGCTATCCAAAGGTGTTTTGTTTTTGCAGGACAACGCCCCTGCACACAAATCTCATGTTGCCATGCAAAAATTCGTGATTTAGGGTTTGAATTACTAGAACACCCCCTTATTCACCCGATTTGGCTCCGTCCGACTATCACCTCTTTCCTCAACTGAAAAAAAGTTTAAAAGGTCGTACATTTTCTTCCAACAAGGAGGTAATAGAAGCTGTGGAGGTCTGGTTTGCAGAGCAAGAAGAAACATTTTTTTTGAAAGGTCTAGAGACGTTGCAGGTTTGCTGTAATAAATGTATCCAATTAAGAGGAGAATATGTTAAGTAATAAAATATTTTGACATAAAATTTTGTTTGGTTCTATAGTAGGCTAAGAATTTTTCAATATATCCTCGTACAGCCTCTTACCTCGATTATATTTGCCCATCCTGTACATTACTTGTAAATCTACTATAGAATTAATTAAATAAATAAAATCACATATTGGTATTAACATTAACATAAAAATAACATTAAACCAAGTTTGATGTAACTGACCCTTTATTACCCATCATCTTCAAGAAAAAATTAGTTTATGAAACTAAATTTAATGCAACTGCAACAATATCTTATAAATCAGGCTTCATACTGTTAAAATTAATACATTCGGTAAAACTGCGTTGAATTCTATGAAACTTTTTCGTAAAACATGAAAACGGTATTACGAAAAAGTAATTTATTTTGTTCATGTGCATTAGCGAAGCAGTAAATTAAAGTGAAAACAAATGGATTCAATTAAACGACGAAAACATTGCTACTGATCGTTCATTCTTTTGATTTTATTATGTGATTTACTATAACGATTACAAATGTAAAGTTTTCATTGAACAATAGGAATGTTGCGAGAATAAAATTTGATGCAAAAGACAATAAAATATAGAGATCAAATTAAAATAAAATATATAAATTTTATAAATAATTATTCAATTATTGAGAAAAATGGAGGAAATACGTTATTTTCGAGTCTTTTAAAGTAAAATTCTAAAACCCTTACAATCTGCAATTAGGAGTTGATAAGTATTTTGTTGTGTACTGTTTACAAACAAATTGAACAAATGTACTATATAATAAAGGACTTCTTTAAATACTATAAAATAAAATTAATTACATCTCTAAGTAGGGCACATAAATGCGCGCATAAAACTAAGGAAGCCTTTCACAAAAGGAATATTGATTGTGTCTTACTGTTTACTTTATCTTATGTCAACGCAAAGAGTATTGTATGCATTGTCATTTCGGTAAGAAATATTGCTTACGTAACTGAGAAAAGTTTGACGACACTATTTAATAACTTGTATATATGATATTTGAATATAAAACGATCCGAATATAAATTGCTTGCCGAGATACAGCTTTTGTTCACTGAAAAGTCCATCGACTAACTCTAAGAATGAAAAATACAACTATCATCGAATTCAGTTTTCGTAAATCGAGCTTTAATCTACCTTTCTATGAAACAGTGAATTGCAACAGGGACGTACTAAGATAACAATACAAAAATGACTAAATCATTACAGCTACACCACTTCAAGAGATTATTATTCATTTGACATAAAAACATTTTCGAAAAATAAAATAAACGTCTAAGAGCGTGGAGAAAGTGCGAAACAAAAATCGGTTCATTGTAGAAAAAAAAGACATTTACATCGCTGTATTATTTTAATGTTGGAATAGTATACTAAATAATGTTTACTGATAACAACAGTACTTATTGTAGTGCACTTTATCAGTATCAATTTAAATATAAATGCCGACGCATTACGACCACTTGTCCTCTAAGGAAATTCATAAAATTAAAAATATTTAAATATTGTATTACGAGGGTCGTCCACAACGTAACCTCCGTTTTGAAATAAAAATTAAACCAGTTGAGGTACAAAAATGTTTTTATCCACAATCACCATATTATAGAGCTATTATTATGCCGTTATGAAACGTATTATAACACCTATAAAACACTAGTGTTTTATATTCCATAAAACATTAGTGTTTTGTAATATATAAAATTCAAGAAAAATTTGCAGAAAAATTTGTAATTATTTATTAACATTAATATTAACATTCACGTTAACATCAAAAGTAAACTTATTTGCAATATCAGGATTTACATTTACACAAACCACGTTTGAGGAAGACTGCATCGCGGAGATCTCTTGCATTGTGCTGGATTTTCCTTGAATTTTTCTAGCAATATCAATTTTATTTGACTCGCTTTCTTCTATATACCCCTCAACTAGATGACCTCCACGCTCCGTGCCTCTTAAGAGTGAGAATATCACCATCAGCATTAGCCAACAGAGTCGTCGAAGAACGGCGAATACTATGGCCCGTGTAGGATTTAGCGTCTAGAAGTTTTGAGAAAGAAGCAATCTGTGAGAGGATTTTAGAAATAGTGTTAATTCCCACAGGTTGCACGGTGCATTTTGAATTTATATATCGCAAAAAAAATCTTCCCTGCGAAATAGTACTTTTAGGACGTAGACGTATGTATTTCTTGCATATCTCCATAACATTAACAGAGAATCCTTCGTCTAATACAATATTGACATATTGGTCTTTGTTTCTGGGATGGACACGTAGATAAAAGATCCTTTACCTTTCACATATTCAATATTTAAGTTTACCAGTTCATTGCATCGTAAACCTCCACAAACACTCATTATGACAGCAACCTAGAAATATTTAAAATAATTAAGATACCAATACAAAAGAAAAGAAAATTGGTTGTACCTTCATCATTAAGTACTTTTCATCAGATGCTGTTTTCAAAAATTGTTCGATGTGTCCCCTCTCAAGCACTTTTGCCTTCTTTGCCTTGTAGTTTTTGATTGGCTCTTGAGATAAGCAATTAATTTGCCGTATTTTGATATGTCAATATTTCTATGCACATTCAAAGTTGCTCTTAACATTGAATATTTCGTCCACATCGACGAGGAGGCAAACTTGCTTCTTACATTTAAAAATAAGCCAACAGGACGTCCTCGTTTATGATGTTTGCACCTCTTTTCTCTCTTCATTCATTAAAGGTAGCAAATTCTTTTATGTATGCATCTTTAGATTTGGCAGGCAACAGTTGCAGGGTTACTTCTTCAGCTTCTGCTTTAATTTCTACCGGCAAAGAATCACTTTCTGACATTTTTCAAAACGACGCACACAAACGATTTCTAATTTTTTCACAAATATTGTTTTAATAAACAAGCATCCTAGCAACTAATAATGCAAAGCCGCCCAAAGTTTTACTAAATTTTCTAATATTTGCTATTACATTGAAATTTGAGAACTGTCAGATTACTTATTTTCAATTAAATTGGTTTGATTGTGGATAAAATCTTGTATTGCATTCGTGTTTTAGTGGCATATTATCCCCTTAAGAAAATTAAACGCTCGAACTTCGTTCTCGCGATTAAAAATTCTTGCGTGGATAATCTGCCTACTAAAACACATATACAATAAATAGCTATTATATACATCGTAAAACTACATCTTTTCTCTACGTTTTTATATAATCGCCAAACAAGTTTAGGCACTTATTATATCTTCTAACAGTCTTTGAAATGCCGTCTGCAAAAAATTCAGCTGCCTGGCAACGTAGCCATTTGAATTTGACCAAAAGTTCACTTGTTCTTTAGGCTGTGTGAGGGCGAACGTTGTCATAAACAAACACAACGCTCGCTGTCAAAAGTCCACGACGCTTGTTTTGAATTGCTCTTCTTAGTCGTTTCAACATTTAGCAATAACAAGTAAACTATTGGCCAAATTCAAATGGGACGTTTTAACCACCCACCCTATAGCCCGGCATTGGCACCTAGTGATTTTCACCTGTTTCCGTACATGAAGTGGTGGCTTGCATCACTGCAGTTTAAGAGTGACGAAGCGCATCAAAACATAGTAACGAGTTGGCTACGTTCCCAGGCGGCAGAATTTTTTGCAGACGGCATTTCAAAAACTGTTAGAAGACATGATAAGTGCCTGAATTTGTTTGGCGATTATGTAGAAAAGTAGAGAAAAGCTGTAGTTTTAAGATCTATATAAAAAACGTTTGTACCTCAACTAGTTTAATTTTTTATTTCAAAACAGAGGTTACTTTGTGGACGACACTCGTACAACAAACAATTTTCACAGCTTTTACACTTAAATTATAAACTATAATTTAAAGTGGATTAAAAATATACAGGGTGTCTCACCGGGAACTGCCATTAGCCGTATACGGGAAAGTATACATGAAAAAAAATTGAAAATTTGGAGAATGACTAAAAAGCAATAGGGCAAACTCAACTAGAATATTTTCATTCTTCTGGCACTTCCGGTTGTACCAGAAGTCAACATCAACTTTGTTATTTTAAATAGAACATTCTATATATTATTGCATTTTCGGATTCTACGTCAAATGTAGGGTCACTTTGTATAACATTTTCTGTAGCTCGGAACATAGATTTCGAGATATTAATTTTTTTAGTAAAATTTTTACAGATGCAAAAATCTGTAATTCCATATCGGGTTAATTTTTGGTTTGTATAAATAGAATGGACTGTAGCAAACAGAGATGTGCTTATAGATTAAAAAAAATGTAATACTAAGTGTTTCATATTTGCTGTTACATTTTGTTTTCTTCAAAGAGCAATAACTTTTTAAGTCAAATAGAACCCCTGTATTTTTTTAGTTTGTCGGGTGCAAATTAAAATTATCTTTTAAATCATATAAACATTGTTAGGATTACGGCTTCTACTTTTGAAGATATTTGCAATTTTCTACTATGGGGAGTACCAGATCTGTAATCAAATTGACCATGATTAGTATTATTTGAGAAACATACAACTGTGTGAATTTGACATAACCCAATAAATTTTCAAATCATTGTTGAGGGTTGTGATTCCAATCATGCCGGCACGTTAACAGTGTACACAACAGATCTGCTACGCTCCACTAGTAGAAAATTGCTAATATCTCCAAAAGTAGTAGCCGTAATGGTAACAATGCCTAGATATTTGAAAGAGAATTTCAACTTGCACACTACAGAGTAAATAAATACAAGGTGTTCCATTTGACTTGACAAAGTTATTGCTCTTTGAAGATGTCAGAATTGCGTTTTAGAAAAATATGATTCAAACAAAAGCTATAGACAATAGAATTTCCAACAACTTTACTTCTTAAACTTTTTTGTAAACTTGATATTGGTGGAGATATTGATACAATAATTACTGTCACGTAATTGATATATCTCAGTAATTACTTATCGGATCAAAAAAGTCTAAACAAAAATTGTGTAGGTATAATTAAATTAAACAACTTTTCTTTGAAACAAAAATGTGTACAATGAATATTTTTCTAAATATTTTTAAAATCTGTTAGGTTAGCCACAAGGGCGGCTACATAAAATATTCGTAAAATCTAATCAGGTCCACGTACCAAGTTTCATTAAAATCGGATGAGTGGTTTTCTTAATATCTTCGGACATAATTTTTTTTCTTCATTATAACGTACTAACTTTAATTCGTCGAAAATGGTGAAAAAAAGGAGTGTTAAAATTTTGGTTTTGGAAACCGTCGCATAACACCCCATCTTATTTCATAAGATGTAGAGTAAAATGTTGAAGATAATAAAATAATAATAAATAAACTATAATAATAATAATAATAATAATTTATTTATCCAATAAATCATACTACAATGATATAGGATAAGTCAATTAAAATAAACATTCAGAAAATTGACTGTTATACATACATTTAAGATTTAATATCGAATAACATAAATTCATTAATTGAGTAAAATGCATTTTGTAACAAAATATTTTTTAATGATTTAACAAATGTGGTGTAATTTAGAGTTTGAATACAATTTGGTAATTTATTATATACAGTGACTCCTGCGTAGTATGGGTTAAGCTCAAATAGTTTTAATTTGTGATTCTCAAATTGTAGGTTGGAACCAAATCTAGTATTATATTCATGGTATTTAGCCTGATTCTTAAAGTCTAATAAGTTTGTTTTTACAAATTTCAACATTTCTAGAATATAGATACAAGGAAACGTGAGAATTCTGTTGTTTACAAAGGTACTTCGACATGAATCTCTATGTTTTAAATTAAATAAACAACGAATAGCTCGTTTTTGTATGACAAACACACGATGAACTGTACTTGAATTACCCCAGGAGATGACTCCATATCTTAGAATAGTTTCAACGTTTGAGTAATAAAATATTTTTGAAGCGTGTCTACTTACAACGCACCTTAGTTTCCTCAAGACAAAACAATAACTCGCACATTTCTTACAAACTGAGTCGACATGAGTTTTCCATGATAAAGATGCATCTATGTTTATCCCTAGGAGTTTAAAGGTATTAGTTTGGTGGATACTATTATTATTCAGTTTAATTAACATGCTACTAATGCTATTCGATAAGTTTGGGTAAAATTCCATAGTGACTGATTTTTTTGGTATTTATAGAAAGATTGTTGGCACAGAAATATTCATTTGCTAAATTTATGGTTTTGACAACGTCGTGGTAGAGCAGCTTCTGATCTTTGTTATATTGAATTAAAGTTATGTCGTCAGCAAAAGCACAGCTAAAGCCAGGAATGTATTCATTGATGTCATTGCAGTACAGGAGAAATAGGAGAGGACCTAAAACGCTACCTTGTGGAATTCCTGCAGTTATATTGATCATATCGGACTCTTTTCCATTAAAGTTGACAAGTTGTTGCCGATTTTTAGGTAATTTTTATGACATTGTAGCAATTTCCTCGAATACCATACAATTGGATTTTTTCTAGAAGAATTTTATGGTTTACGCAATCGAATGCTTTCGATAAATCTAGGAATATAGCCATTACCTTACTGTTTTTATCAAGCTGAGTATATACGAGATTCAGGATTTCAACTAATGCAGTAGTTGTCGATTTATTACGTCTAAAGCCATGTTGATTTGTTTGTAGTAGTTTGTTATTCTCTAAAAATTGTATAATTCTTTTTACCAAAATTTTTTCTATTATTTTTGAAAAGACAGATAATATTGAAATAGGTCGATAGTTTGATAAATCACTGATGACACCTTTTTTATAGATTGGAATCACTTTGGAAATTTTTAAAATATTTGGAAAGTCACCTTCTGCAAAGCATTGATTTATTATAAACGATAGTGGTGCACTAATACAGTCACTGATTTCTTTAATTATTGTAGTTGGAAATTTATCGACTCCTGAAGAATTAGAATTTTTAATTGAGCTATTGTATTGTAGACTTCACTTTCTGTAACATAATCGAGATATATAGAATTTGCTATACAATGCTTACGATGCTGAATTCTGCTGTTATGGAGTGACAAATCATTTTTTCTTTTGACAAATTTGAAACGTACTTATTAAATTCATTAGCAAGTTCTTTCCCGTTGTGTAAAGTCAAACCATTTATGGTGTAATAATCAATTGTTTTGTTTACAGTCTGCAACCTATATTCTCATTTATTAATTTCCAAACAGTTTTTGTGGTATTGCTCGCGTTAAGTATCATTTGTTCATGATACTTTTGTTTTGCCTTGTTGATAACTTTGCGATATATTTTTTTGTAAAGTTTGTAGTATTCGTCACTAACGAACCCTGTTTTGTTTAGTATGTGTATATTTTGTAAATTAATAGAAGATTTTTTGATTCCGTTGTAACCCAACTTTTATTTTTATTGGTGTTTGTCGTAATTATATGAGTTTCTTTAAAGCTAATATCTATGTAATATTTTAGAATATTTGAAAACACCGAGAAAATTTTATCAACGGAATCATTACAATTAAAAACATCCGACCAATTTTCAGATTCAAGGTAGTTGCGCAACAATTGTTTATTTTTTTACTATATGAGTGAACTTTCCACTTTTTTCTTGGTGAGATATTTTTACTTTAAATATAACTTTTGAGCAGAATGATCTGAAAGGTGATTATGTATAATTGTTTTTGAATAAGATATTGTTGTTGAAATTAGTAAAAACATAATCAATTGCACTACTTGAATTTCTATTTACTCTAGTGGGTTCAGTGGGTTCCGTGAATACGGATTGTAAGTTAAAGGAATTTACAATATCAGTTAAATCATTAAACTGTGAATTTTTATCAATGAATTTACATTTAGATCCCCACAAATGATTACTTTTCTAAGCTTAATCTACTACAAATAAAAAGTCATATAGGATAATTTGTATCAATTCGACTTATTTATAGATTTTTTAAACGCTATGGGACAGACAATTATTTGTTTAATATAAAACTAATTAAAAAAATAATCGTAGAACACCAAAAGTAAACTAATATGTGCAACGTACAACAACAAATAAAAGGTCAAAATGTTAGGGTAATATTAATGATTCACGCATGTTATTCTTTGAGAAATTGAAATAAAATTTGAAAAGACTACAGATGAAAAAAAATAAAACTATTTAACGACTGTACGAGAAACAACATTTGGTTTCAATGGATCAAAAATGATTCTTAGAATTATAAAGGAATTCAAATTATGGATTGAGAATATTTGAAAAAAATTTAGAAATACGAGAAAAGATACTAAAAAAATTTAAAAAAACAGCAGGAAACTATTAAAAGAAAAACATTTTAAATAAAGAAGAAAAAAAGAGAAAGTAGAAGTAAAAAAATAATACGATTTAAAAAAATGATGCGAAAATTATTATTTCCTTGTCAATAGCTTTATGTAATTAAAAACAAATTAGAAAATTTATTTGGTGAATTAAAAAATATCTGTAGTTCTTGATAGACAAAAGAAATTAATTTTCTTCAAACAATTAGAAATTTTGAAAAATATGACATTAAGCTTACATATCATTTGATATTTTTCGATGAGTTCTACAGTTCCTGATAAAAAAAAATAAAACCGCAACATAGTTTAAAAATAATAGACAGTCAGGTCGCTGCAAAAAAACTGAATTGTCTACGCTTGCCTTTTATTAAGGCATCGTTAATTATTCGTATGTTGACCAATAATCAAGTAGAAATAACCAGTAACCGTTGAAGATGCGCCGGTAAAGTTAATTGTTAATTGCAAAAGAAGTCGCGTTTTAGAATTATATTTACTAATATGCCAAGCATATTAAACCATATTTTAACAACATTTTAATCAGGCGGAAAATAGCAGGCATTTGTAAATGATAATATCTTTCAATAGGTTTTTGTCTGCAAATGCATTTTTGGGCGTGTTACGTTAACACGAGACGACACTAGATGTGAGAACACTTATTGGTCATAAAGTACGTAATTTCCAAAGAGTATACGGCTCCCGAAGGTACTAATTCATTTGACGTCTGTTTGCAATTAACAATTAACTTTATCTACGCATGATCCACGATTACCGGCTAATTGGTCAAGATACTATTATTTAAATAACATATATTATTTAAATAAAAATTTAGAACCAAAATTTATTAACATAAATAATAATGTATAGTGAATGTTAATTCAAATCAAACACTAATAAAGTGATTAAATTTAGAAATGATTTACTAAAATAAATTTACATTTCATTTAAAGAAAAGATTTGTTTTTGATTCTTGTAAATAACCCTTTCATTTAATTAAATTTAATAGTAAGTAGATAAGTTTGTTATTTATAAGTGTTAAATTAAAATTGTTAAATCGGCAGCCTGCTGTTATAAAAAGTGTTTCCGCGAATTCGTTTGGGTTTTCACCGAGATACTTTGCCTTAAAAACGATAAGAGGTGTACGTGTAAAATAAACTCAAGGTTTCTTTTGTACGAACGCATTTTTAAAAGTTTGTAGTGTAAATAGTGAATACAGATGGGTAATTATGATTGAGAACGCAAAGCATTAACATGTAAAAATTAACGGACAGTGACTGAACGTAGAAGTGTTAACATGTAAAAATTAACAGACGCTGATTGAAATGTTAACATGTAAAAACAAAAGATTTGGTAGTTGAATATTGAAGTGTAAAAGTGTTAATAATGAAATCGGTGGTTAAAAATTAGAGACGTTATTATTTCAAATGAACATGTAAATAGCACTAAAGAGAAATTTCCGATAAAACAAATAAAAATTATTTTGAATAAAAATTCAAACCGCCTTGTGGTAGCAGCCGCGTCGTTGCTGCTTTGCGATTTCGATTTTAATATAAACAATCAGTGACAAAATAAATAAAGAAAATGTATGGAAAGTATGGAGAAAATGCTGGTAAAAGCGAGGAAACCATCGAAGGAATCCATTCATCGGACGAGGTCACCAATATGCGGAACTGAAAAGAATACCGTCAAATGTGTAAATAAATTCATATTCAAATGTTAAATGTAAATAATATTAAGTACGTAGATTTTTCCTTTGAAAACTTGTAAGTAAAATAAATTAGATTTTTATTAAATGTTGATTTTATGTTATGTGTTTGCATGTACTAAAAATTAAATGTATGCAATAGATAAATAAATTTGTTGTTATACTAAATAAATAATTTTAATTGAAAACGAACCCAAGACTTTAAGATAAAGAGCGAGATAAAATTTTATACAATTTGTTAAAATAATTACTAAAATATTTTTTTGTTCTAAAAACATATTAACAAATCATTGCAATACGAACAGAGTGGTCGAATAAGCGATGTAAGCGGCTGTATCTTAGAAACAACTCATCGTATCGACTTGCGCCAAAAATGATATGCAAAGAAAATACTCGAAATTATTTTGGAGTTTCTTAAATGACTACCAGGGGGCGTAACTGCCATCTTAAATTTTAAAACTCATTTTCTGAAAAAATTTCTTATATTAAGAATTTTCGGAAAAAAATGTCCACAACCCCAAAAAGGCTTAAAATATTTTAATATGATGTCATTAAGGTTTTTTCTAGGCTGTCAATTGTGCTATGGGTGATGTTATTGTAACTGTTTACCTTGTCACTAGATACCGTCAGTTTTCTGAAATAATCGCAAAAATTTTTCTTCGTCTATTCATAATAACTTTAAATTTTCTACCATTTAGGTCTTTTGACCCAGCTATTGAAACATATTAGAAAATTTTACAAAAGTCGCTTTCACGTACAATGCACTTTTGAAACGAATGCGTTGCTCTTGCAACCGTGTTTTACTAAAATATTTAGTAGCTGAAGGCAATGGTAAGTGAGTACTAAATCGATTTTTAGACTTCCTAATTTCTTGTTATAAAGATATTTCCTTGATTCAATATATAGACATCTGTGAGAGATAATTTAATCAAAAGATAATTATTTAAAAGGATACCTTCAGAATTTTATTTATTAGGAGGTGAGCTCTTGAGAACCTAGTTGATTGGTTGATTCCAATCCTTCGTGTCCACATCAGCTATGTAAGATTAGAGACAACATTGGTTTGACTTTGTATACAACTTTAACATCCGATCCATATTTCTCACCTTTGAATATTGTCTTTGCGTTTTAAATAACGTTACACTTTCTATCAATTATTAATGTAGCATACCGTTGTAATCAAGCGGTGCAATTTTTTAATAATCACCATATTTTAAAATTTTTAATATAATTCATAGATGACGCAATAGTTAATAATTTTACACTTGAAATTAATCAACTATTTTCAGGATAAATTAACTTAAATTAAAACTAAAGAAAAAATTAAATACGCACATACAACAATATCTACACAAAAACTATATACACAACTTTTATAGAATAATAAAATTAATATTTTTTCAGTTAAGATTACGGATTACGGTTGTTTTATTTAATCAAAATAATAAAAAACAAATATTATCAATTTGCATATCCGTTGAAAAACTAGATCATTTATATTAAGATTTGTGTTGTATACTTCATTTCATTTGGTTGATTGGTATAATATACCAGACACAGTTAATTTGTTTTACATTTCTTTTCTTTTTAGGCAAATAACCACCGCTATCTTATGGTCCCAAAGTTTTTCAAACGTTCTAGATGGTCTGACTAGGTTGTTTAGAAAAAAAAACTAGATCGAACACCAGGCGCTCAACCAACACTTTTTTTTTCAATTAAATTATTATCTACGCACTTTGCATAACTATACTCTGTTTACGTTAAGAATAAGATGACGTCAAACTTAGTAATTTGTTATAGTCAATATAACATTGAACATTTTCTGTTACCATAATCTAAATTAAATTAACTTTACTTACGTTAAGCTGGCAAAATCAAAATGTTGCAATATACATAGAAGTTCAGGTAGTAAAAAAGCAAAGTTATATGTAATAATCTGCTGCGTGACTTCATTCTATTGCTATCGTCAGTGACTATATATCCTAGACTTTCAACCGCTTTAATTGGGGACCAATAGGAGTATGTCGTGGAACCAATAGAAGTCGCATCGCCACTTACAGTGGCGTAACCATAAAACATTTAATAAACAATGAAATTTATTAAAAAAATAATTTTTTGTGCTGCTTCCATCGAAAGCAAGCGTTTCTATTCGTCGCAAGCGTTATGCAATATAAAAAACAACACTAGAGTGTGCAAAATGAGATGTAACAATTCTAGACATAATTAGCATTTAATAATTTATTATTATCAAAGAAAATGTATCTATGAGTGGTTAGTATCATTTTGAAAGCTAGAAAATTTAATTTAAATGCAAAAAAACGCTCTTAAAGTTCAAACTTTAGGGTTTTTATTTGCAACTATATTGGTAGTGGTGGTGTTTTTTGAACTAACTAAAAACGAATATTTAACCTACAAAAATGAAACATTAACTATTAAAAGTGAATGCTAAGGAAAAATATCTTACAAATAATAATAAAGAAATACTTGAACATAACAACGGAACGTTAAAGGAACACAAACTTATAAGGTACGTATGCAAACTACAGTTAATTACTTATTAATATTAAAATTAATGGTAAAATTTTGACAATTCGTTATAGAAACGCCTGATTTAATGTCTTCTAACGCCAAGTTGGCAACTTTTACTCCATCACTTTCACGAACTGCTGTTGAAGTTTGTGATGTTGAAGGTTCATCAAACGATGTTACCGTATGTGAGGATGAGGATGTTGATTCAGAAGCTAGGCGGTTTGCGATGACAATTTTGTCATGAAGGGAGTCTTCGATGTAACCTTCTGCTACTGATGAAGACTTCCACCCACCATGACGTTTGACGTTTAAAAAATTTGCTCCTTTCCCAGCTAATATAGTAGCACTGGAGCGTCTAAAACAGTGCCCCGTAAAGGATGGTGCATTGGGCAATTTTAAGAACTCGGCAATTTTACGTGGCATCACCCCAAAAGTATTGATGCCCACTGGTTGCCGAGTACATTTGTTATTCGAATAATAAATAAAGAATCGTGTATGCTCTATGTTTTGGGGTCGCAACTTGAAATATAAATTAACCGTTTCAATCCAAGCTTGATTATTTATCACAAATGTGCGGTTGCATTTATTCTTGGTATCATTTAATTTTATGATAATCATATTACTGATAAAATCCACATCATTTGTGGATAAATTTACTAATTCTATTTTTCGGCATGCTCCGAAATTGCAATTATGAGCACAGTCTAGAAGGTAAAACAAAATTTATCGACAACTTACTGTATAGTTCTTGTAAATAGTATGTATATATATTTAAATGTAGATTTTAGTGTTTAATTAGTTTAAGAGTTTAATATGTGTTTTATTTTTAAGATTAATATAGATTGATTTACCTTCATGAGTAAAAACTTCTCATTAGGTGCGGTTTTAAGAAATGTTTCTACGTCAATTTCGGTAAAAATATCGGATTTTTTGGTTGATAACGGTCATTTTGCCTTTTAAAAAAGCTACTAATTGTCGATATTGATTAAGGTGGATGTTGTGATGTATGCTAAGAGTGGATTTTAGCATTGAATATATGCTCCACAGTGTTGAAGCTTTCATAACATCCGATTTTATTTTAAAATAGGCAAGTAAAACCGTTTCTGTGTAGTCCTGAATAGTATTTTCTTCGCACCATTTGATAAATTTATTATATTCTTCCCTATATCGGTTTGCCGATTTCGATGGAAGTAAATTAGCAACTGCTTCTTCTGCGTACTTTTGTATGTGATTAGGAATATTCATGTTATAAATTATTTTAAACAGCGAGACAAATTTTTTATTATTGTTTGAAGTTCAAATTTGTTTTTGTTTAATAATACAGTAGTACCAACATAACATCCGATCTTATGATTTGTGTTAAATTAAATTCCGGTTTTTAACAAGAAACAGCACAAAAATGTTGTACGTTACTTATGTCGAAAGTCCCATAGCAGAACTCCCTCACATGCCACGTTCGGCCTGCGGCCTCACGTGGCATTCACGTTCGTTCTGCTATGGGTTACTTTCGACACTCGTTACGTAAATAACTATTAATTCGTTTATTGGTGTGTTTAATTATTGAAATATATAACAAAGATTCCGTAAACATGCACACGACATCTATCGGTATTGGTCCCCAATTAAAGCGGTTGAAAGTCTAGGATATATAGTCATTGCTATCGTAAATGAATTTTAGTTGAAGCGTGTGGACCTTCAAAACAGAACATGTGTAACCTACATGCAATGTTAGAATTATTTTCTATGTTACAACTTTTTCTTCAAAAACTGTATACAATGAACCATTCAAATGGTCAGAAGGTTGGATCTCCTTATAATCCGGTTCCAAAGCAAGAGGCTACGTTTTTGGATCTTAGATTTTGTAAGTTTATGAACTGAAGAAGACTTGAATTAGAAACTTCTTCTCGAAAACTGAATACAATGAACTTTTGTCTATCCAATATTCAACTTCAAATGTGTATGTGTCTGTGTATTTGAATCAAACGGTCAGAACTTTGAATATCTATGTAATCCGGTTCCAAAGCAAGAGCCTACATACGTATTTGGATCTTCGACTTTATAAGGTTATAAACTAGAAACGAAATTACTTAGGGACTTTTTCTTCAAAACTAAATATAATTAACCTTCCTCTATAAAATGGAGAAAACTTAGAATCTCTATGTTCCAAAGTTCCAAAGCAAGGACTCACGTACTTGGATCTGCGACCTTGGAAGTTTATGAAGTCGAAACAACGTGACCGGACTAATGTAGTACCGTTACATGTTTAATTTATAAAACTTACATAAAACTTATTTAAAACTGAATGAATAATTTTGAGAAAACTTTTGAAATTAAAATTTGCAAAAGACTGTTGTCAAAAATAATAGACTGACAAGAAAAATAACCACTAAAAATTAATGTCAAATAATTTGTTAATGAAAAACGCGCGTAAGTGAATACAAATAAATGTCTACTTAAGACAAAAAAAATGCATGATAGATGCATTTATGAATCGAAACCCCTGTTTATTATACATCATGAATATATTAATTCAGTCCATTTACGTTAAGAATAAGATGACGTCAAACTTGGTAGCCAATATAACATGGAAAATTTTGTGCTATGATAATGTAAATTAAAGTTATTTTACTTAAAAAGTTGGCAAAATTTCACAATGTTGCAATATAATTTCTTGCACTTCAAAAATCAGTTAATATGCAAATATGACAACCTTGTAACAAACTGCTGCGTGACGTCATCTGATTGCTATCGTGAAAGAACTTTAGTGTATTTTATACGGAGCTTTAAGTGAAATTTTGTAGCGGAATCCAAATCATAAAAGCTTACATAAAAAATCTGTAAGTTATGTTCAAAAATAGACAAAGTGGTTGTACTTTATCTGTCAGAGGCGCTTAAGCACTTAAGTGCCGGTGACGAGTGGAAGAAATATTTATATGTCATGGCAATGAAGTCACTCAAACTTTTTCCTTTTTTCAATTTTAATTAACACTTAACTAACTTTTAAAAAAAATATAAATTTTAATTTCTTTTTATCTTATTTTTTTTCTTTAAAAATTCTTTTATTTTAAAAATTTTTTTTTATTAAAATAAAAAATAAAAAAAAAAAAAAAAAAAATAAACATTATTTTTTTTTTCTCAACAACTATTTTTAAATAATTTTTTAAAAAAATAAAAAAATTTTTTTTTTATAATAAAAATTAAATAGATAGAAAAAAAAAGTTAAAAATTAGTTATAGGAACCTTTATTAAGATTGAAAGACTACTTAATTCTCCATCACATAGAGCAACAAGATACAGGGTGTTCCATTAAAAAAATTGACTTTTGGGCAGTTGAAGTTAGTCAGATTTAACCAAACATTTTGAACACCCTGTAAATAATGAGATGTCAAATTACACATCATTTAAAAACTTAACAGTCCTCCTAAGTATAGCCCAACTTTTGTTACTATAACTTTCTTTTTCAATCATTGACAAGCGTTTGAAAACAATACTACAAAACCAATTTTTCTCAAAAAATGAGAATATCTCAAAACTATTGATTTTTTATATAGGTTGTGCTACATAAAAGTAATTCAGAATTTAACGTAAAATCAAAATATACAAAAAAATATATCATTCCATTTAAAATAAGAAAGTTGGTAGCCACTCCCCGTGTAACCGGAAGTGCTAGAAGAGCTGAAATATTTTAATTAAATAGAACTTTTCGAGCAATCCCCTATTCCAAATTTTTAAACAAATATCTCAACGAGAAGTCCATAAACTTCTAATGAACGGGTTAACTGAATCACCCGGTATGTTGTCATGCAATGGCTGTACCTTACCTTCTATAATGTTTGCACAGTTAATTATTATTATTACATATAAATACTAAAGTGGGTAAAGATTGGCATGTTTAGGTTTTAGTGGTTTTCCTAAACCTTGAAGCAAATACTATACAGGTTTATACTAATATTCTGGGGCACTATACATAACACTTACATTACAATCCAATATTTAAAATGTACCATACGAATAAATAAATAAATAAAGTGGTTTTCCTAAACCTTGAAGCACATGTTTTGCCAAGACGAACCAATCTACAATTGAACACGGTTATGTCACCACACTATACAGATTTATACTGACCTTCTGGGACACCATACATACACTTACATCACAGTATAATATTAAAATATAAATAAATAAATAAATAAATAAATATTGAGTACACATAAAGTATGATAAAGCATAAAGTTGCAATGAAAAACGTGTCACAAGCAATAGTAGCATCAAAACGCTAGTGCAAAATTCTTTTATCAAAAAAAAAGCATCAGACGAAAGAAACATTGTGATCATGTTGATCATTTATCACAAGAAACATTGTCATTCAAAGTGAACACTGAATCATCGGATGAAGATGAAAGTGAAGAAGAAGACTTCGATGAATGTATTTGGTTTTTAAAATCCTACATCCTTTGCTTTTTGTATTACAAGTATTTATAAAATTAGATTATTTTGTAACTGATCGACGTGTCACTTTCTTAACGTATGGTGGATATTTGGTCGCTGTAGCGGTATGGCATATTACATTTCCGAATATCCTGTTAATATGATATAATAACCTTGAAGCAAATGCTTTGCCACAGCGAACCAATCCGCAATTGCACACGGTTTTGTCACATTATACAGATTTATACTGATCTTTTGAGGACCATACATAACACTTACATCACAATACAATATTAAAAATGTAGTATACGAATAAATAAACAAACTATTCTCGAAAACCATGTATTTTTTGACACGTTCAAGATTTCTCCCCAAGGCAAAGATGACACCTGACAATCGCCATACTTGCAATTTCGTGCAAGAAATATTACTGGCTAACTTTCCCTACATCCTCGACGTGAGGCAAAATCATACAACGATTTTCTTGCTGGCTCCCGGTCTATTTGTACCAAAAGCACATATTTTTAAAAATTTCGTAAAATTCAAAATCTGTATTTGAATGAAGTGCATCATTTTCCAAATTTTTTTAATTACAAATTGAATTTACAATAAACGCCAAAATCAATTTCTTCAATGAATTTACAATGACACCTACAATTTTAAAATAAGAACTATTATTAACTATTTGATCGATGGTTATTTAATGGTTTATGTTTTCTTACCGAGGATAAAGCACAACGTTTACAAATGCAGCAAATGTGTAATTTGCATTTTATTATTGAAAAGCGGAAAGCGGGAATTTTCGAGACGTTCTATTTCGACGTACATTTTTAAAAATATTTCCTTTCAATTTTACGTTATTACAAGCTGTTATAGCATAATATTTTACAACGTTTACTTTGTCCAATTTAAAGTTATTTACAATATTAATACAAAGGTTAAGATAACTATCTGTTAGCTCGAGCACAAACCGTTTATCATATTTTTAATACAAAGCTGGACTAAATCGATCGTTGTTGAATGTGTTCTGTAGGTTATTATGTAAACACAATACTTCAAAGGACGTTTACATTTATATGAAAACGTGAAAGATGAAAAAAAAAATTCGCAACGAGTTTCTATGATGATGCCTAAAAAATTTATGTTATTCCTACAAAAATAATTTAATGCAAGATAATTTCAAACTTTTAAAAAAGAGGATGATGTAGTAAAGAAAATACTAATAAGAAAAACTTTTTACCGAAATCGTCACTAAAGTAAAAAAAAATCGGTAGTAAAGTAAATAAATTCAGACTAAAGTAATTCATTATAAGACGATTTTCAAGTTCACATTTTCGCCGGTAGAGATGTGTAAAATGTATGTAAATTTTAGAACTCACGTGTTCTATTTGCCTCGGCTATAGCAACTGCAACTAAAACGCATTCGTCATGAAAAATCAAACTTTAATGCCTTGATACATAAACTATTTTTGCTGGTATATATTTCACATTGTGTTCGTGTAGTCGTAACTGCCAATTTTAAGTCTTGTATGTTACAACAAATGTATTTCAGAGGCAATGCCAATTTTTCCATTCAAATTCTAAGCAGTAATCTGTTTACTCAGAAAACATTTCTATCGTCAAATATGACATGGCATAAATAGATGTCACTGAAATACATACGTTCAACAACCTCGAATATTGATCTGATAAAGAAAAAATGTTAATTTTAATTTTTCTAGCAAAGGACTTATGTGTAGATTCTAATTTGATACGATTTGTTTTAATTTAAAAAAAGTTGGGAAAAAGTTTAACTTAAATGTTTATTTTGTACAAAAATTATTAAAAAATCATCAACCGAAAAAACAATTTTAATAATCTTTGTTGGTGTGTGTCAATTTTTTAAACAAACCCAGTAATTTGTCTAAAAAGATTAATACTAAAATATCTTTTTCTTTAGGATTTGGTTTTTGAAATCTTGAAGTGTAGTCTTTTCTATTAAAAATTCAAAAATATGTTTCTAATAATTTTTTGAATCATTTTAATAAAACAGTTTTTATTAACCTATTTCAATAAGTTTTGAAATAATTATTTTCATAACGACTTCCTAAAGTACAAAATATCGGGCAAGTGTAGTAGATTAACAAGGGCCCTGCCCGAGTTAATCTGACACACGAACACAGATATTTGCGCTTGGTTTAGGAGTTAGAACAGTATTTTTATACGACCTCAATATAATTAGCGAATACACAACGTATACTTCAACCTAGTGAATTTACTACCAAATTAAAAACTACAATAGTTTTACCAAAATACCATCTTAATTTTACCTGTGTTTTCAAAAATATATGAAGCATCTATTTGTCTATAAGCAATCAAACTTTCTGAAGATAATTTTATATTTCATAATCAATTTAAATTTCGGGAAAACAAAAATATAGATAAAGCTGCTCCAAATTTTGTAAAGTATTGCTTTGACTTAACGTGTGCTTTTAACAGTCGTTTGTATAGGATTTTACTTAAAAAGCTAAATAAGATACATAAATTTTGCTGAAAGAGTAATGTTACTGACGGTTACAGTTAATCTAATATATTTGAAAGTTCTACCTCTCCAAAAAGGTGTTCTTCAAGAGTCAGTCCAAAAACCACTTTTATTTATGATATTTAAAAATGAGTTTTATTACTATCTTGACGACAGAATTACGCGCATTCAATTCACAGATGATGGTACCTTGCTATTAAGTAATACCAATATTAAAAAAACTCGAGAAGATTCAAATAAAGCCAAGTAGCTGAGGAATGGCTATACAGCAACGAATTAAATCTTAACAATTCAAATGTTAATTACGCAGTCATAACTTCCAAACCCTTAGTTCATTAAATTTCTAGATGTAGCGATTGACCCAAATCTAACTAGATATATAAGAAATGTGTAAAAATATCTTTTGAAACATATTTGTATTGAATAAAAATCGATGTACGGGGTGAATTAAATTGCTTGACCACTTATGGTATATCAGTAATTGTACAAGGTAGAAATAATGAATGGCGTAGTCCCGATCTCTTTTTTCGAGATACGTTTAATGGTAAAAATGGTGAATTATCACCAAAAAGTGACTTCTTAGGTATATTTAGCAGCTTTATCACTTGGTTGATGTTAAACAAAAAACCTTTTAAATATTATTACGGAACTAGTAGAATTTATTTGTGGAACCAAAATTGAGTTGTATTTTCTAAACTATGACATCAAAAAAATTTTCTACAATTGTCAAAAAAGATGACACACATATCGGGACAAATTCGGTTAAATAATTTTAAGTTTTGACAGGACTCCATATCTTAACAGGTCCCCTTAATTAAGACCAAAGATCGAGACAAAAAATACATTCAAATACAAAAACCTATGGATTGCACCCTTATTACAAAAAAAAATATTTTCTACAACTGACACAAAAATATGTCATTTTTGCACGCTCAAGTCATTTTTACAGCTTTACTGGTTTAATGATGTCACCCGTAAGCCATGTATACAAATTACTGATCGGTAAAGTTTATTACCGATCAAGGGGGCGGTAAGTAAAAAAACAGGCCCTCCACGAGTAAAGAGCATTTGCCTGATTAATATAATATTTTTTCCTTACAAACAAAGGAACGTGATGTATTAGAAATGAGAACGATTTTACCGATCTTGTATTTAGTTTTAATTTGAAATTTTAAACCCATTTTTATATTAAATCTAAGTGTACGTCTGATTCAAAATAAGAAAAAATTACGTTTCACACAGTAGATCGTAAATAAACATTTTTACGCACTAGATTTTAAATTTATTCTCACAAAATTTGAACAAAAATAGTAGATTATTTTTATTTATTATTATTTTTTCTTCAACCTTTTATTTCTAGTTTCTGTTATTTTCATGTGTTAATAAGTGTGAGAGCTGTCCCCACACACCAAACTAACTTCTAACTTAAAACAAACCATTTTCAAACATTTCCAGATTAACATTGCTTAAGTAGTCTTATAGTGACGTTTTATTCTCGACGAATCAAGTTGGTACTTTACTGTTACATTTATAATAGGACATAATCGAGCTGCCAACCTTTAAATAGTTGTGAAAACAAAAAACTGTTGTTTTTAATGTTTCGACAGTAAAAGCTTTTTAGCGTCTGCCAGTAGTTCAATAATATGCCGTTTTAATGTCGCTTGAAGAAAAATTTACTTTATTGTATTGAAATTGGAATATAACTATTTGAGTATCAATAAATTTAAAACCTTGTTTTTCGAAACCATTTCTCTTTTCATGTCAAAACATCAATTAACAATTAAAAGTTCGGAAAGTTAAACTTTCTAACTTTCTAACAATCGCGAGCTTTTCTTTTTCAATCTAGCACAACTACTATAAGAAATTTAGTTTAGTTTAATTATGTTATCAATTTGTAATGAATAAGTTTGAGAAAAATTAAATACAACCAAATAAGACAAAAACTCTTAAATCGAATGATTATTTAGTATGATTTAACGTGCAAAAGGATTATATTTTTGAAAAAGTGTTTGTAAACCTAATTTCTAATAAATTCACAAAGAAATTTTGTAGGTGACTCTACTTCTATTTAGATAAAATCTAACGAAATGCTTTTAAGTATTTAAACGAAAAGTAAAACGACAAATAAAATTGGATTTCATAGAATACTTGTTCCCACAGACAGTGTATTTCGAAGAAATGTTAAACAAGGTCGTGCATTTTATAAAACCAAATTTTTTTAATAAAATTTTAAAAGAATTTAAAAATCTTATTTAACTTTTATAAAAAAAGCTAAGTCTTAATACTAATTATAAAATTACTCAACTGTTTTTAATAAAGTTTGACGTAATAACAAAATTTGAACAAAGTTTTCAAGTTTGGCAACGTAACGTAGGATTAAATAATTCATTTAATTATCATAATTACTCTACAACCTTTACAACAAAACTTTTTCAGATACTTCAATGATACTTGTTTCAGTCTTCAATTGAATTTTTTTAGTTAATCAATCATTGACAAAATTATTATAATTAAGGTCCTGTATTTGCTAGTCAGTTATTAGTATGTAGTTGGTAAATTTTTAGTCAAATTTCATATTTAGGCTTGTCTAGAAGTTCCTCAGGGTGTAAAATTGAAAAAATCGATTTTTACGCAAAATGACTCTAACTTAAAATTTACACACGTATACTACATTACAATGTTTAGAAAATAACTGCGGTCGTTTTTCTAGAAAAAACGGAGAGTTTAATTCCTTAAGTTTTTGTTTTTTCAAGAATGACTAGAACGAATTTCCTCAAAACTAGAACTTTGGATAATAAATTACGGTATAAATACTATCAACTTTTTGGCTGTCTAGAGATTCTTCAAAAGTACTTTGAAATTAAGAAGGTAAATTTAAAAACAGTTATCGTCGTTTTTCCAGAAAAACTCAATTAAGGAATTTAATCCCTTTTAAGTTCAGTTTCTTCAAGAACGATTGGAACAAATTAGTTCATTGGACAATATATATTACCATAAACGTTTTGGCAAAAGTTAGTACGGGTCACCTATCATTTATTAATTAAAACAAAACGCTGTCATAAATTATTAATTTTTTAGGAAAAATCATTCGGGCTTAGTAAAAGGCCATAATGATGGTTAATTTTTAAGATTTGAAATATTTTGAAATAATGTTCCAAATCATCAAACAATCATTATTCAAGTAATCCAAACAATGATTTACTCACTTTAAGTTTTAGCATGTAGTTTTATAGGTTTTGACATATAGGGGTAATTTTTACCCATAAAAATAAAAAACTCCTGCGAGATAATATAAAATATTTTGATCCAAATTGATGCATTTTGAAAAAAGGTTTTGCTTTATTTTGAGTTTCATTTCCTAGACTATTATTATTAAAAGTGACAATTCTTAAAAAATGAAAATAAAAAGTAGATCAATAACATTGAAAAAACAAAAATACTAAGGAATTATGTTAAAAGCAAAAAATCGTTTCTTGTAGAATATAATATGAAAAGACTGTACTTTTTACTGACAAATATATTTTAATTTAATTTATTAATGTTTTATACATGTATAAAATATAATTTCATAAAACATATTTTGTATACTAAAAATTAATAAAAATAATTAAAACTTCGTTTAGTTTCTACTAATTCAATTTATATTTCAATAAAAGCTACAAAGCAAAATTTTAAATCAATATGTTGAAAGTTTGTAATGTGTCCGTCCATTTTTTTCTTTTAAACGTTAAAAGTTGTATTAAATTATGCTAAATATTTTTTTTGATTTATTAGTTTTTACTTTTAGTTGGAGGGATTTAATTTTTCTCAGTCTACTTCATATTACAAATTAAGAACATAATCAAACTAAACTGAAATTCATATAGTCGTCGTCCTAGTTTCTGTTTAATTAAAATCAAAAATAGTCAATTGGAAAAAAGCACATGGTTGTCAATTGCAAATTTAAAAACAAGAAACCATTTTGTGAACTTAACTTAGAAATAAACCGATATGTCAATTTTTAAAATTAATTGAATTTGCATGAAAAGAGATATGGTTTCAAAACCGAAGGTTTGAAAAAATTTCTAAATAAGCGATTTTTTTAGCGACAATATTCCATTTGTTGCTTTGCTATAAATTTCTATAACTGGTGAATTAGAAAATCCTACTCTCTACTCATATCCCCTACTAGTGTACGTCAAGTTGATGTCTTAGATGTTGTTCTACAAACAATATTTTTGGCATATTCCATACTCAATTATAAATTGAGTCCCGTTTGAGTGCCGAATATGTCAAAAATATTGTTTGGGGAACGAAAATTATACTAATCAACTAAGGGTCGAATTCAAAGAGCTTCCTAATTCTCCACTCACACTCATACCATACTTATCTTACTTACCCTAACTTAACTGAACGTCAAGTTTAGTTGTTTAGTATAATTTTTGTTCTCCAAACAATATTTTTGACATTCGATATTTAAACATAAATTAAGTTACGCCTGAATATCAAATATGTCAAAATATCGTTTGGAGAAGAAAAACCACTAAACAACTAACACGTAAACTTGACGTTCTGTTAGATTAAGGTAAAATATGTAGTGTCCAATTGTATCAATTAAACAATGTCATTGAAAAATTACTTGGAACAACTTGGGGAGCGGATGCTAAAACACATCAGACAGCTGCATTACTTTATTCTACAGCAAAATATTGTGCTGCTGTTTAGATGAATAGTTATCATATAAAAAAATATATGAACGATTTAATTGTGGTAATCGTCAGTGAAAATGGACATGTCCAGGTAGAAATTGTAAGGTGTGGTCACAGTCTAAGTTAAAGAACCTCTATTTATAATCGTGCAATAAACATTTTAGTATTCCAGGAAAACAAGTAAATTCCTTACACGTTGTGAATGAAATCAGACAATTTAGGATGAGCGTAATGACAATGCAATAGAAGGATTTTTTACAAAGTTCTTGAGCACAGATTAAATGAAAAGATTAGGTAAAAGTTAAGTAATTATATTCAATATGATTTAAATAATATGTTGCGTTTCTTTATTGTTACAATTAGTCTTTATTGAACTTCACATCTTACAATAATAAAAGCAGTATGAGATATTCTTTTTACAATTTAGTTCCAGATTCTTAGCTGGCGGCGACTTTAACGCCAAAAATCCATTTTGGGGCTCAACGATAACTACCACCAAAGGACAAGAATTACACAAAGCTGCATTGGCCAATAACTATAACTATATCTACACCGGGGAGCCCACATACTGGCCGGCCAACCCTAATAAACTACCTGATGATACTGTAGACTTCTTTGTCACCAAACCATTATCTCCAAGATACTGCAAAGTAGAACCGTCATTTGACCTCCTTTCAAACCACTCGGCTATAATTGTCACAATCTGCACTTTCATTATGAAATAGCAGAATAAGCCTTTCCTACACAACAACCACACAAACTGGGACATGTTCAGAGAGTACCTAACTTGTACTACTCCAGTCAAGGCCTCTTTAAAAACAGAAGAAGATATTGACACTACAGTAAACCATCTTACAAAACCAAAAAGCAGCCTACTCTTTAAATCCTGCTAACAAAAAGTTAGAAGTCATTGAAAACTGCTCACTTTAGATTAAAACCAACCTCGAGGATAAAAAAAGCCAGGCGAATAATCCTATAGACAAAAATAACTTAATCAAACGATCAAGAGAGCTAAAAGCTGTTATACGGAAGTGGAAAAACGAATCTTTTAACAAATATGTTTACAACTTATCTACTTCCGCAGACAGCAACTACACGCTTTAGAAGGCAACCAAGACTATAAACAATCATTGTACTCCTATTCCACCAATACGGAAAGCAGACGGCTCTTGGGCTAGAACAGAAGTTGAAAAGGCAACACTATTTACAGAACATCTATCTACGATATTTTAACAGCATCCCACAGTTACTACCCCTATAGAGGAACAAGAGATTGAAGACTACCTTCAAGCACCTTTTCAATTAAACCCGCTAATTCACTCCTTTACCCTCGAAGAAATCAAAACGGAAAGTAAACACCTAAACAACAAGAAAGCGCCAGGGTATGATGTAATTACTGCTAAACTACTGAAGGAACTCCCCCACAAAGCTACAACATTCATACTACACATCCTCAATGCTGTCTTAAGGTTGCAGTACTTTCAATGCTATGGAAAATCGGCCAAATAATATTAATATTAAAAGCAGGCAAACTTCCACACGAGGTTGCCTCTTATAGGCCCATAACGCTCTTACCAATACTCCCAAAAGTATTAGAGAAATTAATACTTAAGAGAATAGCACCTATAATCGTAGAAGAAAAAATTATTCCAAAACATCAATTTAGATTTCGTCAAAAACACTCTGCTCTAGAACAAATGCACAGAGTTGTAGATGTAATCGAAAAAGACTTTGAAGAGCAAAGATACTGTGCAACGGTGCTTCTTGATGTCAGCCAGGCATTCGACTGGGTCTGGCACCTCGGCCTACTCTACAAAATCAAACAGTCTCTTTTACACCAATACTTTCTTTTCTTCAAATCATACTTAAAAGAGAGGTTCTACCAAGTAAAATACGGCAAAATTCAATCTGGACTATACCTAATAAAAGCAGGAGTTCCTCAGGGAAGTGTTCTGAAGCTAACCCTATACCAAATATTCACTGGCGATCTACCATGTAATGACAACACTATGATGGCCACTTTTGCAGACAATACAGCAATATTAGCTTCTCACCAGGATCGACTACGCTACAAAGTGGTCTTGATAAAATCCAAAACTGATTGCACAGGTGGCGTATAATCATCAATAAAACTAAATCTACATTTACTACGTTTACGACGAAACGCAACTTCGCTCCTCCGGTAACCTTAAATGGTATACAGATCCCCATCAAACAGGAAGTAAAATATCTTGGTATGACCTTCGATAGGGGATTGACATGGAAATCCCATATTACACAAAAAAGAAAGCAAGTGGATGTTATGGTGAAAAAGATGTATTGGGTCACTAGAAAACAAAGTGCTAGTGTATAAGACAGTTCGAGTCCCAGTGTGAACGTACGGCATTAATCTTTGGGACTATGCTAAGCCATCAAACATCAATATTCTGGAAAGATTCCAAAGCAAAACTCTTCGTGTTATGGCCAACGCCGAATGGTTCATTAGCAACAAATCGCTTCATGACGACTTAAAAGTTCCATGGATCAAAGAAGAAGTACAACTACTTATGTCAACCGAATAACAAATCACCCAAATGTGTTAGTGCTAAATTTACTCGTAGACTAAAAAGACCTAAAACGCTAGACTTTGCTAATTAACTAACATATTAGTATATCCAGGAAATCGCTAATGGATGACACTCCCTCCACATGTCAATGTAATTTAGATTAATAATTAAGTACTATATCAAATTTGCTCATTAGCCTTAGGGCTAGTTGTAAATGTAGCATTTAAATAGAAAAAAACATCTTTCAATAACTACTAATATTTCCGGTGTCCCCATTTACAAAACATTTAAATAATAGATTTTTCATTGCATTTCTTTATTTATCACATATGTTACTTTACTTCACTCGTTTGCTACTTTCAAACTTTGTAATTATACTTCAACCACATTATCAATAAATTAAAAATCTAAAATTTTATGATATTAATGCAAATTTAATCAAAATACCCAAACACAGAAATAATAAAAATTGTTACAAAAATAAAAATGAATCAAAAGCTATCCGATGATACAAAATTATTTCTCGGAAACCTTCTCTTTTATTGCCTCAGTATTAATTTTGTCATGTCGTTTTTTGTTTAAATTCAGTTCGCAGACTTCAATGTATTTTTCTATGAATATAATTTATTATTGGTTTTTCAATCTCATAACAAAAATAAATAATATACCACAAAAAACGAGATATAATTGAAATAAAAAAAGCTTTCAGTTTTCAATATGTGAGTTTTATTTATGCGTTTTAAGTTGATTTTTAATTTAGGGAATTTTAAAGTAGAATGGCAATATTTTCAATTGTTTAGGTACTAATTGAAGTTTAACTAAAATTATTTTCAAAAATGAATTATATATACCGAAACACACCATACTATGTCAAAAATAAGAATGATAAAATTAATTGTTTTTTTTTTATTTAATAAGGGATATAATTCATGATTCTTAGAAATCTAATTTTTACACGACCGCCACCTAAACTAATATACTACCTTCAGAACGTTGTGAAAGTTCTGTTTCATTAACTGAATATCCTTCGTCTTTAACTTCACTTTGGCTTTGTTAGTATATTTAATTGGTTATACTAAATTCTCGGATCGACTTTAAAAGAGGACTAAGATCTTATTTTGGATTTCCCAGAAAATTTCACACTTGTTTATTGGTCAAATTTGTTTTCAAACTTCCAAAACACAAATTGCTTTTTATTTAACTAGAACGTTTCTCGAAATCGCATTAGTTTCTTGCTAAAACATATTCAAATTGAGCTCAAGTTTTATTTAATAAATTCAACAAATAATAATAAAATGAAATAAAATTCTCAAAAGCTAAACTATTAATTTACCATTCAATTTAATGCACCTACTTTTCTACACAGATTTCAATGTCACCTACAAATTTATTAAAACTTTGTCTTATTTCTAAGATTTGTGACGGTATTATTTACTAACAAACGAAAATTCGTAATTAAAAATTGATTTATGAATCAAAATCTCCCTAAAGTATAGACAACTGTGTTTACACTTATGCGGTGGAGACGAAACTTCTTCTTGACCTGTCTGTTAAAGGTGCTACATGTACATCATCTGAAATTCGAGCAGCTACATATGTATTAAATATTTAGTATATAAAAGTAAAAGCATCCTGTACAACATGGGAATAAGTTGTCACCTCCTGTTCGTGTATGAGTATACTTTCACGTTTTCATAAAGTCGTTTGCTATCGCGTTTTTCTATCAATTGTAGACACTTTTTTTTCGCTTTGTCCTGTAAGTCTTTTTTGATGGTTGTTATGCTGGCGTATGGATAATAAAAACGAAAAACACTTAACATAACGAAGCTGAGTCTGGATATTATTAGTAAAGGTTGCCAGCGTTGGAATTTAAATCTACGCTGGAGCCTCTTTTGTTGTCAAGGACACAAGTTCCTAGTGGCTCTAGAAGACCTCTTAAACGCAATTTTAACAATTCTAAATAAACCCACGACCACTTCCGACTACTGGAGCTGCCGGCAAGGTCTTCTAACACTGTTATCTCATTGTTTAGTTTGTTTAAAATAAACCGTAACAAGCTTTTGTCGTTGGGCCACAAAAGCTTGTTAGGGTTTGCTTATTACCGCTATTTTTCGTAGATCTGGAACCTGCTCCTAATAATGAAAATATTTATAATCTACAGTACCTAAATAATCAAGCCATAAAAGTGGAACCTCCATATAGAAACAAAACAATTGCCCAATGTACAAGATGCCTGCAACACAACCATTCAAGAGCTTTAATTAGACCAGGCTAGCAACCCCAAGGTAGACAAGCAAAACAAAATCAGTTACACCACAGAGCAACCTGCAACAACTGCCCTTAAGTACACCAATTACTTACAGTCAAGCAGCACAAAAAGTTACAGAGCACAATCAAAAGCAAGGACCAACATTATACAAGTTTTTAAAAGAATTTAAACTAATGTTTTCGCAATTAATGCAACAAAATAACATGATTATAAACATGTTATCTACGGTTATAAATAAACTCGTTCGCTAATATACGCACTGCTTTATGGAATGCCAATGGCATCTTGTCAAAACTATACAAAACCGAATTGTTCCTAAAATTAAATAACATTTACATATTACTTATATCAAAAACGCACTTTATTGCTATCATACGGAACATCCTGACGGAACAGCCCATGGAAGCACAGCTATATTAATTGAGAGTTCAATACCTCACTACGAGTTAAAACCCCACGAAGAACGTTTCTTGCAAGCTACTATAATACAAGTTTGTAAATTATCGAACCCACTAAGTATATCGGCTGTTTATTGTTCACCTAGACACAAACTTACTAAGAACGTCATTAAACCATTCTTTCAAATGCTTGGAAACATACTGGGGTTCTCGGTTAATTACAACAAGGGGTAGAGAACTATACAATTTAGTGCGTGAAGAAAATTACGGTTACCTTTCTACTGGTGAGCCTACATATTGGCCCTTAGACTCGGCTAAAATACCCGACTTGTTAGACTTTTTTGTCACAAATGCCATATCTTCAAACTATACAAATATATCTAGCAACTACGATCTGCCATCTGATCACGCAGTTGTTATGGTGACAATTAGTATCACAATAATTAAGAAATCACCCAAACCTGCACTATATAACCATTAAACTGATTGGGATACATTTAGAACAGCTGTTAAGGAAAGATTAGTGACCAACTACACCTAGGATAACTAAAGAGATACGACAAAACATAAATGTTTTTAACTAAATACTTACCTTAGTACGTCAAAAACGCAAAGTAAGAAAGAAATGGCATAAAACTCGCAATCCAGATGATACAACAATATGCAATAGGCTAGTAAATAATATAAAAACAAAATCAAAATGTTAACACAAGAAACACTCAGTCACTATTTAACCACGCTGTCACAAACAAATAATAGTATCGGGAAAATTGTTAAACCATATAAGAGACCGCGAGCGTCCAATCCCTCTCTCAGGAAACCAGATAACAAATACGCTAGAATGAACCAAGAAAAGGCTAGCTTGTTTGCTCAAGACTTAGAGGAAGGTTTTACTCCCCACTTCAATATTCCAGATGTTGAAGCACTGCGTTTCCTCGAGTCACCCCTACAACTATCACTGATTTTATGAAACAACATTCGACAGTACAGCAATGCCATTGTATTGTCAATATGATCAATACCGCTTTAGAAAAAAAGTCATATTGTCCTGCAGTGTTTATAGATTTTAGCAAGCGTTCAACAAAGTGTGGCATGTAAGCCTATTATGCAAGATCAAGACATTTCTCCCGAGTGAATATTATTTACTTCTTAAATCTTATTTGGCTGACAAATACTTCCATAATTTCTGCTGTTCCTCAGCAAAGCGTCCTAGGGCCCCTTCTATACGCATTGTACACCTCAGACATACCTACTATCGATGACACTCATATAGGTACATTTGCTGACGATACTATCCTTCTCTTGAATACAATGATGCACATGCAGCATTTGCAAACCTTCAAACCCACCTTCCCCTCCTGGAAACTTAGTTGAATAAGTGGCCTATTAAAGTGAATCAAGCAAAAAGCACTCAAGTAACTTACACTCTACACCGTATCTTAATAATACAGCACTCCCTCAAGCTAAGGAAGCACGTTATTTGGGACTTTATTGGGATAAGAAACTTACAATGGAAGAGCCACATTCTAAAGAAAGGTAAAAGATAGACCTAAGAATTTGCAAAATGTCCTGGTTGCCGGTAGGAAATTTGAGCTTATCCATAGAAAATAAGCTCTTACTCTACAAAACAATAATTGTTTCGATCTGGGCGTATGGTATCGAGCTTTGGGGCTGCTCTTGCAAATCAAATCTAAATATAATACAACGTCTACAGTCAAAAACTCTTAGAATGATCGTAAATGCCCCATGGTATTTAAATAACCTAACACTACATACAGATCTCGGTTTTCTACAATCCAAAAAGAATGTACCAAAAAATGCACCAGACACTTTCTCCGTTTACAGGATCGTCCAAATTTACTCGCGTCTAATCTACAACACGATTCTTCAGTCAGAAGACTACGTAAAAAAAATTGGCGACTGAATTGGAATCCCCTACATGTTATTAGTAACATTATAGTATAGTATGATTCTGATTGTTAATTGCTTAATTATAAATATGTTTGTTTTAAATTATTGCATTTTATTATTGTAACGTTCCAAATATTTCAAACATTTAGGCATGCATTAAAACTTCATGAAAATACCTCGTAAATAGCGCAGTTAAGAAAATACACTTGTGATACGCATGCTTTTTGAAAGGAAAAACGAAACGGGCGATATTGAGAGACGGGTTTCGAGAGAGTTGGATTTTCCAATTAATTAATAAAAAGGAATAAGTGATCCTTAATTTAATTTTGGTTTGTTGAGTAGCAAGCTAGTGAGTTTTTAAATAACAACACCCACTTTACAAGTACACAATAAAAATAGGTGAGTACGTGAATTGATGGTGAATTGTGGCTTCGCAAACTGGTGGCATTGCCGTTTACCTTTTCGTCAAAAAAAGGGAGTATAATGTTCAGTCCAATTGTTTGATTTGGATGCATGCGTCTCTTTCGATAGAAAATTATTGCAATTTTGGATGGCAGAAAGAATTTGCAACGGACATCAGTGCTTGTTGCAGATAAGTACTTTTTTTGTTTTGTTTTCGTTGACAAGCTTATAAACCTTTTTTTATTTGTGGCGTTATAGAGAATAATTGTCTCTGATAATTATTGATAATTGTTTTTGAACTTCGGTGTCTTAAATTTAAGTAATTGAATTTAATTTAGAATGTCTTTTTGACAACATGTTCTTATAGAATAAGTTGTTTGTTGGGTTTAGTTGGTGGTTTCAAATTTTTATCCACCCTTAAAGGTTGTTCTAATTTAAAAAAAAATTGTGGCGCCCAAGGAATGTTTCCTAAACCTCTGAAGTTAAGTTATATTGTATAAATTTGATCTATGTTATGGATTTGTAAATATATGCTTAATTGTTAATTACGTATTTAAATTCGGACCACGACCTGTTCGGCGTAGTAACCCTGGGAACCGGAGAAAACGTTTCATTATAAGTTGTAGTTTGTCGTGTATCTGCAAACGCGTATTTTTGTTGATAAGAAGGAAGTTTTTAGCGATGTCGTTACATTGTAAAGAAGTAGATTTCTCTTTTATAATCTTTATAGATAAATAGGTTTACTATTGCTATTTTGTTTAACCGTTAAAAAATCACAATTCAATTCTTAGTTTAGTACATTGGAAAAGGGTAGTTTTGCGAGGTATTTTTAGCCCGGACCTACAAATAGGTATAAGTTTTGAAGGAGCAAAACTCGCCTATTTTGTACAATTTCAAATTAAAGTAATGTTATATTTATTTATTGATCATTTATTTTTATTTATTCTTACTAAATAAATAATATAATGTTTTGTATCTAATTAAGATGTATGTACAGATATTTATGCATAATTAATAACTCAAAATTGGCAGTTTGAACTTTTATTTAGTTTAAAGACATGACGACGAAAAATTGTAATTAATCAAAGTTACAAACTAACGGCAAATAATATTTACATTCATGTATTCAGTTTGAATAATTTTGTATCTTTAAAACAATTAACTTAATTAAAAATATTTTAAGCCTGTCACACTTTCCAACTACATAAAGTAAGACTTACAAATTTTTGTATTCTAGAATTTCTATGAAAACAAATAAAACTAAAATTTACTTCAAATTATTGCTTAAATTTAGTGCTATAAGCCATAAACTTGATTTTTAGAGGTTTACATTGTACAAAAAGAGGTTAATGAAGACGTATATCAGATAATATAAAATGAAACAAGCCATTTACATGAAAAAAATTAGCAGATTATTATGAATTCTACACTTACGTTTTGTAGAACAAATTCTTTACTAACAAAATATATTTAACTAAATTGTTCAAATAAATACCCCAAAACTATTTTACTGACTAAGTTTTCTTTTCTGAGAAGAACGATTACGTTTCCATGCACCAAAATTATTCAGAGATAAATATTTTAATTTATATTAAAAGGCTTAAATTATTACCCGGTAATTTTTAAAATAAATATTAACCTGTTGTAAGGTGGAAACCCCCAAAACAAAAAGAATGTATTTCAACTCATTCAATGTTTACAATTATTTGAACGAAATATGTACTTTTGTGTGCTGGGTTTGATCATTGTTTGTTTAAGCTGCATTGTACATACTCTAAATTCTGTAACACAATACTACTAATTTACTTCAGAAAATTAATTTATTGCTTCGCCAGTTTTTTGTTAAAATAAATGAATTAATAAAGTTAGTACGTATTAAAGTTTAAGACACTTTTTCAAACGTTTATTAACAGTTGCAATGACTAGCTTTTAATAGATTGACAACAACTTTTACATTTCATTACTGTTAAAATTTGAACTTGTTATAAATATAAAATTCCAAAATGGATAGTACATATTGACAGCATTAAACGGTATTTTTCATGTACATGAGTTTCTGCATGACTGCGAAGCTAGCATAGCGGCTCCCATGTACAGAGAACACTTGTGAATGTTAAGAATTATTGACTAGAAAGGTTTTTTATAAACAAAAGCGATTCACAAGAATATAGAAGAGTGCCCAGGCAAGGATTCTACTTGTGGTGCACCTGATATAGCAAGCTGTTAAGATGTAGTTCAAATAAATTATATTTTACATTAATTCTTTTTTGGTATTGGTTACTCAACCGTATACATCCTTTTTCTTATGCGATTACAGGAAAACAATTGTTAAAAGTTTAGATATAGTCTTCGACGTTTAGGCGCCGACGTTTTGGCACCATGACGTTTTTGGCGCGGGGATACCTTGGCGCCAACCCATTCACATAAACAACGTAATTTTTATATGTACTTCTTCACGTTCATGAGTAACGGGGTGATGTAGAGTCTTGTTACAATATTAATAGACGTATTTTAAGTACCTACAAACGGGTTTGCAGTATGCATCTGAACCTCTTCTAAAGGTTTAATTTCTTACGACATAATTATTTAATTACTTATTTATTTTATTAATCTCTGTGTATGTACTTTCTTTCTTCTAACTACAACAATGTTACTTTTAGTTTTATTATACTCTTATATTTTTATCTTGTACCAAGTTACAAAACAAAAACAAATATTACAATACAAAATTTCAACGACACTCTTCATTATAATAAATTGTGGGAACTTCTGGTCCAATCTCAACTTTTAAATATGCACTTTTCTTTGAGTAAAAATATACACACAGCTGTAAGTGGCTTAAAGTAACATCTCTGTAAAGTTGCAAAGTTGTTTCCCACGAAAAAGGTGTTTTAATATTCTTTTGCTTTTGTAATAAACCAAAATTTAAAAAATTACCATAATTTTTATGTATGTATGCACCTTTACTTTACACCTACCTGTTAGAATTCTGTTTGAAATCTTTAAAAATTTAATAGCCTAGCTCCAAAAAGGCCTAGTGCCCAAATGTCGGCAAAACGTCCCATTCCGAGTTATACTTCTGTCATTGGAGAAAATAGAGGAATCACGCATATTCCGTTTCATTCAATAAAATTCGTTTCCTTAGTAACAGCGGAAGTTTTCAGAATATTTTGTCTGTCTATACAAAGACAAATATTTCGAATGGCTAGTTTACTAATAACTAATAACAATACTTTTGGTGGCGATATTAATATGTTGCATAAAATAAATTCAGTGGAAGCAATACTATTGTTGATTTCAATATCGTAATTAAGGTAACACAAACCAAAAGTAAAACTGTTAATTTGAAACATAACCTCTTTTTGTAGTTTTTCATGTTATCAGTGTACCACTTGTGTTAAAACTGCGCGTTCTCAAAATATCTATATAGGTCCGGTCGTTCTAAGTTCTTTATACGTTGTTAGAACCTAAACTAATATTAAAAAAACAGATTTGCAATTTCCAAAATGCTGTTTGAGCGGCGCGGCGGTGTATCCAACAAATTTTTGGCCTTTTTTCAGTTTTTCCTCAATATCTCAGTGATAAAAGGTTTGACCGGTATAATTACTCTGCATACATTGAAAGGAGACTGGTCTCAAATTGAAAAATTTGCTATAATTTAAGACCAGGGTGAGATAGATCTATACAACCATTGGTTCCCAAGACACAGTTTTTCGAAAATGAACCATTTTTTTCCAAAAAGTAGATTTTTTTTAAATGGTCACTTATTTTGTAAAATATCTTCTAAAATGGCATCCCACGTTTAATATTATATAAAATGAAGTTGTAGTAAATTTAATTAACTTTCATTTCAGACTAGGCTAAGATGGGGTCTCGATGGCTGTGATGGATGCTGGAAGAGACGCCTAGCCTGTAGTCGATTCATCTACATCGTCCGACCATTTCAGTTCCATATCCGGCATAACTGGCAGAGAATTCAGCAGCGGAGCCCAGCCTTTCTGCACAAGCAGCTTTTAGAGTATCTTGTCTTGCATTTACTTGAAATTTTTTTCATAAGAATAGGAGGTGTGGCTTCGACCGTAATGGGGATAAGTGTAAGTCCCTGAAAAAACAACTTCCACCCCCAATTAGTGTGATTCAAGTTGACTCCACGTCACTTCTGCACTTGGTGGTAGCACCTTGCTGCATGAAAGTCTACTGCATCTTCCGTCGATGGCAAACGGGCAAGGTTTATGCGCTTTGAGGTGACAAACTCTTATACCTAAAGAAATCCAAAGTCAAAATTAACCCCATATAAAGCCACATAGCATTTGATGTCTGCGTCTGTCACGGCTTGAGAGGTGGAGTCGGGCGAAAGAAAGGCCTCACTTGCACAGCAAACTCAGGAGAGTAGTAATTTTGGTCTTTCTTTGGACAAACGGTGATGAGGTGGATTGCCCCGACAAACGCGTGGGTGTTCGTTGACAGTCCCTGGTGGTTGTAGGAGGTCGTAGATTACTGACAACAACCAGTTCTCCCTTAGTGCACTTTTAAGAGTAGAGGTGTGCATTTCCCCCGAAACCCACTTTGAGAGAACCACTGGGATTACTGGTACCAGTCCGGTCTGAACTGAAAGCTAATTAAATTTACTACAACTTCATGTTATATAATATTTGACGTAACATGCGTATTTTACAATTATTTCATGAAATAAATAACCATTTCGAAAAAATTTTACTCTTTAGAAATTGAATAAATTTAGTATACCTTCAAAGTATTTAGAGTTGACTATACCGGTTTGACCATCTTTCACTGAGATATTGAAGAAAAAAGTTCAAAAATTCATGGTTTCTTGCCGCACACCTTCGCTCTCACGACACTTTCAAAATTGCAAATATGGTTTATTGATAGGTCTTAACAACATATAAGTAATTCAGAACGACCAGACCTTTTGCAAGCACGGATTGGAATGATTGAAGTAATAATCAGACAAAATAGGACAGCCGACTTAATTATAAGAAAGTTGATATAATGGTGATGTTTTTGATTAAAAAGAAAAGTGACTGTAAAAGCATTTTAGAAGCAATCAGGAAAAAAAGTTTGGCCTCGATATTTAGCCAAGTAAACAGGTTTAATAATCCACGACTTTGCAATACTGAAACTGCTTGGAAAATTGTTTCTTAAACTTTAGTAAAAGAACTACTGTTGTCAATTAAAGTAGTTCAGTATTTTCTGATAACAGATCAAAAGTTATTAGAATTAATACTTTTATAGCCAAAGTTTTTTGAGGTTGTGACGTTTTGGCGCCAATAACTTGATGCTAGGACGTTTCGTCCCAACAAAGCAATTTGAGTTAAATGACTAAGATTTCATTACAATATTCTTTATAATAACGTTAGTTAAGTTGTCCATGCGTGATAATGTCAGTAGAATTTGCTGTACCAGTTTTATGGTCTCGTTCTTTTGACATTTTATATTAGGATGCCTAAATCCAATTTGCTGTTAAGTGCAGCAATCCATACAATGTGTAGGCTATTTAATTAATTTTGTGTTTGTTTGCAATTGTACAATGTCTTGTGAATTAACAGCAGGCGATTCGACATTAACCTAGCGCTTAATTGGTAATAATAACTGTATTTTTTTCTTTTTTATCCTGACCACATTATTATTTTAAGTTTTTTTTATTTGTTCTATAAATGGGAAACCGTTTTTGTTAAACAATAAATAAATCATTATTATTATTTAAAAGGAAAAAAATATATAGTAAGCGGTTTTGTTGAATTCGTTGCATTACCAAATAATGTTAGTATTTCTTATTTAATAGATTATTCCACAAGATTATTAATCAGCTCAACATAATTAATGACGTTTTACGCTTTAGTTATTAACGCCAAGTCGACATTAAAAATATTTATAATGTTTGCAAAGAAAAATTTAAGATCCACTACAACAACACTAACATGAAATTTATTCCCAATAACACAAACCCTAAAAGAAAAATTAGTATGCGCTCCATGTTGTTGAAATCTATTTTATTTTAGCAATTATGTATTACATTAATTCGCGTACAGTTCAGAAATTTGATCAAATTTTGAATATCAAACGGCACATAAAAATTAAAATAAAATTGGAGCAACAGCAGAATGTGATGATTACTAAATCAAAATTCGATTTCAAACATGCTAATAAATCATGCATCTTTTTATTTTTTATAAAGTTATTTTGTAAAAACTTATTGAAATAAAATATAGCTTATTTAATTGTATAAAGTATTGTACCAAAATTATTTACATTTTGATTTTGAGTTACAATCGTAATCTGTTTTCATGTCTCAATGTTTGAAATATACAGGGCAATTATTTGAAAACGAACCACCTAAATATCTCGAGAAAAAATGCTGATACTTTTGTAGAGTCAACATCTTTTGACGTTACTAGGTAAAGTTAAAATTTACCACCCACCAACCCCTACTTTTGAAATTTAAATGGCAGCCCTATATTTTTTTCACATTTTTTTTATAGCGGATTTATTCCTAAATACGAATCGAAAAAAGAATTACGGTGACTAACAAAATGTTGGATAAAAAGCTAAAAACTTAACTTATAAAAAGAAAGACGACAAAAATAACAAAAAAGAATTTTAATATTCTCAATTTGTAAGAAATGGCAAGTTGCTCATAATAAGTACTCGAAATGCCCACCGTTGTTGGCCATGCAATGATAAAGACGGTTTTCAAACTCTCTCCGTACTTTTCGAAATACTTCTCTCGGAATCAAATTACATTCCTGTGTTATTCGTTGACGTAATTCTGCAAGGTCTTGAGGAGATGTTTTATAAATAACAGATTTAAGGTGTCCCCATAGAAAAAAATCAGAGTTCGTTAAGGTGGTTCGATACTTTAGTTTCTATATGGCAAACCAATGCATTTTTTCTACAGTCAAAACAGAGTTATTATACAAGTCAAGGGCTTCAAATTTGGTATGGTAACCTATTAAACAATTATGAAGAACTTGTCGTTTTCAAATTTTCAAAAAAACGATTAAAAATAAAGGTATGATCGTTTTAATATGAAGGAATCTATTTATTACTTAATATTTGATTATTTTTATGTAATTGCAAAATTTAAAAACGACAGGTTGTAGATAATTGTATGGAGCATACAAAACTTAATTCAGACCCTAATATAATTAATTAATAATTGTGTTTTGACTGTATTAATTTTACTTTACGCCTCTCAACAGGTCACACCCTCCACTATTGTGTAAATTTTAAGTCGTTCTAATCCCTCTGGCAGCAAACCAATAAAAATAAAGAAACGAAAACAAAAGAAAATTCTTATGCCTTCCACTTTTAGATACATAATAAAGCGTTTAATTTCTATTTTAAATTATGTATTTTATAATTTATACAATTTATTTTAAATAAACAGAATCTACGGTTCCAAACATGTCAAAATAAATTATTTAAAGTAAAAATACCTACTTGTTAATTGTTATATTAATCATGTTCCTCTATTGATTTCTTTTTACAATATTAATATAAGTAGGTAAATGCATTTATTTCCATAGTAATGGATAAGAATGCATACATGCTGTTTGTTAACAAAACAAAGGACGTCCTATATTATAGTGTAATAATTAACCAATGGCGTATATAGCGTGAAGCTTATGAGGCTTTAGTCTCAGGCATAGAGCACAAAAGAGCCTACAAAGTAAGTAAGCTTTAATTTAAAAAAATATTATTTAGGATTCAAATAAAATTACAAATAGGAAGAAGAATTTTGGTGATCAACATTGAAGGAGAATTTAAAATTCGTAGAAATTTTGATTTAAAAATTAAATTTAAATAAGTGGTTTGAGATAATGTTATTTTACATTCCTGAGATTGTCAAATAAATAAAAATGCCAGGGTAAGTTATAACTAAAATTTAAACGAATTTAAAGTATAAATTAATAGCAATTTACACGTTGATATGTTGATATTCAATATATGAAGTTGCGCTACCTGCCTGGCTTCAGCTTATACCAGGAGCAATTCTATTCATTTGTGAACAATTTAATGAATAATTAAACTAATAACCAGTAAATGAAATCTCCTGTCTTAATTGCTTTTCAGTATGCTTGTTCCACCATATGACGGACCTTCTTATAGAAGTAACTTTTTTTAGAATAGACTGGCCTTGAGAAAGGTAAGACGTCTTCTGACCGAAACGTTGGCACAAACGTTAAAAAAGTTACTCCTATAAGAAGGTTCATCATATGGTTGAACAACATTACTGATAAACTAATAACTGTATTAATATAATCTATTTAAGCTACAACCGATCTTCTCTATAGTACAAACATATTTAAGAAATTCAACCCCTAGCGTTTTTTTATATTTTTCTAAGAGGGAGTGAGTGGGCGTTGGCCTGGCCCAACAGACTCAAGTGACCCGTTCCTTGGTCGGGCAGTCGTTTATGTACGGGTGATTTACAGTCGATGGTACCTTAGAAGTTTACGGAAAACGAACCACAGGATTATTCTGAAAATTTGGTTATTTAAGTAATTGTTAATAATCTATCGACCTAAAATATTTACAGGGATGCGACGTTGCCGCTTCTTGTGGAAATATGTGGCAAACTTCTTTATTTCAAATGGCACATGCTGTATATTTGGCTCTATTAGATTCGCCATTACTTTGTAATCATTTTTGCTTAATATTGTCCTATACCTATCTGTGAAGGTTTCGAAATATTAATTATTTTAAAAAAATGTTGTTGCCTATAATGACATTGCATGTATTATGTATTATACATGGCATTGCTAATATATTTTAAAATATTACTATTCTAACTTATGAGGTAACTTGACACCTCGAATAACTTCGTTTTAGCCGGGAATGGTTATTTTGCTAGCCAAGGTTATTGTGAGCTACTCTGTCGCATGCCGTAATATTTTTAAGAAATTTTGTAGTGCTTGTTTTTATGTAGTCTTCTATTGTTGGAACTCTTAACTCGTCATGGAGTTGAGTATTTCTAATAAACCATGGTCGTCCACTGAGATTCTTAGGACTTTATTCTGTAGTCTTTGTAGCTTGTTTAAATTTTTTTCGATGTTGTGCTCTATAGACAGGTACCGCATAGAGTGCTAATGGTCTTATGAGGGGAAGTATACATCATAATTACACATTTGGTTTTCAGCTTTGACTTCCGATTTAAAACGGGCATAGTTGTGCTAGTCTTGCATAGCTCTGATTAAGTTTGCAATTGATATGTTGATTTCATGATAATTTAGTGTCTAGAAGTACTCCTAAGTATGAATATTTTAGCTTGGCATTTGCTCGAGTTGATTTGGATATTCCAGTTATTAAACCATTTGCATACTTTGTTTATTGATGTCTGTAGTAATTGAGTTGCTTGTGTTAGATCATTGCTTAGTGTAATTTTGGCCGTATCATCAGCGAAGGTTGCTAACGTAGCTTCAGGTTGTAGCATATCAGATGTATACAGGGTTGTCACTTTCAAGAAGCTCACCATTGAAATATTTCTAAGCGATGGGAGATACAGCATCAGTTAAATTAGAGAAAAGTCGCACAATTAAACCACTTTTAAGAATTAAAAAATAAAAGTAAGATATTCCCACTAATTCTCAATTTATTACAAAAAACTGAAAATTGTCTTTTTTCTCTTTCTGTTATAACTTTTTACTTATTTAACAATTTTTTATGAAATTTACTAGATTTGAATTTTTGACCAGCTGCTTTTAATAAGACTCTCAAAAATTTTGTAGTTTCACTCAAAAGTCGATTTTTAAACGGTTACTTATCCCAATGGGGAGCTTCTTAAAAGTGACTACCCTGTATATATTAAATAATAGAGATTCCAATATACTCCCCTGAGGGACTCCAGCCCGTATACTTTTTATTATTTATTTTAACTGCAAAGTTTCTGTCAAGGAAAGAGAACAATATTGCTGTAAGGTAATTGGATATTCTTGGTTTTAGTAACTTTCCTTCCAGTCCCTCTAACCAAACTTTATCAAAGGCTTGACCTACATCAAGGACAATAGCTGTTGTAAACTGTTTGTTTTCGTGTCCGGTCTCTAAAACTTCTACTTCTATTATTCTCAGGAGTTAATGTGTAGTTGAGTAGGTTTTTCAGAATCGGAACTGATGTGGCGGAAGTACATTAAGTAAATCGCTTCATTGTTGAGGCGAGTGTAGATTGCGGTTTGGAAAAGGATGTCAAAAGACTTATAGGTTTGTAATTCTTTAAGTACTTTTTGTCTTTTCCTGGTTTGGGGAATAACAATATTATAGCGTGTTTCCAATGTTTTAGAAAGTAGCCCATCGTCAGGCAACTGTTAAATATTAATGCTAGGTAAGCCAGAGATTTCATGGTTAGATGTATCAGCACAATGTTAGGTATAAGATCGTAGCCGGGGCTTTTCCGTTTAGGGATCCTGATGATTAGGGATAATAGTTCGTTAAGCGATGTTGGTTCAATTAGTTCAGTGACAACAGGTGCGTTTTTTTTTCAATGTGGTCGTATATTGTTGCTACTTCTGTTGGGCTGCAAGTTATTTTTGATGTAAATGCGCATTCCAAGTGATTAGCAAATGCTACGGTTTTTTTCTGCGTCAGTGTAGTAGTTACTGTTTTCATCTGTTATTAGTACAGTAAAGTTAGGCCAAAATCAGGGTTGAAATTGCAATTTTCCGGAACAAGCTGAAATTTTAGGGAGTGTTAGAGGACTATGAGACAAGATATTTCCCAAGTTTTCGACCTCCAACCCCCTGTGGTTTTACCGCCATCTTTGTTTTAGGGGGTAAGTTAGTTTTCCCCGTTTGACTCTCTTATTTTCAAAATTAACCAAAAATATCACTGATACTTTTTGGTAGAACGTAAGAATCCCCACAATAATATCCATATAGATATCACTTTTATTATTAATAAACAAGTACTCATTGTTTATAATAAAAAAATTGGGGATGAAAAGGATTTGATCCCTAATATCTCGGTAACCGTTAATATTCGTTAAAAATTTCTGAAACAAAAGTTGTAGAGTATAAATTTTCAAATCATTTTTGTCTCAATCAATCTTTTCTATTGTTTGAATTTTTGGCTCTAAAGTCGAGGCGGAAGTGACAGCGATGTGTCTTGAAGTAAGTTCTAAAATTAAAAACTTTTCGGAACAAGCTGAAATTTTGTGGGTTTTTAGAAGACTATGTGAAATAAAATTTCTCAAGTTTTTGACCTCCAACCCCTTGCGGTTTTTCCGCCATCTTTGTTTCAGGGGGTGATTCGGTTTTTCGCGTTTTTCTTTCATAGAAATTTTTACGCTCTACAAAAAAGTATTGATGACTTTTTCTGCTCATTTTGAAAATAAGAAAGAAAAACGCGAAAAACCGAATCACCTTCTGAAACAAAGATGGCGGAAAAACCGCAAGAGGTTGGAGGTCAAAAACTTGAGAAATTTTATCTTACATACTCTTCTAAAAACCCACAAAATTTCAGCTTGTTCCGAAAAGTTTTTAATTTTAGACGCATCGCTGTCACTTCCGCGTCGACTTTAAAGCCAAAAATTCAAACAATAGAAAAAATTGATTCAGACAAAAATTATTTGAAAATGTATACTCTACAACTTTGTTTCAAAAATTTTTAACGAATATTAACTGTTACCGAGATATTAGAGATCAAATCATTTTCATCCCCAATTTTTATTATAAACAATGAGTACTTGTTTATTAATAATAAAAGTGATATCGATATGGATATCATTGTGCGGGGATTTTTACGTTCTACCAAAAAGTATCAGTGACTTTTTTGGCTAATTTTGAAAATAAGAGAGTCAAACGCGAAAAACTGACTTACCCCCTAAAACAAAGATGGCGGAAAAACCACAGGGGGTTGAGGTCGAAAACTTGGGAAATATCTTCTCAGTTAGAATTTCATTGTGCTGTTTTAAGATTCGCTTTGTTGCTCTCCACATGCCTGGGTCGCTGGGTTCAAACTCTTCAATGTGTTTTTGATATGTGGTTATTCTTATTTTGTCTAGTTGTCACTACTAACCTGACATAATGTACTTTCAGAAGTGACACCGAACCAGGTGACGTGTTTCAGGAAAACTGTTACCAGCTAAGGAGGGCGCAATGGAATATTCGGCAGCACCGATTTTAATAATTAATTATTAAAGTGTAATCACCTCTTTGTAGAAACCAATCCAAATCTACACATAGAAAGACCACAAATCCTCAATTATTGAGCTTTGACTTTAGTACTCAACCAACGGACAGGATACCGTACACATGTACCCAAAATCTTTGTTACGGGATTATTTCGCAAATAAGTGATCTATGGGTCATTTTCTCCCTACAGTATAGGCCGCCGTGTTTACACTAATGCGTCTAAATATGCACTCTTATATTGAACAGTTTTGGGGATTTTGGTTGTTTGGAGTTGCCAGTTCCGATAATTTGATCTCGTTCTCTCGCAAAAATTATACGTTATTTCCGATTTACTGTCCGTTGCGAAAAGGTGTACATGGAAAACGCTGTCTAAAAATTGAACAATTAGACATGTGCTTTGTAAAATCGATTGAAGTAAAATCATCTCATTCTAATTAGGAAATAAGTCTTCAATTCCGGTTCCGGTGTAAGTACCTTTTTTTGTACTTTCCTTTGTTTTAATAAAACATTTGTTCTTACGGGTTCTATTAATTGCAGGCGCTTTTTTTTTCGTTTTGGTCTTTCTTTTGACGTACTCCGTTTTAATTAGTCAATAGATATTTAATGATGATTATACTGGCAATGATAGTAATCCAAAATTATAACATATCGAAGTGGATATCACACCACCGTTGGAATTTAATTCAAAACTTAATAAATTAATTACAAAGTAATTTGTAAACTATAATTAAATGATTAACCAACCTACCTTAAAGCCATCGTCAGGTCAAGGCCACCACTCAAGATAAGCTGTTTATCTCATCCTTTGTGAGCAGCCAGTAACTATTATCATCGGAATCCATTTTGGCTTTTTCTTTTTCTTCGTTGGATAATCAAATATTAGATTTGGATACGGGAGCTGTTATCTCTACCGATTAACTGTCGAACACTGAAGACTTCCTAGTTACACGAGCTAAGTTATTTTTTATGCATGTCATTTATAAATTTTGTCGCGTCCTATGTATATGTATCGTAGTCGTGCGTTTAACAACATACCCTTTTGGGCGCTTATAAATAATTTGAAGAATCTTTCAAGTACGATTAATTTTGTGCGCTTTTAATCTATTTAAATAATCGGCCACGGTCCGGTACTCGTCGAAATTGTTGTTAAACACCTTTTGAACAATATTTTGTCGCGTGAATCACTTGCAGGAGTTCGTCGGTGTTATCGACTGTCAAATACGCTAACCTCAAATTTATATTCGTGTTCTAACTCGTTCTCGTGAATTAGTACTATTTGATAACGATATTTTGCTATTCAAGTTAAATGATATTATCTGTTGTTGTGTCTATGTGTGTCTATATGTGTTAATTGAATTCTAGTCGCTATAACAATATACATATTTCTATGCACGTACGGTTTGTTTCTGTATCTACAAGTTCCTAGTGGCTCTAGCTATTTCTTATACGTAATCCTAGGTGGCGCCTTATAAATTTTTCAAGCAGTGTAGAGGCCTTCATTTCGAACGATTTTGAATCAACCCACGACCACTTCCGACTAAGAAGAGCTGCCGGTAGGTCATCTATCACTGCTATATATTTATTTTAGTTTGTTTACAAATAAACCGTAACATCTTCAAATTTAATTCAGGTAAATCCATCTTTTGGGCTTTCCTCAACTAAATGATTATTAACCCAAATTAAACCTGAACTACGAACTAATTCTAAAAAAATTATAAAACGAATCTAGTGTAGTAACTGCCAGATTTTAAGTCATCTGCAGATCAAGTTGTCCTTACAACTACGTTGCTCTTTACGCATTTTCGTAAATGAAAGATCTCTCCTCATAAATGCTGGTCCGTCTCTCCTAAAAGTTTAGAATAGATAAACTAGGTAATATAAGACTCTTCAATCCACGGTTATCTACGAAACAAAATACTTTATAACACTGTTTTCAGGTCGAGTGTAGTAGAAGACTCGACTGAAAATATCGACTAAAACTTACTTTAAAATCGACCAAGGTAATCTTTGCAAAATTTTTCTTGTATTTTAAAATAATGGACTCTTGTAACTATTAATATCAATTAGCAATGTTAAATTCTCGAGAATTTAAGATCGTTCGCTAAAATTCGGTAATATTTGGAAATATTCGCGAACATTTAATATTATTGCAAAATTCACGTATAGATTATTTTTTAACAGCGTCAGAAATGTATGGGTTTTAAAACTTACACTTTTAACAATGTTTCAATTAGATTCAAAATTAGTAGATGCGGTGATGCTATGTCGATTATAAATATTAAATATGTAAATTATTTAGGTAAATTTTGTAAAGCCAAACGTCCAAAAAAATCTGAAGAATAACAAACGAATAAATCTTTTTAGACAAAATGAGAACCAAAGTTCAAAGTAAACTTCTAAAGAATAACAAACAAAACAAGTCTTTTATAGACAAATTGAGAACATAAGCACAAAACAAGCTTCTAAAAATAACAAAAGATAAATTAGTACTCTTCATCTGAAAACATTGTTGTGTCTTGTTCTTCTCCATCACTATCACTAACAGTTGTATCAGAATTTGAACCAACTTCAAAATTTTCTGTGTCTTTTTTCTGTTGCTTTTAGTTTCTTACTTGCACTCGAAGTTCTTGCTTCATCTACTGTCGTTCTTTACTCTTTTCATTTCTCTCTTCCAATTTTAATTTTAAGTTGTGTTTTATGTAGGTAAGCATACCAGCCTTTTTTACCGTGAGGCGGTTGCGTTTAGCTGTGTGAACGATGGAGTAAGAGCTGAAAGAGCGCTCAGTCGCTGCCGATGAAGGTGGCCAACTTAAAATTGCAATTGCAATATCTTTTAGCAAAGTTTTACTGCACATTCCCTTCCACCATGTTAAGTTATTCACAGATTGCCAAAAAATTTTTTAGACCATATATCACTTTCAGCAACATATTGAGTAAGTTCAGTTAATACGATCTCTTTGTTAACATTAAAGATAACATTTTTCTCAACTGGATGGTAAACACCAGGTGCGCGATGACGTACTCGTTGACAGCTATGGTTCTCGTCTGCTCGATTCCGAAAACGAATATTCGCGAAGATGTGAGTCGAATAATACCGAATTTTCGCAAAAATTTTCATTCTTCGCTTGGAAATATTCGCGACTTACATCGCTAATTATCAATGATAGATTACGACACACGTGGTTAATCCAGATTGCGGATTGACTTACATGCATGTAACCGATTCGGACATTGTTGCCAGGTTAAAAGGCGAATAGTCCGTATCTTCTACCGTGCCATATTTCCTCCTTTTACACTAATAATGAAAATTATAAGAGTCAACGTGACAAAACGAAGTGAGGTAAACCGTATTGAAATTTTTTATAAGAAATTATAAAATTGACAACGTTCATGCAGTAAAAAAAAGTTGATACTACCAATCAAATTAGTCAATAACGGCAGGTAAATATTTCCTTCTGTAACTATTCCATTTAAATGATTGGTTTTTCTTTGAAGAGGGGCACCAATAACCACTATTCACCAACATTAACTCTAATCCCACAATAAACAACAAGTTGTTAAGATAAAGAAGTACAGTCAAAAATATTTCAAAAAGTATTTAAAAATGCGATCTGGTTCAGTTTCAATGGAAGACAATTCATTTTTACTGAAACCGTTAATTTTAAAATCAATATTGTCTTGAAATCCCAAACCCAGTTTTCTTTTTATTTAAGGTTTTAGATACATTCGCAGATTGAGTTGTATTTAAGATTCTATTTTTAAATTTAAAGAACGTTCTACAGAATAAATAAACTGATAAAATGCAAACATTTTAATTCAGTATTTGTTGATGTGCTCATTTCCTCGTTCCAGAGCTAATAAAGCATTATTGTACACAACTACTAAAAGTGGAATGGTTTAACTAATAAATAAATACGAATTTACATATTCTGAATTTTTTCTAAAAGTATTCTTGTAAAGTAAAAGAATCTTGGAACAAAATTAGAATCACTCTATTTTTGAGGATTTCTAAGGGTTGACAAAACCACATACCGTGTGTACCACGCAAAAGTTGACATATGTGTTAAATTCAAAATTAATGACTATATTTTTCTGCCACAATTTGAGTATAATATAGCAACATATTTTAATTTAAAAACAGTAACGTTTTTATAATGGTTTACGTGAAAATCCGGGTTCGATCCCAATTGTCGTATTCTTATTTTATTAGTAAAATATATGTTATTATTAATACAATTTTTATAAAATGAATTTAATCTTTTTTCACTTTACCAAATTGTATTATAATGATAAGTAATAAAATTAATATAAAAAATACTGCAATCGGAATCGAACCCTAGTTAGAAAGCGTAAAACATTACTAGGCAACAAACTTACCAATTCCTCCACGAAGGCCGCTTAATAAATGAAAATCCATTTGGTTAATAAATAGAAAGTCACAAAAAATAACTTAGGTATATTACTGATTTTTTTAGTAAAATACGCTTTGAACGTTCATTACTATCACAACGATTTGATTTATATTATGTATTCAACATAATATATTGTTATATTGTGTTCGAATTGTCTTTAATTTCGAATTTTAGTTATTAATTACAACCGAGTAACCATTTGGTGACCTGAGGCCGATTGAATGCTGAAGGGTAGCGTCGGATAAAACTTTAAAAATTTAAACGTTTAATCAAAAATTATGTGAAATGTCAAATGCATTAAATATGTTTTGTAAAGATCGTATATTACGATAGTGGGTGGTCCAAGAAATTACCCACTTAAAAAGGGTATTTTAGTACATTGTTTTCTCTATTCTATTAAGCATGGAGAAATTCAAACTAGAACGATTTTTTATATCTTGGTTGTCTTAAATTAAACTACCAGGGTGTCCCACGTTGAATAACTGCAATCGATTTCTCGGAAACTAGACGTCTGATCAATCTGAAAACTTTGTCACATGCTAATGTCAACAGAGCCAACTCAGCTAAAATATTTTCAAGATGGTGGCACTTCCAACTATACCGGAAGTAACTAACAACTTTGTTATTTTAAATAGAACACTCTATATATTCTTGCATTTTTAGATTCTACGACAAATTTTAAACATTTTTGATGTATATATGTGTCAAAAATGAGATTTGCAGGCCAACACAGAAGTATCAATTTTACCTATACGGGAACTCGTATTATTTAATTCGAGGTGATTTCTTTGTAGAGGAAGAATTACTTTAACCGATTCTTCATGCCATTATGATAAATATTAATACAGGATTGTCAAACAAGGAACCCTGTATATAGGTACATTACTGTTGTACACCTAAAGAATTTTTTTACACACTGTGATCTTTTGTGAATAAATTTTATTTGGGCAAAGTAGCTAGATTGACCTAAATTGGATTATTTATATTAATAACCTTACTATCCTTTAGGGTATTGTGTAGTAATATTATGCTTTATTTCAATGCAATATTGAACTGAAATTCGACAAGAATCAAAGCGAACAGCTCCAAAAGTAATTTATTATATTTCCATTTTATCACTTGACTTCAATATATTATAATATTTATAAAAACTTTGGCGCAAATAACTAATATAAAAAGGAGTCAGTGAGAAAATTAATGAATAAAACATTAATTTAAGTAAACTCATAAGCATCATACAACATTTTAATCAAATGTACAAAGAAAAAACGAATGTACATTTCCCTGGGGTAATATATTATTCAAGTTTCCAATTGGTATTATGTATTACCATTGATTATGTATTACAACGAGCGTCTTCTCACTAGATACTAATCTAAGACTACATTTCAGATAAATGTTAATATTAATTTTATAAAAGTTTCAATTATTACAAATTTCTTACTGTATCAGAAGCCACGATCGTAATGTGAAAGCAAATCATGTTGTTTTTGTTTTGTGACAATGAAAAAAGTATTAATTTTTTGAGTAAAGAATACACAAACTTGGAGAATAAAGTTCCCACAATGACAAATTTGTAACCCAGAATTTTTAGAAGCAACGAACCATCGGTAAATTAAATAGTTTAAGAACTAAAAAATTTCATTCGAGATCATTAGTATAGTAACACTAACATCAAATGCAATACAAAGAGAATACATTGAAAACCAAAACTTGTGGAAAATTAAATCACCAGAATCGTCCAGAGTCAGCAGAATAGCTTATCGCACTTAGAGATCTACTTTTGGGCTCATCCAGTTGGAGGGCCACGAGATGATAATTATAAATTTTCCTTGCTAATGTAGAAGCTAGTGAACTTCTGAAAAAGTTTTAATATCGGTTGAAGATTATGGGCAGCATGCTTCAAGGTTAGAAATTTAGCTTAAACAAATTCCCTTTGATTGTGTAAAAGACAACGTACCACAGATTTGCTTATATCATTGAATTGCATGTATGTAATTAAGGACCTCTATCCTCCGCAGAAGAGCTTATGTTTTGGGTTGCAAGACTAAAGAAATTAAAATATTTGCAGAGTGAAAGCATTGTAAAGTAAATAGCGTAACATAGGAAAAATTAATGTAAGAAAAAGTTGAAGTATATATATTCTATTTCTATTTCTCTAAACTGCAATCAGAGTAATAATAGTGTATTGTATGTGGAATATTATTAAAATAATTCATGAGGTATGAAAATTGTCAAGTATGAGCAGATTAGTTATCAACCAATCTCTTAAACTCAATCTCCACGTTCTGTTAGAGAGAAATTATTCTAAATCCGAATAAACTATATAGAATGTAGCGCTACGGGCTTTGGCTCTTAGCTTGGTTTACGATCCTTTGCCATTCCTTTCTCTGCCTTGCTTTTTCTAACCATCTGGCGACTTTCAGTTTTTTTTATATCGATTTTAACTTCGTTTATTTATGTTGACCTTGATCTCTCTCTTCTGTGCTCCCCTAATTCGCTTTGAACATCGCATGAACTAACCATCGCATTCTCTTAGATTTTATTTCTCCCCCAGTAAGTCAAGGTCGTCATACAGCTCTCTGATTTCTTGATTTGGTCGGCTTACCCACGTGTCTTCTACTTTCCTTCCTCCAAAGATTTTCTTAACACTTTCCTCTCCCACACTCCTAACATGTGCTGATTTGTTTTTGTTAAAGTTCAATCTTTTTTTTAAATTTAATTTTTAAATGATGATAGGTAAATATTTCCTCCTATAAGTTTTATTTAAATGATTTGTTCTTCTTTGAGGAGGGGACCAAAAAACCACTAAGTCGTTTTTCAGACTACGTTTTGTGCAAAGAATGTGCAGCCCTCTGTGTATTAAAAAGGAATATATTTAAAGATAAGTTATACACATACATCATATCCTTAATTAATTAATCTAATTATAGGTGATTCACTCGACTACTTACTTAAAACAAAAAATGGTCCGCCACTTGAAATAGTATAAAAACCACATAGATAGGTATATTCAACAAACACAAAATACATTAACAATTAAATGTAAATAAAAATCTCTAATAAAACACACACTCTATACGTAGAAACGAACAAATATGAATGACTAGATAACAATTAGATAATAGAAAATCCTCCTTCTATTTTATTTTCATGATTAAATTTCTATAAATATTGCTTAAATTTTGTGTGTCCGTATTATAATTAAAGGTTATTGTTGTGTTTCCACATTTAAAATCGTAGGATTATCAAAATTGAAATTATGACCCATCTCAATATAGTGTACGGCTAACGCATAGTCTGGTTTTTTTTTTTGCAATCGTACTTATAATTTTTTATCCGATTACATGTTTTTTGTTTTGTTTGGCCAACATAGCATTTATTGCAGTCAAGACAGTCTATTTTATACACTATATTGTGTTTGTCAAGATTGTCCGTCTTGTCTTTTAATTGGGTGTAGATAATGTTGTAAATAGTATTGGTATTGTATGTAGCTAATGATTGAAGAGAATTGTAGAACCAGTTAACTTAAAGTACTCATATTGATTAATTGGTTTAGTCCCCATTAATAGGATTTACGTGGCTCCGAAAACTGTAAAAAACATTTTATCTCAGAAACACAAGAATATAGCCGCGTACGTATGTTAAATAAACCGGTTTGGGCTGATAGTTTGAAATTTGAAATTTCAGTCAAATGGGTCTCAAGTGCATAACGAAGTAGTTGTGAGGGAATGGCTGAATGAAAATTTTGACAATCGGTGGATAGAACAAAACAGTCCTCTTATTAAATAAGCGCCAAGGTCACCGCTTAACGCCACTCAACTTTTTTGACCACAATCAGTAGAAAAACTGCAAGCTAGAATTACAGAAGCATGTGCAAGGGTAACACCACGGCAATTTAAGGAAAAGCCTTAAGCCTTGGTTTTTGTAAGTAAAAGAAGAAAGTTAATGCGGTTAATGATTTTCCTTGGGTTTTACAAGGTAATAATAAAAATATTATGATTTAAAAATATTGTATATGCACACCTTACTACGTAAATAAATCGTTTGAAGCTAGAATTTATTATTTCATTGCACAAGATGGCTAGCATTTTAAGCTTCTATTAAAGTAGTTTTACCTATGTTGTTCGTTTTGTAGTATTTATGTGTGTATTTTTTTGTTAAAAATGAGTTTTTGTTTTACTTAATTACTTATTAATCAAGAAAAAAGCTGCTTTACCGTTAACTTAAAGAAAATTTTAAATTACATACGACACTTTTATACCATTCGAAAGAAGACTTTTGTTAACATTATAAATTAATAAAAAACAGGGTGTTCCATTTAAAATAATGCCGTATTACATACACGCTATAGTAGTCATAGTTACGAGACTCTTCACCGCATGGTGTCGCAGCTGTGTAACTCTCATATTTACTTCGTGTAAATAAATAAAGTATGGTTAACCGAAGCAAACAAGATCCCTGGAGGGGCGTGTCCGAGGTCGCTGTAATTTTTAATTGGACATTCACAACAAAAATTATTACAATATTATTTTTGAAGGTTATGTTACAAAGTTGCATTTACTACAATAATATTTGTAAACACGTACCTTGTCTCGAAATTATTTATAAAGAGTCTTAAGAAAGACTGATTTTTAAAGATGAACTTGAGGCAAAATAATAAAAAGATGCAAATGAAATCGACAACTTCAACAAAAACTTTGTTTTCACGGTTGTTGCTATTGGACAAAACCTTTACCGCTACCAATTTTTAAAATTAGTTGGCAGATTTTCCGGGGATCATGTTTGCTTCGAAGCGCTGTACAAACAGTAAAGAAATATACAGTAAGAATCTCTAACTTGGAATGAATTCAGTTAAACAAAGAAAGTTTTTTTTTTAAGAAATATGCTCGAACACGTCGATTAGTATTTGAAATCATCCTCTTTTCGATGAAAACAAATTTTATACAGTATGTCCCAAATTTTAGTTGAGGTCATCGACTTTTTTTAAATGAGAACCATAATTTTTTTATAACTATTCTTAAAGGATATATCAAGGAATACATGAGTGCCAAATTTTAAATTTTTATCCTTGTCGTTTAATAGCTATTTATATATCAATAAAGTTTAATTTTTCATGACGAATGTGTTTTAGTTGGAAAAGCAATTATTTTTTTTCAAAATCCCAAAATTTGAACAAAATCGTAGGATTTTTAACGTTCTTTAAGTACTAAATGTAATCAGCGGTTTACATTTTTACGAGAAATGATTGCACCGCGCTGCGCGATACTAAAATTTACATACAATTTTACACATGTACAAAAATGTGAACTTAAAAATCGTCGTAGAATGAATTAATTTAGTGCCGATTTATTTACTTTAGTGCAGTTGTAGAGCCTTTTTACTGTTAACCTTGTAGTTTGTTGTTCATTGTTTTTTTGGAAAAATTGACCAAAATGCCGTATTTAACTGAAACCCACAAAATTGATATTTTAGGGCTACGGCGATAGGTCAAGAACACAAAATGAAGTTATTTATTTATTCACAGAGAAGTGTCCTGATTTACCACCACAAAATTTAAAACAGTTTCGCGAAAATGGACATTTCAGAAAAACAAGTAACCATCGTCAAAGTGCGCTCAATGAAAAGGCCAAAATTAACATGTCCCCACTAGGCAGATAGCTAGGAAACTGATTAATCAACGTTTATGTTGAATAGTGAGCTAAATTGTCAAAATTGCCATTATTGAGCAGACCACAACTCACACTAAATGAGAGAAGGCCACACTCAGCATCCAGAAAAAGTTATTGTTTGGGAAGGGATTGTTAGTGATCTAGTTATAGGACCAATTTTCTTTCAAAAAAATCTTAATTGAGCGAGATATTTAGAATTCTTGCAGGATGAGCTAATTCCGAATTTGACTATTTTGTTTCCTGTAGAAGCTGATATACCTAATAGAAATATCTAGTTTCAACAAAACGGTGCCTCTTCATTTTGCAAAAACTGTCCATGAGTATCTAGATCATGTATTTCCAGGCCGATAGATTGACAGATAAGGACCCTTTGAATGGCCACCCAGGACTTCGGATTTAACACCTCTGGACTATTTCTTATAAGGATACTTGAAAACAAACCAACAAATATTGAGGAATTGAAAGAGGGAATAAGACAGGAGTTGTGACTAATTCCCGCCGAAGTAATTAGAAATGTTCAAAATGAGTTTTGGTTACGGTTAGGTATTGTCAGTTAGTACGCGGACAACATTTTGAGTTGATTTTTTTTAATTAGATAATATTTGTTAAAATATCTTTTAAACGACAAAAATAAAATTTAAAATTTGGCACCAATATACATGTTCCAAAATTCGATGCTCACCATTGGTATTTTGGAAACGGTAAGAGTTACAGGGTCGGTTAAATGGAACAATATGGAGTATTTATCTTACCTCTTCAGACCATCTCTTGTTTTCCAAAGAAATGCGTTGCCTACTAGATATTGCAAAAAGTGAAAATCGGCATTTTCTTTAAACTTGCGTAGAATCCACACTATTTATCCTATCAAAAATATGTAAATATAAAAGTTGTAGACATTTAGATATTGAATAATAGCGTCATTAAAATATTTTTTGCTTGCATCAGTAGCGAATATGACCCAAAGTTGCATTTTTTAAATGGAAATGATAATTTATTTTTATACAGTTGAATTACTTGATTTTTTTCCTTTTCAACGATATAAGGTTCGAGCTATTTATCTTGTGTACTTTAGAAGATATAAAGAAAAATCATTTTGGAGGCAGATTTATAATGTTACCAAGTTGTAAGCATAATAACAAAAACATAACGGGTGGATAACATCGTAAAACGAATGAGTTTTCCTATAAAAGATTCTCAATAGTGCGGCCATTGACTTCTAAACATTTTGTATAGCGTTTTCAATATTTATTCGGCAATTCATTAATTGACGGACGCTAACTGAATTAAAGGCCTGCATGACGCTCTGCTGCAAATCATTAACGTTCTCATAATTGACAACGTATACTAAATTTTTATGTGTCCCCACAGGAAAAATCTAGTATGGACAAATCTGGTGATCGCGCAGGCCAACGTATGGGACCGTTTTTCCAATCCAACGGTTTCCAAATCTTGCTGATAAATATTCAGTAACGATCCTGGAATTATGGGCCGGGGCGCCGTCTTGCTGAAACAAAATACTTCTTTCTTCTTGAATAGGTAGCTCGTCCAATGCATCTTCGACTTCGGCTTGCAGCAGTTGAAGATATCTAGTCGAATTAAGCGTTTGATTATAAATAAATGGACCTATCAAACGATTTCCCAAAATACCGCACCACACGTTAAATCCGAATCGTTCTTGAAACGCGATTCTCGAACTATTTTCGGTTTTCATTATTCCAATAATGATAATTATGCCGATTGTAAATGCCGTTGTTTGTGAATCTACTTTCATCGCTCCAAGAATTTTTAGAAAAGAATTATCGTTTGTAACTTCATCCAGGTACCATCTACAAAATGTAACTCTTCGAGCATAATCATTCTCTTTGATATGATGGCATATCATTGGCTTTTATAAGGATGAAATTTCTTCTTTTTTAAAACATAATGTACTGAACTTCTTGCCATACCACTGTCATTCGAAATTTTCTTACTGAAACGGAAGGCTCAACATTAACAGCAGCTAGAACAGCTATTTCAGCATCCTCATTGTCTTTTTGATAGGTTGTAGGACGAATGGCGGTGAAGGATCCACCTTGTCGAAGATTTTGCTCGAGTCGGGAAAACAAAGTTCTGTGAGGTTGCCTTCTTTCGGGGTATAAGTTGTGATATTCATTTGCTGCCGCAGTTGAATTACGATGGCATCTTATGTAGACAACAAACATGTCCGTTTTTCATGGTTTGAAAACTGCATCATCAATTTTGAATATGAATAGCTTACTACAACAACTACAAGTTCTGACACGATACTACTGTAACAATATTATTGACAGATTTGATGTGCAGTTGTTTGTTTCTTAAAATTTGCAATCATGGATAGTGTGATGTGCTTTAAAATACATCTACAGATCTCAAAAACGATTTTTCCCCCACTCCTCATCTCTTCTTTTTTTTTTTTTTCCCCCTCTAACTTTCTTTTTTCTCTCCTCTAACCCCCCCCCTTTTTTTTTCCCCTCTCTTCCCCCTCCTCCTTTCCCCCTCTCTCCCCCCCCTCCCCCTCTCCCCCCCCCTCCCCCCCCCCTCTCCCCCCCCTCCCCCTCTTTCCCCCCTCCCCCCCCCCCCCCCCCCTAACCCCCCCCCCACCCTCCTCTTTTCCCCCTTAAAAAACTCTTTTCCCTTCTTCCCTCCCCCCTCCCCTCCCCCCCCCCTTCTCCCCTCTTTATATCTTCTAAAGTACACAAGATAAATAGCTCGAACCTTATATCGTTGAAAGGAAAAAATCAAGTAATTCAACTGTATAAAAATAAATTATCATTTCCATTTAAAAAAATGCAACTTTGGGTCATATTTCGCTACTGATGCAAGCAAAAAATATTTTAATGACGCATATTATTCAATATCTAAATGTCTACAACTTTTATATTTACATATTTTTGATAGGATAAATAGTGTGGATTCTACGCAAGTTTAAAGAAAATGCCGATTTTCACTTTTTTGCAATATCTAGTACGCAACGCATTTCTTTGGAAAAACAAGAGAAGGTCTGAAGAGGTAAGATAAATACCTCCATATTGTTCCATTTAACCGACCCTGTAACTCTTACCGTTTCCAAAATACCAATGGTGAGCATCGAATTTTGGACACACTGTATACCTTTTTAGTTATAAAAAAATTGTAGTTTCCATTTAAAAAAGAAGTCGATAACCTCATAACTAAAATTTGGGAAATACTGTATAAAATTTTTTTCATCAAAAGAGGGTAATTTCAAATATTTTGACGTGTCTAAAGATATTTCCTAAAAATAAATTATCTTTGCTTAACTAAATTTATTCCAAGTTAAAGACCCGCACTGTATAACAAATTTACCCACAAAATGCTATTTTAGCAAATAATGTGCAAAAAAACTCGGACAAACTTATTATTAGAAAATAAGTAATTAATACATAAATGTGTATGGATATGATTATCTACAAACATAAACTAGCAAAACGATAAAGTTGATAAAATAGGAGCGGTTGAGACTACATTGGCTGTATTTTCAGTTTATTTATTGCGTCATGTTCTTTTTTTTGGGATAATTTGACCAATTTAATCGTTTGACACTTAATAAATATGCAACATTAGCAACACTATTGCAGATGAACAAATACAAAAACATTTTTCTTTAATTTAACAAATATAATAATTCACAAGTTTGGAATTTCTGATCACATTACAGCATATAGCAAAAGGTATTTACAGGAATCGATGCTAACTAGATTTTGCTTTTAAAAAAATAAAATAGATGTTTCGCTCATCGGAAAAAGAGGTAAATTACATACTCACTTCCGACCGTAAAGAGCACTTTTTTGGGCAAAAAAGTGACATTTTGACATTGACGTTCTTTGTAGTAAAACGCAGGTATAAAGTAAAACTGCAAAACTACAGAAATTACTCATGAAAATAATTACCTACACCTTGCTAATCCTTTTATTTTTCCCTTGTACCTGTTTTATGATTAAAATTCCAGTTTAAAATGTGTATTGTGGGTTGCCTGTGGAAGTGTTTTATATTTTCTAGAATTCTATCACAATTAATCACTAATTAAAATGTTTTCTTACTTCGTGTTAATTGTAAACGTTGTTTTGAGGATCCAAGAAGGTAATGTCTTAATTTAACGGTATCATCATTATTGATAGTAAAAAGACTAAAGAAAAACTGTTATTTTAATCATGATTCTTAATTAAAACTCTTATTGTGTCCTACTGATTGAAGATAATGCTACCATTTCTTTACATTACCTGAAAAACATGATGATGTACCAAACTGTATTAAAAATTATTTTCAAATCTTACTATACAGTGAGGACGAAAAGTCAGCCCCCTTAACTTTTGTCCATTTTTATTTAAAAAGCTCAAATTAACACAGTGTACACAAAAATTGAGTTCTTTCATATGGTACTCATTACAAATGTGACAGCTCAAAATTGTTTGAGTAGGCTTCATAACCTCAAAAATCTTAAATTAGAGTAGGGGTCGAGTGGGTCTCAAACGAAAGCTTATTTAAATTTGCATACAACTGTGAAGTTTTGGAGTAAAATCTTAAAACGCTTTAAAATAAAATGAAAAAACGCCATGCCGGTAAAAGCATTAGTGTCAAGTATATTATTGTTGTTTCTATGGAAACTACTTTAAACAGAACAAAAAAAGTAAGGTTGACATCAGAAAACTAACTAAAACTATTATTAAAGCAGATGCTCGAAGCGACCGCCTGCGACTCCAAGACAATGATACAACCTTTCTTCAGTTTCTCTACGTACATTCCTTAAAACTTCATCATTAATTTGTCTGCATTGATCAGTTATTCTAAAACGCAACTCTTCTATTGTTTGCACTTCAGTTTTGTAAATTTTTTACTTTAAATAACCCCATAAAAAAATCTAATGGGGTTAAATCGGGTGATCGGGCAGGCCACTCTAAAAAACCTCTTCGACCAATCCACCGGTTTGGGAAATTATTATCGAGATAGTCTCTTACATTTAAATAATAATGAGCGGGAGCTCCATCCTGTTGAAAGATAATATCCTAAAAAAAATAATGATAAATTGAGAATTAACCATGTTGATAGCTAGTTACTCTATGGAATTCTGGATTTTCTTGAGCGATTTCTTGTATTCTTGGAAATATTTGCCTTTCTAATAATTGGAGATAAATTTCCCCAGTCAAATTTCCTTCCAGAAAATACGGACCAATGATATGTCCCTCCATTATCCCACACCAAACATTCACCTTTTGAGGTAACTGAGTGCTAGTAACCCTAAACTGATGAGGATTATTGTCCGACCAGTACCTCACATTTTGCCTGTTAACTTCTCCATTTAGAAAAAATGTACATTCATCAGAAAAACATATGCGGCCCAAATAATCAGGTTCTTCTCTTATGTTATTTATTATCTGTTCGCAAAACTCCATTCGTCTGTCAGGATCATCTTCATTAATTTCATGTACAAATTTAAGTTTGTACGCATGAAACTTGTTTTTTTAAATACTTTTAACTGTACTCTTACAACTACCTTGCTGCTTCGCAATAAAATTTGTGGTAGCAGTGGGATTTTCAACAGCACTCGCCAAAATATTCAATTGCAATTCTTCGGAAATAGAAGGACGACCTGAACGTTTTTATGCGAAACGCTACCAGATTCCATGAATTTTGACAATAGTTTCCTGTAACATCTGCGATCGATTTGACGGTCAGGAAACCTAGCATTATACAAGCGGACTGCCTGATGAAAATTTCGATTTGCTTCTCCGAAGATTATAATGGCTTCAACTTTTTCTATTGATTCTCTTTGCATAGTTAAGAATTCTAATAACAAGATACGAATGATACTTGTTTGACGTTTTAAACTACGTTTAAATATGTACTTCTCAAACTAAGCTGTCTTAAATATTGACCGCTCATATGGTTACCAATGTTACCATGGATATGGAATAGGAGCAAGCCTGCTTATTTAATTTACTAAGCCGAAAACTCTTTAAAGTTTTCTTGTTGCCAGCTAGCGATAAGTTGATTATTTTGCTTTTAAACCCCACAGCTGTATGCAAATTTAAATAAGCTTTCGTTTGAGACACCACTCGACCCCTACTCTAATTTAAGATTTTTGAGGTTATGAAACCTACTCAAACAATTTTGAGCTGTCACATTTGTAATGAGTACCATATGAAATAACTCAATTTTTTGTGTACACTGTGTTAATTTGAACTTTTAAATTCAAATGGATAAAAGTTAGGGAGGGGGCTGACTTTTCGTCCTCACTGTATTTCTCAAAAATGTTAAAACCCACTTTTATTGTTTGCAAATAAAATTTAAATCAGTTTAATGCAATCGTAACATTGAAGATTTACTAATCAAATGCATTAACAAAAGATATAGTACGACTACAGTAAATAATTTGTATTTCCATTAAAGTGTTGTTCTGAATTTTCGACTACTATACCCTTAGATAATCTAATAAATAACCTGTAAAATCTAAACACCCTGTAAAAAATGTTTACTAATACTCAAACATGGCATTAATTCAACTAATATCCAACTATTTATTCCCAAGAGTAGATACATAGATGTAATCTGTAGTGTGAATCACGGAATCAGCACTGATTATTGTGCACCCCCTTTCTGAACTAATAGGTTAAGTTCTGAATGACCTTGGATTGAGAGGAGTTATTTCCTCCAGTTCGAGAAAACGTTTCCCAAAACAGTTCCACCTTCTGGAAAGCGTGGCTTCACATTCCGTAAGTAGGTGGGTCGGGGTCTCCTTCGATACTCAAGAGTAAATTTTTAAGAATTTGTTGGATTAGAAGATAATAACTTTTTTTACATTTCACATTTTAAGAAAAGTCGAAATAACTCAGAACACTCTGTACTTTGGTATAGGAAACCTTTATAAAAGCAAAACTTTGTTGTTTTTGTTATAAACCTCCGCCCCGTTGGTGATGATTCACTTTGTATAATATGTTCCTTCAAATTATTATGGCAAACAAGGAATTTACTAATGAGTGATATATTACAAATTAAATTGGAATTGTTAATTGTCGGATTAAGTATAAGAACAAACGAATGAAAATTAATTAAAGTATGTACACAATAACAAATTTTCGAATAATTATTTCATATTTTGGAAATACTTGTTGGTCATTTTCTTTAATTTTTTTTCTTGTTATTAAAGGGTGATAAAAAAATAAACGACGAGTATAAACTTTATTTTGATCTTTCTCGTATTAAACGAAATACCACGTAAACATAGAATGGCGAATGATCTTTTAAATAATACACGAAACTTCTAAATAATTAACGGAATAAACACTTAAGCCGGTCTCACGTTCCCGATTATTTTGTAAACACCTACAGTAGCAAATTTTAGTAAATAATAAACAATGGATCCACGCCCGTCTTTCAAACAAACATGAATAAATTATGAAAAAAATTATAGTTGAGATTATGTAGGATCCTATAACACACAATCAATAATTTACAGATAGAAACCAAAGAAGAACAAACGTAAAGGAATTTGTGCAATTTAAAATAAATAGAGATTTGTCTGCCAAGTATTACCAAAATTCCACAAATTCTTAAGAACTTGATATTTCTTTATGTAACAGAGGAATTTCCTAAATTTTCTTTAGTGCAGCACAAAAAGACTGCGACTATTAAATAAGTTTCTATCGGTTTTTCACTGTAATTGTTTCATGTATAAATTATTCATTACTTTTGTTAGTGTTATGCACTTGTATATTATGCTGTATCCATTACCCATGCGATGTTAAAGACCTTAGGGAAATTTATTAAAATTGTTTTTCTTACTAACTTTGTGTAGTGTAGTACTTTTTCTTGTCGTCAATTGCATTAATATATAATTCAAAATTGAATTGAGGTTTTTTGTAAGCCTAATTAACAAAGAAAATAAATTAAAACAATTTATTGTACAGTTAGTTTCATTATTCGTTATGATCTCAACAACTGAATCATTCCTGAATCCTACTTTGTCAAGAAGTAATCAAAATTATTAAAAACGTTAATATTTATCATTAAGATAAATTATTAGATAGGTACAATAAATTTAAACAAACAGAAGGTATACAGGGTGTCCCACCGGGAACGTCATCGATAGATTATAAGAAAACTGTGGATGGGAAAAATTTGAAAATTTGGTAGTATACTAACATCGACAGGGGTAGTTTTGTTAAAATATTTTCAAAATGGTGGCACTTCCGGTTATACCGGAAGTAGGTGTCAACTTGCTTATTTTAAATGTAACACCCTATATATTATTCCATTTTTGGATTTTGCACAAAATTCTAGACATATTTTGTGTATAATCTTCTATACCTAAGTCTAAATGTTTTGAACTTATTTTGAATTTTATGTCAAAAATGGCGTTTTCAGGCCTAAACAAAATTATAAAATTTTCCTATACTAATGCCTTTATTATTTAATTGGAATAGGTTTCCTAGTAGTAGGGGACCTATTTTAGTGGACTATGTCAATATTTTGATAACAAATTAATACAGGGTGATCAAGAAAAAGGATCATAATTAAATTCAAAAACACGTCAAAAGTCATTTTTTTTTAAATGCAAGCACCCTGTTTTTATAATTTTATCTTATTTAGCATCAAAAATAAGGTAGACTTTGTACAAGGTTATCTATACAAAAAATTTAATCGGCGAAATTCCCATTATTGGAGTGAATCAAATGTCCACGTTATTAGAGAGCGAAATTTTCAAGAATCTTGGCAGTTTAATGTTTATGCTGCAGTAAGAAACGATGGCATCGTGGCATTACATTTTTATCAAGAAAATTTAAAAGGTAAGTTAACCTTTTTTTAAATCATTTAAAATATTTGATTTATTAACTTATTAAATAGGTGAAGGCTATCTGAACATCCTGCACAATTTTCAAAACAATTATTTAGATAATTTACCTTTAGCTGATCGTAGACATCTGTTCTATCAACATGACGGCGCACCTCCACATAGTAGCCAATTAATCAACAATTTTTTACAAGGCGCCTTTTATGATCAATGGATAGCAAACAATGGACCCTTCCTTTGGCCACCACGGTCCCCAGATATCTCAGTGCTCGAATTTTTATTTGGGGTACAATTAAAAATCGAGTTTATAACACCCCGTTAACCACCAAAGACGACTGCATGCAGCGAGTTAGGACTGAGTTTCAAAATTTAACACGTGAAGCAATAAGGAAGGCGACCCATGAAAATTTGCTACTCAGATGCGAAAAATGTCTAAAAGTTCAAGGACATCAATTTGAACATTTAATAAAATAATTTTTTTAAACTTTGGTCTTTAATTAATTGCTCTTTCTTGTAAATGAAATAATTAGGTTATTTGTCTGTACATTTGAATTAACGGGTCCAAAGGTTTTGAAGTTGTCTATTATTCGTTTAAGAGCTTTTGGTGATGGTTTCTGTTTTTGCGGGTATCTTGCTGCAAATGTAACACATGTTCTTGATATAACTTTATCACATTGTCCATAAATAATAAATAAATTTAAGTAATCTTCGTTTGTATAATTTAAGCGTCCCGGCATGATTATTGAAAATTTTTAACAGTTTGACATATCCTTGACAGATGATTGTTTTCTAACGCCGTCATGGCCAACTAGGAATAACCATTCATACTAAAAGAATACATTGTGCAACAAAAAAAAGTTAAATTACCAATATTCCGAAAACCATGAATTTTTTTAATAGACAACCTTGTACAAAGTCAACCTTATTTTTGATGCTAAATAAGATAAAATTATAAAAACATGATGCTTGCATTTAAAAAAATGACTTTTGACATGTTCTTGAATTTAATTTTAATTCTTTTTTTTATCACCCTGTATTATTTTATTATCAAAATATCGACATAACCCACTAAAATAGGTCCTCTGCTACAAGGAAACCCATTTCAATTAAATAATAAAAGCATTAGTATAGGAAAATTTTATAATTTTGTTTAGGCCTGAAAACGTCATTTTTGACTTAAAATTTAAAATAAGTTCAAAACAGTTAGACTAAGGTATATGACATTATACACAAAATGTGTCTAGAATTTTGTGCAAAATTTAAAAATAGAATAATATATAGGGTGTTCCATTTAAAATAAACCAGTTGACACCTACTTCCGGTATAACCGGAAACACCACCATCTTGAAAATATTTTAACGGAACTGCCCCCGTCGTTGTTAGTATACTATCAAATTTTCACATTTTTTCCATGCACAGTTTTCCTATAATCTATCGATGGCGTTCCCGGTGGGACACCCTGTATATGTTAAATTAAAGAGAATAAAATTAATTTTATTAAAATATTGTTGGTTATGATAATTGAAAGATAGACTTATGTAACTGCTAACACATCTGTCGACAAGGTTGCCTTATTTAGCAAATGCATTTTCGCATTTGTTACATTACTCGAGTCGACACTAGATGTCGCAACACTTATTGTTCATAAAAAATATACGGTCCAAACGTTTAGTCTTTAATAATGAGTTCCAGATCGTTTAAAACAAAACCCTCGATACTTTTTGCTATTTCTGAAATTAAATTAACTAAAAAGTTTACTTTTTGCTAGACGTCATCAATAACTTTTTTAAATAGCACTACATTTTTTTGTAGTTTTTGGCAGATTTAAGCATTCTGAGCACAGACATGCGTCATATTTCACATTTACATTGACAGTTCCCGAGATATTAGTTTTTTTTAAACAAGTGATAAAAATGTCGGTCAGTCACTTTATTAGTTGGTAATGATCATTTTTACTCCACAGCTTATGAAATAAGATTACGATTAAGTTAGTACGTTGGAATGAAGCAAAAAAATTTAATGTCCAACGGCCATCCGTCCGTGTAAACAAGATTCCAAGAAAAGCAGTCATCCGATTTTTATGCAACCGTGGTCGGGACCCTTGGACTGATTTTTTAAACAAATTCAATGGTCTAAACAGCACTTTGATATCTCGACTCGTTTGGGAGATACAGAGGGTTTTGAGTTTTATTCTTTAAAGTTTCATAACTTTTTTGTTCGTAAACATTTTTTATCTTAACCAAAACATTTTTTGTGCATTTTTTTATATACAATTCAATGGCGTACTCGAATTTATTTTAGCTTAATTTGTTTTTGAGTTACAGACCAAACATGCATTTTATTAAATGAAAACCATAGTTACGGTATATGGTTGCATATATTTATCTCGGAAAATAAGGAAATTATAAACAATTTTTTAAAAAACATCTCTTGATCAAAGTCACCTATGAACCTTTGTTTACAGCGCGCATTCGTTACTAGTTTTTTGACACTTCACGCAGTTGTTGTTTAAACCATTGAATTTGTCACAAAAATCGGGCCAAGAGTCCCATCACGGTTTTTCCCTGTCAATTCGCAAAATACCTAAAACCCCCCAATTACATCGATAATAGAACACCTAGTACAAAAACTTTATTTATAATTCCAAAGATCTGATTAGATTTTGGGTATAGTTTATGTAGCCAAAAAGCCGTTAACCTACACAGATTTTTGATTTTTGAAATATTTAGAAAAATATTCTTTTACACATTTTCTTTCAAATAAAAGTTGTTTATAATTTAATTATACACAACTGTTGTTTAAATTATTTTTGATTTGATAAGTAATTACTGAGATATAACAATCACGTGACACTAATTATTGTAACAATATCTCCACAATATCAATTTTACAAAAAAAAATTGAGGAAGAAAAGTTGTTGGAAATGCTATTGTCTATACCTTTTATTTGAATCATTTCTGCGGTAAACACTTGATTTTTACCTGTATCTTAAAGTAAATGATTTGTTATTTTTAGCAGTTTTGGGTAGATTTAAGCATTCTGAGCCAGACATGTGTCACTTTTGACAATGACAGTTACCGAGATCTTAGTTTTTTTAAAACAAGTAATAAAAAATGTGGGTAAGTCACTTTATCAGTTGGTAATGATCGTTTTTTTACCTTTATTTTGAAGCAAATGGTTCGTTATTTGACCGAAAAGCAGAAAATTATAATAATAATATAATCATAATTTCAATTTTTTGCTTTTTGGAACTATTTTCTTCAAGGTAAAGGAACAGAATATATAATACGCTACGCTTCAGAAGCAAAACTCACACTTATCCGCGTGATCAAAAATTTAGTACTGTAATAGCCAATGCTTAGTAGTTTACTTGTCAACCTTACTTCAAACTGTATAAGTTATAGATAAAAAAATGGTTATTTGGAAAATTTTGTGTAAAATTTAGTATTGTAAATATTTGAATTTAAACTACTGCAAATAGTAAGTATTATTCTGTGACAAACTGAAATGTAAGTTGTGTAACCTACATGAAATTATTCAAATCATTTAATATTACCACTAAAAACAACCAAAACTATGTCGTCAAGGTCACTCAAATTTGACCTCAGAACATCAAAAAAGCCGTGAACAGTTTCGCTTCTGAGCGTATCGTATTATTATTAAAGGTAAATAAATGATTGTTACCAACTGTCAAAGTGACTTACAACAAATTTTTATCACTTGTAAAATATCTATAGTTTTATTTTAGTTTAAAAAACTGTCAATGTCAAAAGTCAAAAGTGACACATTTCTGTACTCAGAATGTTTAAATCTACCCAAAACTGCAAAAAATTAAGTGGCGCCATTTAAAAAAAATTATCAAAGACGTCATTGCAAAAAGTAGAGGAAGTAAAAAAATAATTTGAATTTCCAGAAACATACGCTTTAAAAAAATAAAATTGACGTGTTCGAAGGTTTTTGTCGTAAACGATCTGGAACTGATCCATTGTTCTAGACTAAACGTTCGCACTGTATAATCCCAATAATGTGTTTGTACTTTGTCCAATTTAGGAAAAGGTTTAATCAAGAATAAAACTGCGCAGAGCAAAGTGTCCAGTGAGCAAAACAACCTATTCTGTTTTAGTAAAAGAATTCAAATAAAAGTTTTTTTTTTAATTTTTCAGATCAAGCCACAAATATTTTTAAAAATTGCCTGAAAAAAAACATTAAAAATACCTTTCTCGATACGTTTTATGAAGAATTTTCAATCATTCCAGTATCTAATTATTATAATTTCCTTGAAACATCTGTCTGTCTGTCTGTTTATCATCTCCTCCGAGGTGTTTAAAAAAAACCGAATACACCATTCGATAGAAGATTTTAAGGCGGTCTGGATGCAAGGGTTTTTAAAACTCTAACTTAACCCCCTGAAGGGCTGGCCACACCCACTCTCCCCAAACTTCAAAATTAATTTTTGTTTTTATTACCAAATATGTTTGTCTTGACAAGACAAATATCTTTTGTATACATCATTTTGACTTATGACCTTAAGGTCAAAAGTTATAGGTCAAAATTCATTCGTCCGTACGACGCGCTAATGAAAAATTATTTATATCAGTTTTTTAAATGAATTAATGTTTTTAACAATTATTATTTTATGCGCAATCATTTGTCTAATTACTTTTAATAATAAGAAGTGTAGTGCGAATTTCTCAAGATAAATATTTTTTATTCTTCCATTTTTATTAGAATCGTACAAATGAAAAAGAATTATTTCCAAAGTACAGTAACAAATTATGTGAGTTAATTACAAAGCAATAAAGTTTTCTGAAAAACAATCCTCAAAAGTTAATAAAGTGTCTTTACTTTTATTAACGTTAGTTGCATCAAAAGCTCCCTTCTCAGCCCGGAAATTAAACACCAGTGCAATTTGTGATCGCAAATAAAATTAAAACCTAAATTATACTATAAAGTTGAATATTGTGCAGCTTGATAAAAGCACAACAGTGACAAAAAACGTCTAGCATCTTCGTTAACTTAGTTGCTTCTACAAAAAAACACGTGTTGTTACTTGTTACATGTATACATACATAAATATGTTTAATTAAGTTCGTGAATTTGCAAAATTATGTTCATTAAAACTTTTGTCAATAACAATGTCGATAAAAGTTACAAAGGCAAAACACTGTCTTTGTTTTCGCAACAAAGCTTTAAATAATCATACACATTTCAAAACAAGCTTTTGAAAATGAATACAACGAATATGCAATTTAAGAGAAACAAATCCATTTTGTTTGTGAAAATACAAGAGATTTGATTAAACTTAAAAATTGAAAATTATTGATTCAATATGAAAGAAATTAGAATAACTCCACGTTACATTAAATACTTATTTATGTATCACGTGTTTCATTCGTCATGAAAAATCAAACTTTAGTGCCGTCGTACATATTGTATTTTGCCGAAATCCCAAAATTTGAACAAAACCGGAGAATTTTTTAACGTTCTTTAAGGAATAAATGTAATCAGCTGTTTTCATTTTTACGCATGCGCGATTTAAAAATTTACGTACATTTTACCTCAGACTATACCGTGTATCCCAGGAAATCTGAAGCATTGTGTTTAACATGGGGAATTTGAAAAGTCCGATTGATATGTCCTCAAAGTGTTTTTAGGATATTTCCAGTATCAGAACACATTACAATGTGTACCAGAAAACGTTTTTTGTAAAAATTTATTAAATTCAACAAAACATATTAAAAATATTTCAAAAAATGTATCGCGTGATAAAAAGCTTTATTTAAATAAACTGGTATTAGCTGCGTTGTTGATGTTCGGCGTGGCTCAGTTGTCTTAACGCATTACCACTAATTTATCACCGGTTCTAACGAAGGTTCAAATCCCCAGTCCGATTCCTTTCTTTTTAAGTTGGGTTATTATTTTAAATGATCACCATTTAATTTAGGTCAATAACGAGATATTAGTTTAAATTTTTTAATTGAACTGGCAATAGATTCATAACCGGTTGCACAAATACAATTGAAACTTAAGTAATGTTTAGAACTTTAGATACAAATATTAAAACCATAACAACGATACTTTTTAAGCATTGTTTAAGTTTAATCGCGTTGGTGCAACTGGTCCTTAGTATAATATGATTAATTATTAAACATTTAGTGCCGTTTGCACCCACACAGCTTAAACTTAAGCGAGACTTAAAAACTATCGTTGCTATGGTTTTAATATTTGTATCTAAAGTTTTTAAAATGATCATTACCAACTGATAAAGTGACTTACCGACATTTTTTATTACTTGTTTTAAAAAAACTAAGATCTCGGTAACTGTCAATGTCAAAAGTGATACATGTCTGGCTCAGAATGCTTAAATCTACCTAAAACTGCTAAAAATAACGAATCAATTACTTTAAGATAAAGGTAAAAATCAAGTGTTTACCGCAGAAATGATTCAAATAAAAGGTATAGACAATAGCATTTCCAACAACTTTTCTTCCTGAATTTTTTTTGTAAAATTAATATTGTTGAGATATTGTTACAATAATTAGTGTCACGTGATTGTTATATCTCAGTAATTACTTATCAAATCAAAAAATAATTTAAACAACAGTTGTGTATAATTAAATTATAAACAACTTTTATTTGAAAGAAAAATGTGTAAAAAGAATATTTTTCTAAATATTTCAAAAATTCAAAAATCTGTGTAGGTTAACGGCTTTTTTGGCTACATAAATTATACCCAAAATCTAATCAGATCTTTGGAATTATAAATAAGGTTTTTGTACTGGGTGTCCTATTTTCGATGTAATTGGGGGGGTTTCAGGTATTTCGCGACAGGGAAAACCGTGATTGGGACCCTTGACAAATTCAATGGTTTAAACAGCACTTCGATATCTAGACTCGTTTGTGAGATACAGAGTGTTTTGCGTTTTATGCTGTTTTTTTAAAGTTTTATAACTTTTTTGTTTATGAATATTTTTTATTTTAACCAAAACATTTTTTGTGCATTTTTTTATATGCAATTCAATGTGGTACTCAAATTTATTCTAGCTTAATTCGTTTTCAAGTTACAGACCAAACATGAATTTTTTAAATGGAAACCATAGTTGGCTATGACTCTATTGATTAGAGATTTCTTTTTAGCTTTATGAAAATATATTATATAAATCCTGTTCTTAAGATGACCCCACAGGAAAAAATCACAAAGTGCCAGATCAGGAGATCGTGTCGGCCACTAAATTTGTCCCCGTAAACCAATAACACCATGGAAGGTATTTACTAAATTATGTCGAACTATCACCGAGTTGTATGCTGAACAGCCATCCTGTTGAAACCATCCTGTTGAAACCAAACTTCTTGTTGCAGATCTTCCACTGTTTCTCGTAATGCTGGTACTACTCTGTTCTGGAGCAATTCTAAGTAGGACATTCCGTTAAAATTGCCTTCGATAAAAAAAGGACCGAGAATTCTGTCGCGGAACAATCCAGCCCACACATTCACCTTTAAAGGATACTGGGTTCGCACCGCCACCGCCATGTTAGGGTTTTCACGCGCCCAGATTCTGCAGTTTTGACTGTTAGGTTTATTTGCAAAGTGAATGTGCTCGCATCAGTGAAAACAACGTTTCTCAAGAAATCCCTGTTGTTGTTTTCAGGTCTCCTGCATTACTTCGGAAAACTCTACTCTGGAGTTATCATCGCCAGCTCACAACTCCTAGCATCTTCAAAGCTTGTAGGGGTTGTATCGTTGTTTTCGAAGAGTGCGTTGTACCATTGATTTCAAAACCCCTGTTTCTGCCTGAATAATACGTTTTATTTGTAACAGAAACTGCAGCTAGGACAACTTCGGTGTTTCTCAATTCCAACTCCCGCGGTGGTTTGGTATTATCATCACTACGTATTCTAACAGACCCAGTTGTTATAAACTTATCTATAATTCTTTGAAACGTCGAATAACTCGGTACTTCTTCAAGCATTCCTGGAAAATTCTGTTGTATTTCACGGCAACTACTTCCACTAAAATGCAAACGAATAACGAATATTCGCTGCTCCAATGTTAAATTTTCCATTATTTATACAAATGTATAACAAACTAATCGCAAAACTCAAACAATTATTTAAGAAACGAACAAGGAAATCTTGACACAAAGTACTAAATGTATTCTGATGTACCATTGTTTTTCGACGCTTGTATAGCAGCCGCTACACGGGGACACACGGTATATAAGTACCTAGACGAGTAACTTCGTTTTATACCGAAAAATGAAACTGTAATGTTAGAAAGAAAGCAGTGAAGAACGACACTAAAATATCATGTGACGAGTGGAAATTTGTAAGTGGAAGTGTAAGATATACAAGATGTGTCATGTATTTTATAAGTTAACAGTGACACTTCACATGTATTCTAGGTTAACAGTGACAGGCCCGAGCGTGAATCATATGCTGAATTGAAGTAGTTGTTGTTATATTTCCACGTGTCACGTGACAATGATAGCTCCGTCCTTGCATCTCTCTTTCTATCATAGGGACTTCAAAACAAAGGTATACGTTACTTGTATATTATAGGTACTTATATTTAGTCTCTACCGGCAAAAATGAAAACTTAAAAACCGTCGTATAATGAATTACTTTAGTGCCGATTTTTCTTTTTTTAGTGCCGATTATTTGTTGCTTTAGTGACGATTTCGGAAAAATAGTTTTTCACATAGTTTCTTCACAGTTTATTAATACTGATGAGACTCTGTATTACCGACAACTTCTGTCATTCTCATTTACATTAACCTCAAACAGTATTTAAAAAGGCATTTCAATGCGCTGTCAGATAGCTATCAAATACCTTTAAAAATCGCTACGGCAGGGCACACTTACGTATAATTAGATGTGTTTTATCATTTGAGTTATAGGATTTTAAAATAATTTATATGTTTAATTGATTTGTAATTTACCATAATGCCAACATTTTGTTGTGTAGTGAACTGTGGCAGTAGAGGAAATTGTGCCAGTGTTAAGTTTTTTAGAATCCCTGTTATTTGTAATTTTAAACATAAATTGAGTAAAAATACTCTTTGACAGATTCTATAACTAATTTAATTAAAACAACCACTAAAAGTACAAAAATTCAACAGATATTACACACAGTCGAATGAAAACAAAGGTATGTTTGTCCCACAAACGCCATTTTTGCAAAAGCGTTGAAATGCTTTATCGTGTTTTTTAAATTATTTTATTATTCCTTATTTTTATTATTTTATTCTCATTTCGTAGAAAAAATAATATTTCTTATTCAAGATTGATCATTCGCTCTCGCTCGTTAGTAGATCTTTCATAGCTTCTTTTATATACTTTACTTTACGATATCTCTTGCTAATTACATCAAGGTGATTAAAAACATAAATAATACAACTTAAACTTAATCGTTACTATGGTTTTAATAATTGTCTGTAAGCAGTATTTCACTTTAAGTTGTGTTGGTGCAACCGTCCATTAGTCAAGTTATATAAAAAAAGACCTAAACTAGTAAAAACTAGATAGTTTTATTATTTTTTGTGTTTTTAAAAACCCAAGTTTGATCTTTCAAGGACGGAGCAATCATTGTCACGTGGCATTACAAAACCTTACAATCATAATTTGCAAAGAAAAGGAAGCAAAAACATTGATTCAAAATTTCAATTGCTAATTACAACAAAGCAAACGATCTTACGTTTTGAAATCACTTTCTTTGTTTCTATCTGTTAACAAGTTACAAGTACAAGACTAACAAAAAACTAAAATAAAAGAAGAAATAATTGTATGTCAAGGTGCTAAACAAGAGAATGTGATAAGGCCATTCTTATTTAACATTATTATGGAACAAATAATAAAAAAGTGAGACCAATAGAAGGGTACAAAATGGGAAATAATAATATAAGCATATTGCAGTGGAAATGGTTTATTTTAAATAATAAAAATTGTTTTTTTTAATTTAAAAATAAGTAAAATTCATAGTGAGGGTTTCCATTGAAATTGAAAGGTAAAATAAGATTACAAAATTGATTTGCATTTCTAGAAATCGACCTGAATAAATTAAGAAAAAATTAAATTAGGTGATTGTTTATAAATTGCATTTCCATGTGACCAAATAACGTCGAAACGGTACGTGATCTGCTGAATAGTGTCTATACTTAAAGGCACCGGACCAAATGTAATAAACACGTCTGTGATACAGTTCTGCGTATAACAATGAATGAATGCATTATTTTGAACAGTGCATATTGTGTGGAAAACAGTGGCAGGTGAAAAACAATTTTGAAGGACAGATGTACTTGCATAGAAAGGAGGGAAAAACGATAAGATAAGAATAAAATTAAAAAAAGTTGAAAGTAAAGTAAAGACGATGTAAAATAAAAACGTAAACAAGTGTACACGAAACATAAACTAAGTGATTAAAATACTTTAAACTAAACCAACGTGCTGAAGTCAGCATCCATCAAATTTTCCACCGTCAACAAGGCTCCAAAAAAATTAACAAAGGTCAGTTCTTTTGAAATTTAATTTGTCCAATCAAAAGACTGCGTGTTGAAAATGCGTTTTTCTTGATCATTATTTTTGCGTCCAAAGCGTAATGTAGATTTAGTTTGTTATATTTCATTTTGAATTGTTTGTTTATTAAATTTGTGTATTTATAATTTAGTCTTTTATTATTAGCACGAATCCATCGACTCTGAGAGAATATAAGAAAACATAAGATGTCTCAAAACTAAAATTAATTTTTTTTTCTTTAAATAATTATGCATAAACCACAGAATAATTAATTGGTACCCAAAAGGTGGGGCTAAATTTTCAAAATTTTGAAAAACGCTCGTAAAAATTTTCATTATTTTAACGCTTTATAATGATTTCTTTGTGGAAATTTAAATGTTACGCAAAAAAAAGGTATACAGGAAAGAAAGTATACGCAGAAAAAACCAAAGGTTTAGTAAAAACATGCAAGGACAAGACCTAGTCAAGTGGTCCAAAGAACAAAGACGGCAATGAAAACAACACGTGGATAGAATGACAGATTAGTTAAGATAAGCAAAACAGAACGCCATGATGGAAGAAAACATACTGGAAGATTATCCAAAAGATAGGAAGAAACTTGACAAACTTAATCTGTTAAATAACAGGAGAAATCCTAAGAAAAGTAGAAGTAGTATCTTAAACTACAGCCAAAAATACATAAAAATTTTTTTAAAAAATAAGTAAATTTAATTCCAAAATTTAAAAAAATTATACTGAGGGAAGCGAATAATAGTAATTTTGAAAAAAGCAAACGATTGTTGCAGTTGGAGAACGATTACATTACACAACTATTGGTGGGTTTATTCTAAAAAAAATTTAATTCTCTCCCGACTATGTCTAGTGTAGTTTTCTTTGCAATTTTGTTATCATTTTTGTACATACAGACATACACTTGATAAATTTGAGCTTTGAAATCTCGTTGATTGAAAAAAACTGATACCTTTTGCAAGGTCGGACGTCATACTATATGGAAGAACTAAAAATAAAACAGTAAAATAAAATATGTCCTTTAGTGTAATTATATTTTATTTTGTTTTTTTTTCAGATTTAAATTAAATTCCATAACTTTTATAATAGATAACGTAGTGAACTTTAATAACGTTATTACGTATGGTCGGTGGCTTGGTGGGGCAGCAAACTCTCGTAGCTTACTATCAGAAAGAGATTCGGAATAGTACAAAGACCTCGCGTGCATATGCATCACAAGGCAATGCGCACCTATCCCACAGCAGGTACTCAGCAACATTTGGGCCTAACCACTCTTTAGCTTGTCATTGACAAGCTGGCGCCTTGAAACACTAGAAAAGGAAGGCGGTTCGATGCTTAATCACTCGGACAGGATGTTACTTAATAAGAGACATCCTCTGCTTCTGCTTGTCTCTCACAGAGATGATATGAACAAGGACTTCCTATTACCACCAAATATTATGTATATATCACCAGTATCTTTCAGGTGGTAGAAGACGTAATTGAACGCTGTGTGCAGTTCAACCTGAATCGAAGCTATGTCCGATAGCCAGGCGGCTCTAAGCGTTGAGCAGCTGTAACATCAGCTCAAAGATAGTGAGAACTTGTAAGAAAAAACTGAATCAAGGTGAGATTTCCTCCAAAGTTTTTTAAATTAATAGTTTAGAATTTGGTCTGACACCCCTTCTGGGTGGAGGTAAAGTAGAAAAATCCAACTCAAATGGTTTCACCTCCACTCAGAAGGGGTCTCAGACCAAATTCTAAACTATAAACTGAATAAACTTGAGGTATGCAAAAAGGCCAACCTAGCTTGGGCCTCGGCCCACTCTGGGATTCCTGGCAACGAGCAGACGGATGCCCCCACCAGAAAATTGACGGCTACGCCATTTGTAGAGTCAGAACTATTCTGTGGTATTGGTATTCGGGCTGAGGAAGGAAAGAAAATATTTAGAACACAGAGTCGCTTGGTTACTTTACCTGTAAAGCGCAGAGGGATTACTTGTCAGTCAACAGGAACAGTCTAAGAATTCTCACGGGCTTCAGGACGGGACACCGCCAACTTGGCCGACATCTTGGTAAGGTTAGTGTAGCAACTAACTCGACATGAAAATTTTGTACCTTATTACGGGATAAAACCAGGAGGTGAAACTGTTATTTCGGGTAACGTTTCCTTAAACTGGAGGAGATTACTCCTCTCAATCCAAGGTCAGTCCTAAGATTACTCAGACAACATAACCTACTAGAGGTGTGTAAGTTCAGAAAGGGAAAGCACAATAATCAGTACTAATTCCGTGCTACACACTCCAGTTTATATTGATCTATCGACTTTAATAAAATATCCTAATTAAGTTTCAACAAGGTATACATAAATCAGTTATACGTCAACATCAATTTTCTTTTATGATTGACTAGTTAAATATATACGATAAACAAAAATAATAAACCAAACACTCTCATTACCACCCATTATGCTCCGACTGGGGCAAAATGAGCCACTACTTTAGATTAAAATTAAGAGCAGTGATGATGATTTAATGATTTATTTTATTTTCTAAGTAACATAAATCACAAATTGTTTCAATGAGTGAATGCTGGTATGATTTAAATAAGGGTTTCTAATGAAGAGTGGCGTTTAAAGTCATTTAATTTAATTTTTAAATATTAATATTTCTAATATGGATGAAAATTATTTTTAGTCTAATTTATTCCACAGATTTTACACGACCGCAACAAAGCATAAATATTAAATCGTTTATTGACCACACCCGTCGTTCATGTTTAATCAGACATGAGAAACGAGTATTGGCCCCCTTCTGCGAGTTTTCATCAAGTTAGAAAAATTTAACATTCTTTTTTTTCTTTTTCATAAACCACACACGTCATTCTCTTATAATTACAACGCATCATTTCAATTAAAACAAAAATGTGTGTTAAACTCCATTCCAAAATTAAAGTAAAACATTATGTACTCGATTTCTCAACATTAACTTAAAAGCTTTAGGACAAGAGCAACTTCCACACAAAAGGATTTTTGTTACTTGCACTTGAATTTATTTTGATTCACTTGATTGGTAACTTTACAGATAAAATACATCAACCAAATTTCACTGACAAATTATTAAGATAAGTTATTAATTTTAATTCAAAAATTGCGCATTTATTAGTATTGACACAAAACCAAAATTACTTTGCTACCAACAAGTTAATAAAATAAAAATAACGCAGTAATTGTAATGGGTTATATTTCATAGCAGATAATTCTTAGGATAAGATATATGGAAGCAGTTTTTCATAAGCTAAACTAAAAATAAAGTGAATTATTTTTTCCACCAAAAAAATAAGCGTTGTTTATGTATCTAATGCGTGAAATAAAATTCAGGGCTTGAGAAATAATTTTCAGTTGACAGTGACACAAAAAATTTCAGTATTTTAAACAAAACTTTTTTTAAGATCGACAAATAAACATTTGAAAAATAAAAATTATTAGTTCTGGCGAAATAATACGATGCGCGCATGTAGCTCAAAAGCGTATTTTATTGAGTACCTACGTATTTGCATATTATGATGACATCACATTGTTTGCACATTTACAACTTGACTTAGAAATTGGGTCAAAAGCTTTAACGTGAAAGTGATTTCAGAATAATCCCGCAACTAGGTACGTCAAATAAATTTGTTTATAATATCAACACGAACAAAAGCTTACTAAACTGTTCTTCTAAATGATATAAGAAACAACATAAACTCTTGAAGGTTTAAAAATTAAACTTTTAGAATACAAAAGTTTTTTAATACGCTTAACAAGGTAAGGCGTGAAAAATTTCAGCGCAATTATTTTTCAGAATATACGCTCCAGTTGTCAATAATAAAGTTGGAATGGTTGTTAAAACTAAAGAGTAAATTCTATGCATTGTAGATCACGGCTTAATTATTTTTCAATAATTGCAACAAAATAAGCCAGAAATGGCTTCAAAATACAATTTATAATTCAATTCAATGCAATAAATTTTTATTTTTATTTTCTTCTATTCAACAGTAAAGTTTATGTATGAGAAACTCTTACTTTTTGTAAATACCAATCATAACAATGTTTTTAACGTCACAGAGAGAAACTTTTCATAAATATAATTCAGAAAGCTGTTTAAAACTTTTAGACTTACACTCATATAAATTTTATAATTATTTAAATTTATTATCAACACAGTCCAAGTTAAACAACACTAGTAACTGTCAGAGTTTTAACATTTCTTTGCAATGGTTTACGTAAAGACGAATAATTAAATTATAAAAGCAAAATTAGGAAAAGAATATTAAACCTGATTAGAAATACGTTCAAAAGCGTTCTCTACAATCCAGAAGCAAGCTTCGCAAAGCTTCTTTCGTTAAAGCGACAACATGAGCTTGGAAAAATGTGTGTTCACTTTTAAACTGTCAATACCAGATTCGCACCTGAATTGTTGACGGAGTACTACATTCGTGCTATATTCCTGAAATAAAAATCAAAAGCGTTTCAACGTAGATATTAAAGTCAGCGGTACTTCAATCTAAAACTATATAAATCATAAAAATATAAGTACGTCCCTGTGTTTCTCTTTTTGCTAAATTGGGCGGGCAGCACGTCTTAGTTCCGAAAAGCTGTGGTTGAATATACAATTAAGTTTGGCAAAAGAAATGAAATAAAGGATGTGAAACTATCGATTATTCAACCTACATCCATCCGATTGAATAAAACATGCAATTGCTACATGACCCAGTATTTTCTAATACTATAATATCATACAGCCCTAAAAAGATTTAGGTCTAATCAATTAAAATTTGAAGATATTCTCGTATGTGCTATAATAGATGGAAATATTGTGAATGTTTTGACAGATACTTCAAGTTCACAAACTTAAACTATAGGTGCATCTTAGAATATTACTAATGTTAAGGTACCTGAATAATGCGAATTGGAATGAATAATAACAAGAAAAAGCGAAATAAAGAAATGATCAACGAAAATAAGGTGGAGGAAATAGCAATGACGATAACACAGCATGGAAATCCGTCCCAAATTACTGAAATCAATAAAAAATTGATAGAACCAAGTTGACATAATCTATAATTTCTTAAGAACACTATGTTTTTTATCTGTAGAACACAATCAATGAAAGAAAACTGGAAACATCACATAAAAATAGAGCACCGAATGTCCCAATATTCTAATTATCCGAAGCAAAAAGTTCGAATATTTTTAATACTATTTAGATGCGTTCATATAAATCAGTCTTATGGTAAGTGTCCATTTGAGAGAAAGTCGCGACAGTTACTCTCACTTACTTGTCCATTCGAGAGTGGTTGTATACAATTTGACTCTCGAAGATATCCTCCCTCACTATAGAAGAGCTCACTATCAGATAGTTCTCTCAGACCTGTGTCCATTGTTGAAAAATCGTCTACACGCGAGAGTCGTTTGAAACCTTGATGAAGATGGATGTTAAAAAAATTTCAGTTGAAGTCATTGCATACAAAATTTTGATTCAATTCAATATTTATTTTGTCTTAAAAAACTTTTTTCTATGACAAAAGATTCGGTTTGTCCCTTTACAATCTCAAAAATAAATAAAAAACAACATAATATTTCATTAAATTATAATTTAACTAATTTCTGTTTCCTTCTTCAACCTTCCATCCCTTTCCTCCTCTCCAACACTTCCCTCATCCATTGTTTTCCTTCTCCTTTCTCTCCTAGTAGTAACTTCCATTCCTTTTCCTATTGTCTTGTTTCCCTGCATCCCTCTTTTATATGTCTTATATTTTCCCATTCATCCCCACACAACCTGCATACTCTCTCCTCATCACTCATCCAATATTTATTTTCATTTTCTTCATTACCCATTCTGAACCTTGCAATCATTCTTATTTCATTCATTCCTTTTCCTTCTGTTATGTACCTTGGTGTCTTGTCTGTCATTATTTTTATGTATTTCCCGTTATATTTTCCTTCCTTTATTTTTGCTCTTCTTTCCTGCTTCTGAGTATCCTTATCTCTTGCAATTATTTCCTCTTCCATCTTTCTCCCCCCTCTCTTAATCTCTTTATCTCTTCTCTCACGTATCCCACTCTTTCATAGTATTTTCTTCTTTCTTCTTCCCCATATTTTACCTTCTGTGCCTCGATCTCTTTCCAAACTTCATAAAGTATTTCATTTTCCTTCCTACTTCCCATTTTTTCTTCATACCTTACTGCAATTCTTCCTGCTTGTATCCTTATTTTTCTATTTCTAGCTCTTCTTCCACTATATACCCCGGTGTCTCTTTCTCTAGTCCTAACGTCCACCTCCAGTATTTCTCCTGTATCTTCTCCAGCTCTTGCCATTCCCTCCAACCCCAAATCTCCGCTCCATACAGTACCACACTTCTTACCAACTTTTCAAACATCCATCTCCTTTTCTCTATATCTTTACCAAATATCCTTTCCCCTAACCCCCATACTTGTCCTACTATTCTATTTCCTTTCATTTTCATCTCTTTTATATGGTCTCCATCTTTGTTATCATATCTGATGTTGTAACCTAAGTATCTATACTTATCTACTCTCTCTACCTCCTCCTCCCCCACCACCATTTCACCTCCTTTCGTCTTCCTTTTTTTAAATTCCATAATTTTGTTTTCCCGACATTTGCTGCTAGTTTTTTATTTTCTAGGTATTTCTTTATAAATTTAACTACTCCTCGCATCTCTTCTTCATTTCTCGCTATTGCCATCCGCATAAGCTAAAACCCATATCTTTTTCCTTCCTACTACTATTCCTCCTACTTGATTTTTTTCCATTTCCTCCTCAAGATCACTAATGTAGATCGAGAATAAGATTGGGCTTAGCGGACATCCCTGTTTTAGTCCTTTTCCGTCCTAAATTCTCTACCTAGCTTCCTCCCTACCCTTGTTCTACACCTTGTTTCTTCGTATATTTCCTCTATTGCATTTTTTATATCTCTGTTTATTCCTACCTCCTCCATCCTTTTCCATAATCCCCTCTTTCCACATTATCAAATGCCGCTTTAATGTCTAGAAATATTGCGTACATCTTTCCTCCTTTCTTTGCTAACTCTTTATTAATTATGTGCTTTAATATGTATATATTGTCTATCGTTCCTCTTCCTTTCCTAAATCCTGCTTGCCAATCCGGTATTATGTTCTTTTCTTCTATTTCTTTTTCCAATTTTTTCTAACTATTTCCGCATATATCTTATAGCCCGCATTCATTATACTCACTCCTCTATAGTTGTTCGCTTTCTTTCTATCTCCCCCCTTATAAATTGGGCATATTATTGCCTCTCTCTGGAAACCCTTCTCCTTTCCATATTCTCTCGAATACTTCTCTTACTTTTCTCTCATTCCTTCTCCGATGTACCTCCATTGTTCTCCTTGTATTCCATCCGTCCCTTCTGCTTTTCCTTCTTTAACTTTATTTATTGCTCTCTCCATTTCTTCTTTTCCTATTCCACCCTCTCTGTGTCTTATCCTTTTTTTCCAACTTCTTCATTTCCTTGCTTTTTTCACTCTCTCCTACTAACTTCTTGATGTGTTCTTCCCATTTTTCCCCATCTATATTTGCTTCCATCCTTCCTCCATTTTTCCTCTTTTTATTAATGAATTCCCATACCTGTCCTTCATTTTTAATTTCTCTAATCTTTATCTCGGTTTGTTTTTTATGTTCTTCTTTATATTTTACACATATTCCCTTAAAATTTACTTTTAACCTTTTGTATTCATCTATCTCTATCTTTCCTTTTTTCCATTTCCTTCTTCCTTTTCTTAATTCTTTTTCCCCTTCTCGCATTCTCCGTTCCACCAATCTTTTCTTTTCCCTAATTCTTGTTTTCTTAATCTATACTTTATCTTCTCTGTTGCCAATTCCATCCTGGATGTAATTCTCTCCATCTCTTCCTCCACCTCTCCTTTAGTATTTACTTCCTCTTCCATTTCCTCTTTATACCTTTTTATACTCTCTTCAGTCCATACTTTCTTTTCTCTCCATACCTCTTCTTGTTCTTGTACCTCTTTCTCTCCTTCTTCCATCATGACTACTTCTAGCGGCTGATGGTCCGATTCTATCTCCTCTCCTATTCTTAGTGTTTCTATGTCCTCCTTACTTTTTTCGTTTATAATCACATAATCTATTACTGACTGGCCTCTTTCTCCCACATATGTAAATTCCCTTTTCCTTCTTCTTCCCAATTTCCGTTCATTATTGTCCAACCTCTCTCTTCACATAGTTCTATCAAAATTTTTCCTTGTCCGTTTATTTTCTTATCCATTGATATATTATTTCTTATCTCTCCATTTACCATTATTCCTCCCTCCTCTCCTATCCTAGCATTCAAATCTCCTCCTATAATCAACTTGCCTTCATCCCTCTCTTCTATTGCCTTTTCTATAATTGTTTCCGTTGTGTCCATTTTCTTTCCATATATCGTAAAAATATTATACTTTTTCCCTTTTTCCGTCTTTACTCTGATCTTAATCATCCCCTCTACATTTTCTTCTTCTATTTCCTTTTCTATTTCCCATTCTTTTCTTACCCCTACTATTAATCCTCCTTTCGCCCTTCCCTTCCTTTCTTTTCTTTTTGCATACTGAATTTCCCATACATATTCTTTCGGCATCTTATCTTTCCATGTACTCCATTCTTTTTCCTCCATTCAAGTTTCTACTAAACCTACCATTTTAAAACCCTTTATATAGTTCCAAAATATACACCTTTGTTTTTTATCCCCGCAATGTTCCTAAATAAGATCTTATTTTTCTCTTAATTTTTAACCCCCACCCTTTTTCTCCCTTTTTTTTCTTTGCCCTCCCCCCCTCTCAATGTTTAACTTTTTGGTGTCCATTTTCTTATCCTCCCCTCGTTCTCCACCCATCTTCTTTCTTCTCCCTCCACCCACATTTTTCTGTATCCAATTTTCACTCTCGAACCTTCTTCCTCCACTTTTTTGCTTCCATTCTTATCTTCATCTGTATTTCCCTCTCCCTCTTTGTCCTATCTTCGTCTATGTATATTTTGGTACCTTTCATTCTACTTTTGTTCTTTAGTATCTCTATTTTGTCCTCCAAACTCGACATTTTTATAATCACTATACCTTTTCTTATCTCCACGGCTTCTTCTATTTTCTTATCCAATCCTAGATTCTTTTTTATCAACTCCTCCATTTCTTGTTTTATTTCATTCTTTCCTCCCTTTATTTCCATCCCCTTTACTACCAATTTTTTCTTCTTCTCTTTTTTTTTCCAAGAGTTCTACCTTTTCTCCAGCCCATCACACTTCTCCTCCAAGTATTTGCACTTTACCTCGAACTTCTCGCCCATTCTTTTTTATTTCCTCTTTTATCTCTTTCATTTCCTCATTATTCTTCTCTTGCACCAATTTCATTTTCTTTATTTCTTTTAGCATTTCTTTCCATATCATTTTCATTTCGTCATCGTCTTCTTTTCTTTTTGTTACTTCTCTAAATCTTCCCTTTTCTTCTCTCTTCTCCTCCTCTTCCCTGGTGATCTTTCTATTTTTTAACTTCTTCTAAATAACCTATACAGTTCTTCTTCCTGTCTTCTTTTTTTTGTGTCTGTATTCGACCCTTCCGATTCCGACATTTTGATAAATTATATAATGATATCTTTTAGACTTAATAAACTCCGCTTTAACTCTAACACAAAAATTCACACCTTTCTTTCCAAACTGCTTCGAATTTCTCACCGTAATTGATTATTTGTTATTGAAATTTTGATAAAAAATAGAAACAGAAAATAAAAAAAATTGCTGGGTTAAACCGTGGATTCAACGTAGATCCGAACTAGATGCACGCTTTACTCTATCCAAAGAACTACATATTGAAGATGCTCAGCAATGTCAGAACGTTGTCCGTATGAATACAGTAAATTGTTAAACGTGATACGCCAATGCAAGATGCGATTTCTGTTTATAAACGTGTTATGATTACATTACGGATTTTGACAACAGACAATTATACAGAACTAATTTTTTACTTTTATTATATCACATCATTTTATAGGTTATTCATATAGTACCTATAGCCTGTAGTAGTACTGATTAGTTTCCTAAATTATGTAATTTATGTTGTATTTCCGCAATGGAGCAACAAAATTGTTTTACAATCTTATCTTTTATGTATATCCCGATTACGGTACTTTTTCTATTTCGTATTCCTGTCTTGTCTAATCTTTGTAGATGACATTTTACACTTTACTTCTCTCTCAGAATAGACCGTCAGAATTCGAAGCACGTTTGTATTGGGAGAGTAACTATCTAGAGTAAAATTTTAAGCGTTTTCACTAGAGCAAGTCTCGACTTACTTACTCTCCGATAACTAGTTGCTCTTGAAATCTCAAGGGTATTACTGTCAAATAGACACTCACCTTTAGAATTCAGAGTTTAAAAAATAATTTGATCATAAATTTTACTCTAACAATATGGCCCAGATCATTTATAAAATATATGACGTTGTAATAGTTATTTACATTCGCGTGCGGAAAATTAAATTTTACAGCGCTTTAAATTTATTAAGCGCTGTAATAGTTATTTACGTAACATGTGCGGAAACATATTCTTTCGGGAATTCCCGAATACTGTTTACGCACAAGTAGCGTATGCTATTTTTTGCACAATTTTTTTTCTATAATTGCATTTTCAAATCTCTAATATTGTGATATGTAAATCACAAAATTTAATTAGTAAGCTTTGGTTATACGCATATGCACATAATGTATACATTTGTCATCTAACATCTAGTTAACCTATTTAATTGTCAAACTTTAATTTGAAGATTTGCATTGTTTTATAACATTTTCAACAAATAAAATGTGCGTAAGATAACAGACAATGTAAGTAAATCAACAAATTGTTCGTGGAAAGCTTCTAATGTGGAGTGTTTTTTGGTAGTTTTTGAAACACATGTTCGGGATAACAGCGTTAAGGTGCCTGCTTTACGTGCGCTCTGGATTGATTCATAGGTAAAGAGTGCAAAATAGTTACTTGTGTCACTAGGCCAGAAACTGCCTTTTTGCGAGTGTGAGCCGAGGCGAAGCCGAGGCCCCATAACTGCGAATACTCGCAAAACAGTTTCTGGACGTGTCACACAAAATTTTTTAGGTGGACCAATTTTAAATGTTTAAAATAGGTAAATTTTTTGTATAAAATTTTCACACTAAAGAATTTTTATTTGTTGGTATCAGTCGAGTTTGTTTTCTAATATTTAAATTCAAAAGTGTTTAGATTTGATAAGTCATTGACTGTTCGAAATAGAACTTATATGCGTCCAAAACTCAGGTAATAACCATGTTTTAAATAAAAACGGTATTTAATTATAACCTACAATATAAATATACGAATACAATTTTTATGTTACATACTGCAAAATTTCCAACATATTCGGGCTTTACAATTTGTGATTAAGTGCAAACCCTTGAATTCTTGTTTTTTAGTTAAATTTTAATCCAAAATTGAACATAAATTGAGCGTTAAATATTGGTCAAATGTTACATCAGAGAAAATGTGTGTGGTTATATTCCCTAGAAGGCTAGAAGGTTATATTCTCAACAGTTATCATATGTCATACGCGACGCAATCGACCTGCCCTCTCGTGTTACCAAACCTTAGTAAATTTTTACCGGCCTAGGCCGGTAATCAACGATTTTCCGGCCGATTTTGACGATTGTAAAGTTAGTGTTTCTAAACGAAGGCCTGTAAAATAATTTAACGCACAAGATTTATATCAAATTTTTTGACCGACAATTTTAAAGGGTTAAAAACTAAAATTAACAAATATTTTGCTGTCAATTGTCAATATCGGTCATAAAGTGAACTGTAATTCAGAATACACAAGATGGCGCTAATCATTTACATGAAACTAAAATATTTCCATTACATTATTTTTTACCATTTAACAATAAAAAAGTTGTGTAATTGTTGATTTAGTAAACATGTTTTTGTTCAATAAAATATTTTTATTGACAAATGTACCTTAAGAGCGGACGATTTGGGTAATTTTTACGCACGCTGTGCGTGCACTGTACGTAATCATGACGTTTCAGGGTTTGTAGTTTTAATGTTAATTTGATCTTTACACGTCAGGAGGACAAAAACAATATTTCATTGTCTTTTCGATGAATACCCCTTTTAGTATTGTAACAGTTTTAACAATAAACATATACAAGGTGGGCAATTAGTATGCGGGTGGAAATTGTTGGCTTATTTACTTACATTTTTAAAATACATTACTGAGACATGTTGTGCGACATAAGACTATACAACCTTAAAAATATTTTCAATAAAAATAAAATTGTTATACAGGATGATTTGTATCAAAATCACATTTTTTTTTAAATAGCACTCCCTGGACATACTTATTTGAATTTTTTCGTCAATTTTAAGGTGACTTTATGTACCTTGGTATCTAAAATGAATTGTTTAAAGTAATCGCTATTCCAATTTGCACAATTTCAATCAAAGAAAACTTAATTTTTTTCAAATGAAACTACAAACTCTTGTTTATTAGATCAAATGCAGAATTCGATCACTTTTCCAACCATATAAGCATATTGGTATTTATGTTTTGCAGATTTCTTTTTATTTAACAATTTCTTTTAATTTTTGAAATCTCTTAGTAATTAGTAGGCCGTGAAAATAAATCGGTTATGTCAATTTTATTTCGACACTTCATATTTGTTATTATTTCTAGCATTTCTGAGTTATAATTAATATTAACTATTATTGATCGGATCATAAAGGCAAATTTTTCTCAAAATGAATTAGTTAATATGACTTTTATACTTGGAAAATATTCTAGAAATCCGTGTTTATAAAGCAAGATATCCTGAAGGGGAGCGTCATCCAAGAGAAGATTCATATAGAAACCTCTTGGTGAGGTTTATTGCAATAGAAAGTGTTTCTTACATCCAAAAGCAAGAAGGAATTAAATATGTGTTAAACGAAAAAAATAAAATTAATGTTTTAATACCAGTGAACCCACATACACGTAATAGTACACGTGAACTTAATCCTCCAGTAGTGGCGCCGGGTCTCACAGACCCGGCATGAATATTATTACACTGTAACTTTGGAGTGGGGACACATTGTGGTCTATGCATTATTATAGCTTCTCAAATTGGCCTTCAATATGCACTGATCTAGCCGGCGGGTTGTAACTTGTTGCGTTTCCGAGTTATATGCGAATTTGGGTCTGTGAGACCCGCGCCACCGTTCGTGTTACATATTTTGACTTCTTCTCCTTGTAAGTTGCAATACTAAAATATTATTTTTTGTATTAATGTACATTTTAAAATCAATTAGTTTACAATGGGAGACTACGAAAAGAACAGGAGAGACTGTTGCGCCTCTGGAAAGAAGTTGAAGCGGAAGAAGATGCTGTTGATGCTGTAGAAGAGTTGACTTATGAAGAGGATGTTACCGAGACCAGAGAGACTGATAGTGAGACTGAACAAGATTTCGATCAGGATGAAAGTGATTCCGATATTACTTTGGCTAGCTCAAAACATAAAAATTCATACTTTACTGCTAAAGATGGAAAAAATAAATGGAGCAAAATATGTGCCAATAAAAGTGTTAGAACAAGACGAGAAAATTTAATTCGAAAGTTACCTGGTGTCAGAGGAAACGCTAGAAATATGAGATCCGAAACTGAATGTTGGGAATTATTTATTTCAAAAGAGATACTACAAATTATTACGGAAAACACTAATCGATATATTGAAAGCATAACAAACAAATACAAAAGAGAAAGATCGACCAGAAGCACTGATGTCATAGAAATAAAAGCGTTGTTAGGTTTACTATATTTGGCTGGCGTCTTGAAAAGTGGTCGGATAAATTCAAAAGAATTGTGGGATAGAAATGGCACAGGAGCTGAAAGATTCTGGTTAACAATGTCCAATCAAAGATTCCTTTTTCTACTACGTTGTTTACGTTTTGATGATCTGACAACGAGAGAAGAACGAAGATCTATCGACAAACTAGCGCCAATACGAGAAGTTTTTGATTTACTTGTTGCAAATTGTAAGTCCGTATATACACCAGGAGAATTCTTAACAATAGACGAAAAACTAGAAGCTTTTAGAGGTCGATGTGGCTTCAAACAATATATCCCATCGAAGCCAAATAAATACGGCGTTAAAATTTTTGCTTTAGCAGATTCACGAACAAGCTATGTCTTAAATCTTGAAGTCTACGTGGGACAACAGCCAGAAGGTCCATATTCTATGAAGAACGATCCTGAAAGTATTGTGCTTAGAATGGTGTCTCCATTATCTGGCACGAATAGAAATGTTACCTGCGATAACTGGTTCACCAGTTATAATTTACTCAAAGTTTTATTGAACGAACATGGCCTTATTTATGTGGGTACTATAAAGAAAAACAAAAAGAAATCCCGCCAGAATTTGTAAACACAAGAGCACGTAGTGTGTATTCGTCTGTATTCGGATTTCAGAAAGATTTTACGATTGTCTCGTATGTACCTAAGAGATACAGGAATGTCATCCTCATTTCCAGTTTACACCATGATGACGTAATTGATGCAGAAACTGGAGACAAAAGAAAGCCTGATATAATTACTTTCTACAATCACACTAAAGGTGGAGTAGATAATTTAGATAAATTATGTGCTACATATGATGTGGCCAGGAACACTAGAAGATGGCCTATGGTTGTATTTTATGCCCTTCTAAATGTAGCAGCCATAAACTCACAAATAATTTACGTTGCTAACAATCCCGATATAAAATCTATCGAAAGGAGACAATTTTTAAAAAAATTATCATTCGATCTAACAGAAGAACATTTAAAAAGACGCTCCATTGAATTAAATCTTCCTACTCCAGTGCGTGAAAGAAGGCAGGAGGTTGCCGGAACATCTCAGCTACAAAATAAAGAGACATTTATAACTACAGGAAAAAAAGCGGTGTTACTTGTGTCATACGGACAATAAATCTAAATACTATTGTTTTAAGTGTCAGAAGTTTGTATGTCTGAAACATGCAGTAATAATGTGCCCAGACTGTAAGAAAGACTAAGAAAAGTATTTTGAATTGTTCCATTATTTATAACTGTCTTAAATGTGTAATACTTTCATTTTTGCAATGTAATAATACAGGTTTGTAAATCAAAACTTTACTTTTTAAGTGTTTTAATCTTATACTTCTGACTGGGTCTGAGAGACCCAGCGCCACTATTAGTGCCACAAAATTGGGGCGCCACTACTGTAGGGTTAAAAAAGATTTTCAAATTAGCCGAACCTCTATTAGAACAATAATTATTAAAAATAAATTTTAAATGAATATCAAATTTTTTGAAAAAGATCTTCATTACAGACTACAGTACCTTTCACCGAAATGAATTTGTTAATCGGCACAATTTTAACTATTATTTAGATGAAAACCCTCACTATTTCAGAGTTAATAGTCAGGTTATTGTGTAGGCAGGTATAACAAACACTTATATTATTTTTCGTCGATGGAATTTTAAATTCTGAAAAGCACTTAAATTTTCTAAATAATGATTTATTTGGTGTTCTTGAAGATGTACCGGTTGCTCAAATTAGAAACGTGTATTTTCAGCAAGATGGCTCAATAATACATTAGGAAGGGATTGAACTATTACGATGGCCAGCGAGATCCTCAGATTGTATAAAGTAAACAAAAACAATAATTTTCTTTCATGAACGATTTGAAAACATCATATCACGTGAGACCGCCAACATATACGCTTTTCAAATATGCACTGAACTACTGTAGAAAGTTACGTTGCGAAATCTTACATTACCAGCCGTTCTAATAGTTCAAAAATAGTCCAAATGGTAAGGTGGTAAATGTAAGCCTCCATGTTCATAATTTTGTATTATTTGATCTATGATGTATTATTTGAATAGTTCCCTATACCTGTCTACATCTCAAAACTTCGACATCTGTCAAACACATAGAATTATTGAGCAATTGTCAAATCACAAGGCGTTCCATGGCTAACTAATGCAAATTATGTAAAGACAATCTGATTTTTAATCATTATTGCGATTATTTCAAAAAGTTGACGAATCAGCTACACTACTATGCTATATCAATTTGAAGGTATTTTAATTGTCTATCAAAGTTTCAAGTAATATACAAGGTGTTCCATTTGAAAAAATAAAGTTTTGATCTTTTTTGTATGTCACGTCAAAGTCACTAATTTTAAACCGCCCTATATAAGATAAAATAAATTTATTTAGATAGATGTTAAATACAACGCTTTTGCAAACTGCACTTAAAACTTCAGCCTTATATGGGCTCAAATAGCAGCTAAATTTAAATTTTGGTGGGATAATATTTTGGAAGAAAATAACCTAAAATAATTATTATCTCGAAATCCAGTGTAGATAGGTATAGAGAACTTTCAGAGAAAATTATCAGTAAGAAGTTAGGATACTAAAAATTGAATAATATACAGGGTGTTTTATTTAACATTAACAAGTTGTTACTATTTTGAGTAGAAGCTGCAACACAGCCAAAATAAAAATATATTAGAAATATAGATCATGTATTTTGGCTTTAAATAAATGCTATTTTCAGACATAGAGCAATACGAACGCTTCTTCACTACTATGATTCTTTTATATTGCATATTAATTTCTTGGTAAGCCAAAACAACATAATTCATAACATAAATTTAGAGATGTAAACAAGAGTGTACAATTTATAAATATTAATGTATGAACCAGCATAAAGTTTCTTATCATAACCATACATGTTGTTAGCAGGAGAAAAACCTTCATTATGTCCAAAAATGGAATAGTGTATTTTTCAGTATATAATGTGAATTATCGTATGAAAAGTGAGGTTACGTTAGGGATATTTCTTGACATGCTGTACAACTAAAAATAATTGTAAAAGATAGCTTGCCAGAAATCATGAGAATTGCATTTTCTTCAAAACTCTTCTAATAAACCTCTAAGAGAAGAAACACACGGCTCTGAGACACCCTTATTAGTGTTACATTTAATCAATTCTGAAGTAAAATGTGTAATATTAAAACTACACATTTTAACTTGAAGCTTCTTTGCAAAACATATCGATGTAAAACATTTTGATATTTTTGTTTACTGTCATACAATTAATTAATTAAAATAATATTTGTTTATTTATTTTCACAATGAAATGTAAGTATAGCAGACCAAAACCCTTAATGTAGAAGGCGGGATATATAACACTCAGTGCTGATTTATAGCGACGTTTCGCATCGCCAAGAGGATGCTTCTTTGGGCAACTGTTTTTATTTAGAAAACACACCATTAAACATTAATATATACAACTTACAATTATAAAATGAAATAATATATATTAATCTAGGTTTTATCCACAATTACATAATACCAAAAATACATCATCTCCCACGGAATGTAGAACGTCCCACAGATACAAGCAGTAGATTCTCTATACGTATTAGTGTTTCCTTCAGTCACCGATAGATGGCGTTCTACGTTGGCTTTTCGGTTTCGTCATTGATTGAATATCGCGATTATAGTGTCGCAATTGATATCGATTGAGATTCAATATATTTCATCAAAGATGACTGCGCGCTGTAATACCAAAATAATGTTACCACACGACGGGAGAACGCAATAATTTAAAAATAGATTTTTTAAGTTTTTAATATTTCGTTTGTATCAATATTACTAGAATATACTATTCAGTTTGTTTAAATTAATCTTTAATTTTAAATTTAGATATTATAATAATGTAACACGTCTCGCCACCTATCGGCAACTTCGTGAAGTTCATAAGCAAATATAGAATAATTCATTCCGGCGGAGATGATGTATTTCTGATAATACTGACGGTAATAGATATAAAAAAATTAAAAAATCAAAAATAAAAAAATTTCCTTATAAAAATGTAAAAGTACATTTGAATAAAAACTTATGTGCTATCTAGTTTTTTTATACAGCAAATGATTGGATCGCGATTGAGCCCACACGTATACTTGGTAAAAATAATTCTAACGCATGGGCTGAGCGCGTATATTAAGAACTTCCTTGTTTTAAATGTCATGTTCTTTATGCAAGATTCGGATTCTACTTGATATTTTATGGCTACTTTCAATACCATTTACTAACTCTAAAATTAATATTTTCCAAATTTGAAAATTAATAACTCTAAGTAACTAATTTTTTTCTGATATATTTATGAGTGGTGAGACTTATATGTAAATGAACTACAAATGTTTCAAATTGTATAGGGTGCTTGAAAAACAAGGACAAATTTCAATTTTTATTAACTTTCTTATTTTAAATAGAATATCCTGTACATCATTAATGGCTTTTGTTTTTGATTATCTTTTGTCCTGTATTACCATTTCCTGTGACTAAAATGTGCATTTTTTAAGTTATTTCAAGTTTTTTCGAAAAATATTTGATGTTTCGTAAATATCGAATACAACGTGCCATCATTGCCAAATTAGTCAAAATTGCAATAACTTTAAGATTACAATTGATTAAGTTAAGTTGTTTAAACACCATAAATTAGAACTAAAAGAACTTCCATTAATATCAATAATGTAAAATTAGAAAAATTATCAAAATGTAAAATGTGTGGAAATCAAATATCACATTTTGATAAATCTGAGTATATGGCAATTCTCCATGAAGTAATGGTACCGATTTTTTTTTAATAATATGAAAAACTGACAAACTACTGAGATCTGTACTTTTAGCTGTCCACAACCAAAGGCAGTGTAGTCAAATGCACCTATTAAAACAGTGGTAAATTGTTTAAAAAATTGGTTACTCTCATCCACATAACACTGAGAGGTGAAAGAACTAGACGCAAACAAAGTTCGGTGTTATGAGTATGACCCTAGTATTAAATATTCGATTGTTTATGATAAATAAATTACTATTCACTTAAAATTTTAAACTTGGAATAACCCAAAAAGTATACACGGTATCTCAGAAATAAGTACATTAATTTTAACCACTAATCCAACCCATCAAGATAAACATGTGCCATTTTTTCGAAATCTCAAGTATGTTTTTAATTCCCCCCCATAAATTAACGAGTTCTCTATGTACGGTTCTCATTAAAAATACCAACAATAGGCAGCGTTTCGTAGCACCAAATAAGATATCTCTTTGTCCTATTATCGCTATCTTTAATTACAACCGTACATAGAAGATCGTTAATTTATGGAAAGAAAATTAAAAACAAACTTGAGAATTCAAAAATGACACAGAAAAGTTGTTCATCTTGATGAGTTCGATTAGTGGTTAAAATTAATGTACTTATTTCTGACACCCTGTATATTTCAAACATAGAAAATGTTGATACGGTATGAAAGATAATCAAAAAAATAATGTTACTGGAAATTATCATGTGGGGAGTTCTTATCTTTCAAATTTGAATTAGTTTTGGGATAAGATTTTCTTAATATCAAAATTCTAGAAGTAGTAAATGGTATTGAAGGTTGTCCAAAAATATAGAGTAGAATTCAAATGCTATTTAAAATAAGGAAGCTACGGTCAACTTCCGGTATATTCGGAAGTGCAACAACAGTGTCATTATTTTCATTTTTCAGTCTTCTTTCGCCTACGTTAAAAGAAGCGACACTTTTTGCATTTTGACGTTTGACCATTTTGAAACCACAAATTTGATGATTCTTGAATCTTACGATAAATACGTGAAGACACCTTTGTAATTAGATACTTTCAGACTTCAAAAGTTGATAATCTAACATTTGCATATAAATTTTGACTGGAAACCCATGTACTAAGTAAGATTTTCCTTACTTATTTATCGTAAAATTCAATGAATTTGTAGTTTCAAAATGGCTCAAACTCATTTTTTATATATAAAGTCATCTCAGTGTCTCTTCTTTCCCATAGGTTAATATTCTTTGTTTTCACTTTCAATTTATTTGTATTTTCACCAAGCCTAATAGGCCACTTGACTTGAAGCACCCTGTATACAGAATCTGAGGTTTTTTTTTAATAATTACAACTTTCATAGTAAAAAAATGCAATGATTGTTTTGAGACTTTACATTTCGTTAAGAACTATATTTTGCACTAAACTTACTAAGTACAACTTCATAACTCTTAAAAGCTTTTTCATGCTTTAACTGCATACTAAAATAAAGACGTAAGTACAAAACAAATAAATTAATTTATAGTATGTTTAATCGATTTGTAGTGACTTATAAAAACAGTGGTTTTTGTTTACCTAAAATTACACGTGTGTCAAATATAAAATATAAAACAAATTACGCGCATAATTTTATACATACGTGAAAAAGCTATTTCGAAAATAAATAATAAAAAACATAAAGATAAAAAAAAAGGTTACGATAAAAATCAATTTTTTTTCATACAGGGATAACTTCGACCTAGATCTAGATGTCAATTACTTTCCGAAAACTACAATTGTCTCTTGTCTCTAATATGTCAAACGGAAAAAGTTTTCGAAAGATAGTTTAAATTGTCTTTGCTAAAGTTTAACTGACCTAATTTGCACCAAGTTGTTTTCCATGACAAAAACAAACTCTGCAAACCGTTATAATGGATGCATTGATAAGGGTATACGACTGTATATTTTTGGTCTTGACGGTGAAAGTAAAAAAACCGATAAAATAAATACACATAACTGTTTAAGTAAAAAGAAAAAAAAAGGAAAATGAAAATTGGTTTTAGAAAAAAATAGTTCAAATAAAAGTTACAGGTAATAAAATTTTCGTTCATAACTTTTTTTGTATATTTAATATTCTTGGAGACTGTTAAAACAATTACAAAAATCTATGTAGGTTAACGGCTTGTTTGCTGATTCAAACATTACTAATGCCGTTACATTCGCATTTTTTCTTAATATAGGTAGTGTACGTAAAGAAAAAGGTTTCAAACATTCTGAACTCAAAAACAAATTTGCATTTTTTTTTTACTTATCCTTTTAAGAGGCAAACCGAAACATTAGCTAACATAGTGTTTTAATGTATTAATTAATAATCAATTAAAAAAAAGCAATTACTAATTTTCACAAAATTTGAGTTTTTGTAACATTATTCAAATCACCTGCTTAAAAAGTTTGAAGCCCAAATACATACATTCAACTTATCAGAGAAACATGTGCAAAAGCAATGCACACAAATCAATACGTCTTCTCCATCATCTATGCGGTTGAGGTTCATATTTAACAGTTCATTCCAACGACAAGCTACATCTACTTTATCATAAAGAATCGGAATTACCAAATCACACGTTATTTACTGAAACCCTTACAAAAAAATTTAAAATTATATTTGTGATAGTTGTAAATATTGAAATAAGTATAATTTTACGTAGAGATTTCATTTTTCGTACATAAGAGTGAGAAAAACAACATTAACAACAAATTCTGAATTTGTTAAACGCTTTGAAAAGTAACAATAAAAACTGCTTGTAGACTGCTATAAATATTTATAATATAGTAAAATTCACATTAAGACGTTACAGAACATTAAAGCTAACATAAAGAAAATACAACGCGGCTCAAGTTATTGAAACCAAAAAAATAGTATATGGAAGTACGTATTCGCTACAAAAAGCATACCTTTCATCGCATACTTAAAATTCCGACATTAACCTCAAAGAGGAACGAATGAGTGATTGAATAGAGTGGTAGTGACCATACCCAAACGAATTTCATAAACACGAAATATTTGTGTATATTATTGGGATAAGCAATGGCACGACGTAAATGTGTAAGGAATGTTCATACTTGCGTATGTGCGTCGAAACCTAATACTTATCCATATTATGCAAGTATATATAATTTATTGTTTTAATGCAATTTTGATATCTCTACACAAATCTTTGTGGCAAATGTCTGTACGTAAATTGAATTATGATGATTGATATGTGACAATGACGTCATAAGGTATTTAATTTCTGTTGCAGAAACGCAATTTATGAACAAACTACACCTAAATTTCAAAATACTTTCAGTTATAGCGCACTTCCGGTTATACAGGAAATCGACACAAATTTTAAGTAAAACCAACAGCTAAAAAACTAATAAATACAACTAACACGTTTTGACATATTATTATTAGTCCCAGATTAAATAAAATCTAAAGACAAGAAGGCATCTATATGTAAAACATATTGACACCATTCCATTTCAGAAATCGATTCAAATTTCATTAATTCAAAAATTACTATCCAACTATCTTGATGTCCGCTGTTCATAAATGTTTATTAAAAAATATTAATTTTGTTTGTTTCATTAATATTAGTAACGGTGAAGTTTAGTTACAAGGCTATGAATTCAAATATTGAGTTTATTTCAAATAATGGAGTTAGTGTCAATTTCCGGTAAACCCAAATTGACAATGGTTTTAAATATTTAAATTCCTCAACGCTTCTTCTACAATGTAAAATAAACACGCTAGATACCACCCCCGCATTAATGGTCTATCCGGTATATGCATCTTAGGGTCGGTTGCATAAAACTTAGTTTAATTTAACCGTAGGTTAAATACAATTCTATTTAAGATATTAGTGGTTTTCCTAAACATTGAAGACGAACCAATCTACAATTGCACACGGTCTCGTCACCACACTGTACAGATTTATACAGATCTTCTGGGGCACCATACATAACACTTACATCACAATACAATATTTAAAATGTACCATACGAATAAATAAATAAATAACCATAGCAACGATTGCATATAATCCACGGTTAACTTAAACCGAGCTTTATACAACTGGTGCTTAAAACTACCATTATGGTAAGACCAAGAAGTGAGAAGGTACGAAAAATCTCAAAAACTTAAAACTTTCACACCACAATCTAAACTAAAATGAATCTGAGTATTATATTATTTTAATATACTGGGTGGCCCAGCAAAGTGAAGTTAAAAAGTTTTTTAGTCAATTTTTTAGTTTTTTGGAGACTGAAGCATCATACATATAATTCACTCGTTACCCGGTTATCGACGTTTAAAATTAAAGGGTGTAAAAGACAAACAAACAAAATAATTGTTGGACACATTAAACAATAATATTAACAGGCTTTAAACACAGTAATTTAGGAACAGTAAATTCTTATTGGTTAATTTTATTTAGTTAGTTACACTATTATACCAAAAGAGCTTAATTCATAAAAATATTCAGATACCACAATTATGTTTGTTTGCACAGTTTGACATTTGATTACCCTATCTCAGTAATTGATAGTACATCTAAGGTGTCATGCAATCATTACTAAGATTTATTAATTTCCCTGGCAAGTTAAATGTTAATAACAAGGTAACAAGTGAGTTTAAAGGTAAGCATTTTTTTTAACAAAAGTAATTCAAAATTCTAGCAAAATTATTAAAAATGATGTCAAATACTATCCAATAAAAAAACACAACTGCGCTTTACAAGTCACCCAGTATGTTTTAAATTACTAGGAAAATTCTCCTTTATTTTTAATACGTTGAAGGACTTTCAGCCTTTTTGCTAAATCGGTACCTACATTATATATTAATTTTTTTATAAAATTTCAAATTAGTTTTTTTTTGTTAAACAAAGTTTCTATTTTTTTAAATGTCAGCTATAGTGAAGAAGGTTCCAAAAAACTATAGATAACTTCTGAACTTAATCATACGAAATTCAGAAATTTAAAAACTTAATTTGAAACATATTAAGAGACGATTTAAAGAACATTGTCTTATCCATCGAACCCGATAATGTTTAATATTGTTCCGTCATGTCTAAAAGGGACTTTACACGATAAAATTTAGTGGTTGCAATGCAAGAAATCTTGAGGTGCAAGAAAAGTTTCATGCAATTTTATACGATGAACTATTTCAGAGGAAACATTTGGTGAAAGTTTGTTCAACAGTGTCGCCAACTACATGAAAAATACACTTATCACATCAGCTGAATCACAGGACAAACGTTTGTTCTGTTGCTAAATCGTTCGTTTATTTTAAAGGCGCCCAAGCCATGAGTTTGGTAAAGTGGTAATTATGAGTTATAGTTCCAAGTAAGTTGACGTTAATTAATTAAATAATTGTGTTTTAATATTTAAAAATTTTTCAGCGTTAATTTTAATTAGACAAGAGAATTAACTACCGAGTTGATGATGTTATATGAACAGCATTCTACCTGTATGCTGTTGCCTCAAAAGATTACTGCAATAAAAATAAAAGGCAACAAGCTTTACAATCCATTTGCAAAGATTTAATGGAAAGCAATTTAATTAATTTATAAGTGGATCAAGTAAAAAGAAAATTCATAACGTTAGAGCTCAGTTATTAACTTAAAAAAGTAAAATTAGGAAAAGTACTGCAAGTGGAATATCTTCTGATCAATTGTATGTTCCATTATGGTGTTTCGAAATTTGTCAGTTGTAGATGATAACTCATCTACTACAAATAAAGGAACATATCGAACCTTCAGTGTTCAGGCCACACAAGCATACAAGGTAATAAGGTATTAATTTACATTAAAATTTTAATATGTACTTAGATGTCGTGTTTAAAGGAACTGTTGATGGAGAGGGTAGCTTTGACGTTACATCACAGTTAAATATAAACCTAGAGGATGTTGCTTCTCCAATTTCCGACAAACTATCAGACAACGTATCAGACACAGACGCAAGTGTTCCAATAAAAAGAAAACGTAAAAATTAAAAAGGAAACACTGATAAAAAAGTAGATTTAGCTGAATTAATGTCAATGGCAACAAAGACATTGAAAAATTGTACGTCAAAGAAACCGAATCTTCTATATTTGGGCACTAAGTACACTCATGAAATTTAAAACTTGGCCACCACAATTTCTGTAAACAAAAGTTTGCACATTGTGAAGCGGGCTTAAGGGTATCATTTACAATTCTAACAGCATGTAGTCTCAGCAGGGTTTATCTTATAGAAAGACTGTAGAATGAATCATTACACTAAGCACGTTTTAGAAAATAGGTAATTTACGTTGCTTACTTAATTTTTTTCTTTAAAGAATATATTTGAAGGTATCGCTAATTACCATAGCTCGATTAATTATCGAATCAAAATTTTGTTTAGGAAATGTTTACAAAATAAAATTAGAAATAATTTTGATTTAAAAACGTCTACAAGCAATAACTTTTAATTTAAATCAAAAACTAAACATGGTTATTTGGGTTGACTGATTATTACTTATTTTTAAATAAATCTAACCTATTAATTATTGTAAGTTATTAAATAAATTCATTAAACTCTCTATTCATAATATTTAGTCCTTACAAAATGTATATTTTATGACGATTAATTTTTTCTGTAGTTAATATAAAAAGTGAAAATAAAAACTAAGGCAATTCTTATTGTCAACGTATATATTTAGTTTTTTGACAAGAATTTATTACATAATTATAATTAAGATACCAAGTTATAGTTTACAATTAAATGAAAACTTTTTTTTAAATAAAGGTATTACTATATAAATAAATATAAGAAATCAATAATGGGTGTGACCTCCATTATTATTGATACATTCTTGGAGGTGTCTGCTCATTGACGCTATCAAGGTATTAATATAATTAATATTAATCGCTTCCCATGCGGTATCAATGGCTGCAATTAGTGCATTACGGTTTACTGGTATAAAATTTGGTCCTTGTTGTCTTCGGATAACAGCAAGTATTCGAGCCCAATGACTGATTATTACTTATTTTTAAATAAATCTAACCTACTAATTATTGTAAGTTATTAAAAAAATCATTAAACTCTCTATTCATAATATTTAGTCCTTACAAAATGTATATTTTATGACGATTAATTTTTTTCTGTAGTTAATATAAAAAGTGAAAATAAAAACTAAGGCAATTCTTATTGTCAACGTATATATTTAGTTTTTGACAAGAATTTATTACATAATTATAATTAAGATACCAAGTTATAGTTTACAATTAAATGAAAACTTTTTTTTTAAATAAAGGTATTACTATATAAATAAATATAAGAAATCAATAATGGGTGTAACCTCCATTATTATTGATACATTCTTGTAGGCGTCTGCCCATTGACGCTATCAAGGTATTAATATAATTAATATTAATCGTTTCCCATGCGGTATCAATGGCTGCAATTAGTACATTACGGTTTACTGGTATAAAATTTGGCCCTTGTTGTCTTCGGATAACAGCAAGTATTCGAGCTCAAACATTTTCGATAATGTTAAAATCTGGGCTTTTTGCTGGCCAGGGTAACAGCTCCAAGTTATTTTCTCGTATACAATTGCGCACAACCCGCGAAGTATGAATAGGGGCGTTGTCCTTTAACAACAAAAATACATTATGAAAATGTTAATTCAACAGATCCCGAACTATTTTTGGAGAAAGTATAGTGAAATAAGAATACTTACTTGTTGGAAAATATAATCTTCGTCTGGATAAAACACGTCGACTGAAGGTTTCATAATAGTTTCCAAAATATCTAAATACGCAGCAGAATCAAGACGTCAAACTCCTGGACCCTACGCGCTAACCCAACCCCACACATTCACAGAAAAGTAATCACTTCGTTTTTTAGGACATATGTGATTATTTTCGTAACGAGTTCCTTCCATTCTAAAAACTTTTAGTGGTCCATCGTTGCGGCTATTGAACGTTTATTCGTCGCTAAAAATCACTCGATTCCAAAATTCCAAAGGTTCGTTCACATATCGCCTTGCAAATTCCAGACGACGTCTCATATTTTCGTCACTGAGCACTTCTTTCGCAGCAGCATTATACTTCTTTTATTCCCATCTCCTTTAATCTTTTTTGTGCAGTTATACGGCATCCGGGAAAATGTGTATCTGCTATAGCCCGGGAGTATGTAGCAAATGGTTGTTCTGTTACGTAATGAAACAACTTGAGATCTTCAGCACGTGTAGATACTTTAGGTCTACCATTTTCGACGGCTCTTTCCAAAGTGTATTCAAGATTCCATTTTACTCGGTAATGCCCTACGGTGCTTTTTGGTATATCTAACATACGTGGAATTTCACGCACGCTACGGCCCGCCGCTAATTCCGAAACAATCCGCGCTTTCAAGTCAGCACCGAGATGAGGTGGCATTTTTACAACACTTGAAATTTTAAACTAAAATGGAATTTACATTTCTTACTTTATTTATTGGTTCACACTACCCCTTCTCAAACAGTAGGTAATTGTTTGTTTATTACATACTTCTAATGACCAATGTAACAACCCTTAGAGCAACATGCCTCAAAGGAAGTAAATTAAACAAGCAAGGATATTCTATTGTTATTGAAACTTATTCATAAAGTAAAAGCCGTTTCCTTATAATGCTAATGGACAGGATTTTCTTTAAGTATTAAGATTACAATAGAGGACTTATAAACTTTCGAAAATATCTAATTGTAAATATTTACACTGCAATTGCGCTTTTTCCTTAATAATTTCTTAGCAATAACATACACGTTCTTGGTTTTTAAGTTGTCATAAATTTGATATGATATAAATTTGTGTTTCTAATATTACATCACAAACTAATCTTTATTCCCCAAAAAATTGTTGCTTAAGTTGTAAAGCTTCGTACACACCTGAACAACAAACCGAGCAACAAACATAACAACGAACCGAAAGTCAAACAGAACGACAAACGATCTTTTATGATTTCCACAATCCGAACAACAAACGGAACGTTTGTGCTGTTCCCATAATTATTTTCAGTAGTTTTCAGTTCATATATGTTTATTATTGAGAAGAGAAAATTGCGGAAAACAGCAAAGCACAAAGAAGAGTAAAAAATTATAATTTACTTCGCTTTTTTTTATTTTGAAATTTCCCGCCCAAATGATGCTAATAGGGACATCATTTTTTTCTTGCATTCTTAAACACTGATTAATTTAAAACATTTTTCTTCTGTCAACTCTATAATATTACCTAAAACACAACAAACCCACAAAAGGAAGGACAAAAATAAATAATTTAATTCTCCCGCATAAGTTTGTTCGCCGTTTTGTTTAGATTCGTCGAAACCTGGAAACGCATTCGCGCGCATTTCTTTGATGTCGGAGAAAAAACCGACGAGTTGCGGGAACGCCGCAAACCGTTCATGGAACAATCAGGACTCTATTCTAAAATTCGTACGTAGCACCGTCCAAATTAATGTTCCGATTGCCGTTCGGTTCGTTGTTCTGTTTGTTCCTCGGTTTGTTGTTCAGGTATGTACGAAGCTTTACAATAAGCATATTAATATGAACTATAACTTATGAAAGGAGAGTTATGTAACTATAATTAACGACTTAACGTTACGTTAGTAGATTCCATTTACTATTTACACATATTTTCTTGGAACATTCGATAATTAACTATCGGGATATGATGACCCTATACTTCGCAGGTTGTGCGCAACTGGATACAAGCAAATAACTTGGAGCTGTTACCCTGGCCAGCAAAAAGCCCACATTTTAACATTATCGAAAATGTTTGGGCTCGAATACTTGCTGTTATCCGAAGACAACAAGGGCCAAATTTTATACCAGTAAACCGTAATGCACTAATTGCAGCCATTGATACCGCATGGGAAACGATTAATATTAATTATATTAATACCTTGATAGCGTCAATGAGCAGACACCTCCAAGAATGTATCAATAATAATGGAGGTCACACCCATTATTGATTTCTTATATTTATTTATATAGTAATACCTTTATTTAAAAAAAAGTTTTCATTTAATTTTAAACTATAACTTGGTATCTTAATTATAATTATGTAATAAATTCTAGTCAAAAACTAAATATATACGTTGACAATAAGAATTGCCTTAGTTTTTCTTTTCACTTTTTATATTAACTACAGAAAAAATGAAACGTCATAAAATATACATTTTGTAAGGACAAAATATTATGAATAGAGAGTTTAATGATTTTTTTTAATAACTTACAATAATTAGTAGGTTAGATTTATTTAAAAATAAGTAATAATCAGTCAACCTAAATAACCATGTTTAGTTTTTTGATTTAATTTAAAAGTTATTGCTTGTAAACGTTTTTTAAATCAAAATTATTTCTAATTTTATTTTGTAAACAGTTCCTAAACAAAAGTTTGATTCGATAATTAATATATTCTTTAAAGAAAAAAATTAAGTAAGCAACGTAAATTACCTATTTTCTAAAACGTGCTTAGTGTAATGATTAATTCTACAGTCGTTCTATAAGATAACCCCTGCTGAGACTACCTGCTGTTAGAATTTTAAATGATACCCTTAAGCCCGTTTCACAATGTGCAAACTTTTGTTTACAGAAATTGTGGTGTCCAAGTTTTAAATTTCATGAGTGTACATAATTGAAGGATTAATGAATTAAACAATGTTGTTTAATGAGAAATAATAACATCCTGCTGAATTTTCATTGAATTTATTTTTAAATCAATATACATAACATTTCAATCTGCAATCGTCATCAGGTGAATACAGTATTCACATGATAACGATTTCATCAACATCATTTCAGATAGTATAGCAATTGAAACGGTTTGTATATTCATTTAAAAATAAAAACAATGAAAATTCAGCAGGATGTCATTATTTCACATTGAAGGATTAATTGCTACGTGACTACAATAATGTTTTTAGGTTGGTGGATATTGAAATGGCAAAAATAAAAAATCATCAATTATTAGATAAATTAAAATTAGATATAATAAATAAGATAAGTGTATGTAAACATAGCGATCGTAACATTAATAATTAATGTTTATATTTTAATACAATAAATAATTTACTAAATTAGATTATCTTCGTAGGACTCTTCCATTATAATGTACATATTCCATAAATTCATTCCTTATTCTCAGAACTTAATTGCTGGACCTATTACAAAGTTTTCCACTAATATTACACGGTAATCTATATCAACGGTCAATTTCATTGTCTGGATTAATACCACCATACAGGTATAACATACTTGACTCTCTCCGAAGAAAATTGTGTAACACGCATGCAGCTTGTACAAAAACTCATACTTTCTCAGGTTCTAATGCATTTACATTCAACAGCACTCAAAATCTGTTTGCCAATATACCAAAAATGCATTTTCTACGACACGATAATTGAAGATCCTTTACTCTCTGGTTGTTTATTTAACGTTTTGGTTGTTGGTTATTAGATTAATTAAATCAGATTCTCGGAATACATCTTTATCAGAGATTCTTCAATTTGTACTAACATAAATATATGTAAATTTATAATAAGCATCTACTAATGCTTATAACACGATACTATACTAATGCTTCTTAGTATGTAGATCCTGCGTCACCCTGTGCTCGTATCTGAATTTTTTTCAGTCAAGTGCTTCTATAATATTAAGAAGGTTTCATCTTCTTATAGTTCTTAATATATAGCCTTGCATACTGTTGGTATAAGTATCGAAATTGTGCTTTCTGACAACATAAAGTTATACATCAGACTTCTGAAACTTTCACCTGTTGCCAAATACCTTAAGTAATTATTAACTTATGCTTAGGCAGACTAGAGCATCACAGATTAGTATTTTGCTTTTTAATTTTCGGTTCATTTTCAAGCAAACAGAATCTTAAAAATTGGCAGCATCAAACATAACTAAAAAGTTACTAATATTGCAACTTACATTACAAATATACAAAATTACATCGTGTTGTAATTCATTTCATGCAAAAAACTTGTAAGTGCAATACAAAAAGTTGCACGCGAGCATGCGATAACAAAAATTGCACGAAAAAGTTGCATCGACTTTCACCATGTACAGCGGCTTCTTTTTCACTTACGCAGACAAAAATTCCAAATAATTTAAACAGTATAGAGTTGTATATGATTTTATGAATAATCAAAATATCTACTTTACTTTTCATAAAACAAATAATCTGATTTGTGTTACGTAATTAATAAAATATTAGTGATATACGAGTGTAATTTGGAAACTAATCGCCGTTCTAGAGTGGCGCTAGCGGTCGTGCGCAGAACGATGCCATTTTCACTTCTCCGTGTTTTCCCGCGAAATACGAAGTGCGTGCTGTGATAAGATTTCTTTTGGTGCAAAACGTTTCAGCAGCAGAAATTCATCGTCAATTGTGTACTGTATACGGTCCGAACGTTATGAGTGTTGTATTGTTGCATGACAACGCTCGTCCTCACTGTGCCAGTAAGACTCAAACGATTCTTAAGCAATTCAAATGGGACGTTTTCGATTGTCCTCCTTACAGCCCCGACTTGGCACCTAGTGATATTCATCTCTTCACTCAGATAAAGAAGTGACTTGCGTCACAGCACTTCAATGACAACGACAAACTTCAAAATGCTGTGAAAGGTTGGCTACGTGCTCAAGCGGCAAAATTTATGATGAAGAAATTTGGAAATTAGTGAAACGCTATGACAAATGCTTAAATATAAATAATGACTATGTTGAAAAATTATAAAAAACTATAGTTTTAGGATATATATATATATATATATATATATATATATATATATATATATATATATATATATTGCACTGAAAAAGTTTATTTTAAATTAAAAATTTGGAAACGAAACTTTACTAATAAAAATTTATAGTAAGTGTTGATTCAAGTCAATCATTGATAACGTAATAAAATTTAGATACGAATTTTCAGAACCAATCTAATCTCAATTAAAAAAAAGAATTATTTTCATTTTTGTAGACATTTAATTAAATTAAGTAAGTAGTAAATAGAATTTGTTTGTTAGTTGTAAGCGTTAAAATAAAATTATCTGCAGTCTAAATAAAAGAACTGTTTGTGTAAAACGTCCGGTTGAATTGGGCAAAATATCAAGTATTGGATATAATATTACCGACATTCAGGCACCGCGAAGTAAGATAACAGCTATACCTAGAAAACAAACTCAGTGATTTTGTGTGTGAACATTTTTTGAAGGACAAAATGAAAACGGGAAGACAGAAGGGATTATTACTTAGAAAAAAAGGACTCAACGTTAAGATGTTGAACCGCTAAGACGCAAGAATAAAAAACGCGAGAATTCGGTATCAAAGGGAAGAAGTGTGAAAACGTTAAAGTAAAATTGAATGTTAAAATGTTGAACTGTTAATACGTTAGAAGAAATAAAGTGAACAAATAATAATTAAAATCGATCGAGTGAAATTTTAAACCCATTAATTAAAGACGTTCTGCATTTCCGAATGAACGTGTATAAAGTAACTTAAAAGTAAATCTATGAAAAGTGAATAAATTTAATTGTGAATAAACAATCAAGATCCCAGCGTTGTTGCAGCTTCCGTTGTTTATTTTGCCCGCGTTGTGAAAAGATTGTTATAAACAATAAAAAAATTAGTAAAGACAATAGATGGAAAGAATGGAGAAAATGGGGTCAATATCGAGGAAAGAAGGCAATTCATGCGTCCGATGAAGGAATCAATGCGCGGAAATAAGTAAAATTTCGTCAAATGTTACAGGTCAGTCTTATAAAATTTTGTAAATAAATTGTTTGCGTTAAATATAAATAAAATTATTCAGTAGATTTATGTTAAAGATACTTGCAAGTAATAAAAGTAGGGTTTTATAAAATATTTTTATGTAATGTGTTTTGTATTTAAAGATATGCTATGGATGAAATCAATTGTTGTTAAACTAAGTTAATATTTCAATTAAGAACGTAACCAAACCTGAGATTAAAAGAGAGTTAAAAGTTTGAAGATAAATTTATAAGATTTACTTAAAAAAAAATTTTGAGTCTCATGCTAAATAAAAATTGTTTATTAAAAGCACATTAACAATCCATCGCAATATAACTATAATAAAATATTTTTGACTATTCAATTTTTTTAATTATAGCCAAACGGCGGTTAGTTTCCGAATTACCGTCGTAGATGTAGTTATAAACGGGTTTGATAATTTTATTGTGTCCCTTTCATTTAGAGGTTCGGTCACGAAAGTAGTGGTTCTCCGAAAGAACGAACGAATAATGATTGCTAGGCAAAATAGTTGTGACAAATCTGTAATTCGTAATCGATAAATTCAAGCAAAATAAAAAACCAAAACTTTCCCGTATTAGTCCTTTTTGGGCACCCTTTAAGTAACTCATATACTAACAGGGTGCGATAACTTAACAGTCTGAAACACAAAGTTCTTTATGATAGTAGTCGAACCGTTTGCATTACATTACATTATGGTTACTATCTTGACACGGTTCAATTCTGAAGAAAATTTTGTTTTCAACCTATAATTATTTTAAGAGTTGAATTCTTTTCATGTTGTTTAAATAATACGAAAACATTGTTTCTTATAACGATCACATTAATTAATAAATGACTGTGAAGGAATATTTTAAATAAATCGTACGTAAAAAAAATTCGTTGACAACGATGCCGAAAAACCAAGCAAAAAAAAATAAACCAAAAATGAAATTGTATCTTTAGTTTATTGTGGTATTTGTTTTCAATTGCAAGCTCGGTCGTAGATAAAATATTGTAGAAGCACAAATGTAAATGGTTTTTGAGCAATCCTGCGGCTCCCGCTTAAATTCTTACTTACTTTTTTTCTTTGCACACTTATATCGTAAATAATTATTTAAGCATGACATATATCCTAAATTATTTTAAAGAACTTTAGCCAAATTAGTCAAGAACTTATAAAACTATTTTTTAAAAAATTGTTGATTTTAAGATAACTGATGATTTTACCGAAGTAATAGTGTCGTAATTGACCAAAAAAAGTTAATTTAAAACACATTTCAAATACTCTTTCTAATCATGTTTGCTAAAAAATTGTAGACTTTGTAACTCAAAGACAATCAAATTACAGGGTTTAAAGAGTACAGTTAGTTTAAATAAAACTATCATTATTTGGGAAAAAACCAATTCAAAAACTTCGGTAATTGAATAAGGTACTAGACTAGAACTTTCACTAAATAAACTAAAATATCGATTATTTTTTAAATTCCCATTACAAGTATTACAAAAGCCCTAGATTGTCTCTAGGGGAGCCAGTACCGTTGAAAGTATAATTTGTTCAAAAAGTATTTCTACATCACTATTTAAAATTGAGTTGTACATACTTTTATTTACAAAATCGGGTACAAAAACGATGAAAATTATAATAACCATACGCTTAAATTATAATTATTACAAATGTTAGAAAAAAAGTATAATTAAAATAAAAACAGTAGAAAATGTACTTTTTTACAACGTTGTTTCAATTTTTTTACAGTTATAAATATTAAATGTATTGTAAAACACCAACAATTAAAAACTTATTTTCGTTTAATTATTAATTCGCCAGAGTTGCATATTGAAATAAAATATATCAAACACAATTTTTATAAACCAACATTATCTCGGTGATTAAACAAAAAACTAATTAAACTGAATTCAAATACTTAGTTTAGTTATATCTATGCCTTGATCTAAGTAGAACCACCCGCTATACGGAGTTTGTCCCGTTAACAGGTTCTACGCCATGGCATATTTAATAGTTTTTGAATGATTTGGAAAAAAAATAACTGTTGGTGAGATCCTGGTTGTACAGATCGCGGTTGCAATGTTATGAATTATGATGATAAACATAATATAACTGTGAGCACCTGATCTGGATCTAAATTTATAGTAGGATGTATCTGCCAGACACATCCTTAACATGTTAAAGAAAGTAGGCAATTTTTTCGATTCCAGCTTCTAAGTAATGAATGTGGTTGTTGGCGGATTACTGGACCTCTAGTTCAACCCGATTATGTAATATTATATTATTTACAGCAGTTAAGTGAAGAACCGACAAAAAACAATGCTCGTGACTAGTTATTCACGTAACATGTGCGGAAACAGATTCTTTCAGGAATGAGTACCTGTGTGTGCGCACGAGGGATAACATTGGCACGCTAGATGGCTAAATTCTCATAGCCAGTCAGAAAACGAGATTTTTATAAGAAGTATGCACATTAAGAGATATTTCAAATAATGACATTCTGATTATTAGAAATAATTATTGTCACGTCACATAGCGCCCCTAGCTGATGCGAAAAAGAGTGATTCAGACAAAGTTTTTTTTCAAATGATTTAGTAAAAAAAGATCTTTCCAACGAGACTTTACGCTGTTAATTTCGTTAAGTCAAATGGGAATTATTGGCATTTGCAAAAATAATGTTTGATTTACCCCATCACTTTATTTTATGAGACAGAGCAAAATAACTTAAACAAAAGAAATAGTAAATTTTCTAACAATCGGAATGGCATTATTTGAAATATCTCTTAATCTGCATATATCTTAGAAAATCCTGTTTTCTGATTGGCTATGAGACGTGCGTCACTTAGCGGCAATAATTCATAAATAAATAAATTCACAGCTGCTTAGTTCTTTGTGTTTATAAGAGATTTGAGTTGGTAGCACTGTCCCGCCGATTGCTTGACAACTTGCTTTGCGTTGTCAACTAATACAACCTAACAAAAAATTCCCTATTCCCTCAGAAACTAAAAAACACCACATTGCGGGAAATGGAACTTCCCGTGCATCGAGAATAACCGGGAAATCAGGCTATGAGTGCAAAAAATGATTTTAAAGGTTCCAAAACAATGTAAACAACTTAATACTTACGACTTTTATTATCAGTATTTGTAGATTTTGTTCATTTTTCAGAGCCAACTTGATGTTACAGATGCAATTTTTATAGTACAACATGATGTTATGTTAGAAACACAAAAATTATTCTCGAAAACGGTTCATGATATCGATTTCAAAGAAGAGGACATTTTTATGAAAATTATCTTGAATTTCTCAAATTTGGTGTCAGATACAAAAAAAAGTAAAAAATAAAACATTTTGAATAAAAATACGCGTTGGTTTCCCCCTACTAAAACGCTTGTGGTGGTTGTACTAAAAAATAATTACAGCGAATGACGGGTTAGTAATCATTTATTGATTATACAAAATTTGAAATTTTTAAGTAACGGCATATTTAAAGAAGTCTCTTATAACGATGTTTTCTTCAAAGGGCTGTAGCTCTCTTAGGAAGCATTTTGGGATTAAGGTAATTCAAGTTAAATCGACACAAAATAACCTCTAGTACCTGTAGTTTCCGTTTGGCAGAAGAGTTTCTGGACACCCTGTATATACAGTGTGACTCATTTTGAATGGAAACACCCCTGTAAAATTGGGAGTTATTAATAGATATCGGCCAATTTTTTTTTTAAATGTCCAACTATAACAGATCTACTTCTGGACAAAATTTTAAATGTTTATTCCAATTTTCAAGGCATGCTACGATACTTTTCTTAGACGAAATTGAATATTTTTATTAGCGATATTTTTAAAATAAAAATTTCTACGCCACTGGATTCAGAGAGGCTTGAAATAGCTATGACCAAAATTTTATAAAAATAAGTTTATTAATAACAAAGTTATGACTACTTAAAGTTCGAAAACTCATTATGCTAATTCGTAACAAAATAACACCCTGTATCAATAGATGGCCATGGAAATTATTATTTATTGTTTAGTACTTATTAGAATAAGTCGGAAATGAAGAAAAAAATTAAAGTATCATCAGAATTTATTAAAAATCACGGAATTACATTTAACTTTTAACGACATTAAGTAAAGCATAATATTTCGATTTAAATCTTAGTTGCCATGGAAATTTGCTACTGTTTGACAGATGTGATCAATTTCAGTGACATTGTAGTATCAGTAATATAATTTACTTCCAGTTGATATTTTATTGTGTATTATGGCTGAAAGATTAAGTTTAAGAGAGAAAATTGAAATAATACGTCTTGTAGGAGACAATGACAGAAGTGCCAGAGAGGTTTGCAGAATATTTAATGAAAGACATGGTGATCGTCGTATTAGCTGTGGCACGGTGAATAAAGTAAAAAACATATTTAATGACACAGGTGCAGTATCAAGAACCCTTTTAAAAACTAATCCTGTGCAAAGGGTAAACAGAAATGATCAACCAATTTTAGATTATTTTAGAAATAATCCTAATACCAGTTTAAGAGAAGCCAGTATAAATTTGAATATTCATCGAGAAACCATTCGGCGATGTGTCAAAAGAAACAATATTAAACCTTTTAAACCGAAGTTTCTGCACACTTTGCGAGAAGGCGACGAAGTATTACGTTTGGAATATTGTTTATGGGCCCAAGGAGAATATTTAAATGACCGTAATTTTCTAAAAATGTGATGTTTACCGACAAAGCCACATTCACTACAAATGGTATAGTTTCATCACAATATTGTCGCTATTGGGCAAGTGAAAACCCCCACTGGGTAATAAATTGTAAAAGCCAATATTCCCAAAAAATTAACGTCTGGTGCGGGATACTCAACGAAAGAATTATTGGTCCTTTCTTTTTGAAGTGAACATTAACGCGCAGAACTTTTAAAATTTTTAAATACGGATTTGTGGGATGCCATCCACGAGATTCCAATTAACGAACGATTGAATTTACGTTTCCAGTTAGATGGGTGTTCAGTCCATTATGCCAGACTTGTGAGGCAATGGCTGGACGACCATTATCCAAACCGATGGATAGGCCGTGGTAGTTCGTTAATACATTGGTCACCAAGATCTCCAGATCTAACAATTTTAGACTTCTTTTTCTGGGGACTACTCACACAAAAAGTTTACAAAACCCGCTCAAGAGACAGAAACGAACTTTGTGCAAGAATTCGACAAGCTTGCCAAGAAATTACCCCTCAAGTACTGAGAAAAGCAATTAAACATATCCGAAAGCGCTACGAAAAATGTATTGAACTGAATGGTGGATTAGTAGAAAGAACTAGGATATGAAATCAAATGTTTTCCATGGCCATCTATTGATACAGGGTGTTATTTTGTTACGAATTAGCATAATGAGTTTTCGAACTTTAAGTAGTCATAACTTTGTTATTAATAAACTTATTTTTATAAAATTTTGGTCATAGCTATTTGAAGCCTCTCTGAATCCAGTGGCGTAGAAATTTTTATTTTAAAAATATCGCTAATAAAAAATATTCAATTTCGTCTAAGAAAAAGTATCGTAGCATGCCTTGAAAATTGGAATAAACATTTAAAATTTTGTCCAGAAGTAGATCTGTTATAGCTTGACATTTAAAAAAAAATTGGCCGATATCTATTAATAACTCCCAATTTTACAGGGGTGTTTCCATTCAAAATGAGTCACACTGTATATATCAGAAAATGTAACTATTTAAAAAAAAAATTATAACCTTTGGTCCTCCTTAAACCGTACCCCAACCTTTCTTTTGCTTTGTACTGTTCTTTTTTGATGCATTTTTTAGTCTCTTCCACTTCCCCTTAATCTCCTTTCAGTACGGTTATATCCTACAACATGTTCGGTAATTTATTCTTCCTTTTGTTTGTCTTTTGTCTATTTTAGTAGTTGAAAAGGAAAAACGGGTAATTATTAGTTACCTTCTACCCTAATATTTCTTTGCATACTTTTCCATGCCACAATTTATGTTTGCTACCTTCTTTTTCTTCTATTATAACCATAAATTCTCTAATATTACATATTAAACTATGATCATCTTCTTTACAAGACTAGTTTATGCATATATTATGAATCATTAGTTTGGAATTTGCAAACTTTAGTTCGGTTTTAGTTAGTAGGTACGGTTTTAAGAGAGTACTAAACGTTTGACAATGCATTAGGCAGTACATTTTTAAAATAATTATTGCACGTTGAGCCTTGAGTTGAATTTTATTATGATTACTAAAAGGTAATGAGTTTGGTAAATGACTATCATTGTACTGTTACACAAAAAAATTTAATTTACAAGGTAATAAAATTTATCCTTAACCCATTACCACAAGATCATCTCACGTAATTACTTTATTTTAAGTTAGTTTCTATTATTTAAATAGTTTGTAATAAAAGGTTTCTCAATATTTGTGTTTTTTAGTTATATAATTGGTACTAAAATAGCCTGTAGGAGTTACATAACTCCAGTTATTTTTCAGATTAATTATTATTGTAAGATAATTGACTTTAGAATGAAAAACGTATGTTGCAATTATATTTTGCATATTTACTCAATTTACATTTACCACTTCCTAAGTGTAAAATGTTTATCATCCATACCCACCAAGCAGCCCATTAATATTTTAAAAATTTCATAATAAAACGCTAAGGCAAAATGTTGAGATGTTATTCGCGTTTGTAACTCTTCATGGAATTCAAACCGCCTCCATTTACCCGACGGTGGTTTCAATTTAAATTTTACGTTAGAAAGTTTTTGGTGTATCACATATACGCAGTACTTTCTGCAGTAATTACATGCTACAATATATTACGTCAACATATATATCAAAACCGATATCTCTCGAGACGAATCTTGTATATAAATCAATCTCTAAAAGTTTCCTACTCATTAATTGCTTGAATTTCTTTACTATACAATAACTGATAGGAGTAATATGTTTCATAGGATATACAAACAAACAATCCCTGAAAATTGCACGTCAGAGAAGCAAATTATTTCATCTATATGCGTAAAGTTTTGAGCAAACATCAAATATGGACGTTTTAAGTGGTCGTTAAACAAATGTCAATATTTTAACACGCTTATCCTATATAAACACTTACATTTGCGGAATTTAATTTGAAAGAGAATTATGAAAGTCAAACCATTCTGATTGGAACACACAATTTGTCTATCAAAGAAGCTTAAGCAATTTTTACACCTGATTAAACAAATCCTCGTCTCAAAAGTTTATAACACAAAACTTTCTTTCGTTTCTCGCAAATCACTGAAAAATTTTTCTTTCAAACCATTGTTGTTTGAACAAAAAAAAATTGAACTTTGTCGCTATTAAAAATGCGTAAGTAGCTTTCTAATTTATTTCTACAGCAGAAGGTAATAACGCAGGGTACAGTAAGCAAACACAAAAAAATTCGTAAATTTTCGCCCAGCCCAAGCATTCATTTTCTTAATTATATTTTACGGCGGCTCTTGAACTCAGTTACTTTTCTACGAAGAGTAACGTAGAAGAAAATTTAAAAAAAACCTTTCACTGAATCAAGTATTTATTAGTGATAGCAATAAAGTTTGTGCGTTAACGACTTGAGTAAATTTTAAGTTTATAATTAAACGTTTGCCTAATAAAATATAAGCTTTGTAAGTCTTTTAAGTTATTCAAGCAGAATACGTCTGTAAGATGACGACAACAGAACACTATTGATCCTTTTTGTAATTTGGCAATAGCTTGACATACGTCATTGATTGGTACTTTCGATATTATGATATTCCTATAAAATATATTTTGGTACTAGTTGGTTCTTAGAATTTCCAACGAAAAATGTACATCACAAGAAATTAGGCAGTAATTTAAAAATATGCAAGCAAATAAATATTCAGAAGTGAGAACAGCAACGAAATTGATGATACAACTACTCATGAGTATTTTTTAGATTGGAGTCTCTCAAGTTTCAGCATTACTGAAATTACTATAGTAATGTTGTATACCTCCGAAACAAATGTATTCATTCCGTTGTATTATCGGTAGTCTTGAAGCAAATAAAAGTATATTAAAAGCTTTTATGATAAAATGTTCAACCCAAAATAAAAAAACAATTGTGCAAAATTTGATCACCGACGCATAAATTAAGTTTACACAAAAACAGCGTTAACATTTAGAAAAAAACATAAAGCGCATAAAAAACGTAATCTCCTAATTAAATTTTACCAACAAAAGCAGTTTGTTCGTATAACTTGAAACAAATAACCTTTTAAACGCGCAGAATTTTTTGTTTATAATTAACTTTAAATTTATTATTAGACATGGAAACAATCCAAAAATTAAAACATGTGTGTCTTACCATAGTTCCTTTAACGAAATTGTAAATAGAAAATAATGTTATTTTGTTTATGTTGGATAAGAGTATAGATGAGGTAATATTATTATCCAATAAAAATGAATATAGTACTCTTGTGGCGAATACCTTTAAATATTTTTAGATTATCCAGTGTAACTTGTTTTGCAAAATAGTGTACCGATCATCACGTTGAAACAAATTGCGTATAAAAAGCTGTATCTTCTTTGGTCGGTTAAACTTTAACTGAAAGCATTGTGAAAGTTAATTAAAAGTATCGTTGTAATGTTGTTGTTGCAGTGGTTAATTTATTAATTATAAAAATGCTACCTAACTGAAACAATTAATTGGCAAAATAAGAGCGACAAAAGTCGTAATTAACTTTAAGCAACTTCAGTTTCTAAAGCTAAGCTTCAGAGGTTCTATCGTTTCTGTGCGCCTTGTACATTATGTGCTACCATAATAAAATAAATTCTGAAATAATATTGGTTACTTAAATACGATACCAAGTAACTTAACATAAACTTTTGTCAAATTTGTATAAGATTTGAGTTCATAAAATGTTTTTTCCGTCGACCTCATTATAAAATTGAGTTTTACGTACTCCCTGAATAATCATAAAGTAACACTTTTTTAACTGTAATACTTTTCGTCCGCAAACACTTTTCGTCCGCAAACACTTTTCGTCCGCAAACATCTGTCAATGTCAATTATTATTTTATGTCAAATTAAATAAAGTCGAAGTAACCAGTATGAAAACCCATTTTTAAGAAAGGATGAATTTAGTGACTACATAGGATATTACAGTACTTTAGGTACATACTGAAACATTTTAGATACTGCAGAATATTGTTTGTTTACTTCCATTTATAACCTCAATTTCTCAATCCCACACAACTTTGAACAAAAACAATTTGTTGTTCAAATTACAAGTAAATGATTTTAAGTGCTTTGAAATGATATTAATAAATTGTTTATAGTTTCTAGAATGTGCGAAGCATATAGAAGAGCCTGGTACGACTTGAGATTGCTTTAGACAATTTTATTAGGTAACATTTCGATAGAGAAGCGGAGTTCCGATACAAAATTTTCACGAGCATAAAATACAAAAACTTACAGTAGAAGTGAGTTAATTATGGGTACCTTTCTATTACTGTATTTGATTGATGTAAATAAGTAATAATGCTAATGGAAAACACAAGAACAGTAATTACTTGTGAAAAATCATTTGAATATTGATTCTGTCGCAGGAAAAAACAAAAATAGAATCATATAAGCCATCAACATTACTGGGTTCAAGATTTATTCGTACACAAAAACAAGGTGATTTCACAGTTTTCAATAAGCTGAAAGAAGATTATTACATTTTTTGAAACATTTTCGGAGTGAATCAAAAACTACGTTTGCATACTTTCTTACGGTCAGGCAATATTTTTATTGAATATGAAATGATTATAAGTCTGACCACGGTACAAACTCAGTCTTATAACTATTATATGTCCAATTAGTAAGAATCGACTTTAATGTGTTTAATAGGAGAAACTTCATTACATCTTTGATCATAAACAATTAAAGAAATGCATTAATTTTGAGGGTAGGCTTCTAACTATAACTACATTTTTAAATATACTTCAAAATAACACTACCTAAATGTAATTTTTATTATTTTAATAAATTATAAAAAGTACATGTTTTACCTATTACCTATCATAATCAAGTGCTCTTATAAAAATTATGTGATTGTTGTAAACAAATGCTTTATCGGTACAATATTCGAACGCGGAAAGCTTTTATTTCCTTTAATAAATTTTGACACAAATGTTACAATACTGAACGGTGAAGTGAACATTAGGTACAGTAAAATCAGAACAAACATAAAATTTTTGTTTAAAATTACTAAACATTTTGTTTTCAGTAAACGGTAATCAATAGAAAATTAATTAATTTAAGGTCAACGGAAAAAATTAATATGTACCTCGGAAAAAAGTGCTTTTTAATAACCTCGCCTGTCTCGTACATAAAAGTGCACTTTTTTGTCCTTGTTACATAAATAACTATTTACCTCCTCATTTGCGGCCGTAAAGTAGCACCTTTTTCTATCAAAAAAAAAGTAAAACGGTCGCTTCGTTGAATCACGATACTCATGCCTCATTGCAATAAAGTATAATTGATTAGATAGTTTTTATTTCTGTAAACAATAATATCCTTACGATTTGCGTAAGATGCAATTCAGAAAAGTATGTCGTTCAATGTAATTTGTGGACAAGCATCGCATGAAGTATAATCTGTTGTTTACACAAAACATAACCTTACATTTGTAATTGGTATTTTTACAACTATCCTTACGAGAAACCAATGTTTTTTACTACTATTCACTTATTATATAGACGGAAGCTTTAGTAAGTATATAATCTATATTAGCAATAAATTAATGATTAAAATGATATCATAGGAACACTACGATGAAAATTGCAAGCGACACTTTAGTTATCAAAATAGTTACTGGACTATTTCATACGATACCATGTCAGTATCGGATTAGTGCCTTTACGCACAGTTATGCAGGTATTTTATGAATTAAAAATACAACGATTTACTTTACTTACTACTTAATTTATTACATCGAACTGCAGAAGCATTGATCGAATGTAAGTAAATATTTTGACATCGATTAAGAAAAGGCACGAAAGAAATGCAGATCCTTCAGTGGTAAAACAAAAACGTCGAAACTGAAAATCATGTCTTGATAATTTCCTGAAGAATGCGGTTAAACAAACAATATGTGATATACACAAATGTGTATAAATAAAGCGGGAAAAATTCTAAATAGTACACGTAATGACTGTGCAGATGTACTTTAAAGAAGCTTTCCGTTATTAGTTAAGGAAGATAAATTATTTTGTACAAAATGCCAACAGTTAACTGTACCGGTAATTGAATGTTAATGCCACATCGTCATCAAAGCGATAACTTCAAATGCAAAACACTCGGTGCCAATATACAAGCCAAGTTGTTCTTTTAACACGAGATGTCGTAAAAACACATTTCACTTATAAATTATTTTCATTTGTTCATTGACCGGTTGCAAAAAACTTAGATACAATTATTAGAACCATAGCAACAATTGTTTTCAAGCGTTCCATAAATTTAAGTCGCGTTGGTGCAATCGGCCATAATTAAAATAGAATCTTTTATGCACAATTTAAAGAGTAATAATAATTGTTTCTGCTATTACTTATCACATATTTTTTCCAAATTTGCAATTAGCAAAACTGCCGATTTTTTGCATTATATCAACTATTTCGCTTCTATAAAGAAACAATTACTCGAGCACATATGTCGACATTATCTTTCATCATGACGATGGATTCTATCAGATTAAATCGACCTCAATGTTGAAGATTTATATTAATTGGCTATTTCTAAAAAAAGGCAACAAATACGTTTTCTAAAAACTTCTTTATTTTGCGATTTCAGTACCATTCCCTAAACACTACGAAGATGTATTGATATCTAGTTAGCCTAGACCAGTTCCTTGCATAAATAAATTATTGCGTTACCATAGTAACGAACAATAACTTATTAGAAGTGTCAGTGTAAAGTTTGACGTCAAAAAAGTATACCAGAATCACGCAATAAATTAAATGAAAAAAGATGTCCACCGAAATTGTGAAAATCGAAAAATTGGAGTATCGAGCCATCATCAAGTACCTGTATTTAAAAGGGTTAAGAGGTATGCAGATATGCTTAATACCCTTGGTGATCAATGTCCTTTGTATGCGACCGTCAAAAATTGGAATGCAAGCTTCAAAAGAGGTAAATTTTCCATTAAAGATGATGACCGATCGGGAAGGCCAGTTTCTGTGTCAGTCCCCGAAAATATCGATGCAGTTCATGACATGATTTTATCAGACCGTCGAATTGGGCTAAAACGGATATCTGAAGCACTGAATATTTCATACGAACGCGTACTTCATATGGTTCACGTCAATTTAGACATGAGAAAAATTGCTGAAAAATGGATCCCCAAATGTTTGAATGTTGACCAAAAGCGTGCAAGGGTAGAAGCATCGCGTTCGATCTGTGCTCGATTTGTAAACGATGTAGACTTCTTAAACCGAATTGTTACTATGGATAAGACTTGGGTACATTTCTACGATCCAGAAATAAAGCAACAATCGATGGAATGGCGATACTCTAGTTCTCCAAGACCTAAGAAGTTTCGTGTCCAAAAATCTGCTGGAAAAGTTCTTGCTTCAGTTTTTTGGGATTGCCATGGAGTAATCATAATTGATTTTTTGGATAAGGGTAAAACAATAACTGGAGATTACTATTCGACATTACTGACCACTCTACGGGAAAATATTAAAGAGAAAAGACGCGGAAAGCTATCCAAAGGTGTTTTGTTTTTGCAGGACAACGCCCCTGCACACAAATCTCATGTTGCCATGCAAAAAATTCGTGATTTAGGGTTTGAATTACTAGAACACCCCCCTTATTCACCCGATTTGGCTCCGTCCGACTATCACCTCTTTCCTCAACTGAAATAAAGTTTAAAAGGTCGTACATTTTCTTCCAACAAGGAGGTAATAGAAGCTGTGGAGGTCTGGTTTGCAGAGCAAGAAGAAACATTTTTTTTGAAAGGTCTAGAGACGTTGCAGGTTCGCTGTAATAAATGTATCCAATTAAGAGGAGAATATGTTGAGTAATAAAATATTTTGACATTGAAATTTTGTTTGGTTCTATAGTAGGCTAAGAATTTTTCAATATATCGTCGTATATTGTTCTGAATAAATTTAAAGGTATTTTAATTTTAGTATATTTAGGTAGTTAGTATTATTAGTTAGGATAGAATTTAATTAGTTAGAATTCTTTTTATTTTTATCAATTACGTATTAGGTAGTTTCCTAACCGAAGTTAGGCCTTCACTGAGAAGTGTGCCGAAGGATTCTACTTAAATCACATTCAAGCATCTTCTATCCGACGTTTCGTATGTACTACCTTTTTCAAGGTATCAAAGATTTAGAATGTCAATAACAAAAAGGTTACTTGAATGTCATTAAAGGAGAATCGTTCGGCACACTCCTCAGTGAAGGAATAACGTCGGTTAGAAACTACCTAATACTTAATAATTTAAACAGGAGCCTTATTTAAATAGTTCATTAATTACCTATACTTTATAGTAGATTAGCTGTAAATAGCGATTTCTGTAGCAACAAATAAAGAGTTGCGGCGCTTGCCAGTCATGCAGTGTTGAGGGGTGCAATTATAATCGTTCTCACTATCACCCACTTCTTGTTTATAACAACGATTAAAACGATTGTTAATTAGTAATAAAGCGATGTTTATTGATAATTCAATAAGGCAAAATTTGAAACGCACAGCAAACTCAGATAATTTTTATTTCAGAATAAATATCTAATATGAACTGGTCAAATTTAATTCACTTTACTGTTTTTCTATTCGTTGTCTGAGATGAATAACTGCAAAAGTGCATATTATTGCTATTCTGTATCTATTGTATCAACAAAAAATAAAATAAAATAAGGTTTATAGCCTTGATACACAAATAACTGTTATATAAACAAAATAGATAACTAGCACGATTTTCTGTTACTTATCACTAATTGCTTAAAATCCATTGCATTTCAGTTTTAAGATAAAATAATGAAATCAACTAGGTAAAATGGCGTAGTTGTAAGTAAATATCCAGAACCCACCTTAGACCAAGTGGCTCGGCTTACAAACTCTAAAGTGGTAACTCTCGCGTAATTGCCAACGACAAGATGTAGGCAAGTGCAGCTACTTTGGTCTGCTACGATCGCATACAATAAACACAACATTCTTAATACGATTCGGCCTCTACCGGCCTTTATAGCACCTACAATAGTATCACGCTCGACCAAAATTACAAATACATTCGACTCTCAAGTTGACGACGACAATCACACCTTGTGAATAACAGCATACAGGGTGATTCAGCTAACCCGTTCATTAGAAGTTTATGGACTTCCCGTTGAAATATTTGTTTAAAAATTTGGAATAGAGGATTGCTCAAAAAGTTCTATTTAATTAAAATATTTCAGCTCTTCTAGCACATCCGGTTACACCGGAAGTGGCTACAAACTTTTTTATTTTAAATGGAATGATATACATTTTTTGTATATTTGGACTTGACGCTAAAACCTGAGTTACTTTCATGTAGCACTACCTATATGAAAAATCAATAGTTTTTGAGATATTCTCATTTTTTTGAGAAAAATTGGTTTTGTAGTATTGTCTTCAAACGCTTGTCAATGATTGAAAAAGAAAGTTATAGTAACAAAATTTGGGTTATACTTAGGAGGACTGTTAAGTTTTTAAATGATGTGTAATTTGACATATCATTATTTACAGGGTGTTCAAAATGTTTGGCTAAATCTGACTTCAACTGTAAGTCAATTTTTTTAAATAAAACACCCTGTATCTTGTTGCTCTATGTGATGGAGATGTAAGTGGTCTTTCATCAATCTTCATAAGGGTTCCCTATACCTATCTGTTGCCATTTTCCTGCTATCTATGTATTTACATTCGACACACAATCTTTCTCTATTTTATTAAATAATTTCTGACTAGTGGCATGTGGAAATTAAAACAATGTGCCTTGTTTATCAAACTTGTAAACGTCAACGTGACACATTAAACACGATATGGAAATCTACCAAGAATATTCGAATAAAGACATACTAAATTTATTTTTTATTCATGGAGAATGTTATTGAAAGAACTCTCTCAAAAACCATTGATTTTTCATATAGGTGGTGTTACATAAAAGTAACTCAGATTTTAGCGTAAAATCCAAATATACAAAAAATATATATCATTCCATTTAAAATAAGAAAGTTGGTAGCCACTTCCGGTGTAACCGGAAGTGCTAGAAGAGCTGAAATATTTTAATTAAATAGAACTTTTTGAGCAATCCCCTATTCCAAATATTTTAACGGGAAGTCCATAAACTTCTAATGAACGGGTTAGCTGAATCACCCGGTATAAGTAACCCTCTATTACTTCCAACTTCACCTTTATACTACTTAGTGTCACAAGTCAGTAAACACTAAATTCACGCTAAGCAGCAAAAGTTCGTTTTCAAAAACTTATCAAATCCCGAGTTAAGTGTTCATCGGCTAAAAAAAAAGCCATAACCAACCAATTCTGCGAAAGCCCAAAATCAATCATATAAAACTAACCAAAAACGTTCAAATAGATGACCTTGCTATCGCTCAAATTCCAAACTAACACCTGCACTGATATAACATCTTAAGTATGGCATCCCTTTAATAACATCAATTCAGGGATGGGTGTCGACTAAATCGAGAACAATCTGACTATTTATTTTGCACCTCATCTCTTTAAGTCTCATTATATAAAAAAAATTAAAGACCCTTATCTCAGAAGTGAACGACCCAAACTTTTCAACACCGTTCGTAATTCTACAATTATCACTGTCTACTGTTTTTTCGGTAAAATATTGCGGAATATTGAAAAATTCACAGCAGGCACCTTACATACTACATATTTCTACACATACTATCTATGAGGTAGTGACCAAAATTTAATTTACGTATCGTAACACGTAAAAACTTTATTTTTTATTCAATTTAAAACGTAGCAGATGAATTTTGATAAATGATTCTAAAATTTTGCAAAAATTTTATAAATATTTGTAAGTTAAGATCAATGAACTCCCCCAATAAAAATAAGTAATTGTTCTAATATTTCTTTACATGTGGCTGTTCAAAATTTTTGACCACCTCGGGTGCATATAAACTATGTAGAGATCAAAGTAAGATCGTTTTAAGTAAATATCACTTGGTCCAAAACATACAGCTGCAACTCCATATCAGAACAATAATGGGAATATATTCTAACTCGCAAAATTTGGTTTTTTTTTATCATCAAGACGAATAAATACTTGATTAGCAGTGTGGAGGTCTTTGAAAATGAATGTTTTTGTGTACCATGATGGGAACCTTTAACAAGTCGTACATATTCAAGATGTTGAAGAGAAACTCTCGCAATATTCACTGATAACAATTGCAAATGAAGTACGTGGCAACTGCGCATCCCCACAATTTATGGCTTTCAAAACCCAACTCATGAGCTTAAAAGACAGTTTATTTGTCTGCTCCAATTTCTCTTTAAAGTGTTTCTAGGTGTCTTACTAACTTTTCGTTAAAAACCTGGTGCCCGACATCATTATCGTAACAGATAAATTGACCAAACCAGGAAATGTTATTTATGTAGATTTGTAGTAGGAATACATTTATTTAAAGCACCAAATAAAACAAATAATAAACACAAACAGTGTGTTATGTTTCATGAGAAACTGAGAAAGCAAAAATATCTTGCAACAAATGATAGAAGAAAAACGACACCCAAAAAATATTTGGTTCAGGATTAGTTTTTGCACCATATTCACTTTTTATCATTATTTTTAAAATAATAATACAATTGCAAACAAACACCGAAAATCACTCCACAGCTGTTTCGTCTTTTTGGGACTCTTCAGCAGTGAGAGAACTCGAATGTAAATCACTATTTCACAGCATGCGCGGATGTCGAGTTCTGTCACTCTTTATAGAAAGCGTTAAAAGAATAGTTACATTGCTACTATATCTAATTTACAATTAATAATATTATAGATTTCGATTATTTGATCATGAAATATTACGCTTGTTAGAATTGTTCGTTATTATTGTACACAATTTGAACATAATATAACAACATATTATGTTGAATAGATAAAATAGAACAAATTGATGTGATAATAATGAGTAATCGAAGTGTATTTTACTAAAAAATTAGTAAAGCAAGTTATTTTTTTATTTATTTATTAATCAAATGAATTTTCATTTATTAAGTGGCCTTCGTGGACGAATTGGTTAATTTATTGCCTAAATAAGAATTCCATTCCGATTGCAGTATTTTTTTTATTAACTTTGGGTGTGTATTTTATTGTAACCGTTCTAAACTAAGCATAACGAGTGAAATAGTGTACGGAATAAAACATAAAATACTTGGTTAGCGGTAGCAAACGTAAATAAGGCCTGAATAAGACCAAATTGTTAAGAAGGCGAAAAGCATTACATAAAAATATGAAGTAATATCTGTGGTAATACCTTTTAAACTTCACAGGCTATCATCATCACAGTAGCTCAGCAAGAAAACGGGGTGGTTCGTGAGATGAACTTTCGAGAAAAGGGGTGCAAAACCGTCAATAAAATTCGATAAATTTGTCAAAATGAAGAGGACGACGTAGTTTAGATTCCAGCCCTTGTTTGCTATAAGTGCGTCTAGAGGGATGGACTTACCTTAAAATTACTGCAATCTGTAAAAGTTATCACAACCGAACAAACAAAAAAAATTAAACATAAATTAAAACAATATAACAAGATTATCAAGATTGATTGCATTTAAAAACATGAAAACACTACTACATAAATGATAAGTAGAGTAAACGTATGATTAACAATGTTAGATAAAATCTAATTGATCGCGTGATCAATGCTTTTTATTGAGAATATACTATGCTAAATACATTGAAGGAAAACTGTACTACATCCGTAATAACATCTAATATTACGCAACTCTTGTTAAGAGTTTAAACTTTTCACCTGAACCCGTAAACACTCGCGACCGTTAAAGCAATAACGATTAATAAATCAATACAAGACATACTTAATTTCGATAACGTTAACGAACCTAATGAAGGTATTTCTCCAAAAATTCAATTCTTAAATAAAAATGGTCTTTTAGTACCCCTTCTCTGTGGAGGTATGAAGAACAAACAACTCATAAGCTGTGATTGCCGACGTTTCGCCCCTCATTGTTAGGGCTTTTTCAAGGCTTACACAAGTTTAAGTTAGACGTCCAACTTGCGCAACTTAATGAGGTAAAGAAATTGTTACCTTAAGAACTAACTCGCTTCCGGTGTAAAGAAGGACGGTGACTTTGAAGTCAGAGAGAACGGTAATGATGATGTACTTCGGAAATGTTGCAGTAATTGATATACTTGAATTCCTCAAAAACGACGAAAACTGAATATTTCGGTGTGAAGTACACTTAGGGTCCAATGCACTCACCCTCAATCTACACTCATACTCGGCTAAAATCGTCGCTCAACCTCAAAATGTGATTCATAAGCTTATAATTTAAGTAGAGAATTGAGGGCCGACCGACGACATCTACATTCAACATTTATTTATTTAATTGTATGGCACATTTTAAATATTGTATTGTGATGTAAGTGTTATGTATAAACCTGTACAGTGTGGTGACGAAACCGTGTGCAATTGTGGGTTGGTTCGTCTACCCACCCTAGTATTCACATGTAATAATATTAATTAAGTGTGTATGTGATTGTGTTTTGTGAAATAGTGTTGTACATTTTTTCCTAATTATCGGGAAGGGTCTTGATGACCAGGTCCGGAAACTAAAGTGGTAATTCTCAGAAACAACATGTTTTTCTTGTTGACCATGGAGTGCTGTAAGGTACTGATCACCTTCCATATTTTATATTTGCACCAAAACCCCTAAAATACACACACGAAAAAAACTCTAAAGAAAATTGACGTACGTTTTGACGATTAATACCGGAAACCAAAGTGGTGATTCTCAGGAAAAGCATGTTTTTCTTGTTGACCATGGAGTACTGTAAGGTACTGATCACCTTCCATATTTTATATTTGCACCAAAACACGAAAAAACTCTAAAGAAAATTGACGTACGTTTTGACGTATTACTATTATTAAACATAACCTAACCTGACAAATCCCTTAGATGAGTTAGACAATTTGTATAGTTTTTTAATATCAAAGTTGAGAGTACTCGCAATTCAACTCGGAGGCGAATTAAGTTCCAAGTGAGTGTAGTAGTGGTGGGGTTTTTGAATTTGCCCCTTATAATCCGCAATTGCGAAGCGAGTCAAAACACCCTTTTTCAAAAATTTCAAAATACGAAAATGTTTCTATTTATTTATTTCACGTTATACAATGAAGTGACTACTGCTTACTGCAAAAGGATAATGCAAACTGCGAAAACTTTCCAGACGACAAGTTCGTGAAACGACACTACAATGAACCCATAGATTCAACAGAATTCTTATCTCACGGTTAAACGAATGAATAGTCCACAACTGCAGATAAAATTATGGAGTAGCCACGTACACGAAAACAAAGAAAACAACATTTCCTTTTGACGAAAAATTCAACGCAATTTAATTATGAATTTAAAACGGAAGATTTCAACGAAGGTCACAAGATTTCACCAATAAAACGATCGGAGTAGTCACTCCAGAACCAAAGGTGCACCAATAAAACGTACTTATTATTATTGATATCATTACAATACAATTTTGTAAAATGAATGTAACATTTTAAAAGAAGATTAAACTATTTTTATAATAATTGTATTAATAATAACATACATAAAATTTTATTAATAAAACAATTACGTAAAACATAAAATTTTTAAAAATTTTATTTTTTTATTAATTAAAACACGCTTTAAACACTTACATTACCTCATAAAATTGTTCTCATTCATCTATTTAATAAAATTGTGCCAGAAATAAATATTTTATTATTTTTTATTAATATTTTATACATATTTTTAAAATATGCACTCAGTAACTGTTCTAAACTTTGAAAGTTATATCTTTTTTTCCCAACAATGTCAGAAGTTTGCTCCACCCTGTATATTCAAATTTTCACTGACATTTGAGTGTTAGTAGACTTTTTCCAAATCAAAATAGAAAAAACATTAGTAAAAGACAATAACCAATTTTTTTTGGAAAAAACATGTGTCAAAAAATACTCGTGTTGTTTTACGTAAAATCGCAAAATCAAACAAAACGTTAAGTCTCGAAAATAATTTTTCAATGACACCGACTTTTTTTCCTTTTTAGTAAATATAACCAATATAATTGTTAGATAAAATGTCTGAAACCAAAATGCTCCAATCAATTATTTTTTTAGATCAAATGCACGAGGCTGACATAAAGAACATTGTAAACCTGTTCCTTATTTTATTTTATTTTTATATCTCTCGTTAAATTAAATTATAGGCAATACAATTGTTACTCCATTCTATTAAACTCGGAAATGAGTTAATATAAGCGACACACTCACATGCGGGTAATGGGTCGTTTAGAGCTTTCAGTTGTCAGTTAGGATGTAGGGTTTCAAACATTCTGAGCCAAACCTTTTATAATAAATAATTCTAAAAGCAAAGAGTTTCTGAAATATTAATTATTTTAATTTAACTTTGATATCTAAGTGATCAGAAATGTCATAAATTTGTTGTATGTTGCTGTTACTATACCTACATTTTCTTAAAGCAAACACGTATGTAATAATTAAATTTATGTTAAAATACCAAAGAATACATTTAAACAAAAAGAAATTCTAAAAATGAATTATAAAACTAAGAACACTAAGTTAAACAAATGCATAGTAATTACTTCAAAAATAAATTGTGCGCGTAAAAAATCAGTTCCAACAGTCTTATCTAAAACGAACATTCTGTTGTTGACAAGTTTATTTTCGCAATTTAAAATGATAGTTATGTTTGAAATACACGGTTATACACATATAAAGTTGGAATAACATAAAATACTATTATATAAATAAAAATTAAGAATTTCGAAGCTCAGTAATATTTATCAAACTTTATATTTTGTTGAAATTTTAGAACTTTATTTGCAACCTACTTTTATTGTAGTAATTCAAATTTTATACGCTAAATATTTGAATACATTATTTTGTGTGGATGAAGCTTTAAGTTTATTACTTACTTGTTGTAGCTGATTGATACTGACAAATACATTGCAGTTATTCAAATCATACGTAAAAGCTTTGTAAATTCAGCGATATTCAATAAATACAAAGTAGACAGAAATCACCCATCAAGTTAATGTTTGCATATGGAAAAGCGTCGATGTGAAAACTTCCAACATAAACGCATCGTAATGAAACATAATACAACCATCACATACCTTTTCACGTAACATATTTAAAAAGAACCTTTATTAAAATATGACAGTTTCGTATAGCTTCAACTTTTACAAAAGCGGATTTCAAAATGCGCCTCCTGCAAAAAATGTTCTGGACGAAAGAACACAACCATCTTTCATTTTATTCCATTTCCCACATTTTATTATAGTGCCAAACATTTTTCAAAATGATGTGCAATGCACATAAATAAAACATCTTACAACAGAATAATTTATTTCTGCTTTCGTCATGTGAATGTAAACCCAAAAACATTTTTTTTTCTAAAAAAACAATAAGAAATTCTAAAAGAACAAGATCTTAAATTAATATTTAATTATTCCTGCTACTTATAAATATGTACCCAAAGTCATTAAATTGAATTTAAAAAAACTGTTTCGAATCATATAGGTATTTTCGTTTCATATTGAATTATTGAAGAGATGCAAAATTTTATATTAATAAGGTTTAGTGATTAAATCAGAAGTTCGTTATAAGCTAAATTAAATTTTAGATAAAATTTTAGTTTGCAGTCGGCAAATAATTAAAAATAAAATCTCGTAGGCTTGAAAATTAAAAAAATTTAATTTAGAAAAGATGCTTTTTCAAACTTTTAAATGCACGTAAAACAATATTTAACTTAATTAAAAACAATAGAGTTACGTTTCGCAAGCAGAATACCTAGACAACGTAATAAATGAATTTGTTTAGAAAAACAACGCCCTTAATGAATTGCTGCAGCATTTCTACGCCGATTAAATTTTATTTTAGTATACAAATTCGTAAATTAAGGATAGCCATTTTACAGATCTAGATTATCGCAGCAAATAAAAATGTTCCTAGATGTAACTGCTTTTAGTACTATTTTTTTTTCTATGACTATTCCACCGCATGCTCCAGCGAAAACATTTTCGATTTTTGTCTGTGGTAAGAGAAATCCCATAACCTTAATTTTCGTCACTAGAGACGAAAATAACTTACAAAATTTCAATCAATAAATAGGTACCTGCTATCACTTTACAGGGTGAGTCATAATTAGGTTTAACGTTTTCAAGGGTGTGTTTCTTGGCTCAAAATATTCAATAAAATTTTGTTAAAAGATCAACTGTCGAAGTTATAACCGTTTAAAGATGGCGTCGAAAACTGATCAAACCTGTATTTCTTCGAAACGACTATAACCACTTCAACAAATTTTGACACTTTTCACATTACTATTACGAGCTATCAGCTAATTATAAAACATGGGGAAAATTGCAAGCGTACATTTCAGGGGTGTACTAGGAAATAGTGGGCCCTATTTTATAATCCGTTCAAAAACTGACAATTTGATTTGAAATTATTGAAATTCTATGTTTTCTAAATAAAAAAGGTACTCTTATTGAAAGTCGTTTTGTCCAACGGTTTTCGAGAAAATTGATCATAAAGAAATTAAGTACCTAGTAGAGTATGTCGTGAAAGTGTTGATTACGATATTTTTGGGAATACGCCCCTGGAATGTACGCTTCTGATTGTAATTTTTACCATGTTTTATAATCAGTTGATAGCTCGTAATAGTAACATAAAATGTGCCAAAATATAGTCGTTTCGAAGAAATACAGGTTTCATCAGTTTTTGGACGCCATCTTTAAACGGTTATAACTCGGTTTTTTAAATATTTTGGGCCAGGAAATACACCCTTGAACACTTTAAACCTAATTATGACTCACGTTGTATAACTGTCATTATTAAATCGTCTGAGTTTGGATTTATTATGGTTTCGTTATAAATTATGATACATGAAAGATAAAGATGAAAGATGTTCTAAATACTCCACTAGAGATAAGAAATCAAGCAGAGAAAGCATCTGCGGACTTATTACTCGAAAAATGAAAAAAGAGACACAAAGCAATTTACGGAATGGAGGGCTGATAACAGAGTGCCTTTTTTTCAGAAACTGTGGTGCATGCATATTTTGCAAAATTGTCGACTCTATGGTCTATACATATATTCAATGTTAAGAACGACAATATCAATGACAATAAGTAAATATCCCAAGTTACGTTCTCTTCTTAAACGAAAATCAGTGGCTTTAAAAGTAAGAAGTCTAGAACTGTTTTGCCTAAGAAATTAATAAGTTCTTAACAAATGCAACTGATCCAAAAATTTACTTATTAAGGTAAAGAAATCAAATAGTTTTAGGTTTGTTGAAAAGGTGAACAACTAGCATTAGTTAGCACAAGTAGTGCATATTAAAGCTGCAAAATCGCAGTTGGATAAATTTCAGGATAACTGAGTTACTCAGTTTTTTCAAAACGTCAAAATAACGCAAAAATTGTTCATTTTATTTTTGTAATGTTATACAGTCTGATTCTGATTGAATAGAAGCAAATAGTTTTATGTCATCTGCATATATTAATATGTTTGAACAAATGTTGTCAGAAATATCATTGATGAATAATACAAACAGAAGAGGTCCAAGGTTTGAGCCTTATATTATATCCGTTGTATGCAAAAAATTGAGGTCTATATTGTAAGTACGACATTAATAATTTTAGATAACTGTTGCTAAAACCGTAATTAAATAATTTTTCTACCACAACACCGTGATGAAGTCGATCAAACGCTTTAGAGAAGTCTGTGTAAGCAACATCAACTTGACCTTGAATATTTAATGTTTCCGCAATTAATTGGGTAAAACAAGTTAAGTTTGTTATTGTTGAACGTTTTTCCACAAAACCGTGTTGGTATGGCGAAATCAAACATTTGGTTTTAGAATAAATATCTTTAAACAGTATTATTTCAAATATTTTTGAGAAGTTTGAAAGAATGGCAATTGGTCTATAATTAATGACATTAGGCGGATCACCGCTTTTAAGAACTGGGACAATTCTTGCTAATTTCCATTTACTGGGAAAGCTAGAAGTTTTAATACTTAAATTGAATATGATTGACAAGGGATATAGAGAAACAGTAGCACAATCTTTAATAATAAAACTAGGAATTTGATCGAAACCAGCTGTGACTTTGTCTTTCATTTTCTTTATAGCTGATAAGATATCATTGTCTGTGACAGTATTCATAGTTATGGATGGAAAATAAATAAAGTCTTTATTAATTGTATATGAATTCACACTAGTCGAGTTATCTGCATGTAGAGTGTCTCGTGAAAGTGTTGATTACGATATTTTTGAGAGTACGCCCCTGGAATGTACGCTGCTGATTGTAATTTTTACCATGTTTTATAATCAGTTGATAGCTCGTAATAGTAACATAAAATATAGTCGTTTCGAAGAAATACAGGTTTCATCAGTTTTTGGACGCCATCTTTAAACGGTTATAACTCGGTTTTTTAAATATTTTGGGTCAGGAAATACACCCTTGAACACTTTAAACCTAATTATGACTCACGTTGTATAACTGTCATTATTAAATCGTCTGAGTTTGGATTTATTATGGTTTCGTTATAAATTATGATACATGAAAGATAAAGATGAAAGATGTTCTAAATACTCCACTAGAGATAAGAAATCAAGCAGAGAAAGCATATGCGGACTTATTACTCGAAAAATGAAAAAAGAGACACAAAGCAATTTACGGAATGGAGGGCTGATAACAGAGTGCCTTTTTTTTCAGAAACTGTGGTGCATGCATATTTTGCAAAATTGTCGACTCTATCGTCTATACATATATTCAATGTTAAGAACGACAATATCAATGACAATAAGTAAATATCCCAAGTTACGTTCTCTTCTTAAACGAAAATCCAGTAGCTTTAAAAGTAAGAAGTCTAGAACTTTTTTGCCTAAGAAATTAATAAGTTCTTAACAAATGCAACTGATCCAAAAATTTACTTATTAAGGTAAAGAAATCAAATAGTTTTAGGTTTGTTGAAAAGGTGAACAACTAGCATTAGTTAGCACAAGTAGTGCATATTAAAGCTGCAAAATCGCAGTTGGATAAATTTCAGGATAACTGAGTTATTCAGTTTTTTCAAAACGTCAAAATAACACAAAACTTGTCCATTTTAGACACCCTGTATGATACATAAAGTTACGTTAGAATTGTCCAAGACATCCAAATTCGCAATAAAAATTAATAGTTTCATTTTAAAAACATAACTTTGGTATGTCGCGCTTTTATGAAACACCTTGTATAAACGAAAATAATTTTAAAATATGCAGCTCATCAATCTGCACTACTTTTATTAAAAAAAATTTTCTACACCCAATATTTTCCGAGACTAATGGCACTAATGGCTCACCCTGTATATGAACGACGTAAAGATTACCAAAAATGTAAAAGTTATTGCTATAAAATTAATTATTTTTGATTTTGATTTATAAATATAGAAAATCACGTAACAAGTAATAAATACTTGAAGCTTGAATAACTCTTCAACTAATTAGCCGCATCAAGATCTAATTGAAGTGGGCCACATGTTAATCTCTTCATTGCCTACTTACCAACTAAATTTATTTCAAAAACATACTTTCAAAATGTTTATTACCTTCACCAAAACAACCCTGAATATTACCATTATCGTACATACATATAATGCAAAGCGTATATTTTTAGATCACGTCAATATGTTACATCTCGTACTAAATTTAGAAATAAATCAATTTTACCGAAAATGTTATCTTCATGAAAAAGAACAAATATGTACATATCGCAGTGGTTTTGACAAGAAGTAAGTGATTTTATTATGTCCTTGAACCGAACAAAATCGCGTTAAGCTCTATATTGAGTTTCTGGAGTTGAGTTCTTGTAATAAATATTTCATTAACAACTAAATTGAATGGAATGGCATTGAACAGATATTAATGAGATTTCTTTTGCTAATACAAAATGTAGTCTAAAAAGAAAACAGGAAAAATGCATTTTGAGACATTGACGAAATACATAAAAATAATTGAATGATGAATGCGTACGTATAGTAAAATCCATTTTAAAATATTAAGAAGCTTTGACATTAAAAGAATATTTTCTTTAATTTAGGTGCTTTCCATGAACTACACTGAAAAAAACATAATAAAACATTAATTATTCATTATCTACTTACAGCGTTGAAAATAACTTTCATATGTCGTGCTAAGATTATCGACCGTTGTTAAAAATACAGTGGTAGATGATTATTACACGATTTTAAATAATAAATTGTTATGTAAATAGTAATTTCTTTTATTTATTGTAATAACAAATTCATATACCACTTGATGTTTTTTCAAGAACTTTTATTTTATTCACAAAATTTTATATACAGGGTGATCAGGTAGAAGTGCCGAAACAAGGTTACCTTTTTTAGATCGACCCCGTATATTTTCACACATTTGGATTCCTTGAAAAATTCTAGTTGTTTTTGTGTATAACATTCTATACCTATCTTTGAGTGTTTAGAAAATATTGACGTTTGATTTTTTGTATATGTGAATTTACATTGCCATTTAATAATAACGAGTGTATTAATAAGGGCGATTAACAATCGAGATATTTAACGCGTGGGCAAAGCGAGCGCGTTGATGTTTGAGATTGTTAATCGCCGTTTAATAAAGAGTTAGTTACACAACCTTTCCGTCGACCGTACTTTGTAATTTTAATAAAATTAATTTTACAGAACATATGCTATTGTGAACGCACCTTTGGAAAGTAGCGTTTTTTCACCACAATTTTTTAATTATATAACGTAATCTAACTTCATTGTCTCCACTTTTTTGTTAGTTTTCTCTTTGATCATTATTTACCTTTTCGTATTTTGTATGGCTATTTGCCAACAGTATTTTAATTAAAGTCACTTAAGTTGATGGAAAATAAAATTGAGATACTTAATTCGAATTGTTGCGTCGAAATACAATAGTTCTCATCACAACAAAACAAGATGTATTAAATAATTATGCACCTGCAAATACCACACCAAGTTTTATACTGTTTGATAAATAATGCACAAAACCCAAGTACATCTTGCCTGTAAACAAGTTGCACTTTCGATAATGACTTGTCACATCATAAATCCCTACTGTGTGCAAGTGGTACACCATCTTATTGAGACAGGATTGATTATCCTGCATAAGTTCAATACTGGCAATGGTTTTGTAACATTTTTATCGGAGACATATTGGCTTAAGATTATTTAATAATGAAGCTTGGTTTCACCTTAATGTGCGTGTAAAGTTTGGTTAAAGTGATTCCACTACACCTCCAAAAGACATTGTTAGGAATCGGAATGTTTATCAGGCCATTCCTTTTTTTATAGTTTTGATATTCTCTTACTTCTCTTACTTGAAGAATTTAGCTTTTGAACAATGAGTAAACAATATTGAAGAAGTGCGTGAAACAATATTTTGTAAAATAGATAAGCTGAACACCCTTATTATTAAGTGATATCATCGGAATGTTGTGTACAGTACAAAAATGTCTCAAAGTTTGTGTGAACAAATTAAAAATGTATTACAACTGTAGAATAATGTCGATTTGTTATTATTAAATTTTGCTTTGCTACAAATTATGACAGATTTTTTATTTATATTTTCATATTGTATGATTGACAGATAAAATGGTAACTTGATGTACTACTTATGTATGCTTAGTTGCCTATACTAAAATCGTTCATTAATAGGTGTCATTAACGAGCAATTTTGTATACATTAATGTAAGTCATAAATGCACACTTGACGGAAAAATAAATAATTCCTACTCCAAAACGTTTTTTCAGATAAATGCATTTTTTTTCACGTCAAGATAATCGTTGTATCGATTAAAAGTATCAATACTTTAAACACTGATATTTAATATGATTTACTATAAACACTGAGCAAAGATACCATAAATGACTTACAAAGAAATGCAATAATTTTTTGACGATACATTGACAACTACTAATAGCGTCTAATATATATCGAAAATCAGTGGTGACAAGTGTCGCATTTAGATGCTAGAAATTTAATTATTTTAATTTTACTGTGTAAACAGTTGAAGATAGGTGTAGAATATTATACACAAAAAACACTAAAAACTTGTTTCGGCACTTGTATCTAGATTACCCTTTATATAAAATTTTTAGTACAAAATTCGCACAGTTAAAAATAGTAATCGACGTGCCCAAGGTTTTCTCTAGAAATTCTCGCCTGAATTTTAATCGAATTTGTTCCTTTCATTTATGAACAAATTATACAGGATGTTCCAAATAGAGTAGGATAGTATGAGTATCTTTCTTATTATTAAAGATAGAGATTTGGTTGAAAATATTGTGCCATTTGTTAGGCCGAGTTCAAAAATCGGTGATTTCTAAAAACTCAAATATCTCCGTAATTAAATACAAAAAATATGAAAAAAAGATTACGATTACGTTTGATGACGCACGTTTAAAAATGATGTCAAAATAAAATTCAAGATGGCTGTTTCCAAGATATGAATAGCTACTTTCTTATTTTAAATGGACGGAATATTGGATTTTTACACAATTAGATGGATTTTTTCTCTTTTCAACGATGTATAACAACCTGTGTATAAATAAAAAATTATGGAAAATATTTATTGTTTTCATTTTAAATCAAGTATCCATGACTGTCAAATTGTATTAGGCTATTGATTGTGTTATATTATTAAGTCACAAACTTATAATAATTGTTTTTTCTTTAATTATTTCTAATGGCGATCTTTTCAACAAATGAACAATATGATATGTTTCGTACATACATAAAGTGCTACAAAAACTCCCACCTTGCTTCTTATACTTATTTCGACTGGAGAAATTGAAGCTCAAGTTAATGTGTCTCAGACTAAATTGTGACCAAATGATAATATCCGTAGAACTACAACAGCACTTTGTAGATAGTTTTTAAATAAAATAGGAAAAAATGGTGATGTTATAAATCAAGTTTTAGAGACTGACAAATCCTACTTATCTAATTGTAGATTATTTAATTGCCATAATGAGCACCATTAGGCACAATGTTTTTTGTGGCATATTGGAAAATTATTTAGTTGGTCCTATATGAAAATATTGCAAACATATCTTGAAGATTTATTATATGATGTACCTTTGGTATAAAATGTACATATGGTATCAGCAAGATGATTTTCTAGCAGATAATGCTGGTAATGTTAAATGACTATTTTGATACTAGAGTAATTGCCACCAATACTTCTAATCAGTGACCAGCACTGAAATTTTATTTATGGGACACCATAAAAAATAAAGTGCAAAGTTGTATGTTCCATTACAATAATGCAGAGTGGTGGCGGCCTTTAACAGTGTACATCGAAATACATTGCGAACAGTTACTAACATTGTTGTAAAACGGTATTGATTGTGTGTATGTATATGCCGCAGTCGGTTGTCAAAATTCATCAGTTTCCAAACCGTCTGGTCAGATTGTAAACTGACCGACGTTTTCTAAGACGTTTTAAGAATACAAATTATCATGTCAAATTATTTTACAAATGGACTGACATTTTTAGTTAGTTTGCAAACCGCGAGTAACGCTTCCGACAGATTTTATGAAGTATCTGTTGTGTGTTGTAGTAAACGGTCTTTTAGTTATTAAGTTCATGTTGATGATCTACATTAGAATATATACTCCTGTCAGAATTATCGAATCTCCCGTATTGCAGTGGCGTAGGTACCTGATACGTTTGGAAAATCATATTTTTAGTAGGAAAATATATTATAATAGTAAAATCTACCTTGATATAAATTATTATGTGGTTTCTTTTATTGTTTCAATCCTTACTTTGTGGAATCTACAAATTTTACTTCTTACGTATTATACAGTATGTCCCCTAATTTGGAATCATATGAAAAACTTTTTTATTATTAATTTTAGAAAAAAAGTTATTCTTCATAAAAAGTTCTGCATGTTCTAAAATCTAAAATACAGTCATCAAATATCAATTTTTTCAGTCGTATACGAGGTTTGTCAAAAAATATGAATTTTACTCAAGAGTAAAGTACCTTTAAATTTTTACAATATCGCAAAATGTTATCAAAAAAGTTGATTAGAAATAAAACCTACGTTCAAATATGCAATTACATCCATTTACATTAAAAATTAAGTTTATTTTGTTTTTTATTAATATTTCTATTTTGAATGAACATTTATCTCTTGTGATTATTTATTATTATTTATGATAATTTGACTAAAATATTATAATATACTTTTACGATGCTGTGAGTCATTTTATTTCTACAGGGTGTTGACTTTTATTTTTCAAAAATGTTCAATAAATATAATAATGTTATCAATGTAAATACTTGCAATTGCATATTTAAACGTAGTTTTTAATTCTGCTTAACTTTTTTTAATAACATTTTCCAATATTGTTAAATTTAAAGGTACTTTACTCTTCAGTAAAATTCATATTTTTTGACAAACCTTGTATACGACTGAAAAAATTTGATATTTGATGACTGTATTTTAGATTTTAGAACATGCACAACTTTTTATAGAGAATAACTTTTTTTCCTAAAATTAATAATAAAAAAGTTTTTCATATGATTCCAACTTAGGGGGACATATTGTATACCATTATTTTTGCATCTTGGGATAATACCCACATTTACGGCTATGATTCTCGTTTCGTCAGTACCTGGGCTGATGGCAACGTGTTTACACAGATTAAACTATTGTTCTCAGACCCTAGATGGGTCGATATACTGCAAGAGCGGCACAATGATCGTATTTTAGTTAGAATTTATTGGTTTTTACTTAACCGTAGAAGTACCGCTTTCACAAAAAAAATAAAGAATTATTTCAAGCAATTATGATTTATTACTCCGCGCCAATAGTATACAGACTTTAATCATCTTTGATGTCATGTCATATTCCTTGTTTTTTTTAGTTCTGTCTTTCTGTACTAAAATAAACATAAATCTACAAAACTCAAGCTTGTTTAATTTAAAATACAACTTTCTATGTGATGGATTATCCTTCTTGGTGGAGAGGGTTATTTAAAAAAAACTCGCTTATTTTTGGTTCAATTTTAAGCAACGTTTTGGAAGCTTTTTTAATTGATGCTTCCTTCATCAGGCTTTAATTGATGTAAAATAAGGTGGTCATGCTTGAAGTTACGAACAAATGTTCATAGTACACAAAAAATGTTTGTGGATTTTACTCAATGTACGTTTGTTATAGTTCATAGTGTTATTTACAAGTATTTATTTATCTATGTTATTTATTTTGTGTAATTATAAGTGTTATGTTATTCATATTCATATTTACAAGTTTTATAATAGTGTACTATGAACATTTGTTCGTTATTTCAAGCATGACCACCTTATTTTACATCAATTAAAGCCTGATGAAGGAAGCATCAATTAAAAAAAGCTTCCGAAACGTTGCTTAAAATTGAACCAAAAATAAGCGAGTTTTTTTAAATAACCCTCTCCACCAAGAACGATAATCCATCACATAGAAAGAAATATAATTAATTAAAATACAACATGGTGTCAGGTGACAATTAAAAGAAAAAGCTAGTTAAATAACCACTCTTGTTTTGGAATAAAGAAACTCTTGAATTATCGAACCAAACACGTGATAATAACGTCAATCGTACAAAAAATCGAAATAAAATGGATTTCAAGATACGATTGCCGTTGGATGCTAACGATGCAAGTAAATGGCAATTATGGAAACAAAAATTTAATATTTTTTTAATTGCTTCATAAAAAAGTAAGCTAGATGACGAAATTAAAGTTGCAATATTTTCATTGTTTTGGTTTACTACGTTTTTGTATAAGTTATTTAGGTCATCGCCTATATCAAAGTCATAAATTATATCATTATTTACATTTATGATGTTGTTTCTATTTATATATTTTCTGTTTCTTGTATATTCGTTACCATGTTCATCTTTTACTACGTACGAACGCTCATGTACTTTATGCACTATTATACCTCTTTCCCATTTTCCATTTAAAAAAAAATACGGTTTGGTTTTTTATTTAATTTTTATAAGTAATTGTTTTTGATCATTTTGTTTCTTTTGAAGCATGACATTAATTAATTTGGAATCTATGACTACTGTTTTTAAACTTTCTTCTGACGTTGGTACTTTAGATTTTAAAATTATATTTAATAACAGTTGTGATGGTGAATATCCTATGCGCGAGAGAGGTGTAACAATAACGACGGTAATTCTGTTACGTCATTAGATTTCCGTAACGTCTGCTTCACTATATCAACCGATTTTTCAGCAAGTCCGTTTGATTGGTGGTGGTGGGGACTTGAGAATTTTAGTTCAATATTCTATTCTTTAGCATATTTTTTAAATGCATTTGAATTGTAAGGAAGATTATCAGAATATAAAATATATGGCATCCCAAATCTGGGAAATAAATCTTTGCAATGGCGTATAACTATGTCAATTGTCTTGTCTTTAGTTGGAAAGACTTCGATCCAATTGAAATACGAATTAACAAAAAGTAGAAAATTTTTATTATTAAATTAAAAAGTCCGTACTTAAATATTGCCATGGTCTGGATGGCAAAGAATGTGGTTTTAAGGTCTCTTTTTGGTTTTCCGGTTTATTCATCTGACATATATCACAATTAGATATTAAATGTTCAATATCAATATTCATCTTTGGCCAAAACATTATTAGTCTTAATTTAGACTTTTACATTCCAAAATGTGCTTCATGTATAATCTTTAGCATTTCTGGTCTCAACGAAGTAGGTACAATTATTTTTTGGTTTAAAAACAATGGGTCATTTGAGAGACAAATCATTCTTTAGGTTAAAATATATTTTTAATGCTTTGAATAAGTTTCGAAAATTTGTAGGTCACCTTGTAATACAAAATTATTTCACTTTAGATAATGTGTCATCTTTATTAATCGCTTCTTGAAATATTTTCTAATATTTCTCACAAAAAGCTAACCTACGAGGATAATCATCGTCTGTCAATTCTTGGTGCAATTGTACATGATACGGGTGCATCTTATATTTGTGAAGGATATTTACGGCCGATTTTTGACTGATGTCGTGTTGGCGTGATATTTCACGACTACTAATGTGTGGATTCTCGTTAACGGCGAGCAGCACATTATATTCCTTATCTTCGGTTGTAACAGTTTTTGTTCTTTCGTGCTTTTCGTATAACCCTGATCCAGTACGAACACAGCGATCCATTAACCTTTCAAACGCACAAATATAAGATGCACCCGTATCATGTGCAATTACACCAAGAATTGACAAACGATGATTATCCTCGCAAGTTAGCTTTTTGTGAATGGGCCCAACAACAATTACGTGGTGACAGATTGTTTTTTAATTTTGTGTTTTTTGGCGATGAGGCAACTTTTCATAAAAATGGAACGGTGAACAGACATAATTTTCACTATTATAACACAAGCAATCCGTACATTATAAAAGCTCATAGTCAAAATATGTGGTCTATAAATGTTTGGGGTGGTATCGTTGGGGAACACGTAATTGGACCACATTTTTTTGATAGTCGTGTGAATGGTGCTGTATATTATATTTTCTTGAGAATCATTTGCCAATATTACTTCAAAATGTTCTTCTTAATATTGGGCAACGAATGTGGTTTTTACATGATGGAGCTCCAGTTTATCACACTGCCCTTATTCATAACCACTTACATAATAATTTTCCTGGAAGATGGATAGGCAGAGGAGGCCCACCCAATTGCATGGTCAGCTTGATCACCGGGATTAACAAAAATTGATTTTTTTATGTGGGGCTATATCAAAAACCGTGTCTACTAAGAACCTCCAACAACAGCAAATGATATGAAAAACAGAATAAGAGAAGCTTTTAATAGTAATTGATGTACAAATGTTGAGAAATGTAGCGAATTCATTTGAAAATCGAATACAAACTTCCATAGACGTTTCAGATGAACACTTCGAACATTTAATTTAAAATTATTTCAAACATTTTTTTATAAAATTTTAAGAAAATTAAAAATATCTATGCCATACAGAGTGTTTATTTCGTAGTGATTTCGATATAAAAATAGACATATCTTTTTAAATACCCTATATAATTTAATAAAATTGCTGCATATTTGACAAATAAGTCATGGCCAACTTAACTTAATTGGTTATCATTAGATACCTATTCAATACTTTGAATATCAAAATCAAAATTATCATTCTAGGTATAGGGAATGCTTAATAAAAATCAAAGTATAACATCAGTTCTTCTCGATAGTGATATAAAATACAGGGTGATCCATTTAAAAAAAAGAAAAAATAATGAATTTGCATTTTGACTCACCCTGTACACAATTTAATAAATATTGACAAAATCAACATTTCTTATGATTTTTGACAATAATTAGTAAGTAACTGTTGTAATGGATTATTGTTTTGATCTCATTTTTCAGTTATACAGGACGTTGAACTTCTTACGATTTTTATGGAAAAGTAGCTATAACATTTTAAATACCCTGCATAATATAATAAGACCTTATATCGTTGAAACGGGGAAGTAAATAAGAACTCAAATATTAAATAAAATACAGGGTGTTCAATTAAAAAAAACCTAACTTTGACTTGGCACGACGTTACGGAAGGCCCTGTATTATTGTAACCAACTTTAAAATGTGAAGCTTAAAGCTGGCTACAATTTTTCTTAAAAACTTTTGGGATAATTAGCAAAATAACGAAGTTATTGACCGTTGTCACACTAAAAACTTACCCTGTAGATTTTCCTAATAACTTACTTATTATATCATCACATTTGGGTATCATAAAATATTCGCGACAAATGTATTTATTTGTTCAGTAGTTTAGGATCAATACATAATCTAAGTGAATGGTTACATTGGATGCGGGTACGTGCGATTTTTTAGTCGTGCGATGTCGTAAGACCGGTTGTCGTACGATTGAGTGGTTACATTGTTTGCGATGCGTTGCATCCGAAGTTTCAGTTCAAAATGGATGACGATAGGGATTTATATTTCCTTGAAAATAGTTGTTTGAAATTTATGGTGTTAAATAAAAAAAGAAAATATTGGGTTAATAATATGTACTTAAGGAGAGACCAGAAAGGGAGTACGTAACCCTTTTCAAGGAGTTGAGCAAGCAGCCACAAAAGTTTCATGAGTACTTTAGAATGTTGCCTTCAACATTCAACTATATACTAAATAGAATCCACCAACGACTCGAAACATATTCTAATTTTCGGAAAAGTATTGATCCTGGACAAAAATTAACTGTAACACTTAGGTAAGTATCATTTATTTAAATAATAATTCACATCCTTATTGAAAACTGTAGAAATATCTAGCAGCATTTTCTGACTCTTGGGAAGCGTCTTCGTAGCCGATATTGTGTGGTGATAGGTCTGTTTGTTTAGTAAAAGAGTCAGCTGGCGGACTAAAAACTCGTGATTGTGTCGAGGATAGTGCAATAGATGTTGAAGCATACGTTTCACATGGAGAAGCTTGCGGAGTAGAAATAGTGTTTTGGGGTGGATTCTGATACTGATCGTTAAGAAAAAGTTGTTGCATATTGAGTCTCATTTGCATATTTCTCGTAGATGGAAGAGCCTGCATAAGCGGCAATAAGCTCATTAAGAAATGATAATTACTATCGTTGGAAAGGACATTTATTGCTGCATACGCTTCCAATTTTTTGTTTTCTATGTTGATAAGCCGCTCATACACATCTGTAGACTCTTTTCTCTTCTGTTGCAGGTTACTGCGGTGTTCCCTTACGACTTTCTCTCTAGCAGGAGTTCGAAAACCAGAACTATTCTCTATTGCATCTTGTTGTGTTTTCTTATCTCTATCAAATTGACTTTCATTACCAACTTCTCCACTATTTTCATCGGTATCTACATTATCCTCCACATTTTGTCCTCCATTTCCTTCATCCCTCGGAATATTAGCAGTTGATGGTCTTGCACTTAATGTATCTTTTATAAACAGCATCAATTCGAAGTAGGCCCATTTGATTTTCTTTGAACTTCCACCTGCATCTCCAGATCTACTGCTTTGTGTTTTTGCAAATTCTCTGCGGAATGTATCTCGCAAATTTCTCCATTTGCCTCTTACCGCAACACCTACAAAGATACAGTAACTTAAACTTGTCATTAAATAAGCCAAATGATCTTGTGTTCAATTTCTACTATACAGGGTGAGTCATGTAGGTATTTGTATTTTTTTGCATATTATTTGCTATAGAGCATTGTGTGTATAAAATTTGAATGTTATTATGTCGGTCCTGGAATTTCAACTTTTGAGATCGCTAATCAAATGCTCTAGTAGTATCATGTTTTACCAAAAAACTGGACCAAATCGTTCCTCATGACTCACTCTGTATATTCAATAATGTCTGTTTAATTGTTACGTGAGAATGATAATAAATATATTTTTTAGGTTTTTATCGGCCGGGATGTCTTTCAGAAGCCTTGCATTCTCATTTAGAATGTCTCATTCAACAATAAGAAATATCGTTTACGAAGTATGCCAAGTAATATGGGAAGAATTCAATACACAACATATGCCATTTCCGACATCAGCAGTGCACAAAACTGTAGCTGAAGACTTTTTTAAGAAATGGAATTTTCCACAGTGCATAGGATGTATTGATGGAAAACATATAAGGCTGCGTTGTCCACCAAATTCCGGTTCCATGTATTGGAATTATAAATCTTATTATTCTATTGTTCTACAAGCAGTTGCTGATGCGCATTGTAGATTTTTGTATATTGATATCGGATCATATGGAAAACAAAGTGATGGAGGGATTTTTGCTGGCAGCAGTTTAAAAGAACGATTAGAAAATAAAACTTTTGCCTACCAGAAGATCAAACTATTCCAAATACAGATATTACCATTCCATATGTGCTCTTGGGCGATGAAGCCTATCCTTTAAAGGTGTATTTAATGAGACCCTATTCTGGTCGTAACCTCAGTGAGCAAGAAGAGATTTATAATTATAGATTATCCCGAGCAAGGAGGATTGTTGAATGTGCATTTGGCATACTATGTTCCAAATGGAGGATCCTCAAAAAGACATAGAATGCCATCCAGACAAAGCAGATATTATTGTTAAATGCGCATGTATTCTTCATAATATAATTATTGATAAGGAAAGATGTACCGAAAATAATTTTAAAATGTACCCTGAGGTAATCAGTGTTTCACACAACAATTATAATAGAATTACACGAACCAATAATCGTTCAACTGTAGCTGCATATGCTGTGCGAGACAAATTGAAAAATTATTTTAGCAGCCCTATAGGGTCAGTGCCTTTTCAAGTAAAATGAAAATTTGTGTAAAAATATGTATGTATTATTGTTTATTTTTCAAGCTAATTAAATTTTGTATTCTACCTACTAGCTAAATATAAATATGCAAAATATTTACTTACTTGTTTCTTCCATTTCCTTTGCTACCTCTTCCCATCCCTTTTTACTATAACTCTATTATGGTAGTCTTTACATGTTTGATCCCACAACGGCTTCCTCGATTGAACACATAAAATTAGCTTTTCTAAGTCCATTTTAAATAAATCTTCTCAATTATTATTGAATGCCACAGGTGACAGCCTTCTATATCGTTAATATCGTACGATGTCGCCGAGAAAAACAAACACGTTTGTTCTTCTCGCTTAGTCGGCCGACATCGCACGATAACATCCGACTAAAACGCAGTTAATGTAACCGCACACCTTTAAATTAGTTTTTTTTCAAGCGACAATAAAACGTCATATTATTGAACTACTCGCAGACGCTAAAAATTCTTTTTACTGTCTAGACATTAAAAGCAAAACAGTTATTTTGTTTCCACAACTATTTAGAGGTTGGTACCTCGGTTATGTCATATTATGAATGTAACAGTAAAGTACCAACTTGATTCGTCGAGAATAAAAGTCACTATAAGACTCGAGAATCTCGAAAATTTGAAAATAACACATAAAAACTAGCAATAAACGCTTAAAGAAAAAATAATATATTTCACTTGAGTTAAAAAAATATAATTGTTTCGCTTAATTTGCTGTCTCGGCTAACACCTCGCCAGCAAACTTTTAAGCTCAACAATTATATTGTTTAACTCCTAGTAAAATAATCTACTATTGTTTGTTTTTATTTCCGACATCATTACAACATCGCACGACTAAAAAATCGCACGTACCCGCATCCAATGTAACCATTCATTAAGACTACCATTGGGTTTTTCAATGATCATCAGGTTATTCACCCATTTGGTTGGATAATTACTTTGCTTATGATGTTTTTATCACATACGCTATCTAAACTTAATTTTAATTTATTGTGTAAAGCTAAAGGGACCTTTCTGTTTTGCTGTACAACTGAAATAGCGTTTTCTTTTAATTTTATGTCAATAAGACCTGGGATTTTACCTAAACCTTCAAATAATGTAGGATAAGCATTTAAAATAACTTCTTTATCTTTAAAAGTTTCTGCATTTATATTTTATAGATTTGTTAAAAATAGTATCTGTTCTACTAATTTTTTTTAAATTTATACATTCACGTAATCCTAGTATTGGTTCCGAATTAAAGTTTACTATTATGAAGTTAACAGCACAAGAATTGTTTTTATATCTACACGTTAGAGTTACTTGACCTACAAGTTTTGTTTTATAATTACCATAAGAAATTAAAGTTATTGGAGTTGCACTAATTTTATAAGTATTTTTATTTAATAATTCTAAATTCGTGGATAATAGGTAACCACATTTAGAACATTTTATTTTTTCTAAAGTAGCTATATTAACTTTATGTTCAGGTTTAAGAAGTTTAATGTGCTCTCGGTTTAATTCAATAGATTTACAGTATTCAATAATTTTTGATACCGTTATGGATGTTTCTTTAATTAGTCTTTGTTGGATAACTTTATCTCTTTATGCCTAAAATAAGTCTCTCTCGAACCATTCTTTCCATGTATGATTCCTTACATTCATCTTTTCACAATAAAAATCGCATAAAGCTGCTTGAGTTTTCACTTCGGTAACAAAAACTTCAATCGATTGATCATCACCTTGCATAAGATTGTTATTTATTATTTATTTATTTATTTTAATAATGTACCATACAAATAAATAAATAAATAAGATTGGTGAACTTGAACGTTTCCATTGTTATATTTTTCTGCGGTAGTAATTACCTATCAAAAGCGTCAATTAATTTATCTAACGTTTTCTTCTCTTGAAAATATTGCAATAAATACTGATTCAGAAAAACGCCTAGTAACACGTAATGTAAGCGCGACAAATCGGAAACTTCCTCTTAGAATAAATATAAAGCCTCTCTAATGTATCTCATATGTATGTATTTAATATAAATGTTTTTGTTTAACTTATATTAAAAAGGGGCGTGTTGTGTATTGTTGTAAACGGTCTTTTAGTTATTAAATTCATGTTGATGGTCTACATTAGAATATCTTTGATGTCATGTCATATTGTTTGTTTTTTAGTTTTGTCATTCTATACTAAAATAAACATAAATCTAGAAAACTCAAACTTGTTTAATTACAACAGTATCATTATTTTAGAATTTGCCTGAATAATTTCACTCAGTTTCTAAAACAAACAGAACTACTATTTTATTTTCTTTAGCCACTGAACTTTATTATTGCTTGTATTGCATGAAGTAGGTGTAACACAAATCACATGAAATTCTTAGAAACACGTAAGCAAATATATGTTGTTATAGGTGCATAAAAAAACGACACTTATAAAGACAAAAAAAACAAATTTCTTTTTCGAAAACATAAAATTTAATTATACATTAATTACTTATTGTACCAGGGGCAGCTTAAACGTCACGTGTATTGCACTGATTTTTGTTTAGTCGGAAACACATTTTTTAAAACTTTGTCCTCCGAACTTAGACTAATTTGACACTGCTTCATTTAATATTATAATATTGTCTGACGGAACATTAGTGAGCGATCAACTTTGAGAACATTTACAGAGACTTATATCTTTTAGTTTTTTCTTGGTAACCTGCAACATTTTTGCTGCTGCTCTTTTCTGCCCATTGCAAAAATTTAATATTTCTAAATAAATGACCTTTTTCTTAGAAACATAGTGTACCTCACGAAATTTAAAACTTGGACACCACAATTTCTGTAAACAAAAGTTTGCACATTGTGAAATTGTGACTACCTGCTGTTAGAATAGTAAATGATACTCTTAAGCCCGCTTCACAATGTGCAAACTTTTGTTTACAGAAATTGTGGTGTCCAAGTTTTAAATTTCATGAGTGTACACTTTGTATTTATTGAGCACTCTGAGCAGCTTAGTATTTCTGCTGGAATATTAGCAATATTAATGTTCTCAATATCCTCCACATAAATAGAATCTTTAGTTATGTTAATATTTTCAGTTGCAGACATCAAATTTTCAGCAGTTTCATTACAATAATACTTATCGAGTTGTCGATAAAAAATACCTTTGTCAACGGACTGAGATGTACTAGATTTGTAGGTCCTTCAATAGTTGTATCCGTATTCATTGATAAACGAATTCGCATATTTATGCAATAAAGCAGACACAGTAGATTGTTAAAATAAATACACTCTGCTTAGAAACAGACTGAATATGGTTCAGGCAGAATATAAAACTTAAGTCGGCACTATTGCTAACTTCGTTATTATTAGAGCTACAAGATCGGTTGCATTTGTTTCTCTTGTCGCTATGGTGAAAACAGAATAAAAATGGAACATCGCGTTCCCGAGTTATGTCAAATTATTCCCTTTTTTCTAATGGGTGACCCTGTATACAATATTCTCAATCGATAGAAAATTGAATACTGTCAAAAAGTGTCCCATTATTTTTTATCCTAAAGTCAAAAATGACAGAGCTATTGATGATTTTTCAAATTGGTTAAGGTGACTGTTAGTTATAACTTTGTCTTACCATAAAGTAGGAAGTAGGAGGAATATCAGACCCGTGGATGGTTAAGTAGTAATGCCAAGAACGTAGTCAAATTTACTAGTCGGAAAACCGTTGCTCGAGGCGGTTCGAATCTTGGTCACGGATGACACTTAAAAAAAATATTCCGTTTTGGGGATAGATGAACATACAAAATTCACTGTGGCTATATCCAGCAGAAGTGGTAAATGAAATTAAGAAAAAGGAATAGCCATGAAGCAAAAGGATATAGTTTATTTTAATTTATTCTGTGAATATTAAAAGAAAGATTCAAATTAGATGCTCAAAAACGTCACCCTCATAACATTCTATCATATCAAATTTTTCTGTACGCGTGAAAGGCATTCTTCCTCAAAAAACACAAACTGTAAACTGTTTACCAGTAAAACTTCAATTTGACATTTTAACCCTGATGACATTTATACAACAAACGATTGTAGTTTATAAAATCACATCCACTTTAAACTTATTTGAAAAATCATCAATAGATCTGTCATTTTTGACTTAAGGATAAAAAATAATGGGACACTTTTCGTACAGTATTCAATTTCCTATCGATTGAAAATATTGTATACAAGTTACGGTTCTAAAAAAAAAACAATTTGACATAACTCGTTACGGTTACTCGAACCTGAACGTAGGTCGTAAGCCGTGTTAAAACGTATGGCGTAGGTTGCGCGTTACGACGAAAATCAAATCTACCGCGCCTACAACGAATTTTCCTATTGGTGAATCGAATTACGGGTTTCTTAACTAAACGACGGGTCGACATCTTGAAACTTTCTTTTTCCTCTTGGGCGATTGACGGTGGTTCATGAAGCAAAAAAAGTATAAGTGAAATTTCAACGTGGCTTCAATAATTGCACCATAATTGAGTGCGGAAAGATAAATCCGATCAATTTACGCCGTAAGTGGGTCTTTTTGCTATTTCTTTGGTTAATTTAGAGGTTGTATTAATTGTTAATTGCAACGTTTGCTTTAGCACGTGTGTTAACCTCACACTTTCACCGTATCTTACACCTGGAAAACTCCTGGGGGTGCTAGAATGGCTATTTAGGAACCTCTCGCTACCTAATTGTTCGAGTACCACGATTTCGCCTACACTTAAGCCGACAACAGCTGGTGAATGCTGCAGGCCTACCGACTCGTTCATGCTGCATATCTATTACTTCGAGGGACCCTATTTGTCATCTGCTCTTCAATATAAACCTCCCCTAAGGAAAATTCTGGAATTAACTACTTTCTGACGCTGTCCAATACTGCCGCTAGCAAGAACGTTCATTCTCGGGACTGCATACTACTAGAACACAGCTAAGTTTTAATGTTTAAGTATCCTACTCAATATCAATGCGTAAGAAGCTCACGTACACGGGACATTGAACGGTTTGAAACTCTAGTACTTAAGAAAATTTTTATTCGAGGTGAACTCGACTACCGACGCTCGGTTTTGTTTTCATTGGCTCCATCAGAGCCTAGACGCTTTAGATAACGGGGGCGACGTTAAAAACAAAAGGCCTTTTGGGTTGACGAGACCTGTTTATCGTGTTTCTTCCGAGTTTAAGTTAGTATTAAGGCACCGTTGTGTAAGTGACGTGTGTACGTCAAGTTTTCGTAGGAACCAATCTTAAATTGGTACGCTATCTCTAAATTTGGGATGTAACTATAAAGCTTATCTGAATTTGATACATTAATTACGAGCTTTAATTAAATCGTTGTTGCTAACGCCCGTAAAACTTTATGCGACAGTCTCTTTTACTTCTCACATATTCTCCTAGTATTTTTAAGTTGTTATTTGCTATATTTAAATTGTCTATGTGTCTCTCTGATATTGTGTTCGTCTTAACGTGTTAGATCTTTTAGTAAAACCTGTTGTACTCCTGTTGGTCGGTTTTATTTCTCTCTATTACTCAGCAGGTGGCGCCACGTTACGCAACAGTTTATTTCTTTTCAGTTTCCTTAAGGACCCCCAACTCACCGACGAAGCCGGACACTGTTGTGATAACTCTTACAAATTCGGGATCTTCCAGGAATTTAGTGCGTTAATTCGAGCTCAATAGTATTGTTCTTTTTATCTAGGTTGTACCGCTAGAGCCGTCTATTCTTTTATGTATTTGTAAACTACAACCGTTACAACTCGCAAAGGCGATGTTCGATTTTTATTCTGTTTTCACCATAGTGATAAGAGAAACAAATGCTACTATACTTTGTTCCATACAAGAAGGTAGTGAAGGAAAGCATAGAGAAGCTTTAACCTTGATTGTTATTGGTTAAAATTCAAACCCGTTCAACACTGACAAATTTATATTTAAAAAATAGTGATATTTTTTTGTGTGGAATGGTAAAACTGTCATCATTGTCATATTTGAGGTTATAGACATTTCATGTTGTTATTTCTTGTTTTGATTTTCTGCTTTTACTCCTTTATAAAATAGGTCTTTTTAGAACTCGACATTGTCTACATTATTTCGCAATGTAAATTTATAACCCGTTTCTACAGAATTTAATAACTACAGTATTTCGATATTCTGTTTACTATGGCGCACAAATTTCATTTCAAAAACCATAAGGGCAAATTAGTAAGGAGTGGTCAAAAATTAATGGCTTACAATATTTACTTACAAAACAAGACGGATAAGAGTAAAACAGAAGCTGTAAAATTGAGATCTATCGAATGCGGTCTGGGTGAACGAATGGTATGGAATATTGTAAAAAGAAATTAAAACTTCTGGGATTGCTCGTTCCCCTAAAAAGACACGAACGTGTTCAACTCAATATGCACGACTTGAAGATTTTGAAAAAACTGGAATTCGAAAACATGTACATTCATTCTTTTTTAAAAATGAATTACCAACTTTAGAAAAAGTTCTGAAAGTTGTGAATGATGACGATTCATTACCTAACTTTAAAAGTACATTGTTCTGGAGAATATTGAAAAAATTTATATATGACAAACGCAGCAGATAGAACACTTTAATTGAGAAAAAAGAAATTGTTTTATGGAGACGTAAATACCTAACCACTATCAAAAAATATCGAAATGAAGGGAGAAAAATTTATTACACCGATGAAACTTAGGTGAATGCAGGACACGTCATTAATAAGGTTTGGAAAGATACAAGCGTAACAACTGCACGACAGGCACACATGGACAACGCCTCTTACCATAGTGTGAAGTCAGAAAAAGTGCCTACATAAAATTGGAGAAAAGGTGATATTATTGAATGGCTTCATAATAAAAGTATAACCGAATTAGAAGAAGACTTATTAAAAATACAACTGTTGGAGTTAGTGAAAGATTATTCTGCAGCTCATCCGACACCTTTCTGATGTAAAAAATTATTAGACGAAGGTGTTGCTACTGTCACAAAAGAAAAATGGCACGACTGTGTCGAGCACATAATTAAAGAAGATGTGGGATTTAGATGGTATAACTGAAAATATGTTGGAAGTAACTATAAATTTGAACTCTGATAGTAGTTCCTTTGAAGAATCGACCGATGAAGATTTATAGTAACTGAAGTGATCTTCCATTATTACAATTTTGAATTCATGCATTCTTTAAAATTAAAAATTTAATTTTATAATTAAGTTTATTTCATTGTTCGCACTCATATTTTTTTAGGTTAGTGTGTATTAATGACTTGTTCAATACATATGAATTAAATTTTCAAATAAAGGTTGTACATTGCTGGTTTTTTTAAGCCAATTGTATTGTTAAAATGGTTAAGTAGAAAATTAAGACAAAGTAACAATGACAATGGGCAACGATTAATCATTAGTCACAATTAAGTTCAATTTCCTTGAAAACCTCCGTTTAGTCAATATATTTACATTCGCCTTCTCGACATTAAAAGTATGCAATACCACATAAATATTGATAACGATTATTAGAAAAAATAACTATTTTTCAAAATTTCCCGCCTTTGGAAAACAACAAAAACTTTGCTTTGTAAACTTGCCTTCAGACGCAGCGTCACCTACTATCTTCTTATTTGGAATGAAGTATAGTTTGCCTATTCAACCGACCCTGTAGCTCTAATAATAACGAAGTTAGCGATAGTGGCGACTTAAATTTGAAAATCCTGTAAACACTACGGTAAAGAACATGCATTATGGCAGTAACTAACTGCACAAAGAAAAACTTCTTGCTTAAAAAATTAAAAACGGAAAATTTTGTCTTGAAATTATTAAACTATTTTATAAATTAAGGACGGTTATCCGTTACCGTCAAAGATAACTTTGACAGTAATAAAAAGTTCAGTAAGGAAAATATACTTAAATCGTCGATTTTTGTTTTCTCAGAATAATTTCAAAAAATTGAAATGTTTCTCAACGGAATCGAAAATTGGCACAATATTGCCCATTTAACCAAATCTCTATATTTACCAAATAATAAGAAAAGATACCCATACTATCCTACTCCATACTCTGTATATTCTGGTTTTCAAATAAACTAAAGTGCGCATAGTTTCTATATTAATAAGTAGGCAAACATAATTAAATTCGTATTAACAAAGTAAATTCAGCGTACTTTAGATAAATACCTACTATGTAATTACGTATGCAAAGTGAACTATACCACAAAATAATCAATACAATAACTAAGTAAATACGTCAAAAAATTTTTTTATAGATAAAAACGTTAGTGTTTTTATTCATTTCAATTAATTAGCATATTTTGTTAATTTAGATTAAGAATTTAATGCAAAAAGCGAAAAAGGTGATGGTTTTTCCAAATGATAAAACCCTTTAATTTGATAACGGTTTCGAATATAAGAAGATATTAGTGAAATATTTTTTTTCAAAATTTAAAACTTCAGTTTTGGAACCTATAATTTGTCAAGGACTCAACTTATTATAAAGGTAAGTTAGGTTAAATTGCCGTATTTCTCAACATTCCCCTACTCTGTGTCGGTTCTTATACAAAACACCCAGTACAAGAATATAGAAATCTCAATTTAGAAGTTGAATGTAACTAAAAAAACTATGCAAGTTTCCTTTTCTCTTATACGTCTTCATTATCTGAAAGATATTTTTACATAACGAAAATACAAAACTAACGTATTACATTACGACATATAAGAGACCAGACGGTCATGTACCGATACAATCAACTCATATTGATTTTGTCATGTTTTTTGTGTGGGTGAAAATTACTTATGGTTCAAAAACACAATACATTGTAATATTAATCCAAAGAAATGTTTTATCAATAATAAAAATAAGCATGACGATGAATTATAATGTATACCAGCTATATAACTTTTAAAAAATTTGAAATAAAAATTAATTATTTAAAACAAATTTTGTAAAGAAACTACATATATGATATTCTGCTAAAAAATGAGATTATACCTATAAGAAAGTTTTGAAAATTTGTGTCGATTCGGAGAAAGTGCTTTAGAAAAATCTATAATTGCATCACAAATGCAATACCAAACAATACACAACGGTGTTAGAAGTCAGTGTAGACACAGTTTTCAAAATTCTGCAAAAAATCTAGAATTTAATATGAGACGCAAAAATGAGGAAGATTACAAAGAAAGTGTTGTGTAAGTAAAGTAGAATTTCACCGCAACAGCGGCAACAGGAACTATATAGTGCAGTAAAAGAGACATATTTTTGACAAAAATAATAGTAGCATAACTCCTACGCCATGTAATTTTAAATAGTATAAAGTACCTTGTACGAGTTATACGGAAAATGTATTGTCATTATAAAGTTAATTACTATTTAAATGCAAAGAAACGTGATTTTTCTCAACTTTTTTTCTTGACTGAAAAGTAATGAACCAATGTTAATGGTGTAAAAAAAAGTTGTAGAAAAGTTGTAGAAGATAAGAATACGAATAAGATGAGCACCAATTCGACTCGATCAGATAATAACTTTCCGAGAATAATCGGAAAAAGTAAAATATTTGGGTTTTTCTTTTAAAATTCGTAGATCCGTCATTTTTTGACATGTAGGATAAATCTTTCAGGAAATAGGAAGTTATGATACGTACTTAGTGTGTTCCAAACCCTGAAATTGCCGGGCAATTAATTTATGCAAAAATTTAAATTTTTGGAAGGTTGTCCGATTGTCAGAAATAAAAAAAATTGTGAAGTTGAAATAGAAAGGAACAAAACGTATTTCCTAATTTTTCAATAAAATAATATTAACACGCAAAAAATGCATGCAAAGATGACTGAAAATGACCAAATAAGAGAAAACGGAGAAGTAGGGGGAGTATCCGTCCGCAGCACGTTTATATAAATACCAATCCCCTCAAACGGCGCTAGCAAGCGGGTACCTCTACTACTCCGCCGTATCCTCTCACTAGGTCATTTTCAGTCATTTTTGCATGCATTTTTTGCGTGTTCCACACAAGCATTCAGCCTCAATTGAATATATTGCTTTAAAAAATTTAATTCGCAATTGTACATAAACTAATTTCCCGACAATTGCAGAGTTTTGCACACTCTAAGTAAGTATCATTACCTCCTATTTCCTGAAAGATTTGCCCTACATCTCAAAAATAACGATTCTACGAATTTTAAAAAAAAACGCAAATATTTTATCTTTCTCCGATTATTCTCAAAAAGTTATTACCTGATCGAGTCGAATTGGTACTCATTTAATTCGTATTTTTATCTTATATAACTTTTCTTTTTACACCATTAACATTAGGTTAGTACTTTTCACTCAGGAAAAAAAAGTTGAGAAAAAACACGTTTCTTTACTTATAAATGTTAATTAACTATACAATGACAACTTATTTTTGGTATAAAACATGAATACAAGGTACTTTACACTATTTACAATTATATGGCGTAGGTTATCCTACTATTATTTTTGTCAAAAATTTACTTATTATTTGCTCTATTGACTGGGATAATATTACAATTTCTACGGAATTAAATTTTTAACCATTTGATAATTCTTGTGGTTGTGAAAAAACTTCAACAGACTCTAAAAGAAAAAAGTTGCGAGCAGATCTCTCAAAAGAAAACAAAATTTGTCCGCCGTAAATGTTGAAGAATTATACAAAATAGCAAAATTGTGCGATATAAACACTCCTGTGGGTCTTCAACAAAAATTTTTCTTAGTAGCTGGATGTGAACTCGCTTGGCGTGGAAGAGAAGATTGCAAATTGTTCATTATTTTAAAGAAGTGACAACCAACACTAATGAAACTTCTGGTCGTATGGAATACAATGTAGTATTTAACAAAGCATCTGAAGGTGATTCTAAAAAATTAGTAGATAGCAAATGGCTGACAGCTCAGATAATTTTGTAAAATTCTTAAAGCTAAATTAATTATTCTATTGTTTATACAGTGTGTTAATTAAATATGTAGCCAAACTTCAAGATGTTGTTCCTTACTTAATTTTAAGACAAAAGTTTATACAAATATAGGTCCTAAACGGCTTTGTTTTTATTATACGGGGTGTAAAAACAATTATTTAAAAAGTTTTTCGTAAATAACTAGAAGACGCAAATTAGTAGGAAAAATTTTTAACTTATACAGAGAAAATTTTTAAACCAACAGTGGCTTGTATTATTTAATCAGTGGCAAGCACAGAAGTAGTGCCTAAGATTTAATTAAAAAAAATATGTTATTAATTTTTTTCCAAATTTGATAAGAATTTGTGGTTTAGCAATTCTATTTGTTTTAACTATTTCGTAGATTATTACACTACAAATTATCTCGCTTCAATAAGATTATACCTTGTGTTGTTCCAGATCTATTTCTTTTCAAAAGCTTATTCACTGGCCTAGTCAAAGACAACCCTATAATTTCAATTACATATCCACAAACCGCAAGCAAATAGTGACAAAGAAATTTAAAACTGACAGAACATCAACATTCTTTTAATTACTAATCAGTAAATATTTTACTTTTTTACAATCCAATTATTCGAATTGCCACACTTGACAGTACCCTTAAAAACCCAACAAAAAGCGATCAAATTAACAAAAACCAAAAAAATGTATCAAGATCGTACTATTCACTAACCTCTAGGTACTACGCTACAAACAACAATTAAAACCACACAAAATTCATCTCTTGAGTGTTTTCGCTCAGATTAACTTTTTTCATGAAAATGAAAAAACAAAACTATACATAATCGTTTATTACTGTATTGTTTTGAAAAATAACAAAACATAAGAGTGCTATGTATGCTAAGTTTTGAAAATGACAAAAACCTAAACCCAAAACTAAAAATGCATTAAACTTATAATAATAGTTGCTGAAAAAAAAAATTGAACACTACTTATTTTTTAAATTAAAACTCAGGCGTTACCTCTACGCACGCCACTGGTAAAATGATACAAATGACTTTGGTTTAATATAGATTAAAAGATTCCTTTGTTTACGTTAAAAACTGTCAAGGTCATTCTAAATTTGAGTCTTCTAGTTATTTACACAAAACGTTTTTTAAAAAATTATTTCAACACTCCTTATAATAAGAACAAATTTGTTTAGAACCTATGCTTATATATAGTTTTTCTCTTAACATTGAGTAAGGAACAACATGCTAAAGTTTGACCCAATAAATTAAATTAATTGAAGATCAGAACATTTTACAACCGATAGATTATTTTTAACGCCAAATCCAAATTGACAAGACAAGAATTTTAAAGGATGGAACCTAAATTAAAACGAAATTTCGAAATGGATGGCTACATCAGCTGAAGAGGTAGGTCTGAATGTCAGAAAGCGAAAATTACCAACCACTCGATTCGAGCAGCAAAAACAATGTGCAACAAGAACAATTGAACAAAATAACTGATCACAATAATGAACATTCTATTGCCCGTTACTTACACATGAATGCGGAGCACCATAAAAATATAGTATTATTTACGAACAAACAAAAATTCGTAATTAAAAATTGATTTGTGAATTAAAAGCTTCTTAGAGTATAGGCAACTGTGTTTACACTTATGCGGTGGGGAAGAAACTTCCAATTTTGTGTTATGAATTTTTTGGGAATTTTTTTAACTTGAGATTGCCGGATCGGAAAAATTTTCCCATTATACAGTCAAAAAGACGCATTTTTCTTCTTCTTGACCTGTCTGTTAAGGTTCTACATGAACATGATTTGAAATTCAATCAGCTACACATGTATTAATTATTTAGTATAAAGCTAAGTAAAAGCATCCCGTACAATAAGGGAGTTTTCATCTTCTGTTCGTGTGCGAGTATACTTTTACGTGTTCATTCGCTTTCACGGTTTTCTATCAATTGCAGGCACCTTTTTTTTCTTTCGCTTTCTCCTGTGGGTCTGTTTTGATGGTTGTTATGCTGGCGTATGGATAATAATCCAAAAATTACTTAACGTAACGAAGCTGGTTCTGGATATTATTAGTAAAGGTCGCCAACGTTGGAATTTAAATATACGTTGGAGCCCCTTTTGTTGTCAAGGACACTATACAAAATAATACTGTTATCTGGTTCATTGTGAGCAGGTCCAGCAACTGTTATTAATTCGGCGTCCATCTTGTCTTCCCTTCTTCGCTGGAAACTATTTAGATAATCGGCCAAGGTTCCGTCCCTCACGTAATTAGTTACAACAATTAACCGATCAGCGTTTACATTTATGCCAGTGGCTTTGTGGGAGAATTAATGACCATTTAAACTTTGTTTCAAAGGTAATATGGACTGATGAAGCAATATTCACCCGTGATGGTATTACAAATTATAGGAATTTACACTATTATTCCTTGAATAATCCTCTGGTAACTCGAAGCAGATGATTCCAACAACGATTCTCGTTCAATTTTTGAGCAGGAATTTGTAATAATACAGTATTGGAGCTACAAGAACTTGACAACCGTTTGAACGCCAACTCGTATTTGCATTTCCTTGATAACAACCTGCATCACAAACTAGAAGATGTGCCATTAAATATGAGACAAGAATTAATCTTCCAGCAAAACCGGGCACCCCCGCACAATGACAGGAATGTTTCTAGGTGGCTCGACCAGAATTACAAATGGATTGGTAAGTTTCGACCAAACAGATTGCCTGCAAGGAGTCCGCATCTGAACCCTCTGGACTTTTTCTTCTGGGGTAGTTAACGCAGTTGGTTTACCGAGAAAAAATCAATAATCAAGAACAATTGCTGGAAAAAATAATAAATAGCTCCCAAACTCGGATGGTTTATGCCAAGCTGCCATGATATGAAAATGGCAGCCGTCATTCGGAGGAATGAAAAAGCCGAGAATAGCCGAACGCGTCTGTATTTTTGTAAAGCAATTCACCTAAATAGTCAAGTTCTCATCTTAATATTTTCATATTAATACATAGTATAATCTGCTCTATTAGTGAACAATAAATCATTGTTTATTTTATAGCGCATTTTTAATCTCTTATTTTTTTATACTACAAGGAGTTTAGATTTTGTCAGGAAGTATTAAACTTGACTAGCAATTCTTACCGACCGGATTACTTTAATTGGTTTACAACTCGTCAAAAAAATCAATTTTTTGAAAAGATTAGACTTGAATTTCGGATAGACTAAATAAAGACTTAATTTAATTTCCTATATGTTCAACATTTTTAAGAAGATTACATAAAATAAATAATTAAATTTAAAATATAAATAACACTTTTTCAATTTAGGGTCAATAACATGTTTCAAAAAATACTAAAACAAGACATAAATTATAGTACTATTTACTATCAAACTACTTGAAACTTCGGGTTTATAAAAAAACCTTCGGAAATTAAAAAAAGACATATCTTCACATACTACACAAATACTTATTTTATTTTTACATTGTGTTATTTATTTATATATGCTTATGTGTTTGATCTAGTAAAGGTTTAACGTAATTCCAGATCTTTAAAGGAATTAATGTTATCAATTTCAAATGATTTCTATGTGGGGTTATCGTACTTTACAACCAGAGCTTTTATCTTACTACCTCAAATGCTAATTCATTCATTCATATTACAGCGCTCTCAACTAAAATCCACATTTGCACCTTCTACTATAATGTATATAAGATGGTTTAAATTTTAACAATCGCTAACAGTACGTATAATTTCTTTTTTTTAATCAGCTTTATAGTTTAGTTTCTGTAAGTTTATATTTTATATACGGAGGGTGTATTTTGATTGAAAATTAGTCGTTTAGATGAACTTGAACTTGGCAGCACACCAAAATAACCACAGTAATGAGTGCAAAATAATAGTCGACAAAATATAAACCAAAATAGATTAGGGGGCATTGAAAAATATTGATATAATGCTCCTCTGAAATATGCATGGAATGAGCAGATAATCTTTAATAATAAAATGAAAAAAAAATGTCAAAATAATAAAAAAAATAAAACACACCTACATTGTGAACTGTAGACCTTGACCTTTTTATTTACACTGCAATCATTTTGCGATTATCATCCTCATTGGGCCGTATTCTTAAAAAAAGGTTATGCTTATACTTGCAGAATATGAAGGATCCTTCAGCTCGCATTCATAATATTCCGAGTAAAACCTTATACTTATAGAGTATGAGCATATCCTCCACAAAAAAGTATTTGGTTATTCATAAACGTTACCTTTTACTCTAAATAAAAAGAATATCCTTCAATAATTCTGAGTGTGGTCAGTAGCAGACTCAGTCGTTAGTGATCAGTTGTAGCGATGGCAGATATTGTGGAACTGAGAGAGATTAAACACTACAAACAGCGTTTATCAACACCTATTCGTGATTACAAAGAATTATACCGGTTTGAAGAGGAAAATGTGGAATGGCTTGCCAACAGATTTTTGGGAATAAATGGTGAAACTCGAGGAGGTGCGTTAACATCTTTTTTTCATAGTATTCTCTTTGAACTCTACTTGTTCGATACTGCTCTAAAAGAACTAGCCGTTGAAGTTCTTTGGTTGTGAGTCCTATTGTTTCATTTGTTTCGTACTTTTTTGTTGCTGTTTTTTTTCTTGTTGGCGGAAGAGATTCGACAATCTTGACACTACTAGACTGTGGTTTGATGACTGATTGAGTCTCTTCCCGCGTAGTAGAAGCTTCACTCACTCTATGCTGAGTAAATCCATCATCAATACCAATCTGCATTGCGCCTCCGATTCTTCCAATTGTGGGATTACTGTCACCTTCCATAGCCTTCAATAACTTTTTCTCCCATTCCAACAGTTTTATTGCTTTATTTGCAGTTTTTTTCAAGTCAATTTTTTCTTCAACCTTCCTTTCATATTGTTTATTTTCTTTAAAAGCCTTTCGCATCCAGTCATTTGCCAAATGTCACCTCGTACTTCCTGGTAACATTTCTAATAGCCTCATCCCTTCTAGCTTTTATTTTTGGTGTTTGCGATTTTTCCAAAACCACGGGGGCATTGGTACTTCATCTGCTATGAACTGCAGTTCGGTTGTAGCATTATCTTTTCTGTACTTTCACTATCGCTGCTTGACGAATACATATTCTCTGATCGAAGTGTGCTCAAATAACACCGATAAGAAATAAATACCGTAAATAAACAATCCATCGTAAACAGGTTAGAACCTGCCGCGGGACACACAAGCCGACACCCCCTTTACTTATTCTTGAAGGATATCCTTGCAAGTATAAGGTAATCGTTATGAATACGAAAAAAGGAAATGCTTATACTCCTACCTTTTTCTTCAACTCAAAACCTTATACTTCTACCTTGTACTTACAAGGATATCCTTCAGTTTTATGAATACGGCTCATTGGGTCATAATATTGAAGAAATTAAACTGTAGAAACACACATTAATAATAAAAATGTTCAGTAATAAAAATTAAAACTTACTCCGCATTACAATCTAGACCTACATTTTAGGTGAATATAGTCACAGATACTACAATACTTAAAAAAAAATAGTCCGATGTAGGATTAACGTTGACCAGGCCCTACTCATACTGAAATGACATAAACTTTCTCATTACATAATCAGAATTATTGCATGTACAGTAGCGAAAGTCCCATAAGTATAGGAATTTTTAACAAGGAAAAGTATTTTGATGAGCGTATTTCCTTCAGGAAATATTATAAGGCATAGGAAGCAACAGAGGTACTGCTACAGACAAACTCCGGAGACCGTTACAAAATACAAAATGATGAATGATGGGAATGAAAAAAAGTTATTCATTTCCAATAGTAAATACTATTATTTCTACCAAATGATTTTGAAATATAAAAACCAAGAATAACAAAGTAGTAAAATAAAACAATTAGCTTTCAAATATGTCGAGACATTTCAGTGTTTGAGGTTAGTTCTACCGTCATACGCTGTAAAATCGAATTTTTCGGACTAAAAACAAGAACGTAGAAATAACAAATCTAACAAAGTATAAAATCAAATTTTTGTATAGACGAATGCACGAAATTTACGTGCTATCTCAGCTTTAACCTTATTTTTGTTATTAAGTAGTACAGTAACACTTAAAGCCGCTACTTCATCTTTAGACTACCATCATATTCTAAAAGTTCAATTTCCGTCAAAACCTTAACGTAGTTAGTTTTTAAGTTATCGAGTTTAAAAAAAGATTACATTTACTCAAAAAAAACAGAAAAACAGAAAAAAAATATAGAAAAGGATGGTTTTTCTTTTTTTTATTAAATAATTAAATAATTTTTTACACTTACGTAATAGAGAGATTTTACGCCAAAACGGCTGCGCAATAACAAAAAAATAAAGGAAACAATGATAGAAATATTTTACCTTTATACTGCGGATGCGTAGTAAAGTAAGGTTAACGAAAAACATTAACGTTCCGCTAATAACCGATGACATTTACGTCACCGTAATAAGGGAATACGATTGTGTGATTAATGTTTTCCGTTAATTTTATGTTACTGCGCAGTCGCAGTATTAGGGATAACGTTTAACGTTAATAAATTAAGTGGCGTAAAATATTTCTAATAGTTGATTTAATAAAAAAATTAAAAGTAGTTATTTTTGTATTTTTGGCGACCCTAACAAAATAGTGAATCTTTAGTAGGTACTCAAAAGCCGCCGAAAAATATATGTCTTCTAGCCACTTTCATTTTCGGCCGCTGTAAGATGGCGCTATCTATTAATATTTCCTTTATTACATTACGATATGGAAAAGTGAAAAATTGACATTGTCATTTTTGGTAATAAACGTGTTACCAACATACCTTTGATTCAATTCATATTTATTATATTAATACTTTATAATTTATTTTTACAAAAAATAGTGGTCGCCTTAAAAGTTGTGTGAACAGCGGCTGTAACTGTTTTTTTTCTGATATACTGGAAAGGCCGGAAAAAAAGATACTTTACACTTTTGATACATAAACTATTACGGTGAAAAAATTTTTAAAATAGTTATTTTTATATTAAGTGCGTGAAGCTTTACGTACGAAACATAAACAACGTTTTTCCTACAACTGCTTTGAAACAGGTCGATTAAAAAAATTATAAACATCTCTCAATATAATGACATGATCAAGTGTCCCTGTGAAGTAGGTAGCTAAGGATTTTTTCAAACAAAAGGCAGCAATTGATAGTTTACTACCCACGAAGTCGAAAGCGATTTCTAAAAAACATATTTTTCATTTAAAAACGGGAAAAAAAGGTCTGACAAATTACAGAAGATGTGATGCTAGCATATCTAGAACAAAGATCAAGGCAAATAATGCCCCCTACACTTTGGTCTACTTTTTCAACGGTGAAAAGCACGTTAAATGTGAAAGAGAACATAAATGTTGGGAAGTTTCCAAAACTGATCTCCTACTTAAAAAGTAAGAGTGTCGACTATGGTGGGAAAACACTGCTTTTTTTACAAAGGATGACGTCGAAAAATTTGTGACTGAAGCAGACAATACGAATTATTTGTTGATGAAGGTAAAAATCCTTTAAAATAATAGAATCACACTTATTATGTTTATTTGTTTGCAGACGGTTTAGATTTTGGGAGTCTACGGCGCTTGTCGCAGAATACAACTGGCAAATATGGCAGTAGATAACGCAGAGAATTTGGGGCGCGTATTAGTTGTCAATACCAAAACTCACGGTGATCGCACTTTTACGGTTTAAAAGTTAGAATACATTGAAGTATGCAAAAAATATAGAAATTTGAGACCATCATACAGTACAAGCAGTCGTTTCTTCCTGAAGTATTCAAAAAGCAGATGTATAAATCAGAACGTAGGAATAAATAAAATTGGAGAATTTCTGAAAAAAACGACCCTAAAAGCTACGTAGACCACTGCTTCAGAAGGTCTTCTACTACTTTTCTGCCCAATGCTGGTGGAGATCTGTTTGCAGACCGACCGAAGGGAAGTCTGCAATTGTCGGAGAGCAACAAAAAGTAGTTGTGACACGTGTTTTTCATACTATTTTTTCTATTTGTACTTTGACCGTACTTTGTAATTCTAGAGAAGAAATGCTATTGTGAACGCACCTAACTTCATCGTTTCTACTTTTTTGTGAGAGCTTGTCTTTTATTGGCAACAGTATTTTAATATAAGCTCACCAAGTTGATGGAGAATTAAATTAAATAAAATAGTTTTCATCACAGTAAAACAAGAAGACTAAATTTTTTTGTGGGAACGGAATGGTGCTTAATCAATATAATGGTTCACCTACAAAGACAACACCAAAAGCGTTTGACAATGTTTGATATATCATGGATGTAACTTAAGCACATCTCGAACAAGTTGAACTTTATATAATGACTTGTCGCATCATACCGAAGAAAGATATTTATATACTTACTGTGCGCAAGCAGTTTACCAACTTATTGAGACAATTATCCTGCACATATTCAATACTGTTAATGGCTTTGCAACACTTATCAGAGACATATTTGCTTAAGACTCCTTATCGATGAAGTTTGGTTTTACAATTACCGTTCTATAATTTCACAAACACGTGCATGTAGAGTTTACAAAATAGTTATTTATGTAGCAAGGGCGTAAAGTACCTGCATACATAATTTTTTACACGTTTCATTATTTTCCTATACAAAAAAGTAAAAACTTTTACAAATTGCGTTAATCTACCATCATAGGTGCCTTACATAATTTTTCATTTGTCACTCACAGTGACATCAAAAAGTGTGCTTCTAGCATATTTATTTGAGAAGTCAGAAGTATTTAAATCATCAACACCTTGGTCGATTTATTCAATGTTGAAGGCCGCTATCTCAATTAATGAAAATCTAGAAATAAGCAATTTCAAAAAAGTAACTGTATTCCTAAAAAGAAATTGGGACGGATACAAACCTAAAAAATTAAAAATTTTAACAAGGGGACAAATTTTAAAATTTATTATAGAATCTTCAAATAATAGATTTTTAAAGATGAAAGTAAGTACATTGTTTTGATTAATAATATTATACCTAACACAATATAAAAAATTAGGTGGCTTTAATCATTGGAATTGCTGGGACTTGCCGCAGAGAAGGATTGTCGTAGCTATTCATTGACGACATTGACAATTTAGGGTCTGTTTTAATGATTGTGAAGGTCTAGTCTGGCCTATGTTTTGGAAATAAACGACCTTATTTGAATTGCATTCCACATGTTGTTAATCTAAAATACAAGCAGAGTATTAATAATAAATTACACACTTATTTTATGCTTACCCGAAACAAAGATTTCGAAATGTGTTTAGCCTTATAAAAACTGTTTTGTCATACAGGAGTAGGATTACGATGGACATAATAAAACGGAATGCAAAATCATAGAGAACAAGCGATAACAGGACTAAAATAAGCAAATAGAAAATAAAGGTAGGGAAAAGTAGAAGAAAAATGATTAAGGTTAGGTTGCGGAGATTACACTCACAGACAAATAAGCGCTTATTTGTCTGTGATTACACTACTAAAGTTTTTAGAAGTGATGGCTGCATTCATGCAGTGAAATAGACGCACTGTGAAGTGTGCAGTGCGAATTGCACATAAACGTTTACAGAATAGAGTTTTTTAACAAACGTATCAATCATTACAATATTGTTAAAGTTGATAACAGAATAGTCGATACAATATACACCAATAATGGCGATTTTGTTGCATCCATCAATACATTAGATCAATTTTAACGATTTAAAAACCAAAAGCCCACGGGCGCAAACGTAACACTTTTAAGCCCGCGTGCAAAAATGTTCTACTTTACGCCCAAAAATGGGGTTAAAAAAGTCAATTTTACGCTTGATCGTGTAAAAAACAATTTGTTAAAGTGGTTTCGCTTCACCTCCAAAAGATCTTTTCAGAAGTCGGAATGTTTACTTTTTATAGTATTGATTTTTTCTTACAGGCTTACTTAAAGAATCTAACTTTTGAACAATGAGTAAATAATATTGAAGAACTACGTAAGAGAATAGTTTGTAAAATAGTTGACCTGAACACCCTTAACATGTTATTAAACGTTATCATTGTAATGTTGCATACAGTACAAACATGTCTTAAAATCACTGAACAAATTCAAGATTTACTACAATTGTAGATTAATGTCGATTTGTTATTATTAAAATTTGCTTTGCTACAAATTACGACAGATTTTTTATTTATACTTTCATGTTGTAGTTCATTGAAGATAAAACGGCAATATGTATGTATAGTTGCCTATACTAAAATCAATTTTGTTTACATTAATGTAAGTCATAATTGCGCGGTCGATGAAAGAATATTGTTTGTTAAGTTTTGTTTCATAAATTAACATTAAATTTTCTTTTGAATATTAAAATTTACTTAATAAGAACTAACCAAACAAAACCTCACTTAATTTTCTTACGTCAAAATTAAAACTGTAAATTATTTGGTTTTACACCAAAAATTATAAAATCCCTAAAACAGTACGGAAAGAGTTTCTATTTCCGTATCGTGTACAATACGGAAACAAAGCTAAGTATAGAAATTGCGAAATAGAAAAATAAGTTTTTGTTCAAATTTTGTAAGAATAAATTTAAAATCTAGTGCGTAAAAATGTTTAATTACGGTCTAGTGCGTGAAATTCACACTTAATGTGACTTATTGACATTTTTGTGTCAATTGTAGAAAAAAAACTTTCATGTCAACAGCGATGCAAAAGTTCAAGTTTTTTTGACAGTTGTACAAAAAAAGTGTTTAATACTAATTAATGTATATCAACGGACACCATATATGTAACGGTGCAAATATGTTTAAGCATGCATCCATTGGTTAAAACATAGCAATTTTTAGTTTACCTTAAAACTCAATTTTAAACTAATAAGTTAATTGCCAAGAAATTAACCCTAGCAATAAATTAATAGTTAAGTCTTAAGACATCTATTATTTTTATGTTGTGCAAAAATATTGCAAATAACAGTGTAATTTTGAATAATTTTTGTTTCTTTGTTTTGTTGTTAAAGTTAAATCAAAACGGTAAGTACTAGGAAAAATAGTCCAAACAAAACTTGTAGATAATGTAATTTGCAACAACTTTTCTTTTATATAATTTCTAATAATTAATATTCTTTAACATAATATTAAACAATGTTAACCGTCGCATAACTCCCATTATTGGATATAAAGCATGGGGCAAAAATGGGGTATACACATTTTCGATATTAAAACTATTTTGTATAAATAATTACTACAATTAAAAGGCTGCGTTCTTTTCGTAAAATAAATATGAAACCAGTATGAAACATCATTTTTAGGGAAAAAACATGCACACAGAATATGAAGACGCAAAATTAGTTGAATTTTAAATTTAAACTTTAAGAAAATGCTTACTTCAATCCTTGTGCTAGTCCAAGCTTAACCAAGTCAATATTTTGTTTTAAATTCGATACGTTGTCATCCCTTCTTTTCAAACTACAATTTCCGTTGTTCAAGGAGATTTAAAGATTCAGTTTCGTAGGCAAATCTTTATTACACTAAAATTTTCCTTGTAACGTACAAACATAGTGCTATTGCAATTCAATGAACAGTAAAAGAGATAAGTTATTAAAATAAATTTAAGAATTTTATTACCAATAAATCAGGTTTCCAGAAGGAGGAGAACTGCAAGAGTACTAAAAATGAAATGACAAAATAAAAATGTCAAATTTTCTTAAGGAAAACTAGGATAAGTCCATAAAATTCTTAAATAATTAATTATGCATAAAAGAGTAATAATATGCTATATTTTTTTATTCACACAGATTCAATATGTAATGATATTTCCAGGATCAAATGTAACTAATCCTCTGCTTGAGTGGAGATCGAGGGATGAACCGCAATGAAATTTTATGGAATCTGGAAGTAATTTAAAACATAGTGTAAACACTATGTTTCTTTGCAATATAACTTTAGTATTTGTTAACAACGATATTGATATTAATGAATCAATCACAAATTGGAAATAAAAAAAGCATGTAAACCAGTTTAAGTTGCGGAATAGGGTAGTTTTACCAAGTTTTATTAATTAAACCAAGCTCTCTCCTATACTTTCTATGAGTGATGCTTAAATTAGAATTAAGTGAAGGGGAAAATCAGGGTCCATTAAATAGCAGTGTCACATTTCAAAAACAACTAAGTCAATGCTGGTAGTTTTTTTTTCTATTTCAAAAGTTATTTCAACAGTCACTATAGTACGTCAACCACTATTAAGCTTGAAATTGAATTAAATAGAATATTGAATTAAAAACAGGAATAGGTACTGAGGTTTGTTATATTGTCACCAAAAACGATGTTCCTTAAGTGCTTTATCGGTTTTATCGAGTTTATAATTCAATTATATACTTAGATGTCAATCATTAAAATATATAATTTATTTATATTTAAATACCCAATACACGAATTCTAATCAAATCGTATCAATATCAAATCATAAAGCCGGTATCCCACTGTCAATATACGAGGCGTGTTTTTAAAGTAAGTACCGTTTTCAATTTTGCGCCGCAGCGCTGCGGTCTCGGTTTAGGGCATGAGCGTCGTGTAGCTAGCTACATCTGTTGGGAAGCCACGGACGCCATTACGGAATCTTCCGTTCAAGTCTACATCTGTTTGCGTGATTGTAAAATGCCGCCGACTATTGAAAATCCCGCCGACTGTGAAGTGCGTGCTGTAATACGTTTTCTCAGCGCTAAAGGCTTTAAATTAGCTGACATTCATCGCCAAATCAGTGATGTTTATGGTAAAAGCATTATAAGTGATGGAATGGTGCGGAAAGGGTTAGGGCATTTAAAGATGGCCGCACAAACGTTCATGATGAAGAACGAAGTGGGCGACCTTCAGTCATTACCAATGACTTGATTCAAAAAGTGGAGTCTAAAGTAAAAGAGAATAGACGATTCACAATTTCGTCCTTATCTGAACAGTTTCGTGCTGTCTCAAGAAGTGATCTTTATAAAATTGTGTCCGAACGCAGGCGGCGTCATTCTTTGACGATGGAATACAAAAGCTGGTCCCACGATACGATAAGTGCCTTAATATTAGTGGAAATTATGTGGAAAAGTAGAGTAAAATATAGTCTTTCAAATAAAAAAAATTTTGTTGAAAAATATTTATTTGTTATTTTTTTATTGCAAAACGGTACTTACTTTAAAAACACGGCTCGTATTTTCGTATTTTTATAGGCACAGTATTGATACATGGTGTGATATACAGGGTGTTTCATTAATCAGTACAGAAAATGAAACTGGAGATTCCTTGCAAAATTTAAAGGGGGGTTTAACATAAAAAAAATTTCCTTAAAGCCTCCCCTGAAGAGTTACAGCCCCTTAAATATGTGTAAAAATTAACATTAATCGATTTTTTCTGAAATGACTTGAAATAAAAAAAGAAATCTAAACATTCAAATACTACTACCAAGAAGCCTCCATAATTTCATAATTTTAATCACCCTTGTTCTCTGCAAGGGGTGAGTCTTACTACCCCTTTAGAGTTTTTTACCAGAACTTTTTAACTAATTTTTTTTCAATTTTAAAATTCAGATTTTGGAGGGTCAATTCAATTAAAACTTTTTTGTCTCTTAAAAATTTCACGTAAACTCAATACTTTTTCACCAAAAATAAATTAAGCGAACTTGCAGAATTTTTAATTAATAAGTTGCGTATGCAAGTTTGACATAAATAACAATATTATTATTAACTATTATTTTTAATTTAAATTAACAATATTATTTCAGAGAGTGTTGAAAATGGGCACCATTTTCTTGAATACAGGCTCTTATTCTTTTGAACAAATTTCCGTTAACGCTACCTAGCATTGCTACAGATTGTCTAACTCTTCAGGGAGGCTTTAAGGAAATTTTTTTTATGTTAAACCCCTTTAAATTTTGCAAGGAATCTCCAGTTTCATTTTCTGTACTGATTAATGAAACACCCTGTATAATTTTTTTACAAACATGTCAAAATTTTATATTTATGTGAAATTACGTTAATTATTTTGACGTGACGTCACATAAATGTAAACGTTTATACAGGGTTTCTATAAATGATTGTCTGATCAAGTTGGCAATTAAATGAACAAAATTAACGATTAACACACAATTACAACCAGGGATAATAATTACAACGGAATGATGAAATAACTGACAGATGATGACATTAGCCTAAATTAATTCACTATCAATTTAAGCTGCAAATTTGCATTTTTAGATTTTCCAACGATCACCTAATGAGACAATAATTTTACAGAAGCCCTGTATTTACGTCGATTAAAACGATGCTTGGGTTGGTTTTTGGGAAACGTGTGCGCTGTTGTGGTTTGAAGGTTAAGTTTCAGAATGAATGGTGTCAAATGTATTTGGTGGTATTATAGAGAGTGTAACATAAATGTTGGGAATAAATTGAACAGTGAATTCCTAAGTAAAAAACATTTTTTTTTCATACGCAGTTTTACTCTATGAGTTTTCGTTTTTAAGTTACAGGGTGTAAAAAAAATCGTTTTAGCGTAATAACTTTTGAACGCTAGAAGAAAATGAAACGAAATTTTAACCGGAGCCATTGAAAGCAAGTTATGCAACCTGTATAGCAATTGATAAAATATTTTTATAGTGGGATGCAATCGTCTGTACTGTACTGTTGATGTGCCGTCATTTTCATTAAAAAAATTTATAAAAATAAATATGAAGATATTAATAATAGGATACATGCATAAAGCCTGGTTCAGACGCAACGTTTTACATAACGTTTTACCTGCACAGTTCAAAAAGGTTGCAGACAGTTCGCTGATGATGATAGCTTAGCTATTGAAACACGTGTCCGAGTAAAGTGTTTTGGTGCAGTTTTTGGTGTTTTTGTTTGTTAAATAGACGCTGCAGTTGAGTGTTCCATTCCTTTGATAATTTTTATAATATCGAATTTCAAAAAATGAAAAAAAATGAGTGTTAAAATGTTCTATTTTGAAATCGTCTCATGTAATGTAAAGTAAAAGTTGTAAACGCTTTTAAAAGATCATGTGTTCATTTCTACGCATTTTACTTCAAACAGCAAACTTTAAAACTTAACGTTATCAGAGATTTGAGATCTTAATGAACACTTGAAAACTGAAAAAAATAATGATAACAACAATAACAATAATGTAATTAAACAATTTAAGTAACAATAATAAATGAAAATATTCTTCAAATTAATTTTTACATTTTTTTTCTTTAAGGACGTACCCAAGAAAACAAACACCTTTCAATCTTTTTGAAAATTTTGGTTCACATACTTATCAGTACTTTTTATACGTTGAAAACTTATTCAAGAAAATTAGGCTTCTCTATGTACTGGACAAGTTTAAATAATAATGGTATAGAAAGAACCAAAATATGATTTTTTTTTGCAAATAGAAATACTTTCTGAAATTCTTATTCAACACATGCATTTTTTATAATAAGAATGGTTGCATAGGTGATAAATACATCGTCATCCCCAAAGTCCGCACCAAATGGAAAACTGCCTTATTATAGGTTTTTGCATAAAAGCTATTCTTTATAAAAGTTTGTGCATCCTCTAAAGCTAAAATGCACCAACACAATGTGGCGAAAGGTGCATTCGAAAATTTGATTTTGAGTCAAGAGTAAAGTGGCCTTATTTCAGTAATTATCAAAAATCTTATTTGAAAAAGTTGTTCTTCATTAAAAAAACATCAAGATTTGAAGTCATGGCCATCTAGAAGAAATTTCAATTTTTTCAATTTTTTAAAATGGTGACTATAATAAGATTTTCTTTAAATGATAATTAAACGACATCTTGTATACAACAGTTTCTTTAAAAAAGCTTGTAATTTACAAATTGCCCAATTATTGTGCTAATTATGGTCAATTTTTTTATTCATTAGAAAAAACTTCTAAATTCTTGGTGCAAAGTTTTTGATTTTTGTTGACACTAAAAATTAGACGTCTTTTCGTCACATTATTGTTGGTGCATTTTAGTTTTAGGAGATGCAGAAACTTTTATGAAAAATAACTTTTATCGATAAACTTATAATAAATAAGTTTCCCATTTGGTGCAGACTTTGTGGATGACGCTGTATAAAAAAAATATTGTAAAATTGATAAAAATTGACAGCTTCATCAGTAAAACATATTTTTAATTTCCAAACAAATTTAATCAAATAAATATCAAAAATTTAATAAATGTCACCTAACTTGAAAAGGAAATTAAGCAGACATTTACTTGTTCATATAATAGCCGGTAATTGTCTGGAATTGTGTTTGTAGTGTAGATAGAGAGACTCCAGTTGTTATGTTGTCATTCAGGAAAACGTGTTTAAAAAAATATTTGAGGTGCGTGAAGTTAGCGATCTCATTAAAGTACGTCGGAACAGATCAAGCAAACATTGTTGAACAGTAAGCAACACACGACTGTTGGACTATTAGTTACCGGTTTAGGATACATGGAGGTTGGTGATACATACTTTATGAGTAGCTTCTTATTACTGAGTCCTACACACTTTCCCTCTGCGACTTTTCTCAAAACTGCTGCTTTTCCGAGCACGCAGATCCGAAATATTTCGATTTCCCGACCTATTGTTTTTTGATATATTATATACGTCACATTTTCGGATGTTGAAGCAATTTTGACAAGAAATTCAAAAATCATTTTGTCCAACAAAATTATTGCTGCTTTTGGCTAGTTCGACAGTCCAAATATGTCAAATTTATGAGGTTATGTTTTTTGATATATATATAAGAATATATATAGTTAGTTTTTACAGGACTGGTTACCGATTATTGATATAATTAAACGGTCATAATGTCCGACAAATTAGATGCTGCTATTTTGCATCCCGATAGCTCAAATAACGAGGTTTTGAGAAAAGTCGCAGAGAGAAAGTGTGTCAGATTCGGCAATAGGAATCCACTCCCAAAGTATCAAACATACAGGGTTATTCACGGTATACGATACGGAATATTACAGCCTAACTATTCAATAAAACTGGAAAAAATATATCTGGGATGAATAGAGGCCTATCGGAGGAATATTTTAAAATTATTTTCGAAATATACAGGTGTTCCAAAATATACAGAACGTATCAAAGTTGTGTTTTTTCTTATGGAACGTCCTGTATATTATTACATTTTCAGTTTCTACGAAAAATATGAAAGGATTTTATAGAGGTTTACGTTACTTAAACCTAAAGGTTTTAGAGATATTTTGTATTTTATGAAAAGTCGTTACAATTTTGCCGGTTCATATCTCAGCAACTATTCTCTTTCTCCAAACTAACTCTTTCAATCCAAGTTCTGGGCAACGCATCATTTAAGAGGCCTTTTACCAGATTAGCACTATTAGCAGGACACCCATCGTGCTGATACCAAACAACAATATCCTCTTCAGCAACTTCGTGCAATGCTGGTAGCACATGCTCAATTAATAGGTCACGGTACTTAACAGCAGTAAGTGTACCCTCAATAAAAAAAGGACCTATTACGGTATTGGAAAATATCCCAGCCCAAACATTTACTGATTGGGAGCTAGTATAAACAGATGAGGGTTTTCTGGGCTCCAAAAATGGTAATTTTGAATGTTTGGTGTTCCATTTAATGTAAAAGTGCATTCATCAGTAAAACACAAATTTTTAATAAAGTTATCGTCATTATTAGATTTTTCCATTAAAATTTCACAAAATTCTTGTCTTTTTCAGCATCCGTTCTGAAAAGCTCTTGATGTTGATAATAATGGTAGGACTTATACTTGTGTTTCTTTTAGTATTCTATGTACACGACTTTTACTTAGACCGCAGTCAACACTTAGTTGCCGAACACTTATGATCGGATTATGTTGAACTGCTGCTAGTACATCAATCTCGTCGTCGTTGTTGTTAGGCCTGTCAATCTGCACCAACTTTGGCCGCTTTGAACACTGCCAGTATTTTCAAAGGTTTGAAATACTCGCATGACTGTACTAGCACTTGGAATCGGTCAATCTTGAAAAGTGCAGCAAATAATGCTGAACAGTTTCTATAGCTTTTACCACTGTATACTCCTTTAACCATTTGAACTTTTTCAGCAGTTGTATACACACTCATTATTGCAGAAAGTTATAAAAGTAGCGCTAATAATTCAAATTTAAGTTGGTTGCTGCAACTTCAGAGCAATCAAAATGACACATACCGACGTCGCATTGGTTGAAAATTTCAAAGCACTAGTAGATCCATTCTATATTTTGTCTTAATAAAAGTCCTATGTTGCGTTCTCCGTGGGACACACGATATAAAAAAATTCATTTTGTGCTTCTGATGATGTCGCTAACTTCACGGACCTGAGTATTTGATGTTCCTAACTTCATGAATTGTCAAATTTAAAATTAGATTAGTCAGCATGTTTGAAAGTTTTAAAATTAATGCGTTTTAGACGTCAATAGACTATTTAAAGATAAAAAAACAGAAAAAAATTATTTTTGCTAAAATTTGGCATTTACATTTTAAAGCGATTGAACGAAAAATATTTTCAATACTTTCCCCACCAAGTATATAATGCAAATTAAATCAAACTTGTTAAATCAATGTTGACGTTAAAAATTTACAAGTCTAAAAAGATTTTATATTTTATAAATTAAACGTGTTTTAGTCAGTTTCTAATTATTTTATACGTCATGTCACCTTCAGGCTCGAGAAAACCGTTTAAATCCTTTGGGAAATTTCTTGGTTCGCGCCACATCTCGTCTGTTCTTACTATACAATATCTAATTGATATCTACACACATGACGTTTTGGCAGTAAATACATCTAGCTCTGTACAAATAAATACCCAGTAACATATTTATGTAATCAGTATACAAGCCCGCAAAATATATTTAACATTTTTAACGGAAAACTATCTAAGCCAGGAGGGTACGAACTTTTGCCAAAAAATATAGCGGAAGTTTTGAATGCAATCCATTAATCAACAAAACGAACTCGTGGTGGATTACGAAGCATTCGATGGAATAAACGCGGAAGATGGAAACACACTAATTAAGTATCTGTTTATTCGTAATATATAAAATCGAGTTTTAATTCAAAAATCAACTAAAACAATTCTCGTGGGACATATGAAACTGTAATTTTTATGGTAGACGAGTCATAAAAAACACATTTTAAATCGTAAGCATAATTTTATGACTTTTTTACTACTTTCCTGGTGGTGCATGCGATGTACGAAAATTTTTTTAATTGGAAGAAAATGATTAAGTTGCTCGCGATTTAAGATTTTTATATAAGCTAATACAACTACTCATCCCTAAACAATAAAGATATAATTAAGAAATTGCATGCATTGTACACGCCTCTTTTTTAAGTAATAATGTCGAAATCTAAACAGCAAATGAAAGATGAAATGCGTATCTGAGCCAACAAAATATTTATTTTTGTTTTGAAAGTATTAACTGGAGTTCCTTATTTTCATCGGATTTAGTAAAAATTCATCAATTGATTTAATCCAAACTAAGTCAATAATCACAAAACCACAAATCTGAAGATACATTTTTTCTAAATTACGTAAATTTGATCACAAATTAGCTCTCGTATAATAATCCAAAGTAAATAATTCTAAATAAAGTGTTTATTGTTATCGACAAAGTTTGATAACATTATACTACTAAAAGAAAGATAAATAAATAAATTGATTTAATTAGACACTCGTTTTCCTTATTACGATGTTTACTTAACACATTGAACTGTTGTAAATCATGACAATTCGAGTCGTCGTTATACACAAACGCAGTTATTAATAATTGCATGCAATTTTTTGAGAAGACTCGGCTCATGTGTTTTAAGTACCAGTGCGATGATTAAAAATAAAGCACAGACAATAATAACAAAGTACATTACACTCTTCGGTCGCGTAATTTTTGATTTGTAGTATAGCACGTGTGTTTTATTACACAAAACAACTATCAACCTGCAGTTAATGTGAAGTTTTTTGGAAAAAAATACTAATTTAAATAAATACTTCGGCGATAGTACACCGCCGATGACGTCTTCAACATTATAACAATGCGTTTAAAAAAGGCAGTTTAATTGTTGAAGTGTCAATCGGCGTAGTTATTAAAAATAAAATGAACGTAAAATTCCTTACCCGAATAACGTCCATTCATCCATGCAGATAAATACAGATTTAAACCAATTCAACTCTGACCTCTGGTAAGCGATGATACACAGGCAACTTGTCCTGGCGTACTAAGTTCGATCAATGCTGTGACGCCGCCACTTGTTCGCGTTTTGGGCCATGACGCTCAACGCTATGGGCGTCGAAATTAATGCTAAACACCGCCACCACCCGCTGTGTTTTTCTTAACCGTTTCGAATCGTATCTATTTAAGAACAATAACAAATGATTTAAATCACAACGTCAAATTAGACAATAAGCATTAATTTTGTTTTTTAAATTTTTATATACGATTATTTATATCTAATCAACATTGCGCGGTGCTTACACCAACCGAAAGTGTTAACTGCACTTGTCTGAATCAAAACGTTACTGGAATTTTTTACGTGACGATAATGTTTTATTTATACAAAATTTGCGTTAATCGAAAAGTTGGCGATTAATTTCTTATAACATCATTATCGTAGTATAATTTTTAATCATATCATCAAATAACACAGACAAGAAGTCAAGAACTTATTTTGAAATTGTATTGTTTGCTTTAATAAAAACAAATTAGGGTCATCAATTCTAAATGCTAAAGATATTGAACAATAGGTCGATTGAATAATTATGTAAATGAATGCATTATTTGTTGATAAAAAAATCGACTTACTTCGAACGCGATAAATAGGATAAGTTAGAACTAAACAATAAGCGTTTGAAATTATTCATTTCGTTTCATACAGCGATGATTTCGATCCAGCCATTTGGTACAAAACAGAACTTACAACTATACTTTCAATTTTAAGATGTCACTTATAATACCCCGAGTGTGTTGATCGTGTCCGGAAATGTTTTGACAATCACGAAAAAAAATTCCGAATTTAATCAACGCACGAGTGGTATTCGGTAAGAAAATTTCGTGACATCATCACCGCTTCAAGAAAAACAACTTAAATAAAATTGAAACAAAGAGAGAGATTTATTAAAGTAAATTAAATTTATTATATTTATTTATTAAATTTAGGGTCAAAAATATTTGCACTTATTAATTTTTGTATAAAGTTTGCTCTTCTCGAGCCCTTGTAGGGGGAGGTGAATGAAACAACAAACTCAATATGTTGTCAACGCCGACGTTTCGCCCCCTATGCGTAGGGCTTTATCAAGGCTCATAACAAATAAGAGTTGGTAGTCTTAAATTACCATCAATTGATGTAAACGTCACATATAAATTATTTCTATCAAGTTGGGTTTGTTTATGTGTCTTTTAATTAAATATAATTTTTAACCATAACTATATATATGACTGTTTTTATTGTTATTTTTAATTTATATGTGACGTTTCCATCAATTGATGGTAATTTAACACTACCAACTCTTATTTGTTATGAGCCTTGATAAAGCCCTACGCATAGTGGGCGAAACGTCGGCGTTGACAACATATTGAGTTTGTTGTTTCATTCACCTCCACCTAGAAGGGCTCGAGAAGAGCAAACTTTATACAAAACTTATAATTTTGGAAGAATACTCACCTGATGCACTTATTAATTTTAGTTAAGCAGTAAGTTATCGTCAAAATAATTCCGAAAATTATTTGTGTTGCTACGGTAATCATATTAAATATTAAATTTAGATTGGTTCATACAGAATTAAAAATAATTTCAATTATACAGGGTGTCCCACTGTTACAAAACACTTGTCAACTTTGACAATTAAATGAAATTTTTTATTCTAAATCTACGTGAAAAACTATGGGGACTTTATGTACATGAGTCTTACTCAAAAAATTATACTTTTTTGGGTCAATATCGACTTTCAGATATTTTAGGTTTTTAGGTTATTATTGGAAATATCAAACTCAAATTTTATTCACACTTAGAGTGGTAACGACCTTAACTGTCCATGGTTTAAAAATTGACATTGATTATACAGGGTATGAGAGAAAAAATGCCTTTTTTGTAATCGAAAATGATAACTTTACTATTGATCAAAAATATACGTTCCACCAAACCTTTTTATTGACTACTAAAAATTATAAAATATATCATCAAAATTTACAACAACATGGATAGACAGATTATTTTAAATATGCGAAAGAAATGTCAAATTTCATATCATCTTTAGTACAAACGTGTTTCCTAGTATTTTTCTCAAAGTTGACAATTTTAGTTTTTTTTAGTCTCAGCTCGGGGTTATCGTGTAGTTCGGGATTATCTGCTTTATAATTATGAGCTGCCAATAAACAACTTCAATTTGATTTTCCAGTGGAATAAACCATACTAACTCTACTTCTACTGTCGAAAACTCACTCATAATTACTAATAATACAAAGATACAATAACATTGTGATAGATTACTGACAGCTTTTGACGTTCCCATTTCATCGCCCACGTAATTTTTCTATGATAGTTTTCAATAAAAACAAGTTTCACAGCTAACATTAGATTTTTGATAGACAAAATGTATACCTACGAAATTGTAGAGAATTTAATTCTATATCGGTCTGGAAAAAATTTACAGGGTGTTCCATTTGATTTTATTAAGTTCTTCATCATTTTCGATTACAAAGTTTGACATTTATTTCCTCATAGGTACCGTGTAGAATCGATGTCAACTTTTAAATCATGGACAGTTAGGATTGTAACATCCCTAAATGTGAATACAATTTGAATTTGATATTTCAAGTAATAACCTAAAAATTGAATTAATTTTTTTTTAAATTGTAGCCTCTGATGAACTTAAAGAAGGATCAAACCGATTTTGAAAAAATCAACTCTTTGAACCGAGTTGGAAATATTGATGATCTCCGACATCGACTGTATAAAACCACCATTGCGCGCCAACCTCTGAATTTCCAACTCGAACTTTTAAATCTTCCTCTAAGAAGGGCAGCTATACTGTAGCACTTCAAGCGGACATACTTGCAAGTACGGTGATACTAATTTACTTACTTTTTTTTTAGTTTTCCTGCACCTTTTTTCTGTTTTTGTCTTCCTTGACTTCATAAGAGTTACTATTAACTTATTTCAAATTACCAACGCTATATACTAATAAAAACTAGACCCTATATTGTTTATGTAATGGTTAACATATTGATCAAATTTGCACTTTTCAGGCGCATGCTGCATATATGACGCTGAACCACAGGAGGTAGATCACGAACGATACGACATCTACCACGTTTTTAATTTTAGCTTCAACTTTTGAACAATTTGAGTTAAAACGGACATACTATTTAGATTGTAGAATTCGTAAACTCGACGGTCACTACTTTAGGTACAAAACTAAGCAATGCCAACAGATAACTGTAACGACAGATGAATGTTTTAAATGCAGATCGTTATCGTAAGCGATAACTTTAATGCCATAAACACTCGGGTCGATAAAGCCAGAAGTTTTGTAAAGTAGCATACACGCAAACACCTGATGCGCATTTCGCTCTTGTTATAAGCTTTTCAGAGGTGTATACTTAAGTGCGGTATACAACTGTACAAAAAGGCAGTTGGTTTTTTAACCTCTCGTGGAGCAATGAACATAATGGTGCCCATTCACTTACAGTCGGCTTGCAGTCCCGAACTGTCACACGTCTGGACTGCAGTTCAATTGAGGACATACACACACAGGCGATCGACAGGTCTAGACAGGCAGTTCGTCGAAACTGACCAAAGATTGTATGTGTATGTTCGTAAATCGGCAGGCCTTGAGTGCAGTACAAAACTTTCAGCCAAGTTGAATATTTGTGTAATTTAGTGCATCAGTTTAATTAAAATGAATGACCAGACAACGCTTTCTGGATTTATTGATGTATATCGTCATTTGCCCGCTTTAAAAAAGAAAAAGCCTATTGGTGGCCTTTTTGCGGAAAACAGACAAAAAGCCAATGTAAATATGGTTAAAAAGAAAATTAATAATATTCGCTGAGCATTTCGTAAGGAGCATAAAAAGGTGTTAAAGTCGAAGAGGAGCGGAAAAGGCACCGATGAAATTTATGAACCCACTTTGTAGTATTACAAATTGCTGCTTTTCACTGCATCATAGGAGGAACCACGTACATCAGTTTCAACTGATAACATAACATCTGATGAGGAACAACACGAGGAGGAAATAACCAGCAATGATGTAAGTAGACATATTATAATTATTTCATATAATTAACAATAAATGAGGGGCTACACGAAATATTACAGGACATAATTTTATTGTTTTCACCGCCTACTTACAAGGTGCTCAGGGGTAGATAGCACAATCTAAAAGTTTTTAATGTCAGAAATGTCTACATTTGGACACCCCAAACTACTTTTGTAATATTATGTCAAATTATTTTGCCAAGAAAATTTTCCTGCGGTAGTGAAATATTTCTTATAAAGTTCTCTGTTTTCTTTAGCTTCACATGATGCATTGCGTCCACTTCCGTCTAGCATTATTCCCGTTCTCCAATCGCCCGGTATTCATTCGCCCGAGTCTAAAATTTCTCTGTCGACGTAATAACTTGATAAATAATTATTTTTTGAGTGCCGCCTTAAGAAATTGTGGAGAGCACAGGCGGCCAATATAATTTTGTCAATTTTTCGAGGCTGCATATTAATAGCTGTATGAAATACTCTAACCCGATTTGCTAATATTCCAAAAGCATTCTCGACCGTGCGACGTACTCTGCTCAGTCTATAATTGAAAATTGTTTCTTCAGGGGTTACTTTCTTTCCTGGAAAGGGCTGTAAAATATTTTCATGTAACGCAAAGGCATCATCTGCGACGAACACAAAATTTAAGTTGTCTTTTGTTTCATTATTTGACGGTATTTTTAATTTCTTTTCTTGAAGTTTGTCATAAAACTTAGTATACTCTATAACTCTAGCACTGATTGCTCTCCTCATTCTTGTGTTTTGTCTTTGTATATGTGGCTTGATCATTTTCAATAACTTTTCGAAACACTCTTCATCCATTCTGAGGTAATTTTTTAGGTCCTCACTGCTACTATTTTGCAGACATTTCAAAAGCTTCATATGCGAGAACTTTTCGCGATTCAGCAACCAATGCTTCACCCAAAATCGTTTTCGATTTTTGCTATGTTCGGATTGAAGTAGCGAAATTAAACATAATGTAAGCTTTTTCCTCCTTTTTGTTACGACACGCACCATTTTTAAATTACCAACAATCGCCTAGGACTGTAGTGATCGACTGTGTGTGAGTGCAGAATAAACAGTCCAACTGCAGTTCGCGGACTGTTAGATCAGATCTACAGGCCGTGTCTGTCGGCGGGGACTGAATAATGTGGGGCCTGTTTCAGTCCGGATCTTCAGTTCGGAACTGACAGTTTCAGGACTGCAGGCCGACTGTAAGTGAATGGGCACCATAAGTGAAATGTGTGTTTAACGGTATCTCGTGTAATCAGGGACACGTATGAATAGTAACAAACTAAGCAATGCCAACAGATAACTGGTACAGCTACAGAGCGAAATGCGCATCAAGTGTTCTTTTGTGCGTGTATGCTACTATACAGAAATCTTGGCTGTATCGACTCGAGTGTTTATTGCATTAAAATTATCGCTTATGATAACTATGTGCATTTAAAACATTTATCCGTGGTTACAGTTATCTGTTGGCATTGCTTAGTCTGTTACTATTCATACGTGTCGCTGATTATACGAGATGTCGTTAGACACACATTTCACTTTAGTTTAGGTATAAATATGTTTAACAAAGCATATGATCCTAATACATGGTTAACCATAAGTCACCAACGGTGGGCACAAGGCTTTACTGTAAAAAATGAAAATAATCATTTGATCATCGATTTAATCAATCTGTGATTGATATCATTGTTTTTATATGTTAAAGTGAACAAATCTTTTCTTTCAATCATTCGATCACTTACCATTCTATTACAAATCCACTGAACACAGTAAACAACGTAAACAAAACCTCATAAAATTGAAAATTCTAAAAGAGATTAAGTTTATTTCTAGTGACAATCGTTACAAAGCTTTATTGTTTATTTACAAGAAAAATTTCGATTTTAGTTCAGCTTAGCTTGAAAGAGTTCCTGTGCCAGTTCGAAAGCTTACTGGGAAGCTAGTAAATGCAAAAAAATAATTACAACTCGAATACATACAAAAATGTTTAAAGCACGCACCGGCCAATTTTTAGTTTTATTTTCTTTTATTTACTTCTTTTATCCTACTAACTATCTTTAGTTTTTAAAATCAATTTGGCAGTTTGCATTGACAAAAAGTTGTATTGTTGAATTCACGTTCCACAGTAAAGCACAGATCGGTGTTAATTTTTTTTTATTTTAATTTATCAGTATTATTATTACATATAAATACTAAGGTGGGTAAGGGTTGGCATGTTTAGGATTTAGCAGTTTTCCTAAACCTTGAAGCAAATGGTAAGACGCACTAATCTACAATTGCACATGGTTTTGTCACCACCTTATACAGGTTTACACTGATCTTCTGAGGCACCATACATAACACTTACATCACAATACAATAATGAGTGACTTTCTAAATACGATCCAGTTTAAAAAAATATTAATTAGTCGTACTAAAACGTCAACAAGTTATTAATATATTGAGAAAACTATTGAAGATGAAATCAAATACATATAAAGTTGACTTCTTTATTTTTAATAATCAGAGATAGGTACTACCCCAGATATATCTAAAACTAAGCAGTTTAGTCGTATTTTTCGATATGTTTCTTTTGAATATGATCACAATAATAAACCGGTAGATGTTGTTGTTATATCTGAATCATTTCTAGTTATTTTTTCAATTAAAAGTCAGCCTGAAAAAATATTACCAAAGAAATAAATATTAATGCAGTAATAAGCAACCTAAAGAAACTACGGAGTCAAGATTACGATGGTGTCGCAAATATGAGCGGTATGTATGTAACATTAAAGACTATATTTGGTAACACCTTGAAAAGTCAAAAAGCAACAAGGCGTCGCAAAGTGCGAAACTAACTGAACGGCGAGGGAAAGGTGTAGAAAAATTATGTCTCTCACTTACCGTTATAGATGACTAAAGCTCCTTATCACTACTCAGATTTGGGGTTTTATTAATTGCCACCCAGATATTTTTTTTTAATTTACAACAATTGCTTTCTAAAATCCAGGAAAAACGTAAACACTTGGAAAGAAACGTTCTAGAAACATGAATTATGAATTGTTTTTTATTGAAATGCACGTTATATCATACAAAACTTTGATTACATTACAATCCTCCGGTCTTGTTCTTTTACATTAAACGCATTTGTTTTACTTAGAACCAAATGTCAAAACAAATGCGGTAAATTTGAAATTCACAACCCCCCCCCCCCCTCTCAGTTCGTTTCTTTTCCAACAACACTACAGACGAAACAAACAAAAAATACGCATGGACGTCCTCACTTAATTTGTTTGTCTTAAATTCGCACCAAAGCACTAAACACAGTAGTTGCTCGGAGTAAACAATCAAATTACTTACAGTTGTTATTCTTCTGATAAGACTAACAATACGTTTTGGGCTATACACCAAAACTTCCAACATTCCTTCCGGGAACAGTTTATTACGCTGAATTAATCGATAAATGCATTCTAACGGTATTGCATTTTTTTAATTAATTCGGAGAAAATCAAAAACTCCGCAAGCGTTATTTTGCCTTTTGTCAAACGAAAGTTCTCTTTATTTTCGCAAACTTCCGCACACTGTTCAATATTTAGCAATTGTTAACGATAACAATTATGATCCGTTACAGGTCCAGAAAATATGTATTGGAAAATGAATTAACAAATAATTGCTACTACAATTAAGGCACGTGTCCCATTGTTTCAGCAACTGATGTATATCCTGCTTAAAAAATTATTGTGGCTGTTGCTCGAAGAATTCTTTTACGGCATTTTGTACTTCTTTGTCAGATCGAAAACAATTACCTTTTAACGCCCTTTTAGTGGCGGAGAATTTAGGTGTTTCCATTGCATCGATGACAGCTTACTGGATGGTTCAAAACCAATTATTATTTTTAAATCCTAAACGTAAAAAAGTTATTCAAATGAAATTTGGTAGGCATATTCAGCATTTTAAAGTGGTCTTTGAAAATTTTTTCAATTTTTGAAAAAATCTGAACAGATAAGGTAAGTGGCCCAAATTCAGACAGTGTCCTAAATTCAGACATATTTCTGTTTATTCCGTTAAAATAAGAAATTTACAATATCCAGATATACGTTAAGAGATCTGTTGGTACAATTTAACATTAATTCTATCAGTCAAAATTCGTTTTCTATTTTACCGACATTGTAACGGTCAGTGCCATAATCTGTGAGTTGGATGGTGGTTGAAAATTGTGTGCTGTGATTATCTACCAAGAATTTCTTATAAGGTAAGCAGATTTTAACTATTACTTTATGTACTATTAAGACACCCTTAATTGAGAAAATTAGAATAAACTTTGTTGCAGTTGAATATAAAGGCTTTAAATTTTCATTTTAACAGGGTTTTCTGTCAGTGTAATTACAGAATTAAAAAATTTTATGGTCTCGGAATTAGGTGCAAGCAAATTCGTATGTTTCGTAAATCAGACACTGGGTGTCGGAATTGTGTACATAAGATATGTATTGGATATGGATTTCTTCCTTTCTTTTCGCTTAGATTAACATAAGTCTATACCGTTTTAAATAATAGAGTTCCTTTAAGAGCTTGTATCCAAATTCCGACACAGGTGTCAGAGTTAGGGATTTCAACTGTCTGAATTACGTTCAATTTATGTAAACGGATATTCTCTGTTATTTGTACATTTAGATATCATTAGTATTAATTATTATTATTTATCATTGAAATCTTTGCTTTAGTTACAGAATGTCGGCTAAAAAAATTGCAAATATAGCAAAGACGATTTAAGACGTGCTTTGGATGCCATAAAAATGGCACACCGTGTTTAGCTGTCGCGAAACAATATAACATCCCGAGAACTACGCTTATTGGGAAGATTCGGGGTATTTACCCAGAAGAATGTCGTAGCGGAGCACCTTCAGTACTAACTGTAAATGAAGAAAACCTATTGGTTCAATGGATCATTAATATGGGGCGCATGGGTTTTCCTGTAACCAAAGATCAATTGCTCGACAGTGTTTCACTTCTGATAAAAAATTTAAAGCGTTCTAACAATTTTGCAGATGGAAGACCAGGTCGTCACTGGTATGATTTATTTACTAAAAGGCACCCTGAAATTAGTGAACGAATAGCACAAAACTTATGCGTATCCCGAGCAGCCGTAACTGAAAACAAAATCAGAAACTGGCACAAAGAAATTGAAGAATACTTTATTTCATCTAACATTAATATTACTGATCCACAAAGAATATTCAACACGGATGAATCTGCTTTTTTCTATCGCCAAAATTTGGAAAATACTTTCAAAAATTCTTTAAAGTATGTGGTCTTTCTCCTTTTAGATGTTGATAATATCGACTATCATAAACTTCTTACTGACGACAACAATGAGTTGAACAAAACTAAAGAAGCAGTAGATCCTGAAATAGTGAGTCATTTGCGATATCTTGAATCTAATGTTAAGCCAGATTTTTGAATAAATGTTATGATCTGATGGGTGCAGACTGGACAGATGAAATTGAAGATAAAGGTTTGTATGAAATTTGGTACAAAATGTACCAGAAATCGGGATTATCTCAGGATAAAGAAAAAACTCCCAACATTACAGGATTATTCTAAATGATGGACCCATTTTAAAAATTCGTGTTTATTAAAGTACAAATCCAAAATGAACAATCTTTATACCAATGAAAAGAAAAGTTTCAAAGTTTTTTTTAATACCTTACAAGTGTTCAATGTGGCCTCCGGCTGATGCACGGCAAACATCAACACGGTAGCCAAACTCATCCCACACGCGAAAAGCGTATCTGGTGTTATTGAGTCCACGGCAGCAGTGATACGGTTCCGCAGATCGTCCATAGTTGTTGGTAGAGGCGGGACATAAACAGCTTCCTTAACATAACCCCATAAGAAATAGTCGCAAGGGGTGAGGTCAGAAATCTCGGTGGCCAGAAGTGTAGAGCTAGGTCCTCGTTTCTGCGACCTATCCAGCGATGAGGAAGGATTCATTTAAAAAGCCTCGTACAGCTAAGTGCCAATGGGGCGGAGCACCATCCTGTTGGAAAATGAAGTTTTGCGCGTCTTCCGCAAGTTGAGGAAACAGCCATTGTTCTAACATGTCCAGATAAATGCCGTGCAGCAGCCGGAGGCCACATTGAACACTTGTAAGATATTAAAAAACTTTGAAACTTTCTCTTTTCGTTGGTATAAAGATTGTTCGTTTTGGATTTGTACTTTAATAAACACGAATTTTAAAAATGGGTCCATCATTTAGAATAACCCTGTATAATAGATATAGAAGAAGGCCTAATACTAGAAGATGGATGGGAAAATTCAATTGTATTTGAAACTGATGATGCATTACCTGAAGACATTTTTGAAATAGAACCCAGTTAAAAATACTGAAACCGAAGTAAAACTTGTTGTTGGTCCTAAGGAAAATCCTGGTAAAGAAAATATAATAGAAAAAAGAAAAGCATTGACGAAACAGCTAAGAAAAGAAACTGATAAAACCACAAAACCTAATGTGATAGAAAAGAATATAGAAAAAATAGTCGAAAACATTCAATTGACCCCAGAAAAACGAACTAATGCCATTGAAGATGAGCAACTAAGAGAGGAATCGGTCAATAAAGCAGAAAAGAATATAGAAATAATTTTAAAAAACATTCAATTGATCCCAGAGAAACGAACTGATATCATTGAAAACGAGTATCTAAGAGAAGCATCGGCCAATAAAGCTGAAAATGTGGATACTTGCAGTAATACTAAACATTCTAGGGTATTGCCAGGAGTGGTTATACCATCTCCGTTTAAAAACTCTTTGTTCTGGCCTGAACCAACCAAAAAATAACCTCAAGAAAGAGTCGAGTTAAAGTTCCTTCTGTAGGCACCTCCGATGCTTGGAGAGAATATTTCTTGAAAAAGAGGAAGAACAGAAAAAAGCAATTCAAGAAAAAGATGATAGAAAGAGAAAAAGGGAAGAAAACAAGAGATTGGGTCAAGAAAAAGTAAAAACCTAGAAAAAGATTATTCGGCAAAATAAACAGAAAAACACAGAGGATGAAAATGGGTCAGATAGTGAAGAAGTCTCAATTCAGAATAATGATGAAACAGAAAATGACCAAATTGAAGATGAAGGTAAGAAACAAATTTACATAAGTAAGTATTTAGGTTAATTTTACTATACAATAATTATTTAACAGGTAATGAAGAAGTAGAATCCACAGTTGTTGACGAAATAAAATTGGTGATTTTGTAATTGTCAGCTATTTTGAAGACTATTATCCAGCTCAAATTACAAATAAAAACACTGAAAAGGTGTTAGGTAATGCAATGGCTAAGGCTGGTAGATGGTGGAAATGGCCAAATATTAAAGATGAAATTTGGTATGATAATCATGAAGTCATCAAGAAGATCAAACCTCCTGTGGAAATAAATAAAAGAGGATTTTTTGCTGTTAAAGAGTTAGAAAATCATATGTAGTAATATTAGAAATCTTTCAAGTTATTTTTGTATTAACTTTTAATAATAAATACTTAAGTGATTTTTATTTTTTATCGAAAAAATGTGTGATTAGTCACTGTCAGAATTAGGTACACTGACATGTCTGATTTTGGAACAAACTGGACTCTTATTGTCGGAATTAGGTGATTTTGAGATGGTTATAATAAATATATAATTTAAATTAATTTATTTAAGTTTTATGATAAATAACTAGCCAGATCTCCTTAGAAATAATTATTAATTCTAGAAAATTAAAACTGATCAATGTCACTGAATAATTATTAATTATATTGAAAAAATGTAACGTAAATTCCTAAAGGTGTCTGAATTTGGGCCACTTACCCTTACGGAGCCGTTCAAAAGTTTGACCAGTTTAAATTTTGTTAAGCTGTAACTTTAGAATATTTCGATGCAGTTTATATCATAGCCCATACTTTTTCCTTAGAAGAGCTTCTTTTGACGTTTCTTTTTATTTTGCGTAGTTTTTGAGATATCGTCATTTTTATAAACTAATACATGATGAAAAAATTGCGTTAGAAACCAAATTTTATTTTTAATTTTAAAATTACACAGATTGAAATGAAAAAAAGACATAATTAAATTAATTTTAAATTGAATTATCACAACGCGTGTTCAAAGTGCATGCCATTGACATCAATGCATTTTTCAAATCTCCCCGCTAGGGGACACTTTTAGTCCATAGTTTATATGACACTTCGACCTTTATTTTTGATGTTCTTTCGACCCTTTAAGTTTCCTACAATCAATTTGGGCCACCCTGCATGATGGTAAAAGCCAATCAGTTGCAAAGTAGGTGTTAAATATAACCGCAATACTTTATTTCTTTTGTAGTAGTTTTGATATTTTTATAAAAAACAAAATAAAATTATTATTCTCAAAAAAAGTGTAGGCGTTTTAAAAGCGAGTGAGTTTGCAGGACATTTCCTTTAGTCACTTTCGACTGCGTATGTTTTGTGATAGCATCTTTAATGGTTAGTTCAATATTTTGGACACTTGTTAAATTCTACTGATACATTAATATACAAAACAGACGAAAACTTTCATAATTGTAGAACCCCGACGCCAGTTGGGCCTTCACGAGAAGCGTTTTGAGGAGAATTTATTTCATTCATAACCCTTGATATTTCTTAGTGGTCGAAGTTTCGGTCGCAGAATTGAATGTAAATGGCCGAACACACATACATTGTATGATGTTGAATCCAGTAAACGAGTAAACATGAATTTTTATTAAAATTAATTAATGATGGATCCATTAATGTATTGGTAATATTTAATAAATAAATTATAACTTTACTCAAAACAACACTAAATATATTTTTTATTTGAGAAACTTTTATCTGAAGATTTGATATAATAGTTTCAAGTATATTTAAATTTTTTTATTAAATTTATTTATTAATAATGGGTGTATTAAACAACTACTGGAAAAGAGTGCCCATTAAGTAAAATATGTTGATTTAATTGAATGATAATAAAGAAAGTATTTCTTAGGATTATTAATGTAACGTAAATGTTCTTTAGTTATCAAATTTTCTAATAGAACTAGAAGAACATTCTAACCACTATTTTTTAAGTAATTTATGTTATTCATTAATTTATTAGAAAAACATTGCGATGATTTAAATATGATTTTACAATTTATTAGATTACTTAAATATTTACATAAGTAAAATGTGTGTCTTGCGACATCTTGTGTAAACATTTGACACGTATGAATAGTATAAACTAAGAAAAATGCCAACAGTTAACTGTAACGGCATGTGTGTGTTAAAGTGCAAAGCGCTATCTAAGCGATTATGTTCACTGCTCCACGAGAGCTTAAAAGACCAACCGCCGTCTTGTACAGTCGTATACCGCACTTAAGTATACACCTCTGATGAGCTCACAATAAGAGCGAAATGCTGCATCAGGTGTTCTTTTGTTGCGTGTGTGCTTCTGTACAAGTTATCTTAGCTTTATCGGCAACGTGTGTTACAAGCATTAAAGCTATCGCTTAGATAGCGTTTTGCACTTTAACACACACATGCCGTTACAGTTAACTGTTGGCATTTTTCTTAGTTTAATTATTTACATAACTTATTAAATTCTGAGATAAATGGAATCGAAATATACTTGAAATCAGTTTTATTCATAATTGGAAGTTCAAAATTTTAAGGTATGTTTGAATAGATATTTATTGTATAAAATGGTAATAATTTGTAAAAGAAAAAAAAATAATTTCAGCAATTTTAAAAATAACACATTTTCTTTATTAAAATTATCTAGAGATAAAGGAGTATTAAATAGACGATAAAATTAAAAATACAAAAATATCATCTACATATCTTTTCCAAAAAATTACGTTATTAATAAATAAAGAATTAATTGAAATAAAATTTTGTTGTCTAGAATTAATTTTGTTAACATCGGTGAAAGAAGTGATTCCATAAGAAGTCCTTCATTTTGTTTATAATAATTATTATTTAAATTAAAATCCAAATTATTAAGGCAAAAATGTCAGAAATAGAAAAATTACTCTCGTCTAAAAGTTTTGATACAAGATGTAATGTTTTTTGAGGTGGAATTGACGGGAACAAATTAGTAACATTAAACGATATTAAGCTTAATTTGTTGAAAAATAAATGAGTTAAATCTTAAATATTTTGATATTAATTTAAATACAAATTTTAAAATTAGATAAGTAGGTAAATTAATAAAGTTATCTCTAGGTCTAATTGGGTAATTTATTTTATGTATTTTAGGTAAACTATATTTTGGTATTTTTAGGGTTAAATATTTCGATATCACAAGTGAAAATATTAAAAAATTTAAAGGTTTATTTTGTATCATTTATAATTTTAATAGTAGATGAAATTAAACTATTTAGTAGTGATGTTGATAATTTAGTAAAATCAGAATTATTTAAAAATAAATTTGTTTTATTTTTAAATTCTGTGTTACATAAATTTTAGATTTAAAATTATTAAATAATAACTTACTGCAATTAACATGTGTAGTAAATTGAAAACCCTTATTTAATACATTACTTTCCGAATCTGTAAAATTTATATTAGTTTTATTTAAAATGTTCGTATGAAAATCAAACGTTGAGTTATTAAAGTTCGAATTAAATTTATGACAAGTATGACAATTGTTTATAGGTTTAAACATTGGTTTAGAAAAATTTGTTGAATTTATATATTTATTTTTTAATGTATTAAAAAGTTTAATGTCAAAATCATACACTTTACCTCTAATATCACTATCAAGAGAATCCCATATTGTTGGATGATGCGATGTTCTGATGTAAGAATCCTTAATAAAAATAATACATTAGAATTTGACATTTTTAGAAAACCTACAACTACTTCACATATGATTCCATTTGACTCGTTTGACCATTTCTCACATTAATAAACAACAAATATCTACATAAACATAACTTAAAATTTTGAACTTCACTTACTCCAATTAAAAATAAAACTGATTTCAAGTATATTTCAATTACATTTATCCCAGAATTTAATGAAAAATTTTAAAGTAATCTAATAAATTGTAAAATCATATTGAAATTATCTGATAATTACTCACAAATGTTTTCTAATAAATTAATGAATAAAAAATTATTTAGAAAATAATGTTCTTGTGGTAAATTTTACGTTGGCAAAACTATTAGAAAATTTGATATAGAACATTTACGTTACGTTAATAATCCTAAGAAATACTTTTTAATTATAATTGAATTAAATCAACTTTAGTTGAACATGTTTTACTTAATAGGCACTCATTTTCTAGTACACTCAATATTAATGAATAAATTTAATAAAAAAAATTAGATAAACTTGAAATTATTTATATTAAATCTTCAGATAGAAATTATTTATTGAATGATCAAACAAATTTTGATGAATTATTTATTAAATATTAATTTTTCCAAAATTAAACACCAAGTATCAAAAAAATTTTTGTTTATATTTAACATTTGTGATGAGTTTTTAAAAGCAATGAACTGTGATAATTTTGTGTTGGCTGTATTTTTAGATTTTAAAAGGGCGTTTGAAACAGTAGATCGTACTAGATAAATACGGAAACTTGAAATTATTAGTATTAAAGACAAGGTTTTAAATTGGTTTAATTCATATTTAAGTAACCGAGTCCAGTGTGTCAAATTTAATGGTCATGTGTCAAATGATAAATATGTTGATTTGGAGTGCCACAAGGAACTGTTTTAGGTTATACATTGTTCTTACTATACATCAATGATATCATACATACTGTGGTTAAACGTAAAATTATACTGTTTGCAGATGATACTATGGTGTATGTAATTGACAAGGATGTTCATGAGATGGAAAAAACTATGAATAAGGAATTGAATGAATTATTCATTTGGATTTGTGATAACAACTTAGCAATTAATTCGATGTGACTGTATTTATTTTTAAGATAAAAATAAGATCGTTCCAAATTATATGTGTGATCGTGTAAAAATATTTAATGAGATTCATAACTATAACACTGGACACCAAGACGACTTTATTTTATTAGAAAGGTGTTTTACTAACCGTATGAGAAACAACTTGTTATACAAGGGACTACTTCAATTTAACCAATTACCAGATAAAATAAAAAACATGTGATAAGCTCTGTTTATTTAAAAAGCTAATGCGGAATTATATACTCTCACAAAATTAAAAATTGTTGATGTGTCTATTGTTAATTGTTTGTACTATTCTTCTTTGTATACTCATTTGTTTTATTTTATATTACATTATTTGTTAACTGTATAGCTAATGATAAATAAATAAAGATTATTATTATTATTATTTACAATTGTTGATTAATGTCATATCATTTGTTATTCTGTATTAAAACTTACTTCTGAGGATGACTTGCAGATATTAACAAGTCGAAACTATAGTAAAGTTTTGAAATACAAAATATATTTAGTATTGGTTTGACTGAAGTTACAATACGTTTGTCGTTTATACTTATTTAAATGTAACGTAAGATTTACAATTTTATAAGTTCATGTTTACTGGATTCAACACCATAAAATGTATCTGTTTCGGTAATTTCACATTCCAATTCTTTTAGATGCCTTGATAAATATCGCATTCTGAGAACGAAACGTCGGCAGTAATAAATAGCAAAGGTTGTTAATAAAATAAATTCCCTCCGAACGTTCCTCGGAAGACCCAACTGGCGTTGGGATTCTACAATATTATAACACATTATAGGAGTTACAAGTTTTATTGAAAACATTTCAGATAAGCTTTCTTATTAAGTCAGTAAAGAATTTGATAAAATTTGTTATGGTTAACAATTACTCATCCATTAACAGCTTTACCGCTATGTTTCCTGTACCTTACAATCCCTGTAACGGTTACAACGGTAGAACAATCGTTCTCAAAATTAAATTAATAAAAACATATTTAAGAAATTCGGGAGATCAAAATCGTTTATCGTCTTTGTCCTTGCTCTCCATCGAAAATGCATAAGCCCGCTCTATAGATTTTCAAGAAATTATTACAAAATGTACCTCAGCTAAATGAATATTACTCTAGTTGTTTAGTTATTTATTTAAAAATAAACCGTTATATTTTTATATTAAACACGAATATTGGATCCATTTTTATGTTTAGGTTATCTACTATATAAAAATAAGTCGGGTTTTCCTTCCTGACGCTATAACTCCAGAACGCACAAACCGATTTCCACGGTTTTGCATTCGTTGGAAAGGTCTCGGGCTCCGTGAGGTTTATAGCAAAGAAAATTCAGGAAAAATTTCAACAGAAAAGCGGGAAAATCTTTTTTCACATACAGCGCCATCTCTGATACATAGCATGTACTACAAACCAATATTTTAAGTAGATGGCGCCGGTGCGTCGCAATGACAATTAACAAGTCGCAAGGCCAATCGCTTAGTGTTTGCGGAATAAATTTAGAAAATCATTGTTTTTCGCATGGGCAGTTATACGTTGCGTGTTCACGAGTTGGGAAACCATCCGCTTTGTTTGTGTTAACGTCAGACCAAAAAACAAAAAATGTGGTTTACCAAAGTGCACTTCAATGAAACGGATAATTTGCGGACACGTATAACGCTTCGATTCAGTATTTACTTTGGATTCACTTTCATTTACTTAGAGAAGTTCAACTAAATAACACTTCATTTTTGTAATCGAAATGAATTCATTACTGTTGTGAAATGAAATAATTTTTTTCCTTTTCAAATATAAAACAAAAAAATATTTTTCTTCATCTTTTAATCACCAAACGAAATGTTACATAAAACGAAGCCATCTGGTGGCGAAACGGAGTTCGCCGGGTTTGCTAGTTTTTAATATAATAAATTATTAAAATGCCAATTTCACTATTTTTTTCTTTGTTTAATTATCGGAACTGGTTTCAATTACCTATATATAAAACTAATTGTCATGTTTGGACAAAATTATAGATGTTCAATAAATATAAAATTATTATGTATCTCAAATTGACAAATTTATATATTCAGTTCTTAATATTGTTTATCATAAACATTATAACAAATTTTATTACTTTTGGTTTACTAGTTTATCCTTTTGTTGCGTTTACGTTTGTATTTAGTTAATACATATTATATGAATTGTCGTTTTTTCTTGTATGGGGAAAACCATACGTCCTACGATCACCTAATAATACAAAAAAAAAACAAACGCGTAGGGCCCCGTGTATACAGGGTGAATCACCACCAACAGGACGGAAAGGAGTATATGCACTTAGGAAATGGTTTTTGCCAAGCCCTATAGATTCAATGACACGCAATACCTCTCTCCAGTTTTTTTATATTTTGTACCGAGATATCTGAACTTTTGATTAAAATAAATTTCAAAAAGGGGTATTGCGTGCCACCAACGTTATTAAGATTTTGGCAGGGTACACCTTTTGTATGTAAAATGCATGGTTACTAGTGCACCTGCCTTCATGAAAGGCTAGAGTACATTAACCCTTGCATCCTAAAAGTGTTCCTTACGTGCACGATGAACAAAGTGATTTTTTGTGTCACTACGATGCAGCTCATTTTTTTCCTGCATAATCTGCTTCTGTCGCAATCTTTCAAATACGTTGTTGTGTTTACAATAAAGACTTTTAAAAACTTAAACCTCAATACAAAACTTAGAATTATGAGCCAATAGTTCGTTAGAACTGAGTTTCTGTCCAGTATTCTGAAAGAGAAAACTTATTCTAGTTAAGCTATTTTAAACTTAATCGTGCATGTAATGTTGGGTATGGCGCGTTTGGGCTTCGCTAGGTTAAAGCCAGGCTTAATAAAACTTCATCTGCCCGGAAGTGAACAATGAGAAGTTAAATATTTTACAGTAAATTAGACAGGAGACCTTAAAAAATCGAAGCAGTTGAATGCCAAAGGAAAAAAAAAGGAAGCCAAAGAATCACAAGTCATTGTTGTACCAGTTCCACAGTTTAGCCCTCTTCTTGGACTTTACCATCCCTTTTAAGTACATCAGGGTACTATACGGCCAAAGTCTTCACTTGTCATTGGAAGCTTATCTTCAGAAAGTAGCTCAACTGATCCACCTACACAACTCTTTTGCAAAGTTTGATTTCACCTATTAACCCTACTCATCCTACTTTGGAATTCAGCGGAGGAGATACAGGAATGAGTAAAACTTATTTAAAAATTATTTTCCAGTCCTGCCATCCCATCTTCTTCAGCGTCATCCTCACAGTTACCATATTATCTTTTAAGCCCTCTTCAATTTTTTTTTATTTTAGCAACTCAGTTTCAAGTGCCTTTCCCAATTCCGTAAACCTCAATAGTATCACGGGGATTGGAAGCTTCACCATTCCATTCTAGTATTACTACAGAATTCTAGAACTACAGGAGGAAACGGCAAATCGCTAACCAGTCCGAGAAGAAGAGGAATGAACCGTTAAAGGCAGCGTTTATCCCAGGAGTGACGAAAATGATAAGTATGCCCTTGTGACTTCCAGAGTTGGAAAGTTCCTCAATATAAAGTAATAATATTTTGAAAAACTTGGAGGAAAACGTTGTATTCATTTTTTGGATTTGGATTAATTTTGTAAGCAAAAAAAAAGCCCTACGAAACCGGCAACAAAAGAATCTGCTGATAACTGACAGCAAGTTTCAGGTAGAGCAGAGCTACATTGAAATGAGTTTGTTGTGTCTAAACTGAGAGGTCTCCTTCAGGCAACCGTCGCTTATTAAAAAGCTCTTACTGACCTGAGAGCAAACACTAACAAAAACATTCCGGTGCGGAGAAATGGGTATGAAAACTTGACCAACGTTCTACCTTCAGAATACTACTAATAGCGTCAGCAACAGCAACAGTAGAAGTAGTAAACAGTCCTTGCAGTTGTCAAGTGGGAATGAGAGCAAGGCTGTTGAGATCATTGAAAAGAGTAATAAAGTGAGTAGGACGGACACTTATAGAAGCCATGTTAGGAGTAGTAATGCTTCAGAAAGTAAAAGTGAGTTTGTGTCTCAGCCTCAACAGCATTACCATCACAGAGAAAAAGTTCATACAAAACATGTGACTCCAAGTAATAGTAGAGGAAGTGAATCGCATCATTAAAGTGGTCATCATAGAAAGGAAAAGAGGGAAAAGGATCAGAGAGAAAGCAGTGGGAATCGATCTAAGATCAAATCTAAAAGGCATCACTATCACATAAATCAAAGTCCTCTAGTTCGTCCTCCTCTAAACATCACAGTAGTAGCCATCATCAAACACAAAAGTCCTCAACAAGTTAAATGGAAATTAATTCATCTACCGAAATAGAAGGAGAAAGAAACTCATTCTCACAAGAAAGACAAGGAAAAGAAAAGAAAAGAAAGCATTGGTAACCAAAATAACTCATTATCTTCAAGCCCCAAAGTTGTGTCCAAGCATCACAGTCACACTAGTCAAAGTAGTTCAAGCAGTAACAAGTTCAAAGATGCTTCAACTTCATCATTCAATTCTGGAATAAATAAATCGTCTTCATCAAGAAAGAATAAAGAGAAACAGAAGCCAGACAGAACTCTTAGCTCCCTGGATTCAGATGATAATAACGATGAAGAGGTAAGAAGATTGAGGGAGAAAGGACGAAGGATGGAAGAAGAGATAACACAAAGAGACAAAGACAGCCAAAAACAAAAAGAGATGAAACTAAAAGAAACAAAGTACAACACAAAATACAAATATATAATGGTGGAAGGGATACCAAAATATATTACAGGACCATTGTACATAAAAGAAAAACATATGGTAGCGAGGTATAGACTAAGAAATGAGGAAAATAAAAATAAATATTAGAAAAAGATAAAGAAGGAATGTGTAGAATGTGTGGGAAAAACTGAGAGAATGTAGAGCAAATGGTAGATGAGTGCAGCGAATTAAGGAGTGAGCAAGTGAGAAGGGAAGTTCTGCTAGGAGAAAATAGAGAAGGCATAAAATGGATAAAACAAGTAGAAAACAGAAGAAGATGGATGGAAGAAAGGAAGAAGAATATAATAAAAATCACCAAACGGAGAAATGAGGCAAAAAAATTAATTAAATTAGTAGATATTTTGCAGATTTTGTTATGCTAATGTGGGTTTAGTTTTTAGTTTTGTTAATCGGATCAATTTGTTAATTTAAAAAAACAAATAAAGCTTTTTTATTATTATTATGTATCTGCTTGCGTTATGGGTCATAAAAGTCTCAATAGTAAGGGGACTGACAGACAAAATGACACAAAAACAAACTTCAATATGATATAATATGTAGCTTTACTTTTTTGATACATCAGATAGCTCGGCGGTAGCATGTTTTATTTCAGTTTGCTATATTATAATCTAAAAATACACTTTATGTACTGACAATACAAATAGTTTGAAAAGGGAAAATACATAGTTCAAAATGGCAGGTTCATTTTATAGTATGAGTGATTATAAAGCTTATTTTGACGAGAGAAAAATTTCCAGAGACATTAATCTAACAGGGGCCATTATTTCTTAAATGGGGCACTTTGGGGAAGGGTAGACTGATCACCGCAAAAGTTCTAATGAAGGAAAAGCAATTGACCTGTAATGGGTAATTCATAATAGTAACGTTCCTAAGGTCGCCATGTTACTTCTTTGCAAAATCCATGGCCAGATTTTAGAGGCCAATTAGAACAGGTAATTAGTTTACAATTGCCCCAATTTTGGCCAGATTAGTTAAATTAATCGAATACACTCATTCAGCGAAATAGTAACCGTTTTACAAGTTTTGTCATTTTAGTAGCATTTTAGTAACCGAAGTTCTACCGTTTCGTTTCCATTATATTCTGAAGTTATTCGAAAAGTTACCAGAAAACTAAATGCACTTTGTCATTGCCTCTCTTTCTGCCCTACAAGATGGTGTTTACAAATGTTCACTACAACGTTTCGTTTTGAACCATCATCAACTTTATTTTTTCTTATAGCACTTAAAAAAAGTACACTCTGAATAAGAAAGCATTTTTCATTACAAATTCAACGATATACTACACAATATGGTTATTCGTGATTTTATTGAGAAAAAATAACGTTTTATTAAATTTCTAATCTTTTTTGTAGAGCAGAAAGAGTGGCAATGACAAAGTGCATTCAGTTTTTTGGTAACTTCTCGAATAACTTCAGAATATAATGAAAACGAAATGGCGCAATTTCGGTTTTTTTTCGAATATCTCCGGAAGTAAGTTGAACTCAGCGACTTTGTCAACAGTAAAATGTTAACCCCTCGAGTGGGCAACTTTTTCCAAATTTAACCGACTCTGTATCTCTCACGGTTTCCGAGATCCCCATGCTGTTCATTCTTATCTTGGACACACTGTATACACAATATTAAAACTAAGTTTAAAAAAGTAATTAAACCTATTTCAAATTCTAATTCTAATCTGGTGTGACCGATGTTACCATGGATCCGATTTTCGAAACAAATGTCGAAACAAACTCACAAGTGACAAAAAATTTAATTTTTCGTACCTAACTAGTTAAGAAAAGTGAACTATTTTGACACTTACTTTGATTATGAAAAGTGTCACATCTGTCACGGAAAACCGTAATACAAGTACAAAATGTTTTTTTTTGATAATTTATGAATCAGTCAAACGAGTGTAGAAATAATGCTTAAGAAAAAACGCTATCATATGTATCACATTCGATTACATCAGCATTTGACTGAAAACGATTATGATGACCGTTTAAATTTTTGTTTATGGACTTTAGACAATTACTAGCACACTGTAATGTCACAACATGACAGTAACTAATTAGATTACGTATGCATTTTTTGTTTTAAAATCTCTCCCTACCATTACCTAATTTAAAGAAATCTGTAAATTGCGCAAAAACTGTAACACTTAGGCATAGGACACCCTTATGCCATTTGAAAGAGACCTTTTTTTTAACGTTATGAATTAATAAAATACAGAGTGTACTATTTAAAATAAGGCTTATATTACATATTGAATAAAGACCCTCTAAAGAGATGTTTAATTTAATGTTTAATCATGGAATGCATTAATCTAATATCCATCTATTTACCCGTACAAATAAATTTATTATGATTATCTCTTATTAATATGTTATGACTTGTGCGAGCGCATATCTACTCTCGATTCATTTTACAAATTCCATGTACTCTGCATTCATATTGATTAGTCAACTGATGAATGTTAATGTAAGTGATGAAACCAATTATTGTTCATGATTGTCTGCTGTTTAGAAGCTAATTAATATTTGTGACTTAACGCGTCCGTAGCATGCTAGCCTTGTCTAGTTATTTATTATTATTTGTTGTGATTTTTTGGATTAGAAAATACTGAATTTTGTTTAATAGTCCATACTTTAAGAAAAGTCCACGTAACTCCAGAACCCTCTGTATTTAGGTATAGGAAACCTTTACAAAAGCATACCTTATTTTTTACGGGCAATCAAAAAACGCAATAAAATACAGGGTGTTTGTTAGAAAAAAATATAACTTTGATGCGCCACATTATTTTGGGACATACTGTATATTTCAAAATAATTTTGAAATGTAAAATTTATCAACCTGCAAGCTACTAAAATGCAAAACTTTTACTGTTTTGCTATAAATCTCCGTCCCGTTGGTGGTGGTTCACCCTGTATAACATCAAACTTCCTAAAATTGCGGGATTATTAGTTCCATTCATATGACCGGTGAATATTCTTATTTTAACACCAGGTATACAAGACTCGAGAAAAGTGGGTTCAACTTATCATTATCTGAACGAAAGAAAAACGTTATGTTCTAATAGAGCAAATAATAAGTAAATTTTTGACAAAAATGATAGTAGGATACCGCATGTGCCATGTAATTGTAAATAGTATAAAATACCTTATATTAATGATTTATACTGAAAATGAATTGTCATTATATTGTTAATTAACATTTAAATGCAAAAAAAAGTGTTTTTTCTCAACTTTTTTTCCTGAGTGAAAAGTAATAAACCAACAGTAATGGTGTAAAAAGAAAAGTTGTAGAGAATAAAAATACAAATAAAATGAACCCCAATTTGACTCGATCAGGTAATAAATTTCCGAGACAAATCGGAAAAAGTGTAATATTTGTGTTTTTCTTTTTAAATTCGTAGATCCGTTATTTTTTTTAATAAACGCACCTAATTTTTTTATTCATATAGTCAATCTCAACGAACGTTATTTCAAATAAACTTCTATCGTATATTCATAAGCGTTTGAAATAAATATATTGATGATAATGTTAGTTATAAAATAAACCTAACTTTAGATTTACAGCTACAACTAAAGTAATAGTTGTGTAAACTTTCCTTTGCATGTAGAGTATAGGCACAGAATAAATAATACGCTACGCTCAGAAGCGAAACTCGTTGCGGCTTTTTGATGTTCTGAGGTCAAATTTTAGAGACGTTGACGCCATAGTTTTGGTTGTTTTTAGCGATAACTTTAAAAGATTTGAATAATTTCTTGTAGGTTACTCAACTTACATTGCTATTTGTCACGGAGTAATACTTACTACTTGCAGTTGTTTAAATTCAAACATTTACAATACTACATTTTACACAGAGTTTACAACAGTAATTACATGTGGTGATAATTATTTGGTAATTTTGACTAGATTTACGAATTTTTGTTGCTAGTCAAAATTACCAATAAAAATTATAACCACGAATGTAATTCGGTGTGATGATTTTTTAAACTATGTCGCAAAATGCTAAACACGTATGTAAGTATCTTAATTAAACAATTAAGAATGTTTACAATTGTTGTAATTAACGGTGCAATTCGTGTAAGTAATTGTACAATTTCCTTGTGATGAAGAGGACAAAACAGTATGTCTTCTTAAGTTGTTGATTACGGTTGCGTGATGCTCTTCGTCAAGTTGAAGATAGGTTTGTTTGTTCGACAGTTGTTTGTATTGAATCAGCCGAGCTTTGATCAAAACTCGTGCTCATGTTGGTTTCTGTAAGATGACTAATTGTAAAATTTCTTAGAATTCATACCAATTCACTTACCTTATGTTACAGAAAATCTCAAAAGCGAAATTCAAATTGGCAACAGTGCTGAATTGTTATTAAGTATTTATATTGAGACAAATTGCTGCGTTACCTTAACAACCAAATCAATGCTAACTTTTTTATGCATTTAATTAAACAAAGATCCAATGAAACAACTTCAAAAAATAGTCGTTGTAATTAGCTACTAGTAAATAGTCAGTGTAATTGTATTGGTCGATTTGAATTTTTTTCTCATTACGATTGGCTGACAGGACTGTTTAAACAATTTAAAAAATAATCACAATAGTTTCTTTTTACATATAAGTTATACAGTTTAAAGTAAGGTTGACAAGTAAACCACCAAGTAATGACTACTGTAGTACTAAATTTTTGATTACGCGGATAAATGGTAGTTTCATTTCTGAAGCGTAGCGTATTATATATTCTGTGGTATAGGGTTTTTTCCCGGCAAAATATAAACTCGAATGATATTCATCAAGACTATTTCACAAAAACACACACTTTAAAAAATTAATTGACGTTTGATGTTTATTGTGTAAGTAGGGTGACTGATGCAATTGTTATTTTGTCGCTCAAAAATGAGGTACGTTGTGTAATACCGATTCTCTATTGGTTGACAAACTCCAAAAAAAATTTTGAATATCTCGGAAAATATTGGGGTTAGAAAAAAACTTTCGCAATAAAAGTGGTGCAAATCAGTGAGCTGCGCATTTTAAAATTATTTTTGTTTATACAGGGTGTTCCACAAAAATGCGTCATACCAAAGTTTTTTTTCAAATAAAACTACCCATTTTTTTGTTACAAATTTGAATTCCTTGGAAAATTCTAATGTGACTTTATGCATTACACATAGTGTCTAAAATGGAGGGTTTTCGAATTATTTCACTTTTCCCGAAAAATTGACGTTTCGAACAAATTAAATAACTTCCAAACAAGATTGGAAATGTGAACAACTAGCTGTAGTTAGCGCATATTAAAGCTGCGAAATCGCAGTTAGATAAATTTCAGGATAACTGAGTTATTTATTTTTTTCGAAAAGTCAATTTTTCCGGAAAAAGTGAAATAATGCGAAAACCCTACATTTTAGACACTATGTATAATGCATAAAGTCACATTAGAATTTCCCAAGGAATTCAAATTTGTAACACAAAATGGGTAGTTTCATTTAAAAAAAAACAACTTTGGTATGTCGCATTTTTATGGAACACCCTGTATAAACAAAAATAATTTTAAAATTTGCAGCTCATTAATTTGCACAACTTTTATTGCGAAAGTTTTTTTCTAACTCCAATATTTTTCGAGATATCCACCTTACTCGCACTAATGGGCCACCGTGTATATTGAAGTAAATGCTCCTTATAAAAATATTGAATTTTTGGAAAACTATAATCACATTATACATATTTGTATTACCTTGCTTTTTTTAATTTTGCAATCGTAATGTAAATAAAATTGATTTAAAACCATACAGTGTCAAACATCAAAGTTTTCATAAAACGCATCATTTTGAACTAATTATCAATTTTTGAATAAAGCGCAGACCTCTTCACGTGTTTCCTTGGAATAAATTCAGGACTCGATGCCATTCCAATGAAACTGAATACTGCAGCTAGAGTTTGAGGTTAGGACACGATTTTATTTGCAAGTTGTGCAGTCGTCAAATACGCTTTGTTCACGATCTGCAATCTACATATCAAATATGGAGGGAAATGAAGCTCAACACGAAGTGGAAATCCATGAACAGCAATCGGAAGAGGAGGATGATTCCACATGTTCATCATGCGACCCCGTTAGACATTCTGAAGAAGATCGGTCAAATTCAATGTGGATATATTGCGACAAATGTGATCGCTGCTACGGAATTTGCGTTAACCTTTCAAATGAAGAAGTTGCTAATCTTGGAAAGGATTCGACGAAATGGTTCTGCCCCAAATGTCCTCAGAAAGGAACCACAAAAATGGGTTTTTCTGCCCCACTGCTCAGACGAGTTCACAACTTCAAGAGGTCTAAAGATTCATTTATCAAAAACATAAAAATAGGGAAACCTATTTTGAATGTCCACCGGGCGAACAGGATTTCATCTCCCTCATCTCGTCCTTAAAATCTAATGTTCCTATTCTGAAACGAATCCCAAGCGGAGCCAGGAATGCAGCAGCTTGCAGACTCGCTAACATAATTGAAGAATGTCTTACAGAAAACTCGCTTGAGGTTTGGAAAGGACTGCTACTTTCTCGTTTCAATGTCTTCGGATCCCGATAGGCAAGGCAAAAGATCGCTAACCTCCTTGGTAAAAGAAAATGTATCATCTCAGTCAGTTCCCAAAAATGTCACAGCGTCTAAGAGAAAAACGTGTAGCTGGGAGAAAGAGTACAACGTAAAATGGATGATCATGATCTTAAGGGGCCCTTCGAATTCTGTGCTCGAATGACACTCTTGCTCCGATTAATGAAGATACATTTTCAAAACTAAATGTCCTACATTCTAGGCCATCCCGACCTCTTGATTTACTAGAACCTCCGAATGAGACAACGCCACATTTGGAAGTAGACGAGAGAGTAGTTTCCAAAGCTATCTCATCTTTTCCTCCGGGATCTGCATCAGGAATTGATGGTCTTTCGCCTCAACACTTGAAGGATTTAACAGCAAAATCCGCAGGCGAACAAGGGAAGCGTCTTCTGAAGCTAATCACAAAGTTGGTAAATTGGATGCTAAAAGGGGAAGTGAATCTGGATATCCAAAAATATGTATTTGGTGCCAACCTTTGTGCCTTAAATAAGAAAGGAGGTGGATTACGCCCTATTGCAGTGAGTTGCACAATACGAAGATTAACTGCAAAAATTGTTTGCTTAGAGAGCCGGGACGACTGCTCCACTTACTTCCAACCCCATCAGCTCGGGTTTGCTACAAAACAAGGATGCGAGGTCATTGTTCATGCGACTCGAAGGTTCATTGATAACCACCTTAATTCAAACTCGGTGATAGTCAAAATCGACTATAAGAATGCCTTCAACTCCGTCGAAAGAGATTCCATCCTACAGGAAGTAAAAGCCACGTTCCACAAATATACCCGTTTATGTGGCAAAGTTACTCGTCACCGTCGCTGCATTTCTTTGGGGACAAAACAATAGAATCTCAAGTGGAAAGTCAACAAGGCGACCCTGCAGGACCATTAGCCTTTAGTTTGGCAATCCATCCAATTATCCTTTCTCTACAATCGGATTTCGACTTTTTTTATCTTGATGATGGGACAATAGGAGGGGATCCTGTTACAGTTTTGAAAGATGTAAAAAAGCTGGTTCAGGAGTCTAGTAAGATTGGTTTGACTGTCAACCCTTCCAAATGTGAATTGTTTTTTACATCAGGAGTATTGACCATGAAATCCAGAGCAAATTCCAGGAACTTCTACACGGTATCCGCACAGTGACACCTCAAGATCTAGAGTTGTTGGGAGCACCCCTCTGCGATGAAGGAGTTTCGGACGCATTATTAGAACGCCTCGAAACAATGAAGGCAATGTTTGGTCGTTTGAAGAAACTTTCTGCCCACGTCGCATTCTTTCTTTTAAAAAATTGTCATGGGATTCCAAAGCTACTATATACATTACGTACCACTCCTACATGGATGCATCCAAAAATTTTAGAAGAAATAGATGCCGCAATGAAAGCTTGTATGGAAAACATACTTAACATTTCACTGGACGATAAACAGTGGAAACAAGGTAGTTTACCTTTACGACTCGGAGGATTGGGAATTAGAAAATGTACCGATCTTAGTCTACCAGCGTTCCTAGCGTCTTGTTCTGGTGTAAAGTCAGTCGTCTCCAACACACTAAATACTACCGTTGACGATCTGTCCATTCACAAAAACAATGAAGCACTGGATTTATGGAAAGCTAAACATGAAATGGTTCCTCCAATCCCTGAAGCACAGATAAATTGGGATTCGATTGTAATAAAAAAAGCTTGGCTTGATGCTTTCCCTTCCAGAAACATTGGAATGCTAATGGACAACAATCAACTACGCATTAGTGTCGGACTACGTCTTAGATGTGACATTTGCCGCTCATATACTTGTTTATGTTCCGAAACTGTAGATAGCAAAGGATTGCATCCCTTGAGTTGCACCAAAAGTAGTGGACGATTTTTCAGGCATTCGGAAATAAATCAAATCATCAAACGAGCACTATCATCATTAGAAATCCCTTCTATACTGGAACCGACTGGAATATCCAGAAATGATGGAAAACGTCCTGATGGAGCCACACTCGTACCTTGGGCCAGAGGTCAATGCTTGGTATGGGACGTTACTTGCGTCGACACATTTGCTATTCTAAAATAAAGGATGATGGCAACATTTTCAAAGCTTTTGCAGTGGAGACAATGGGAGCTTGGAGTGAAGAAGCGAGGGAGTGGATGGACATTATTGGAAAGAACCTCAATTTTATCTTTGGCCATCCGCGTTCTAAATACTACCTAACACAACGCATTAGCATGGCCATTCAACGTGGGAACGTGGCGTCAATTCTCGGATCTCTCCCACCACCGTCCTCATGGAGGGGATATTTTATTTATAATACTTTAATTTAATTTAATTGTTTTTTATTTTACCATTCTAATTGTAAGTTAATACAAAAATCTATACTTAAAAATAAAATATTGGATTGCTTCAAAAAAAATTAGAATTGAGGTTATGAAAAAAAAATACAGAGCATCTAGTTCACTATTTAAAATGTACCCAGCCGAAATACCAAAGTATAAATTACGATATCAATTGAACAGATTCGGTTGTATACGCTCAGTAAAATAGGTCATGTTTTTAATTCGCTCTGAAGTTAATAGTGTTTAATTTATTTTATAGCTATTTATTGTATATGTGTTTTAGTAGGCAGATTATTCACGAACGAATTTTTAATCGCGAGAACAAAGTTCGAGCGTTTAATTTTCTTAAGGGGATAATATGCCACTAAAACACGAATGCAATACAAGATTTTATCCACAATCAAACCAATTTAATTGAAAATAAGTAATCTGACAGTTCTAAAATTTCAATGTAATAGCAAATATTAGAAAATTTAGTGAAACTTTGGGCGGCTTTGCATTATTAGTTGCTAGGATGCTTGTTTATTAAAACAATATTTGTGAAAAAATTAGAAATCGTTTGTGTGCGTCGTTTTGAAAAATGTCAGAAAGTGATTCTTTGCCGGTAGAAATTAAAGCAGAAGCTGAAGAAGTAACCCTGCAACTGTTGCCGGCCAAATCTAAAGATGCATACATAAAAGAATTTGCTACCTTTAATGAATGGAGAGAAAAGAGGTGCAAACATCATAAACGAGGACGTCCTGTTGGCTTATTTTTTAAATGTAAGAAGCAAGTTTGCCTCCTCGTCGATGTGGACGAAATATTCAATGTTAAGAGCAACTTTGAATGTGCATAGAAATATTGACATATCAAAATACGGCAAATTAATTGCTTATCTCAAGAGCCAATCAAAAACTACAAGGCAAAGAAGGCAAAAGTGCTTGAGAGGGACACATCGAACAATTTTTGAAAACAGCATCTGATGAAAAGTACTTAATGATGAAGGTACAACCAATTTTCTTTTCTTTTGTATTGGTATCTTAATTATTTTAAATATTTCTAGGTTGCTGTCATAATGGGTGTTTGTGGAGGTTTACGATGCAATGAACTGGTAAACTTAAATATTGAACATGTGAAAGATAAAGGATCTTTTATCTACGTGTCCATCCCAGAAACAAAGACCAATATGTCAAGAAGTTTCACTGTATTAGACGAAGGATTCTCTGTTAATGTTATGGAGATATGCAAGAAATACATACGCCTACGTCCTAAAAGTACTATTTCGCAGGGAAGATTTTTTTGCGATATATAAATTCAAAATGCACCGTGCAACCTGTGGGAATTAACACTATTTCCAGAATCCCTCACAGATTGCTTCTTTCTTAAAACTTCTAGACGCTAAATCCTACACGGGCCATAGTATGCGCCGTTCTTCGGCGACTCTGTTGGCTAATGCTGGTGGTGATATTCTCACTCTTAAGAGGCACGGAGCGTGGAGGTCATCTAGTGTTGTTGAGGGGTATATAGAAGAAAGCGAGTCAAATAAAATCGATATTGCTAGAAAAATTTAAGGAAAATCCAGCACAATGCAAGAGATCTCCGCGATGCAGTCTTCCTCAAACGTGGTTTGTGTAAATGTAAATCCTGATATTGCAAATAAGTTTACTTTTGATGTTAACGTGAATGTTAATATTAATGTTAATAAATAATTACTAAATTTTCTGCAAATTTTTCTTGAATTTTATATATTACAAAACACTAATGTTTTATGGAATATAAAACACTAGTGTTTTATAGGTGTTATAATACGTTTCATAACGGCATAATAATAGCTCTATAATATGGTGATTGTGGATAAAATAATTATAATTAAATACACATAAACGGATTTAGCTTTAGTTCTAACCTTGTAACTATTTCACAACTTTGTGAACTTGATAATTTTGAAACAGTACAACGAAACTTGATAAAGAAGTGCGTTTATTTTTTTAATTTGTTGTCGTTTTTAAATTTTCTATCATACTAAAAAGTATCGAACTTAATTTAAATATGTAGGAAAATTACGCTACACAAAAATCTCGTCTTTTAGACCTTTTAAGCCATTGAAAAGCCATTGTACAACTTTTACAACTTGAAATTTTGTAATAGTGTATAAGAAACTTGGATTCTAGAAGGTGGCGCTCGACTTTTTCTTAATTTATTATTTTTTAAATAATTATTAGATCTCAAAAACTCACAATAAATGCTTAACTTTGAACAGCATTTACATAACTAACACAACAAATAGAAAGAAAATACGAACGTGGTGCTGTAGCTGCATGTTTTACAAAACAGATTACAAAATAGCATTAAGATGGAGTAATAATTAAATCCAAAATATCTAAAACCCCAAGAGCATTTGCACACAATTTTGTAAGTATTTTATAACGTCTGGGCGATCGTCTATCCCGACTTCATTCATTCGCAAAGTGGTCTAGCGACGACAGAACTTCGTCGTTACTTGTCGGTTAATAGAGATTTACACAGTTAATTTTGAAAAGTATCTATTTTATTTTTGTTCCTGCATCTTCTTGAAGACAGTACTGTATTTCATTGACGATCGATATGGCGAAACGCAAATTGACGTATTATAAAAAATCTTTTAGGGAACGTAGTAAACGCGCTCTAATTAATAGGACAAGATAAATAATATGTCAGCAAAAGTTTATACTAAAGTTTTGTATATTCTATATTTAGGATATTTAGGAATTTGCAAAATTTAAGAACTATCGGTGTCATTAAAATTTTATCATCTGTGCGTATTAGATTACATCACTGTGGGTACCTAATTGCGAAGTTTTATAATCAATGCTACTTGTAAGTATGCCGGGTATTATTTAAAAAAACCTACATTATCATTGCGATTATATATATAAACTGTCGTCAAAAATTTTAATGTATGTATTAATTATTTACATAAATTAGGTAATCAGAATCGCGCTCTATTCTTTCAAATGCTAATCCATGTGGTGTTCAAATAACAAAAATACAAAAGTTTTGTTATTTCTAATTGCCGTTGGACCTGATAATAATAATTATGGGTATAAATTTGAATGTGATTTCATCGTTATCTGAAATAGTGCAAAATTTAATAATTTTTTTCTTATTGCTTCTTGTAGAGTAAGATGTCTTGCACTGTGAGGACACTTAATTTCTACGATTCCATCCCTATCTGTTATAACTGCATTGGGCAATGCTCCGAAATATTTAAACTCTCTCGTTCCACTCTCTATATTTAAAAGATAATTTATCGGTAACTTCTTTTAGCGCATCATTTTCGGCATTTGGCCCCACCTTGTTGCTTTACTACCAGTGAATTTGTTTTTCGATTGGTTATTGATCTCTTATTTTGCAAATAGTTCCAAAATTTGATGCTGTTAATCTTTTTAAACGTTCAGTATGCCACAGTGCGTTGTGCCTTTGTTGAGTTGTGCTTAATCCAACATCGGAATTATCTAATTCTTCCAAAAATTGTTTAGTTTTCGTGCACTATTTGTTTGCAATAAAACATGATTTTGTCAAAAATTTTAATGTATTTAATTATTGACCAACATGGCAAGCCTACTTATTAAAATTTATGACCATATCACTATGTTCAAATTTAAAAAGGTTATGTCAAGCAATGGCAAAATAGTTATAATCTTCAGTTGTAAAAAAACTTCACTGTATATAAATTATAATATCAAAGAAAAGTTGTATATTATAATTTCCGAACAATTTCTACAACTTTTACTTAAATTTTGCACTTTAAAATGGGCCAAATTGTAAATCTACGTTCAGAAGGCCAAAATCATAATATTTTCATTAACAATAATGGGTCTTAGTCTGCTCCTTACTGAGATACAGGATGTTAAAGCGACAAAAATAAAATAGATTTTTGTTAATAGATCAGCTACTTTTCTACATAATGACTTGAAAATTGGGTATGAACTAGTTTTTGTAAAGGTAAACAAGAATGTGTGAGAAGATTTGAGTTAACTCGTGAGATGTCGCTACATGCGCCATATGAATTAGGTGTAATCAGCTACAAATTTTTTTTATCGCTCATTATTTTACAACTTACTTATATAATTTGGATAGCCCCATCATTTCTGTAGAAAAAAGCTATCTTCTTTGACCTTCAAAATATTAACGATTTTCGAGATACTTGAATTTTACTAATTCACTACACTACATTTCACGGTAGTAGACGTAGCATTAATCTGTTAAGACGCAAGCATGCCATGGAATGTTGACATTTACCTAACCGTAATTGATAATTGATAATAATATTAAAATGAAACCATACAAAAATTACGTAATAAAACACATTTATTGTACGCCAGTTAATAAAACGAAAGACAACATTAGAACAGACTTGAACTAGGACCACTTACGACAACTCTTATCAAAACCTACATGTTAAAGTTGTGCGAAGTTAAATTAAATTTAAGCTTAATTATGACCTACTGCAAAAGGTTTTCAACATGGCGACCACCGGCATTTATACACGCATTTAACCGTTTTTTTAAGGATTGTCTGACTTTAAAAAATGTAGCAGGATTAATTTCGTATTGAATTGGCTGCATCTTGAATTCTATTCCATAACTCGTTTCGTGTATTTATAGGTTCAGCATAGACCATTGATTTCATGTCAACATTCCATGGTATGCTTGTGTCTTAACAGATTAATGCTACATCGACCACCGTGAAATGTAGTGTAGTGAATTTGTAAAATTCAAATATCTCGAAAATCGTTAATATTTTGAAGATCAAAGAAGTATAGCTTTTTTCTACAGAAATGATGGGGATATCCAAATTAAATAAAAAAGTTGTAAAATAATGAGCGATAAAAATTTGTAGCTGATTTCATCTAATTCATATGGCGCATGTGGCGACATCTACGAGTTAACTCAAATCCTCTCACACATTCTTGTTTACCTTTACAAAAACTAGTTCATACCCAATTTTCAAGTTATTATGTAGAAAAGTAGCTGATCTATTAACAAATATCTATTTTATTTTTTTCGCTTTAACATCCTGTAAGGAGCAGACTAAGACACATTATTGTTAATGAAAATATTAGAATTTTGGCCTTCGGAAAGTAGATTTACAATTTGGCCCATTACTTATGAATTACCCTGTATAAGATGAATTACACAAAGATTAAGGCTTATTTTTACTTTTACAAGAAATACATGTTTTATTTTTTTTAAATGTAATTATACTATTTCGTATCTATACAGAGTGATCTGCGTAGAGCGTGCATTAAAAGTTTTTTAGTTTTCAGATAAATCAGAAACTTGAAATTTGGTACGCCGTCATAATCGATCATTTTCGTTCTATATAAAATATTTTCAGACCTTTAGTTATACAGCGTGTGCCAAAACTTGCTATCAACTTTCTTATTTTAAATACAAACTTATAATTCTTTTTACATAGGTCAATTTTCCATTTATTTATTTATTCGTATGGTATTAATGTGTGATTATGTTTTGTGAAATTGTGTTATACATTTTTTTGTAATTATCCGGGAGGGTCTTGATGACCAGGTCCAGAAACCAAGGTGGTGATTCTCAGGAACCACATGTTTTTCTTGTTGACCATGGAGTACTGTAAGGTAGTGATCACCTTCCATAATTTATATTTGTATTTAAAACGCCTAAAACACACACGAAAAAGCTCTAACGAGAATTGACGTACGTTTTGACAAATAAATAATAATAATAATAATATGCCATATCATTTTGAGTTTATATAACCAAAATTATGTTATCTTACCCTTAACCGTTTTTGACATATGTCACTGTTTTCCAAAAAAATGGTCTTTATAATGCTTAACGAAAAAAATTGTATCTCGCAAATCAGTTGAGATGATAAAATTAAAGTTATGGAGCAGTTGGCTGGATATCCACGCTTACTCCTGATGTCCTACTGGTGATTCCATCTTGTACCATATTTTTTTGAAATGGCCTCTTCTGCTTTTGCTTACGTCATTTGAAAGGAATTGGGTACAGAAAATTTTCAATTTTCTCTCGAATGATTTGAAAAAATTAATTTTTTGATCATTTCTGATTGTGATATTTGAAAATTGCCTATGCCCATATGGTACAAGATGGAATCACCAGTAGGACATCAGCAGTAAGCCTGGACTTCCAGCCAACTGCTCCATAAATTTAATTTTATAATCTCAACTGATTTGCGAGATACACATTTTTTTTTGTTAACTATTACAAAGACCATTTTTTGGAAAAAATACATGTCAACAATGAGTCAGGATAAGATAACATAATTTAGGTTATGTAAACTCAGATTATATGCCAATTGACTCATGTAAAAGAATTGTAGGTTTGTATTTAAAATAAGAAAGTTGAAAGCCCCTCTATAGCTGAAGGTTTGAAAATATTTTAGGTAGAACGAAAATGATCGATTATGGCCTCGTACCGAATTTCAAGTTTCTGATTATTCTGCAAGTTAAAACACTTTTAATGCACGCTCTACCCAGATCACCCTATATCGTATAGATACTAATTACTGCAGTTCATCTTGTACAGCATTTAATGTGTAGCAAATTTTATAAAATTTAAGATTACACGCTTTCCATAACAAGACATGGTTTTGTAAAATAGTGGTTGGTTTGTGAAACTTTGTGTTTCCGTATTTCTCTCATATTAATGTATATAAATCAAATGCCTAAATAAATGTAGTACATCCTCAACATTTTTTTATTAAATTCCTTTTCAGGTGATCTATATCTTTATGTAATTGAATGACACAAAAATACTGTTTTGGAATATTGAGGATTAAAAAATAAAAAAGATTTCTGGAGATACATAAAGGGTTTCAAAATGGTGGGACTGGTAGAGACATTGTTGGAAGAAAAAGATTGGGAAAATTGTAGTAATAAGATGCTAGAGGAATTTAAATGGGAATTACAATCGCAGAAAAAGAAAAAAAATGGGGGAGAGCAAAGAGGGAGATAATCATCAGAATAAAAAAAGAATGGGAGAAAGAAGAGAGAGAAAACAAAAGTGAGACAAAAGGAATTATAAACACAGACAAAGAGAAATTATACGAAATAATTACAATATATGGAAAAGAAATGGAGGAAACGAAAAGAAGCAATACAGAAGACAATTGAAGAATGGGATGAAAATAAACTTAATATAGGAGGAGATTTTAACGCGAGAACACGAGAGGGAGGAGGAATAATGATAAATGGAGAACAAAGAAAGAGAAAGTTGAAAGATAAAAAAATAAACGGACAAGGTAGGAAATTATTGGAACTATATGAGGAGAGAAGATGAACGATTTGGAATAGGAATATGGAAAAGGAGAAGAAGGAGAGCTAACATATATTGGAGGAAGAGGAAGGAACGGTAATTGACAACGTTATAGCCAACGAATCAAGTAAGAAAGAAATAGAGTATATAAGAATAGGAGATGAAGTAGAGTCAGATCATCAACCGATCAACGTAATCTTGATATGAGAAGAAGAAGAAGAAGAAATTTTAGTATAAAGAAAGAAAAAAATTTGGAATGCCAAAAGCAGCAGAAAAGGTCGAAGAGGAGTTGAAAAGAATTACAGAGAAAATGAAGAGGGCAACGGAAAAGCGAAGATTTAAAATGACAAAAACAAAAAAGAATAAAAAAGAATGGTGGAATTGGGAATGTGAAAGCAAAAACATAAATGAGAAAGTGAAGAAGAAAATAGAAAAAAGGTAAAATAAATATAGAAGAATATTAAGAAATAAGAACAAAATTGAAAAATAAATGTAAAAAGAAAATTGGATTATCGAAAATTTGAAGAAGAAAAAGATAAAAAAAATCAGAAATGAGGGGCAGACTTGGAACCTAGTAAATCGATTAAGAGACAAAGGAAATAGGAGAGAACCAACAATAAATAGAGAAAATGGGAAAAACACATTAGAAATGTACTACAAAGAAAACAAGTTAAGATCATAGCAGAAAATGGGAAAATTGGAGAAAAAAACAAAAAGAGAAGAAGGAATAAAAAAAGAACTAGAGGAAGCCTTAAAAAAGTAAAAATGGGAAGAGCAGAAGGCACAGATGAAACGCAGGGGGAGAGTGGAAATACAAAGGGAAAAGATAAGAGAGAGAATAAAAAAGTACTAAAAATTTGGCAGGGAGAAGGCTTTTCGGAAAGATAGAAAAAAGCGATTATTTGTCCAATATACAAGGGAGGAGATAGACAGGAAGTAAAAACTACAGGGGGATTAGTTTAACAAATATTGGATATAAAATATATGCAGAAATAGTAAGAGCAAGAATGGAAAAAGAAATAGAAGAAAAAAGATAATTCCAGATTGGCAGGCAAGGTTTAGAAAGGGAAGAGACACAATCGATAATATATATAATGAAACGATTAGTAAATAGAGAGATATGAAAGAAAGGAGGTAAGGTATATGCAGTATTCGTGGATATAAAAGCGGCATTTGATTGTGGAAAATGATGAAGAAAAATGAAATAAAGAAGACATAATAGAAGCAGTAGAAGAGATTTATAAAGAAACAAAAAATAGAGTAAACGTGAAAGGAAGTTAGGGAAGGAGAAAAAGGTTTGAAACAGAAATGTCCGTTAAGCCCGATGCTATTTTCAATATATCTAAGGGATCTCAAGGAAGAAATAAGAAAGATCAGATTGGAGGAATAAAAATAGGAAGAAAAATTATAATAACACTTGCATATGCGAACAATATAGTAATTGTTACAAGTAAAGAAAGAGATGAAAAAGCAATAAAGACGTTGAGAAGATATTTAGAGAAAAACAATTAGATGTAAACGTAGAAAAACAAAAATAATGGTAATAAATAAATGTGTCTTGCGACATCTCGTGTAAACATTGACACGTATGAATAGTATAAACTAAGAAAAATGCCAACAGTTAACTGTAACGGCATAAAAATAATGGTATTTAAGAAGAAAAAAAAAAGAAAAAAAAAGGAGAAACAGAAAGAGTAGACGAACACAAATACTTAGGGTACATGATGAGAAATGACAATAAAGACAGTGATCATATAAAATAATTAAAGAAAAAGGTAGTAATATAATGGGACAAGCATGGAGTATAAGAGAAAGATTGTTCGGTAAAGAAGTAGAAAAAAAAGTGGTTATTCGAGAAATAGTAAAAAGTTGTGATAATGTACGGAGCGGAGATTTGGGGATGGAAGGAATAGGAAGGACTAGAGAAGATACAGGAAAAATTTTGGAGATGGACACTAGGTTTGAGAGGAAACACCAGGGTATTTAATAGAGGAAGAAATGAAAATAGAAAAAATAAGAATAGAAGCAGGGAGGAGAGCAATAAGATTTGAGGAAAGGAATGGAAGATAGAAAAGATAATGAAATTCTATATGAATGTTTGAAGGAGGTAAAATTGCAAAGAACAAAGCACGGAGAAGAAGAGAAAGAGCATACTTTAGAAAAGGGGTTGCATTGGAGAAAGAGGTAAGAAGAATGAGGGAGGAAGAGAGAAGAATAGAAGATGAGATAACACAAAGGGACAAATACAGCCAAAACAAGAAAAAGAGAGGAAATGGAGATGAAAAAATCAAAGTATAACACAAAATAAAAATATATAATGGTGGAAGGGATACAAAAATATATCACAGAAGATTAAACATAAAAGAAAAACATATGGTAGCGAGGTGTAGACTAGGAAATGAGGAAAATGAGAATAAATATTGGAAAAAGATGAAGAAAAGTAAAGAATGTGATAGGAAAATTGGGAGAATGTAGAGCACATGGTAGATGAGTGCAGCAAATTAAGGAAGGAGGAAGTGAGAAGGGAAGTTCTGCTAGAATAAAATGGAGAGGGCATAATATGGATGAAAGAGGTAGAAAACAAAAGAAGATGGATGGAAAAAGGAAGAAGAATAAAAATAAATTAGACTAGTAAAACATTTGTTAAAGTTACAATAAGATAAGTTATAAATATTTAGATAGATATGTTCCTGTATTATTTTTTTAATATGTAAAATTTTACAATTTATATAAGGGAACCGAATCAATTTGTTATTTCAAATAGAACAAATAAATTTAATTTGATTGATATCAATTGGACTAGCGAAACCGTAAGATTCTGCAAAATTTTCATTATCTTTTGAAAAATACACTACAGCTGAGATACAAACCCTTAGTACATGAATAGTTTAATGATTTTGTAATAGATGTAATAGTGCAATCATTGTGCATAGAGTCAACACTACCTATACAAAGTTCCTATATGCGATAGAGTACCGCGAAAATCGGCCATTTTGGGTCAAAAATGAAGCGCTAAATTCAAATATCTAAAAAAAATCTGTTTAACTAATCAATAGTTGGCCCCCTAAAACGAGATTATTTGAGATTCGTGACAAAAAAACAACTAATTACATAGATTTCTTCTAACATCTTATTTTAATTTTCCAAGGCTTTCTTTATTTTTGAAAGAGAATATCAACCTTCACACAACAGAGTAAAAAAAATACAGTTTTCCATTTGACCTGTCAAAATTTTACTAAAAAAATTGATATCTCGAAATCTATAACTCCTAGATACATGAAATGTGGTGTTCCATTTAAAATAACAAAGTTGATGTCGACTTCCGGTACAACCGGAAGTGTCAGAAAAAATGGAAATATTTCAGTTGAGTTTGTCCTATTGATTTTAGTCATTCTCCAAATTTTCATTTTTTTCCGTAGTTCCCGGTGAGACACCATGCATATAAAACACATACACTTTTAAATATTGTCAAATGTTGGAGAAGACCGGTAGGTGTTTGACGAAGTATTTGATTCGGGTCCTGCTTGTGAGTTTTCTGGAATAACAAAATCACATTCTAAACTTATTTCAGGTGGGAATGAACAACAGGAGATGGAACAGTGGTACTAATTTCGGTTGTTGTATTTATACATTTTAGTACCTCATTTTCTCTACGTGTTTTCCACCCTTTAATAGACGATCTTGATCTTTTGTTGGTCTTAGGATATCTTGACTTGTTCTTACTTCGTTTTTGCTTCCACTTTATCCAATATTGATGCACTTAAAGCAAACAAATGTTTAAAATTAAAATTATAAAACTTCCACAACATAACGTAATAACTACTTTTTTCCTTCCTAATTATGTCTTGTTTTGTCAAGTTTGTATTGAGAGAAAATAAATTTATTTCACAAAAGGTTTTATGTACTCAAAAATGTAAAGATTTAATTTTATTTTGAAGCAGCGATAATTAAAACTTTTCATCGAGGTTTTTATACTATTTTAATGACAGTTAATCATCAAAACTGTTACAATAATTTTGCTGTAGGTACTTAATTTAAAATAAGCAACCGTTCACGTCAAATTATTGTATAGTATAAACATAAAGTCAAACATCACTACTGATTATGGTAAATAACCGCTTTAGCGGTTACAATTAAAAAGTAAAATTTTCTTACCTGTACAAAGTAGATATCTTGTGATTTATAAATTATATTTACAGTCACTTACACAAACAGTAAAAGTATTTTTGTTTATAGAATAGGTATAGAAAACTCAAAAACATACGCACTGTCGAATAAATGCACAATGAGTATTGATACAGATCGACATATGATACCTAAGCATAAGACAATTGATTATAAAGTTACTTAAGACTATTGATTCAGTAACTTTATAATCAATGATAAGACGATAAAACGCAAGTATTAATTGGAACCTTTCAATTTCAAATTGTTAACAGTGTTTGAACGGTGAGAAACTTTGTTTATTACAGACTACGACATCTATATGTTACTTGTAAAAAAATCATTTAAAAAAGGTGTTATAAGCGATCGACGCGACATTTGTTGAAATGTCGGGCGGGTGTTGCCAAAATCCCCCTCTTAAGACGATTAGAACATACGTTCATATGAAATTTTCTTCTTAAAATGGACCCAAAATCGCTCCCTTAAATATTGACATTCAATTAGAAAACATCTTGTAGTACCGAGCAATCATAAAGTTTTTTAGATAAGGTGTGGTGGCTATGACTTTGACAATAGAACATTTTTCATGTCTTTGATAACAAGATGCGTATTGTTGGTTGCACATACGATACATCTAAATCTTTCCTAAAACTCGATCAAACAAAACAAGCTAGAGTACTGTACCTGTATGCTCACTAGCATAGCAGAAAATCAGTTACGGAAATAAGATTCAATAATAAATCTTTTACGTTCTGACGAAAACCCATATTTTCATAAAAAATTGATAAATACTGACAATCAATTGACGTTTATTAGTGAAGTTATCAAAGACATAAAACATTTTATGATCGCTCGATATACAGAGTGGGGCACTACCAATGAATCATTCTATAGCATTAAAACGACAATGTAAGAAATCTTAAAGGATACATACATCGAGATTATTTGACACTACATTTTAAAAATATTTTGCATTGTAGAGTGTGCTCCAGAAACACGTACCATATCAAAGTTGGGTTATTTTAAATAGATCACCCAGTATTTTTTCTATTTTTTAATTGTACGATAAAAAATAATGTATGTTCTCATTGCAAAACCTCCAAAAAAACAATAACTTCACGATAAATAAGAACAAGCAACTTTGCTTTACACCACCCTACTAAGAGATTTCAACATCTAGTTTGTAATACTATTATGTGATGATGTACAGAGTGTTTTTAATACTATCGATTTAAAACTTATATAACCTTTTATGTAGTTTGGAGAAATGTTAATACATACCTTTGTTTGGGGTTGCAGATGAGAGTAATACGACATAAGATTAAAAGTTATTTATTTGCACCAATGACACGCAGAATGGAAAACTAAGTTATACAATGGTTATACGGTTTATGTTACCGTCTTACTACTGCGTACTACTGTATATTATTGTCTATTTTACACTATTTGTACTACTGTATTTATATGATGAGATACTGCCTACTACCTCGGCAGTATTGTGTACTCGATACCGTTCGCAAGGTTGTTTCTTGTGCGACATAGTAATTATTATTATTGTACACGTTGTGTAAATTCAAGAATTTAAACGTTAGCATAATTAACATGTTGGTGGTAAAATGTATGTTACCATAGTTCATTACCGGTCCAGTGGTGAAAAATTTTACCACGATGCAGGTTCTTGTTGGATTCTAGCTGATTTATCTAACCCTGGTAGGAAAATAATGAAAATGAAGGTGCCTCCCAGAACGGGTGATGGTGTGGAGCTTTCTTTCTGTTTCTGGTGATCGTGCCGTAGTGGCTGCTGTACTCGGCGACTGATGTTGGTGTTTTATGATTCTCTACGTATGCTGATTTTACGCGATCCATTGATACAGTTTGTTCGCGGTTTCTAATTGAAAGTTTAAACGTTTTCGGTCCGCGTTGTAAGACTTTATACGGGTCTTCGTAGGGTTGTTCGAGTGATAGTTTAGTAGCATCACGTCGAACAAATACGGACTCGGCCGTTTCTAAGTCTTTAAAAATAAATGGCTGTTGTTTGGTGTGGTTTGTTCCCGAGTTCGGCGAAATGCTGTCGCAGCTCTTAAACCTATGTCACCGAGTTGGTTGATTCTGTTCGTCATTGTATTAAAAATTCGCCAGGTAGTCAAATTAGTTCTCCGTAAATTAGTTCAGCTGCTGTCGGAGAATTTGGCTGTTGATGTGACGTGTTGAGTTCTGGAGTTGCTTTGCTGCTGGTAGGTGTGTCTGATGCTGCGTTGTAGAATGTGGCTGTTGATGTGACGTGTTTACTTCTAGTGTTGCTTCAGAGGAGGATTGAAAGCGCTTGGTTACAAACATTTCAAGTAGAATCGCTATGACCTTCTTACTGAACCATTATCGTTAAAGATAATATTTATTTGGAATCTTAAGAGGAAGAATATCTCATGAATAAAGCAACTTTAAAACGTTCGCTTTTTATTATGATTAACTTTTATTATTAATTTTTATAGGTTCGGTTAATACTTGGGGTCTCTGTTCCTGTGGACAAAATGAATTATCCAAAATGATTCTGCATGACATGGATGATCTACAATCTAAGCCTTTATTCTGTATATAAGACCCGAAAACCGATCAAGTACCACTGCAGTGTGTAGACGGTCAAAAAATATGGTGAGTAGGTACGCTTTTTTTTCAAATACAATAAGGAAAAACTTACAGACAAATTGTTGAAATACATCAATCTGGAAAAATTTCACTGTTCGTTTCTGATTACTTCAAATTGCCAAATAAAATCACGTATACTGAGCATTGTTTCCGTCGGTGCTCTGCGACCATTTTAGTCGAGTCTGGGGCAAATAGAACATGTTAAAAAGGCATGAAAAATAGAAATCATCAAACATTGCTGATACTTTGGGCAATCAATCAGCAATAAGGTGGATGTAGCAAATTTTCGCGACTATTCCAATCGAAAATTATTATCAAAACAACAAAATATTCTGTTTATGTGCGGTGAACTCATTTAGTCAATAGTCTTTTGGTAAATATTAAGATGGATCACATAGCATACTAATTAACTTTAAGCTAAATAATCGTTTTATTTTGATGTGTCATGTCAAATCAATTTCCAAGTATGTGATTGGATGAAATTTCGAATTTGACACAAGATAAAAATATATTATATAATAAATATAAAATTATCCTCGTCAATTTCGTACATAATCAAAAAGAGAAATGTACATTTACATAAAAAATTGGAATCATTTTGGGGGGATCCATGGAGTAGTATTGGAATAAAAGCGTATCAACCAAATAATAATGTAAATAAACCCACGTAATGGAATAGGTAAATTATTAAAAACCAATTTAAAAATCAAGGAGCAGAAACAAAAAAGAAGATGCTAATCAAATGGAAGTTACCTACTAAAATATTAAACAACAAAAACTATTGACAAACTACAAAATGTAGATTAAAATAAACTAGAAAATAAGAAAAGAAAATGAATAAAAGAATCATTTTAAAAACCAAGAATAACAATAGAAGACTCAATAGGAAAACACAATATGGGTTTAGATAAAGTAGAAGCAACCCAGAGTTAATATTTATACTAAGATGAGTTCTATTATAAGTTTCTAATTTGAAACGATTCAATTCAATTAATTATTCATTATTTAAGTAAATACAATCGTGGATAGAATAGAAAACATTTATGATAATAATAAGTTATAGAAAGTGATCAGTGGTTTACAGTACTCCATGATCAACAAGCAAATCCGGACCTGGTCATGAAGACCTCCCGGATAATAAGAAAAACAGTAGTATTACCATACCAATAAATAAAATAATAATGAGTATATGGGATTAATGTGGAAATCCTATAACAATCATACACGGAAGTGTTACGATTACGCATAATAATACGGAATTCAAAGATTAGCATTCCATTATCATACAGCAATGTGCCGACAATGAGGAAGCACAATTACGACAACCTTGTCACATCAGCATGGTACTTACCCCTCTGTGAGCACCCTCTATTATTCAAAAGCTTTACTTCAAAGTAAATTGAAACATACCACGATACAAGTAATGACCAAAGCTTTCAAATAATTCCAGATTACGAGTAACAATAAAGTTGTTTTGATTTGATTTGGTAATAATCAGTCCCAAAATACGTAAAATGTGTCCTCGCACTAATGACAGAAAAACAGCGTGAAAATTGAGTTTAGATTGTGTAGTTTAATTCTTATCGAGACGCTGTTAATTTTTATTGTTTTCCTTGTTTACTAAAATCATTAGAAAAAGAGCCGAAGTATATTATATTATATTATGCACTAATACATTCATAAAGTAATTAACTAATTTTTTTGGGGGACTATTTTTAATATGTAAAAATAATTATTCAGGTCGTCGAATGCACCATATAAAAGTCAATAGCAAATTCTTAACCTTTAAAATTCTGTTTCCCTAATAATTTGAAATCAAATCAAATCAATTAGAAAATATTTATAAAAGACTGAAATGTGTATTGTAGACAACTGTTAAAACTGAAATCTTAATTACAATTTTAGAAATTAAAAATTAATTAGATTATTTTGAAGAAAAGGTTAAATTAACAGTTGTTTTCAATACAGACTGCAGTCTTTCACAAATATTTCCAATGAATTTTGATGTGATATCATTAGGGAAACAGGAATTCAAAAGAACTTGATAACTAATAAGATTAATCAATTTTATTATTACGCAGCAGTAGCTGACGTTGATCGGTAACTGGGATTTTGCGGTCAGCGTTAAAATATTCAAAATGTTAGTTTCTTGCTCTGTTGTACTAATGATTATTGTTTTTTGATTCTACTGATATATTATGTTAGGTTGTATGTTCGGATAAAATTATACCAGACCTGTAGGTATGTTACCGTTAATTTCACATTCTAAGTTCTTAAGATATAAAAGTGTAGTGTTTTCGCACAGTACTTCTGTTTTTAACCGACTTCAAAAAGAGGAGAAGGTTGTCAATTTGTCAGAATCTGTTTTTCATATAAGATGTTCAACAATAAATCTCTATCAAACATCAATTTGCAAAACATGATTTTTCCTTCTGTTTTTATTGAGAAGTCTTTTTTTTTAATATTTATTTGTTTTACATTGTTATTGTAGAAAAGTTGTCTCTTACACTAATAATTTTAACAATAATTAAAAAGTACTGCCATTTAAATATTATTGTGTAAGTAATTAATTATTGACAATAACTAGTTAAAGGAAACAACCGGTAGCATTTGGTCTTAGTTTCAATCATCTGTAGAGGTTGCTTATGTAGACTTTAAAGGATAATTTACTCACTGGTACTGAAAACGTTTTTATCTAATTATTTATATAAGTTTTAGTTCAATAGTTAATAGTGTGTCGCGTGTAAAAACTGTATGAGTAAACATATTTTGGTCCTTATCAACATAAAACAAATTAAAGGTGATATAAAAAAAAGTAGAGATCTGATGTAATACCAGAAAAGATAATATTTGTTTTTCCCATTGAATTCAGCTTCAATTTATGTATTCCAGATTTTTATAACTTACTCCGAATCAATAAATAATTAAAACGTGTTTGGATTCTGACTTGAATTATATAAAATGTGACGCATATATCTTTTTTTGCAAAAAGCTTTTTTCCATTTTATCCAATTTAATTTAACATGTTTATCGTCGCGCAAAGTCGCCTAAATTTAATATCGCAAAAGAGGAGAAAAATTGATAAAAAAAAATAACTGAAATAATTTCAGTAATAACAATAAGTAATTGCCAACGATTTACTAAATGGGAAATGTAGAAAACAGGCCAGAATTTTGGTAGGTTACTTTTCTTAATTAGCTCTGCCTTCGGTGCTCTGACAAAATTAATTAAACTTTTGCGAAGAATAATAAAATTTGTTTAATAATAATAATGTGAGTTTTGAGCTTTGAAATCACGCCTTGCAATTATATGATATGTATGAGAGAAATAACTTAATGAACTGAAAAGCATACATATATTTGAGATGATTTCGGAAAAAAATAAAAAGTAAAAGAAATAGACGAACAATCTAATAACGGATACAATTAGAGAACGGAGAAATTCCGTGCGTCAAGCGTAATCTAATTTTCGCATCAATAAATATGAAAATAATTGAAATTATATTATGTACACTTTTAAGTAGAAAAAATTGTCTGTAATAAAGGAGCTTTTAAGAAAGGATACGAATTACAGAATCTGAACAAAAAATACTTACGGATTCAAAGAAAATGTCATTAAGAAGGTTACTGCGTTTTCATCTTACGGGTTTGTCAACCCCTTATTATTATTCGAGAGGGTCCACCATTGATTTTATGAAAATTAGTTAAATTATTTTTAGTTAATGGAATATTATATGTCGAAATAATAAAACTATTTCAAAAACAAAAATATTTCAGTGTAAAACGAGTTTGAATTTTAATTAAGCTGACGAACAAGAACAACTTTGTCCTAATAAGTAAAAAAAACTTTAATTTAAAATACTAGTAGTTGCCGGAACTCCAAAACTAATCATTGTTTTGAGATATATTGTGCGTATACTATATATGTATCTCAAAATATTGAAAATATTAGAAGGAAAAGTTCGGCGGTAATTATGTAAACAAACGATGTACCTACGCAACAAATCTAAAGGGTGTGCTCAATTCACGGTTCAGCAGAAGCACTAATGAAAATTTTTGCTTACATTATAAGTTTTATAATCAATGCTATAAATGAATGCAAACACTACCACACATTCTAAAGTTATACATATGTAATACAATTATACACTATACAAGTTTATACTGATCTGGGACACCATACATAACACTTACATCACAATACAATATTTAAAATGTACCATACGAATAAATAAATAAATACATTGGTTTACTAAAATATAAACTCAAAATAATTTAGACCAAAACAATAAACAATTTAAAAATGTAAATTTTATCATGAATTGGTATATTGGGTTTAAAACCCATCACTCTGTATGACTTAGCAAACATTAAAATACGAATTCCTTCAAATAACAGGTGCCATCATCTTAAATGCGACACACTTTAGATATATTCTTAAAAACTTCTTTCTACATCACGAGGTGTTCGTGCACTATAAGAAGGCTATTTTGTTTGGAATTATACACATTAAAAATCTAATCTAATAAATCTACAATTAAATTATTTTAGCAATGAAACAACGTCGTTTGATTGTTAATAAGCACGAATTTTCAAATTCCTAAACACACCGCCTAGCGGCGAGTTGTGAAACGAATGGGGGTTTGATACTTTTATCGTTTAGGTATATCAGATCATCAAGAAAAGTTTAAATGTTCAAATCCAAGGAATTTTCCAGTAACTGGCGACACTTATAATAAAATAATTCTTAATTTGATTACAAAAAGCTATATTTATTTAAACAAAAGAAATAATAACCATAACATTTGTTTGGCGCGATAACCGTAAAACGGCTCCGTCAACTAGCTATAATAATTTGGGTAAAATCATAATAAATATTGTGTTAAAATTTATGAATGAAAGGTGAATGCATCTGTGCATAACTAATAAGTGAGTGATATAAAAGGTAAATAAGACAATAAACTGAGTGAATGTTAAAAGAGGATAAAGGACTATTTGCACACGTCAATGTCGTATCAGTACCGTGTCAGTTCAGTATCAGTGTCAGTGAAAAATAAAATATCGTTGCGTTTGTATCAAACTAACCTGTTCAGACAAGTCCGACACAGTAACGTCTTTTACCGTCAGTGCCGCTGCAGTATCCGTAACGTGAATGTTAAATAGATCGACAACGATATTTTACGACATTTTCACTGAAGTGCTAACGGGATTTTTGGTTGCTCTAAGAAAAATTTAAAAATGGATGAAAAATTAATTGAATTAGTACAAGATTGTCCAGAATTGTACGATTTGTCAAATAAAAAATACATGGACACCGGTTTTAAAAACAATATTTGGGGAAATATAGGAAAAGAACTGAAACTTGAAGGTAAGTTGTTACTTTATTATTAAATTGTAAAAGTTAAAATGTTATTAATTAAATAAGTTATAAAATAACCGTTTCTTAAATTTTTTCATCTTGCCAAGGCACACGTCCAATATCTGATATAAAGTAGTTAGTAAACAATTCTCTTACAACAAATGCGGCATTAGTTGCATTTCCCCTTGCATAGGTAGATTTTGTCGGTTTGTCTGCCGAATAACATCCAAGTTTGCATTTGGATTTTGATATGTATATGTGCTTGTGTCATATTTTTTATGAAGTTATGTAGAATGCAAGCTGCCAAAATTATATTATCTACATTTTCCGGTTTGGCCTGGATTCGTCTCGTAAATATTCTAAATTTTTGAATTAAAATACCAAAAGAATTTTCAACAGTCCTTCGAGCTCTGCTTAAACGATAGTTGAAAATGCGCTTAGAATCACTCAATCCGTTTCCTGGATACGGGCGCATCAGATAAGTTTTTAGAGGGAATGCCTCATCACCAACAATCACATAAGGAGCCTCAGTGTCTATGCCTGGTAATGTTGCAGGACGTGGTACAGATAAAGTATTGTTTTGAAGGGCTTTCCCCAGATTAGATTTAGCAAAAATACCACCATCACTATTCTTGCCATAAGCACCAACATCAATAGCTATAAAGTTGTAATGTGCATCAACAAGTGCCAGTAACACAACAGAAAAGTTTTTCTTGTAATTAAAAATTGAGATCCGCTATTTGGGGAGCTTGAATTGTAAAATGTTTCCCATCTATCGCACCCAAACAATTGGGGAAATTCCAAATTGTGCTAAAGCCATCAGCAATAGTTTTCCACATTTCTTCTAAAGGTTGAGGCAACATTTCACTCATTAAAATGTTTGTTAGTATTTTGCAAGTTTCTATTACAATTTTATGCACTGTACAATGTCCCATGCGGTAACTGAATGATATTGTTTTTAGAGAATCTCCAGTAGCGAGATACCTACAAAAAGTATTTGTTAATTTAGTATAGACTGCACAGTTCAGCACCTAACCACTAATTTATTTTCAGGGTCCGCATGTAAGACCAGATGGAACAATATAAGAGACAATTACAGAAAAGCTTTAAAAAAACAATAACTAAAAGTGGACAATCCGCAAAAAAATAAAACTGTATAAATACGCGGAGCAGTTGGAATTCCTAAATAAATTTTTTGATGAGAGAAATACGAAAGGAAATATTGAATCACAAGAAGACGAGGTGAAGGAACAGGAACAGGAACATAATGAAGAAGAACAAAGCAATGAACAGAACGCAGTGAATGATGAAAATCCTCCAATTGTTGAACTAGAAACTAAAGATGAATCAAGGCAATTTTCTACGCCTAAAGCGTATTTAACAACTTCCAACAAACGTAAAAAGTAAATGCCTCCCAACAAAGTGCATCTTCCCAATTGATGGAATACCTACTTCAAGAAAAGTCAGAACCTTCCAATTCATCTGTTCGAAAAGTAGACTCCGTGGACGCATTTTTAACTGGAATAGGTTCAACACTCAAAACTCTAAGTCCATATTATTTAAATTTAGCCAAATCTGAAATATTTCAGACAGTTCAAAAATACGAACTGCAAATGATAACTGCGCCGGCGTATAGATCAAACCAATCATTGCATGGTGAACATCGAAGTAGTTCTTCAGAAACACCTTGTGTTAGCCAATATCCAAATGTTACATCTCCATGCGATATGGCACAATCACCGGCAATGTATTCAAATACTTCTACACGAACCTCGACTCCACTGTCGTCACCTAATCCAGATGTAGACCAACAGCATTCCAGAGTACTTGATCAAAGTATTATTGCGTCATCGTCCTATCAACAAGCGGACTCGATTCAAACCTTTTTAAAAATTATCAAGACCTTTAACTTAGTATATGTATTACATACATATATTTGGTATTTATGTTTAGTTATGTTCTCAGTTACCTTTCTTTGAATAAAAACTGTTTTATTACTCACCTTAAACATACTGCTAAACGTTCCCTCAGGGTAATTGCTTTTCTCCAGTGCGTGTCTTGTTTCATTAAATGTCTTTCTATTTTATTCAGCAATATATTAAAACAATTTTGAGACATTCTAAAATATTCAAAAAATTTTTGTTCATCGTCTACTAATTCCCGATATAAAGTAATAAATTCTCCTTCACTTTGTCGTGTCATCCATGCCTTGTGTACCCATTTTCGCTTTTTATTTAAACTCTTATTTTCCTCTTCCTCATCTAGGGCTATGGCGATAATTGCCAATTCTTTATTGGTAAAACAAGCCATTCCACTGATATTTCACTGCAAGCACTGTTTATATACTACGGACGTGTGTGTATTGACATCACTGAGCGACCACGGATAACAATGATACTGAACTGACACGGTACTGATACGACACTGACGTGTGTAAATAGTCCTTTAAGTTGTAGACAATAATAACAGATAAGTGTTCGGCAATAGTTAGCGTAATAAATTCTAGTGTATGTTTGTAAAGATCGGTGCGTGTCAGTTGGCGAACCTTAAATATAAAGGTCTGTGCGTGTCATTTGAAGTGAGTGACGCTTTATAGAGAAGTGAAGCCATAAAATTAGGCAAAAGAAAATAAATGAGCGATCTTGAAGATAAACGTTACAGACAAAACTCAAATAGTGTTACTGAAAATTTATATGTAATTAAAAGAAAAAGACCAGAAGAAACATCCGGTGAGTCTGAAAATAGGGAACAAGAACAAATAGTTTTTCAAAAAAAAAAAAACAGTTAGATCTCCAATAAAAGTGAGTAACAACGAAAATATTAAAATACAAGCAGATATTCAAACGCAAAACGAACAAGAAAAGGCTGAAAACTAAAAATGAAACATATATTAGAAAAATTGGAAGAATGGAAACAAGAAATAAAAGAAGACGCTAGAAAAACATGAAAATGTTAATAGATGAATTTCAGAAAAATCAGGATGAAATCAAAGAGTTGAGAGAGAAACTAGAAAAAAGCGACATAGAATGGAAAATGATGAAAGTTGAAAATGAAGAATTGAAAATAAGAATAGGAAAAATGGAAGACCAGCTTGAAAAACAAGAAAGAGAGAAAAGGAAGTTAAATATAGTGATCAAGGGAATTGAAATCGATAATGCAGAAGTCAAAGATACGATCGAAAAAATCATGGAAGAAAACATTGGAGTAAAACCAGAAATTGTAGAAGCTTTTAAGATAGGAAGAGCCGAGGGAAGAGCGTATGCAAATAAAACAGTGTTAGTTAAAATAAAATCGTGGGCAAATTAAGAAATAATGAAGAAGGAACACCCTTTAAAAGGAACAAGAATTACAATAGAAAATGACTGAACAATAAAAGAAAGAGAGATTCAAGGAGAAATCAAGAAGTTTGCCGAAAAAGAAAAATACGAAGGGAAAAAATCAGAATAGGATACCAGAAAATGTGGAGTAACAACACACTATATATATGGAATGACAAAGAGAAGGAGATTCAAACAGAAATCCCGAAGACACAGACAAAAACTGATAAACAAAAACCAAGGACGGTCTAACGGTAACAAAAATGGCGTAGAAAATGGTAAAAGATTGTGGAAATTAGGAACATGGAACATAAGAAGCTTAAATGGAAAGGAAATAGAATTGGAAGAAGAATTCGAAACAGCAAACCTGAACATATTAGGAATAACAGAAACAAAAAAGGGGAAAGGCGTAACAACACTGGAGAAGGGCAATATACTCATATACAGCGGAGTGGATGAAAAGGAACGAGCGGCTGCAGGAGTAGGGTGTATAATCGATAAGAAGTGGGCACACATGATACACAACTGGAACGGCTGGTCGGAAAGGACCCTTTCAATAGAATTAAGAGACGCTAAACAACAAACTAGAACGGTAATTGTAACGTACGGACCGGATGAAAATGAAAAGTGGTGGTGAAAGATAGATACTGGCAAGAACTAACTGAAGTAACAGATAGAGCAAAAGGAAAAGTTTACTTAGTTGGTGATTTTAATAGCAGAATAGGAAAACAAGACAGCATTTACAAGGAAGTTGTAGGAAAGTTTGGAGAAGAACACCGAAACAATAATGGTACAAGACTGCTAGATTTCTGTTTAATACAAAATATGGTCATAACTAACACATGGAACAAACATAAAAGTATACATACCTATACCAGAGAAGTAATCAGTAGATCTGAGAAGTTAATTATAGATTACATAATTGTGGAAAAACAAAACAAGAAACAAATACTGGATTGCAGAGTAAAGAGAGGTCCTGAGATAAATAGCGACCACTTTTAGTAGTAGCAAAAATAAAGGATACAATGAACGAAGATATAAAAGGAATGAAGTGTACTAAGAGGGAAGAATTTGTAAAAATAAAAACGTATAAATTGAACGAAGAAGAAGTAGGAATAAAATATGCACAATTAGTAACAGAAAAGCTAGATCAGAGTGTAGAAAAGCTAGAAGAAAAGACAGTAGACAAATATGGACAATACTTAAAGAAACGCTTATAGGCACTGCCATCGACGTTTGTGGAACAAGCATAACAAACCTAAGAAAACAAACAGTATGGTGAACTACGAAAATAAAAATCCAGATCAAAAGAAAAAAGAGAGCTTGAAAAAACTACTTAACAAACAAGACGAATACAAAGTATGAGATATATAAGCAAGAAAGGAAGCATGTTAAAAAATTAGTAAGTGAGTCAAAAAAAAACAGTTGGGAAGAATTTGGGAAGAAATTAGAAAACAACAGTAAAGGCAACCAAAAGTTATTCTATAAAGTAGTAAAGAAAATAAAGCAAAATAGGAATAGTGATGAAAGGTACGTGAAAAACAAAAAAGGGGAAATATTGAGCGAAGATACACTAGTAATGAATAGATGGAAAGAATATTTTGAAGAGTTGCTAAACAGTGCAGGGGATAGAGTAGAGACTGAAGAAAGAATCCCAAGTGTACAGCAAGAAGAAGATGACGATGACTATATAGAAATGGGGGAGCTAAATAAAGCATTAAAATGGTTAAAAAACGGTAAGGCTTCAGGTGTAGATAATGTAAACGCAGAGATGATAAAAAAATGGGTGAGAAGGGGCGCATCTTACTGTTGTATGTATATAATAGAGTGTGGAGAGGAGAATGCATAGCAAAAGATTGGGAAGTAGCTTTAATTACGCCAATACATAAAAAAAGTGATACCAAAGAGTGCAACAGTTACAGAGGAATTTCTTTGCTATGAAGTGCATTAAAAGTATTTGAGAAAATTTTGGATAATCGTCTTAGGGAATATATATATATGTCGAAAAGCTTATCGTTTAAATATATATATATATTTATATTAATACCTCTGTCAAACCATTAATAATAATATTTTATTTCAAAATTGACTATAGTTTCGACGTGATAATTAGCACGTCATCATCAGAAAGTATTTATAATACAAAATGACAAATTACATATATGACATTAAACAATAATTGTTAATATACACAAAATTTTTTTTGTAGGTAGGTGTTTAATTTTGGCAAAATTAATATTTAAGAAATAATTCGTCAAAATTTGTTTGATCATTTAATAAATAATTTCTATTTGAAGATTTGATATAAATAATTTCAAGTATATCTACATTTTTTTTATTAAATTTATTTATTAATAAAGGGTATATCAAAGAACTACTTGAAATGGAGGTAGTAGTTCACCTGCAGGTTGGTGTAGTTGGGGTGGTCGGTGAGCCCGGAATACCCTTTCCAGCAATCGGAATAAATGGTGGTTCCCGGTTCTATGTATTTTTCAATACATGCCAACAGGGTGTCCGCAGTACGGTCGTTCACGACTTCCCCCTGACCCCCTTTCAATTCCCCAAACACCCAAGCTCCGTCGACATTTCACACTTTTCTTTTTGGTTGTCGGGGGTGAACCGTGTTGGTTGGTAGGTTACAGTTATTACAATTTTCTTCTTAAAAAAATTACATGTTTGCATGTGGTTTGAGTTAAACGGTGTTGGTTGGGAGGTGCGATCAGGGGTGAACGGTGTTGGTTGGTAGGTTACAGTTATTACAATTTTCTTCTTAAAAAAACTTGTCGAATGTGATCCATTTCACAAGAAACACAACAAACCCACCTGCTCTTACTTTCTTTTTACTCTACTTCATCTTCCGCGCTCCCTCTTGTGTCACACCTCTGACGTATTTGGTTGGGTTAGAGTTAGGTTAGGTGGCCTAAAAGTTTTTTGAAAAATTTTTTTCTCACTGAAAATAAAAGTCTTAGAATTGTCTGAAACGTGCAAAAATGGAAAAAAACCGACCCAAAAATTTTTAAAATTTTTTCGAAAATGATTTTTAAAAAATTCATTTTTTGAGAGCGACAAAATTTTATTGCATATTTATGATCAGTGGCATGTAGGCTACTTTTGGTAAAAATTTCAAAAAAATCTGAGCACTTTACCTAAAGTACAATTTTTCCCAACCGAATGATACTGAAAAACGACTAACCTTTCTCAAATTGGTTTTTAAACTCAGGCCAAGAAAATCCTAATTTTCCCATGAAAATTCTGTGGTTCGACAAATGCACCTTTATCAACAATGGCATTGTAACGATGCGTTTTTATTTTTAAGTTTCGCACCGTCACTAAATTAATTAGAGTAATTAATTTTAGTATAAGGCCAAGTTTGTTATGTATTTAACTGTTATTAATGTATTACGTATTATCAATTCTAAACCCAAAGCAAAGACGGTAGCGCCCCGCTAAGCTTTCGTGCGCACGCAGTCCCCTCCCGTAAGCCAGTTACCCCACTTAAGCTAAGCCTTATAAAACCGTGAGCTCTTGCGTTAAACAGGCAGTTGGTGCCGAATACCTGTTCCGCCTGCTCCTGCCGTGAAAACTGAGTAAGTTTGCTTTCTTTTAATTTAAACTGCCAAAGATACCGTTTTCGCTATTCCGACCCGCATCTTGCGGAGATACCGCTTTATGTTCCCTTAACTGTTCTTTTCCTATCCGTGTGTTGTATTTGGGATAACGCATTTTTGCGCCTTAAGTACACCACTCAAACAGTTGTCCAGGTTGGCATAGCGCATTTTCGTGTGTCAACTTCGCCATTCCTATTTCCTATCCGTGTGTTGTATTTGGGGTGACGCATTTTCGCGCCTTGAATACACCACTCAAACAGTTGTCCAGGTTGGCATAGCGCACTTCGTGTGTCAACTTGGCCTTTCCTTTTCCTATCCGTGTGTTGTATTTGGGGTGACGCATTTTCGCGCCTTGAATACACCACTCAAACAGTTGTCCAGGTTGGCATAGCGCATTTTCGTGTGTCAACTTGGCCTTTCCTTTTCCTATCCGTGTGTTGTATTTGGGGTGACGCATTTTCGCGCCTTGAATACACCACTCAAACAGTTGTCCAGGTTGGCATAGCGCATTTTCGTGTGTCAACTTGGCCATTCCGCTTATTTGTTCCCTATCCGTGTGTTGTGTTTGGGGTGACGCATTTTCGCGCCTTAAGTACACCACTCAAACAGTTGTCCAGGTTGGCATAGCGCATTTTCGTGTGTCAACTTCGCCATTCCTTTTCCTATCCGTGTGTTGTATTTGGGGTGACGCATTTTCGCGCCTTAAGTACACCACTCAAACAGTTGTCCAGGTTGGCATAGCGCATTTTCGTGTGTCAACTTGGCCTTTCCTTTTTCCTATCCGTGTGTTGTATTTGGGGTGACGCATTTTCGCGCCTTGGGTACACCACTCAAACAGTTGTCCAGGTTGGCATAGCGCATTTTCCGTGTGTCAACTTGGCGCTTCCTTTTCTATCCGTGTGTTGTATTTGGGGTGACGCATTTTCGCGCCTTGAATACACCACTCAAACAGTTATCCAGGTTGGCATAGCGCATTTTCGTGTGTCAACTTGGCCATTCCGCTTTATTTGTTCCTATCCGTGTGTTGTGTTTGGGGTGACGCATTTTCGCGCCTTAAGTACACCACTCAAACAGTTGTCCAGGTTGGCATAGCGCATTTTCGTGTGTCAACTTCGCCATTCTTTTTCCTATCCGTGTGTTGTATTTGGGGTGACGCATTTTCGCGCCTTGAATACACCACTCAAACAGTTGTCCAGGTTGGCATAGCGCACTTTCGTGTGTCAACTTGGCCTCTTCCTTTTCCTATCCGTGTGTTGTATTTGGGGTGACGCATTTTCGCGCCTTAAGTACACCACTCAAACAGTTGTCCAGGTTGGCATAGCGCATTTTCGTGTGTCAACTTGGCCTTTCCTTTTCCTATCCGTGTGTTGTATTTGGGGTGACGCATTTTCGCGCTTAAGTACACCACTCAAACAGTTGTCCAGGTTGGCATAGCGCATTTTCGTGTGTCAACTTGGCCTCTCCTTTCCTATCCGTGTGTTGTATTTGGGGTGACGCATTTTCGCGCCTTGAATACACCACTCAAACAGTTGTCCAGGTTGGCATAGCGCATAGCGTTATATCCGTCTTCCCTCTAACCACTTAGGCACATACCTTGATGTACTACCACTGATTGTGAGGCAGAATATGTTTTTTCAGCAAGACGGTGCTCCTGTCCATAACGCTAATCAGACTAGACATTGTTTGAAGCAAATGTTTGAAAAGAATTAGATAAGTACTTACGGCCCAGTTCCATGATGTCCTTGTTTTCCTAATATAACCCCGCTCTATTTTTTTCTGTTTTTCTATTTTGGCATAGCGCATTTTCGTGTGTCAACTTGGCCTTTCCTTTTTCCTATCCGTGTGTTGTATTTGGGGTGACGCATTTTCGCGCCTTGAATACACCACTCAAACAGTTATCCAGGTTGGCATAGCGCATTTTCGTGTGTCAACTTGGCCATTCCGCTTTATTTGTTCCTATCCGTGTGTTGTGTTTGGGGTGACGCATTTTCGCGCCTTAAGTACACCACTCAAACAGTTGTCCAGGTTGGCATAGCGCATTTTCGTGTGTCAACTTCGCCATTCCTTTTTCCTATCCGTGTGTTGTATTTGGGGTGACGCATTTTCGCGCCTTGAATACACCACTCAAACAGTTGTCCAGGTTGGCATAGCGCACTTTCGTGTGTCAACTTGGCCTTTCCTTTTTCCTATCCGTGTGTTGTATTTGGGGTGACGCATTTTCGCGCCTTGAATACACCACTCAAACAGTTATCCAGGTTGGCATAGCGCATTTTCGTGTGTCAACTTGGCCATTCCGCTTTATTTGTTCCTATCCGTGTGTTGTGTTTGGGGTGACGCATTTTCGCGCCTTAAGTACACCACTCAAACAGTTGTCCAGGTTGGCATAGCGCATTTTCGTGTGTCAACTTCGCCATTCCTTTTCCTATCCGTGTGTTGTATTTGGGGTGACGCATTTTCGCGCCTTGAATACACCACTCAAACAGTTATCCAGGTTGGCATAGCGCATTTTCGTGTGTCAACTTGGCCATTCCGCTTTATTTGTTCCTATCCGTGTGTTGTGTTTGGGGTGACGCATTTTCGCGCCTTAAGTACACCACTCAAACAGTTGTCCAGGTTGGCATAGCGCATTTTCGTGTGTCAACTTCGCCATTCCTTTTCCTATCCGTGTGTTGTATTTGGGGTGACGCATTTTTCGCGCCTTGAATACACCACTCAAACAGTTGTCCAGGTTGGCATAGCGCACTTTCGTGTGTCAACTTGGCCTTTCCTTTTTCCTATCCGTGTGTTGTATTTGGGGTGACGCATTTTCGCGCCTTAAGTACACCACTCAAACAGTTGTCCAGGTTGGCATAGCGCATTTTCGTGTGCAACTTGGCCTTTCCTTTTTCCCTATCCGTGTGTTGTATTTGGGGTGACGCATTTTCGCGCCTTAAGTACACCACTCAAACAGTTGTCCAGGTTGGCATAGCGCATTTTCGTGTGTCAACTTGGCCTTTCCTTTTTCCTATCCGTGTGTTGTATTTGGGGTGACGCATTTTCGCGCCTTGAATACACCACTCAAACAGTTATCCAGGTTGGCATAGCGCATTTTCGTGTGTCAACTTGGCCATTCCGCTGTTGTTCCTATCCGTGTGTTGTGTTTGGGGTGACGCATTTTCGCGCCTTAAGTACACCACTCAAACAGTTGTCCAGGTTGGCATAGCGCATTTTCGTGTCAACTTCGCCATTCCTTTTTCCTATCCGTGTGTTGTATTTGGGGTGACGCATTTTCGCGCCTTGAATACACCACTCAAACAGTTGTCCAGGTTGGCATAGCGCACTTTCGTGTGTCAACTTGGCCTTTCCTTTTTCCTATCCGTGTGTTGTATTTGGGGTGACGCATTTTCGCGCCTTAAGTACACCACTCAAACAGTTGTCCAGGTTGGCATAGCGCATTTTCGTGTGTCAACTGCGCTTCCTTTTCCTATCCGTGTGTTGTATTTGGGGTGACGCATTTTCGCGCCTTAAGTACACCACTCAAACAGTTGTCCAGGTTGGCATAGCGCATTTTCGTGTGTCAACTTGGCCTTTCCTTTTTCCTATCCGTGTGTTGTATTTGGGGTGACGCATTTTCGCGCCTTGAATACACCACTCAAACAGTTGTCCAGGTTGGCATAGCGCATAGCGTTATATCCGTCTTCCCTCTAACCACTTAGGCACATACCTTGATGTACTACCACTGATTGTGAGGCAGAATATGTTTTTCAGCAAGACGGTGCTCCTGTCCATAACGCTAATCAGACTAGACATTGTTTGAAGCAAATGTTTGAAAAGAATTAGATAAGTACTTACCCAGTTCCATGATGTCCTTGTTTTCCTAATATAACCCCGCTCTATTTTTTTCTGTTTTTCTATTTTGGCATAGCGCATTTTCGTGTGTCAACTTGGCCTTTCCTTTTTCCTATCCGTGTGTTGTATTTGGGGTGACGCATTTTCGCGCCTTGAATACACCACTCAAACAGTTATCCAGGTTGGCATAGCGCATTTTCGTGTGTCAACTTGGCCATTCCGCTTTATTTGTTCCTATCCGTGTGTTTGTGTTTGGGGTGACGCATTTTCGCGCCTTAAGTACACCACTCAAACAGTTGTCCAGGTTGGCATAGCGCATTTTCGTGTGTCAACTTCGCCATTCCCTTTTCCTATCCGTGTGTTGTATTTGGGGTGACGCATTTTCGCGCCTTGAATACACCACTCAAACAGTTGTCCAGGTTGGCATAGCGCACTTTCGTGTGTCAACTTGGCCTTTCCTTCCTATCCGTGTGTTGTATTTGGGGTGACGCATTTTCGCGCCTTAAGTACACCACTCAAACAGTTGTCCAGGTTGGCATAGCGCATTTTCGTGTGTCAACTTGGCCGCTCCCTTTTCCTATCCGTGTGTTGTATTTGGGGTGACGCATTTTCGCGCCTTAAGTACACCACTCAAACAGTTGTCCAGGTTGGCATAGCGCATTTTCGTGTGTCAACCTGGCCTTCCTTTTTCCTATCCGTGTTGTATTTGGGGTGACGCATTTCGCGCCTTGAATACACCACTCAAACAGTTGTCCAGGTTGGCATAGCGCATTTTCGTGTGTCAACTTGGCCATTCCGCTTTTATTTGTTCCTATCCGTGTGTTGTGTTTGGGGTGACGCATTTTCGCGCCTTAAGTACACCACTCAAACAGTTGTCCAGGTTGGCATAGCGCATTTTCGTGTGTCAACTTCGCCATTCCTTTTTCCTATCCGTGTGTTGTATTTGGGGTGACGCATTTTCGCGCCTTGAATACACCACTCAAGAAAATCGCCCGGGTCGATATAGCGCATTTTCGTGTGTCGACTCGGTCACTTACACTACCCACTGTATCACTTAACCGACCGCCGCTCTGCTACATTACCGAAACCCTCATCCCTATAACCGTCAAATCCGCTGACTGCTTTTGGGTTGCGTGGTTTGTGCTTGTACTTTGATACATGCTGTTTTCTTGTTCCGAATTAAATAAAGAAGTTTTTGAGTTTTAGTGTGTTCTCTTTATTTCTCCGAACTGCTTCCCGAAGACGATCAGACCTCTGGAATTTTTAACCTTCACTGTAGCTGCCCGACGAGCACACGGAGAGTAAACTTCGTCATCAAATCTGGCGCCCGAGATCCGTCCGCTTTTATTATTTATAGGAACTAAACCGAATTGGGAAGCAAGCGTCACAGCATGTTTAATCAAAATAAACATTATCGCTCGAGCAACGAAAACCCAAGAGAAGTGAAGGAGCGCAATTTTCGAGAAGATTTGGAGTTAATGTTTGGTGCGGCATTCTTGGGGGGAATGTTTTGGGCACATTTTTTATTGACGACACCCTAACAACCAAGCGTTATATCCGTCTTCCCTCTAACCACTTAGGCACATACCTTGATGTACTACCACTGATTGTGAGGCAGAATATGTTTTTCAGCAAGACGGTGCTCCTGTCCATAACGCTAATCAGACTAGACATTGTTTGAAGCAAATGTTTGAAAAGAATTAGATAAGTACTTACGGCCCAGTTCCATGATGTCCTTGTTTTCCTAATATAACCCCGCTCTATTTTTTTCTGTGAAGCGATTTAAAAGACAAAGTTTTTACAATAATACCGCAAACCGTGGAAGAGCTGAAGAACCGAATTAGACAGGTTATCTTTGATATTCGTGAAGATGTGTTAATTCGGGTAGTAAATAGTGTGAGCAAACATGCCAGTTATGCATAGACAACAATGGCTCGCAGTTTGAACATTTGTTTTGGTTAAGTTTTATTAACATTGTAGTAGTTTTCATTGGAAATAATCGTTCCAATTCTCTTGATTTACAGCTAAACAAGTGTTTCAAATGTTGAATCATTATGAGTAATTATGGTTTTTTTTTAAGTTTTGTTTACATGGACTACTACCTCAAACAAGTTTTTTCAATTTTTTGAGAAATTTTATTATGGTAACCCTATTAAATGTTTAGACAGGTAAAGAGTACTTAAAATTCTCTACAAGAAAAAGCCAAAAAAATGATACCCTACAATTAAAAACATATATATTGATGACGTCACCACAAACAAATGAAAGTGATTAAAAACAATTACTTTCCGCTAAGTTGTAGTTAAGAGTGTCTCATTTAATAATATATATGGTTTGTTGTACAATTTAAGAGATTACTTAAATTTTTACATAACTTATTAAAATCTGTGATAAGTGGAATCGAAATATATTTGAAATCAGTTTTATTCTTAATTAGAGTAAGTGATGTTAAAAATTTTAAGTTATAAAGATATTTATTGTATAAATTGTTAATAATTTGAAAAAGATTAATTTCAGCAATTCTAAAGATAATACATTTTTCTTTATTCAAATTGTTTATTAATTATTTCTTAAATATTAAATTTGCCAAAATTAAATTTCTACCTATAAAAAAAAATTTGTTTATATTAACAATTGTTGTTTAATGTCATATATGTAATTTGTCATTCTGTATTATAAATACTTTCTGATGATGACGTGGTAATTATCACGTCGAAACTATAGTCAATTTTTGAAATAAAATATTATTAGTATTGAATTAAAAATAGAAAGAAAGAAAAGCACTTGTCATATTAACACAATGTTAATAATTTTTTAAAATTTTTTTAATCATTGACCTAGAGTGTGAAGATGACGTTTTTATATTACAACGTCGAAATTAGCCTAGTCACATTTTTCTAAAAATAAAAATAATAATCAGTATTGGAATATGGCAAGTGCTTTTCTTTCTTTCTATTTTTTAATTTATTAAGTCCAATACTTTGAGATATGGATCTCCATTTCGTTTAAAAATTATTAGTATTGGTTTGACAGAAGTTATAATTTATTGTTTGAAGCACCAATACTTACATAAATGGATACATGGATAATTAATTTTACTATATTTATTTATTTAAGCGCGATGTAAAATTTTATAATTTTCACCTGGGGGCCAAAAGTCCCCATTACTTTTTACTTCACAGGGCCACAGCAGACACTGAAATGTGTTTCGTTAGGCCAAGACGACACGACACGATCAGCAGACATCTCCTAAACCTAAACAGTATCGCACTTTCTTGTAGCTAGATGCACGATATCGTGCAACATTTGTTCTTCGTCAAACTTTTTATTTATTCTTGTCGTAACCATACTTATCATTAACGTTATGTCACAATTGTCTGTGAATTGGTCTTTTGGACCTGATAGTCTGCCTTGTGCTTTCGTAAAACTATGTTCATCGTCATTGTCTCTTCCGTTCAAAATAATTTTCAGAAAATCATTGAAATCGGGAATTTTTCCGTCTGCGTGGAAATTAGCTGATATTGTTCCAATTCATAAAAGCGGTAATATTAGAAACGATATTAGTAATTATCGTGGAGTTAGTATTTTACCCACTTTTTCAAAAATTTTAGAATTTTTAGTTGTTAAACATATGTCTATCTTTAAAAAGTGTAATAATCAATGAACAACATGGTTTTATAAATGGCAGATCCACTAATTCAAACTTAATTGAGTTTTCTCAATACATAATAAAATAAGTAACCACCTGGAAAACGGTTATATTGTAGATTGTATATACACAGATATCAAAAAGGCTGTTGACCGAGTCAACAAAATTAAACTTATATCCAAACTGTATTCCGTAGGCATTAAAGATCCCCTACTATCATGGATCAATTCTTATTTAAGTGGAAGAAAACAAAGAGTTAAAATAAAATTTTACAATGCAAATCTAGAGTTATTAATGTCACTTCTGGTGTTCCCTAAGGGTCACACCTAGGTCCATTACTCTTTCTAATTTTTATTAACAATGTTAATCTGAGCATTAATTCTTCTTGTTTCTTACTTTTTGCCGATGATCTGAAATTATACAACTGTATTAATGATCCCCTAAATACTTATAATTTACAAAAAGACCTTGATCACTTTTTTAATTGGTGTATAGACAATGATCTTGAGTTAAATGTGTCTAAATGTAAAGTAATTTCAACAAGCATATTGAAAATACAGCTAGCAAAGCAAATAAAATGTTGGGATTTGTATTGATACCATGTGCTGAGTTCTCAAATCTTAGCACATTAAAAAATTTGTACCGGGTGGTCCAAATTGCTTGTCAGAATAGGACATTTCGGTAACCATAAGAGGTAGAAAAAAACGAGTGGCCAAGTCTCGATCACTTTTTTTGAAAAATGTTTAGTGGGGAAAACAAAAATTATTAATCTTTTTTTGTTTTTGTTTTATAGCCAAAACTTGAGTTTTTTTATTTCTAGCTAAAACTTCCTAACTTGGTTGCCTTTAAAGATAGGAAGAAACCGCTGTTACATTGTTAAAACACTTTTATCAGTAGAATCGATTAGTCAAATCAGATTTTTAGTTTATGCCTTTATTTCTGGCCTACATTTTTTAAATGTAAATCGTAGTAGGCAATGACATAGATAGAGAGAGTGTGTTTTCCTCTTTTCAAAAACGTATATTTTATGGGAGCTAAATTTATTATTTATTTATCAAAATTTAAAAAACTAATTATTTGCATTTTTAATGTAAAATTATCATTTAGATGGCTATGATAAGCACAATTGGAATTAACAGTTGGTTCTACTATCACAGTAAACATTTATTCTTATGTTATTATTATGTTTCTCGTTTTTTCCATGCTAAATAAAATAAATAAAATAAAATGTATCTCAACCATTTACTATGTAACTGTGTAAACGATTAATATTTATTAAAGAAACGTATTTGATGACTGTTTATTAAACACAATTCCTTATAAAATATCAATAAAGGACTAAAAATTGGTTAGATTAAATGTTCAAACTGGCCCCCATTATTGTCCAAACACAACTGACACCTTCTACTCACACTTGCAATTGAATTATGAATATGAATGTTAGAAACCGAATTTAGGCATTCTTCAAAACTTTGAATTAATTTCTGAAGATTATTGTACAGAATCTTATACAAATTATCCTTTACATACCCCCAAAGAAAAAAATCAAGCGGCGTCAAATCGGGGGATCTTGCCGGCCATCTTTGAGACCCATTTGTTCCAAGCCAACTATTTCCAAAATTATTATTTAAGAAATTTGTTATAATTCGAGCTTTCTGTGCAGGTGCTCCGTCATGTTGATAAAATATATTTCTTCTTTGTCGTAATGGCATATTGGCGATAATTTCTTCAATGTGTTGTTGTAAAATCTGTAGGTATCGTTCAGCGTTCAAGTTTTCGTGGTAAATGTGATATGCAATGATACGATTGTTCATAATAGCACACCATACGTTAAAACCGTATCTCCCTTGTTCAAATTGATGGTTGACAATTTGGTGAGGGTTCGTATCGGACCACCAGTGCGCGTTATTTCTATTAAAAATGCCTGCGCTACTAATGTGCGCTTCGTCCGTCCATATAATGTTTCTGGGGAAAAATTCATCGTGGTGTTGTTTTTCTAAAAACCATCGACAAAATTCTAAACGGCGGTTATTTTTTTTAAATCATAGGCTACTAAATCATAATTTTTAAACTAAAAATGGAAATAATGCTTTTTTTTTATTTTGATTCATAACTAGTAAATATCGATACCATAAAATATACCTTCTCTTTCGAACTACGTTATTGCCTACTACGATTTACATTTTAAAAAAATCAATGTTATGCTGTAGGTCAGAGATAAACGCAAAAAGTAAAAATCTGATTTGAGTAATCGATTCTACTGATAAAAGTGCCTTAATAATGTAAAAGCGGTTTCTTCGTATCCTTAAAGACAACCCAGTTAGGCGGATTTAGCTAGAAATAATAAAACTCAAGTTTTGGCTATAAAACGAAAACAAAGAAAGATAAATAATTTTTGTTTTCATCAGTAAACATTTCTCAAAAAGAGATCGAGACTTGGCCACTCGTTTTTCTACCTCTTATGGTTACCGAAATGTCCTATTCTGACAAGCAATTTGGACCATCCGGTACAATACATACGTTAGATAAATACTTGAATATGCCACTTTTGTATGTTCCCCTTACAGTATGACAAATAAAAGACGCATAGAGAATGTGCAAAGGCGGTTTGTTAAATTTTTATGTTTTAAATTTAAAATTAACTTTAAGCTTTGTGACTATAAATTACTACTCAAATAGTTTGGTTTATCATTACTCAGCACTCGTCGTGAATACCAGGATATTTGCGTATTTTATAAAATTGTACTGTCCAAATATTTTGTATATGTTTTCTTTTGTGTACCTAACCATTCGGTAAGAAATAAAAAAGTACTATACAAGCTGCCTGCTAAAGATAAATCTGCGTTTTCGGGATACCAAACCCCCCCTCCCCGAACCGTTGATTGAAATATTGGTAAAGATAGTCAACCTTACGGGATTATGCGACCCCGAAATTTGTTCTAAACATCAGAGGTCGGTAGTATCGCTTTGTGCTAAGAAAATACGTCAATTGTATTGTAGAATTTACAGCACAGTATTGCCGATAAATGTGAAATAGAAAACTGTAATTTTGCTGATAGTTTATGCTAAGGCACGACATTGTTGCCAATGCATCATGCCGTTGATTGAAATATTGGTGCATTGAGTCAATGTTGACAAACAAACAAAAACATGCGTTCTACAATATACAAGAATTTATTGATTTTTGTCGACGTACTAATTAAATGTGTGTCCTTTGTTATATATTTTTTTCTATTGTCTGTTAATTGTTCAATGTAATAATATTTATTTGTATCTTTCTTACGTAAGGTTATAACAATGGTTATACCATCATGACAAACACATATATGTACAAAGATTGTATACATACACATGTGAATAAAGTTTATTATTATGAAAAAAACCTGCAGATTTAAAAGTATTAATTTCGTAAAGAAATCGTTGAAAAACGTTCTCCCAAAAAAAAACAATTTCTTTAAATACTTTTAAAAATTCCATACTCATATATTTATTACATTAACATCGTTTATCCGTTGAAAATGTTTTAAAATCTATTAGGCTTACGCAAGTAAATTTCTAAATTTTGGTCATTGAAATTAAAATTTTTTTATGTTGGAACGAATGTTGAATTTTCTTATATTACAATCTAACGTACTCAACTGTTTGCATCTAAACAATATTATAACAAGCCTACTCATTTACTAAAGGTGTTGCTAAAAGTATGCAATTGTAGAATTTCTGACTAAGCCGATAAGGAATGTGACTCATAAACGATAATCCGGAAGACTCCTCGTAATACATTTGTTTCAATATGTTTTATGTATAGCATTGTATTAGGTACGTTATTATTTATGTGTAAATTGTTTGTAAATTATTACTATTATTTTAGATCAGTTGGAATTGTAATTTTTGAAACAATGTTTATAATTAATGAGCTATTTTACTTTAATTAAACTATTTTAATTCGAAACCATGATATTTTGATACAGTTTCAAAGTAAAATCCTAACTTTTTATCTCTACTAACAGATAACAAAGTGTCACTTTTCGTAAATTATTTTTTCCCTCGGGAAAAAAGTGAGTACTATTTTTAACACCAAATTTCCCTCAATAATTTTCTAATTCTATTGTAATATGATTTTTCAATATTAAATCGTCATTTATTTCGTCACAGAAAAGAATAGTGTATTATACACGTATTATCCGCACCGCGTCGGGAGACAACACACCTCAAGCTAAAATCTAGTACTTTTATTTTTAGAAGTAATAGGAATAGGTTTTATTACCAAGTGAATTTAAATTTGAAGGTCTAGTGGAACCCACTTTCCTAAAAAACACGGTAACTTGTTGCCTTTTGAATTGAAAAATTTGAAAACCAATTTTTATTTAAAATCCTTTTCAACTGAACACGTAAAACAAGTAGATACAAAAACCAATAATTTTGCGTTTCTGAACTCTAGTGGTATTTCTCCCAGTATGTTCTACTTTATTCCTAACGAAGTTATTAAATGACAAACAAATGTCAACATTATTATTTGCAAGTTAAAAATAAAGTGCAAGCATAATTTGTAAAATAATTGTTTCTTATTTATCTAACACCGACCAAACCAAACTGTTTTAACAAATAACGCTTCGCATGTATTTTAGTAAATTATTAAAAAAAACATTGTCATTAAAATCCAAGATATGTATCATCAATGGTATTATTCATAAATGAAAAATTCGTCACTTTTAATTACTAGTTAATACGTTTACTAAATATTTGAAAACGTTGCAACATTGTATTGACAAAAGTAAATTTTACGGATTGTATGTTGCGCCATTTTTACAACGGTGGAATAAATTGAACTATTCTATTTCAAGAATCGTACACATTATAACTTAGCGCTTCAGTACAGGTGAAAAAAGTAAACAAAAACGCAACCCAACATGCATATGTGAATTGCATCCGTGATACAAGCAAATACAAGCGGTTGACTATCTTTACCAATATTTCAATCAACGCCCGAACTCCCCCATAATCGAAAAAAGGGTTATATTTCATTGATCGCATATAACTCGCGATGCCGTGCTCGTACAAGCGATCCAAAGTGATTAGGAGATTTTGCGGGTTACAATTTCAGTTCCTTCGACCAAACTTGAAAAATCGATAGTTTTCGAGGTATAAACTCGAAAATGTTTTTTTTTAGAATGAAATGAATTCGCTTAGATTGAGGGAAATCCAAGAGTCCAGGAGTCCCTAAACGTCACCCATTCTGTTCAGTTTTTGAAGCCCGACATTTGGTTCCATCCCGTGAATTGCTCAGATTGATACTTTTCGAGACATTGAATCGCAAAAAAACAAATTTTTAAAAAGTTGCCTTTCTCGGCCACATCCCGTGTGTATAAAAACGGTTTTAGTCCTCTCACGTATTCGAGAAATCAATACTTTTCGAAATATGCACCATCAACTACTCCATTTTTTTAAAGTCGCGTTTTCGGGGCTTTTTCACGAACAAAGCGCCGAGGAGAAGTTCGCACGACGATTATTTCGAATTCTTTGTGCGCGCACAACATTGTGGTCCTCAAGATGCCGCTCAACAAAAAAAAATCAACACAAGGAACCAAAAGAGATTCATCAACATTCTCCATAAAATCCTCTAAAACGTTTACATAGAGGAATTGGACTATTACAAGAGAGTAGAAATTATTGACGCAGATATTAAGAAATAACATCGCCTTTCGAAAGCCACGAAAAAGAAATTTTACACATCAAACAGTTTATCACGGAAGTACATTCTCCTCCTCCATGCCATCAGCGGGAGCAACCAACGCGACGCCTAACTTCTTCAATTTCGGGAAAATTAAATTTCTCAACCCATCATGGAAACCAACCGAGAGACACATTGCAGATGTTAACAGATAAAAAAGTTGTGTAGAAAACAGGTTATTACCGTACATATTTAAAATAGTGTTTACTTTTCAGCAACACTTGCATGTAAAATGCATTGTTTAAAACGTGGAGCATTTTTTCTCCAATTTTAGAAAGATATCAATTTTTCGAGGTCGGTGATCATAACCAAATGTATGCTCGAAAAATCGACGTGTGAATTTCTTTCTTTAAAAAAATTGGTGCAGTTTTTGATGCATAATTGTTGCATGAAAAAAACGGGTATAATTTGAGTACGCCAGCGTTGCGTTCAGACGCTTCTACACGAAAGATATGGTCGAGAAAAACAATTTCCAAAATCTGCTCATTTGCGATACCACCTCGAAAAGTATAAATCTGAGGAATTCGCGGAATAAGACCAAAAAAAGTCAAGCGTCAAACAAAACAGAATAGGTGAGTTCAGAGACTCCTGGACTCGGCATTTCTGCCAAACAAATCCCTTAGTTTTGAAAAAACCTTTTTTCGATCTCATATCTCGAAAGATATCCATTTTTTGAGTTTGGTTGGGAGGACTAAAATTGTAGCGCGGAAAATCCACCGCAAAACTATCACTTCGTATCGATTTGCACGAGTAATTACACCCTTTTCGCGATTATCATGCCGGATTTTCAAAAACTCACATTTATATTCAACAATTTGCGCGTTTCAGGACAATTTCCCCGGATTAAAAACGCTTCGCGTCGTTCCATTTTTAAAATCGGTGAAAAATAAAAACTGAAAAAATGATAATCACGAAAAATTTACGAAAAAACGTATGACTTTTTAAAATGGTGTCGACAATGACCTTTCATAATTAGAGATTAAATAAGATTTTCTTCATTTTGTGTATATTCGAGATGAATGATATAAGCGAGCCTTAAGGTAAAAAAAATGCGGGCTTTAAATCAATATCGAGCGAAAAAGAATCATTTTTACGGTCGCAAAAGCAGGCAGTGAGAACATTTCGCTGGTTGGACATAACGCTCAGTGAACTAAAAGGACAATTCGTTGCAGTATCTACTCCATCTTAGACACAATGCCCAACAATCGCCCACTTTAACAGTTGGATACTACGCTTATAAGTCACCAATGCTTTAATGTCTGATTTGGATGGTGCCAAAGTAACAAACTTAAACAGATCACCCACTTTCATATTTGGTCACAACGTCCAACTTGGACACATTTCCTAATTTGATATTTATAAAGACACATAAAAATTAATTGATTAACTTTAGTAAGACTTCCAAATGCAAAACTTTTATTTTGTCAAACAAAATGGACGTAGAAATAGAAAACACTAAAAACTCCACAAAAAACTGTAACCGAACACGTGCTTCAATAGCTGATGTAAACTTATAAGTATCACTCGACCCCTTTTTCCATAAGAAATACTGTAATACCGATTTTTTAAGTGGTTTTGCTAATTTCAGCTCAACCTACTACCCCCACTATCAAAATCAAACTTGAACAACACAGCTAAATATCTTGAATAGTGCTATTTGCACCTCATAATGATTTTTGCATAATTGCAATAATTAGTTAATAATAAATTTTTTTATATAATTTGTATCAAAAAAATTAGAATTTATAGTCAAATAGATTCAATCTAATACCGATTTTTAAAGTGAGTTTGCTAACTTGAGCTCAACGTAGCACCCCCACTATGTCAATATCAAAATTGAACAACAGAGCTAAATACTTTGAATGAAGTACTAAAACGACAATGATTTTTGCATAATCTCAATAAGTATTTTGTCAATTTTTTAATATAAATTTTTGCCCAAACTATTAAAATGCGTACCGAATAATATACAAAAAAATGAGTAATTATTGAGATTATAGAAAACCCATCGTGGGTACAAATTAGTGCCTAAGACAACGTTTTTAGTTATGCTGTTAAAAGCAAATCTATTTGGGTACAAATTTTAATTTTTTGGGTTCAAATTAGTGCTAAACTGGCATTTTTCAATTTGCACAAAGTGGAGGTTCAACCGAAAAGAATTAAAGAAATGTCACTTAGGCGCTTTTTGCTTCTGACCCCTTCAATTGTTCTTATTGTATAAGACAACCATAATTGCACAATATACAGGGTGTCTCTAAAAGGTCTGTACAAAATCCTACCACATATTCCTGAAATCGAAATAAGCCGATTTAAGCAAACTTACCTTATTCCAAAATTGCTTTGTTTCCTAGATACAGGGTGGTAAAGTTTAAAAATAAAAATCGTTTATTTTTAAATGTATGAACATTTTCAAAGAATTACTTCAAAATTTATGTCTGGAGGTTTTTGGGATGCGAAATGTATGGGTAAGTGTTACAAAAAATAATTTATTACCTACAATTTATTTATTACAATTTTATTTACAAAATGAACTAGGTAAGATTTTAAGAAAAGATTTTGAAAATTCAATGGTGAACAATTTATCTAATAAAAATACTACATAAATTTAATTATCATAAACTTTTAGTAACTGTTCAAAATGACCTCCGTCAACATAAGTACAGAGATTAATACGACGTAAAAAGTTCAACTTTACTCTTCTTAGCATTTCCGCGTCATTCTTTAATACGTCGACTGCATCCTGAATTCTTCTCCACAGTTCCTCTTCAATATAAATAGGCCTTGAATAAACCATGGTTTTACAGATCCCCATAAAAATAATCCATTGGAGTCATATCCGGTGAACGTGGTGGCCATTTTAAAGGAGCGTCATTTCCTCTACCAATCCATCTATTTGGATATGCTTGATGCAAATAATTGCGAACATTTAATGTAAATGTGGTGGAGCACCGTCGTGCATAAACCACATAACTTGTCGAAGTTGTAGTGGTAAATCGTCTAATAAATCTGGCAGCGTATTTTGTAAATGTTCTAGGTAATCCACACCATTTAGTCGTGGCGGTAAAATAACAGGGCCGATAATAAAATTGTCAATGATTCCTGCCCACACATTGATTCGAAACTCATGTTGATGATGAGTTACTTTTATGGCATGTGGATTTTCTTCAGCATAAAAATGTTCATTATGTAAATTGGTTACACTACTTCTTGTAAAACATGCTTCGTCTGTAAATAAAATTTGTTTAGCAAAATTCACATTCTGATGTCGGTGTTCGGTAATGAAGCGACAAAACCCAATCGTTGATCGAGATCCGCAGGTAAAAGGTCTTGTACCTTTTGGATATGGTATGGATGAAGCAGTTGTTCTTTCAGTGTCCTATGAACTACATCCTTGGATACTCCTACCTCTAAACCTATGCGTCTGGTGCTTAATTTTGGATTCTCAGCAATTCTTTCCAAAATTGTCATAATCGTACGTTGCCGTCCATAATTAGCAGTTACAGGGATAAATCTAGCGGTTTCGCGAAGGCGTCTCTCAATCGAAGCAAATGTTTGATGGTTTGGTATGCGCCGATTTGGAAATTTCTCTCTGTATACCCTAACACTTTTGCGGCCATTTCCTGAACAATACCCAAAACTAACAGCATATCCGTCATTTCTGCAGAGGTAAACATTTCAGCCATTTTGACAGACAACTGAAATAAATTCAAACAATTTAAAGTTATTAATGCCTAGCAACTCTCAAACACTTCACACAAATTCCACAAAATATAAACGATTTTTATTTTTAAACTTTACCACCCTGTATCTAGGAAACAAAGCAATTTTGGAATAAGGTAAGTTTGCTTAAATCGGCTTATTTCGACCTCAGGAATATGTGGTAGGATTTTGTACAGACCTTTAGAGACACCCTGTATATACTAAAATCCAAAATTTGTGTTTGTTTGTATTTAGGTCATTTATAGCCCCTCTAGGCCCTAGGTCAAAATTAAGAATATAATTCTAAACTAACTATATAATTGGAATCATTATTGAATTACGGAGGAAAATGGGGAGGTTCGGGAAGGGGGAGTTCACCAGGGGAGCTTGGGCTCGTGTTGTGGAAATTTTTTTTACATTAGTTATATTTTTAGCTTAGCAGTGAACTGCGGATGAGAGTGGAGGGTTCCACCGGGAGGCTTGGGCTCATGTAGTGAAAATTTTTTTTTTACATAAGCTATGTTTCTATATATAATTGTAATCAGCATTAAATTTCAGGAAAGAAGGAGGAGGGGGGATTCGAGAAGGTAGAGTCCACCTAGGGGGCTTAGACTCATGTAGTGGAATTCCATTTCTACCATCCGTCCGACAACACAGGGCTTTCAACTAGCTAAAATCCAAAATTTGTGTTTGTTTGTTGTTTTCTTTACAGACTTAGCCGCTGTGGGTTCTAGGTCAAAACTAAGTATATAATTGGAATCAGCATTGAATTGCGGGAATGGCGAGGGGTTTGGAAGAGGGAGTCCATCAGGGATGCCTGGGCTAATGTAGCGAAAATTTTTTTTTACAAAAGTATTCTAGGGCGGGCTTTCAACTAGTTCAAATCTAAATGGGTATGGATTAACTAATTTCCATCTTCCGATTTTGTTTAATAAAGGGCTATTTGAGTTGCAATGACCTTACTCATCACAAAGGTTCTAATATAATCTGGATTTCTTTGTAATGACTACTTCATTAATGAATATGTATTAGTCACAAATCTTTTTTAAATACACATTATAGAATGTGTAAGGCATAGATATAGGAGTCGGATAGATACTTTCTAAGGTGAAGCTTCGCTTGGAGACATTTCGTTTTTACTATATGTTAAATTGTCATTAACCTTAAATCTATTTGTAATTAAATTTGTGTGATGTTAGAATTAAGTACATATTCGTTATATTTTTCAATTATTTTGCAGCACCACTTGTTGCAAGGTTAATTTATAATTGAGACGTTCAGCTTCACTTTCTGTTTAGTTAAGGCATATCTACACTACTCCTACATCATTGGTTAAAGGAAACTAGAAGTGTTTGAGAGCATTAGAATGCCCATTTAGACACCCCTGTAAGCACAATTGTTTGATGTCCAATAACAACTGCAGAAGCAGTCAAATTTACATGTTATAAACATTCTCGAAAACAAAAGTTCTACAGTTGTTGTGTAAAGGATCCCTTTGTTTGATCACTTGTAACCTTATTTTCCTACTTTGCGGCGTACTTTTAAAATACTTTTTTTTCAAATTCAGTAATTTATTTTATTTTATACAAAAATAACATTTTTTTACAATAAATTGACTAACTGTAAAAAACATAAATAAAAACTTATAACAATACATCAGGAATCAAAGTCATTTAATGTCTAAAACTTTAGAAAGCATACCCATTATGGTTTACTCAGGATTCCGACAATTTAATAACATATAGGACTATGTACAATATAAACACAAAGTTCAACTAGATAAAAAGAGACAAATAATGTAAGTACCAAATGTTTTACGTTATTTAATACGTGCATCTTTCTTAAAGCAAGTGTTTTAAGGTACTTTCAACATTTGCATTTTACATCATATCTAACTAAAAGCAACTATGGGGAGGTTAACGTTAAAATACAATTATTCTGTATTTTAAACAATACCAAATACATTAATTGACAATAAAAGTTTTGTTATAGAAAGTTTGTCATTTGATATCAACAATAGATTTCCTATTAATTTAGAAATAAGCAAAATATAAAACAGAGAAGTGAAGAGAAGTGAAAATTAAGGAACACACTTCAGTGAAACTTTCTAATCGAGTTTTAACAAACTGTAGCTAAAAGTTTGACGTAATAAAGCACATTAAAAAGTTTGTCAAAAAGGTATTGTAAAAGGCCCAAGTTTAGTATATCTATAACTAGTTACAAAAAAATAATACTTAACTTTATAAAATAGTACATTCTTGTACTAAAATAACACTTTTATACATATCACTTCAAAACAAATTATACTAAAGTAATACATCAGTTAAAAATACTAATTCTCACAGTTTACGTCATAAAGTATGTCTATGTACAAGCATACTCACTTTATTTTTCGCATGCCCGTTTAATTTCATATCAAGTTCGTTAACACAATGATCAAATTCATCACAATGACTGTTTTCGGTTAATACCTCATTGGAAACAATCACATTTTCTTCTGCATCAGTTAACTTACTGTTTGAACAAAGTTTAAGATTACTTGCGTTGCGTTTGCTGACAGAGTTTAAATTTTCCTTATGTACATCGGCCTGTACCGTATGCACTTCTACATTACTTTTAGTCATGTTGCGGTCTTTGAGCGAAAATGTGCTACCGTTCAGATTTTGTGTATTATGAAGCGATTTGTTAGAAGTTATATTAGTAAGATTGTCTAACGAGTTGGTGCTACGATTGTAAATTAATTTTCGTTCGGTTCTGATGAATGTCTTAGAATTAAAAGAATTTGAATGATGTCGTTGTGAAAATTTACAGTACTTTTCTATTTTGTTACTGTCGATGGTACTTAAATTGTTCTTATTTGTGTTTTCTGTGTCATCGTGTGTCCAAACCATAACTACTCAATCTCCTCGACGAGAACTTCTTCGGCTAGGGTCGTCAAGTGTTTTGTAAATATATACTTGAATTAAAATTAACACGTCTATGGAAACTTGAATTGAACCACACACCCAAAATTGCATTGGCGCCTCTCGAACTAAGAAGTACATTATCTTAAAGGAATCGCCAATGGTCCACATAATTACCATGCTGATACTAAAATACAATTAACGTAATTTGCAGAAACGAATTAGCTTGAATGTACTGACCTCATGCCTTCAGTAGATTTATGTTGATAATTTTTAATTAGTTGAGGCGTACCCAACATAGCCTCAGTGAAAACAGCAAAAAATCCAATAGATTCAACGAAAAACATTTCGTCAATAAACAGGTACATCAGCAGCGACGTTAAAATAGTAAAAAGCAACATACAGTCGATATATGATTGAAAATCCGACCAATTCCAAAAATAGCTTGGGTCGAAGTCTAAAATTCATGTTTTTAATTGGCATGTGTCTTAGTGTCTTTTGTTCTTCATGCATTATTTAAGTTCCATTTATATTTACTATTTAGCTGACTGAAACTACAAGCAAAATATAATCAGTAAAAGTAATAGTATTTTAGATATTCCAAAAAAAAATACTGTTAACTCTACACGTGCGTGTTTGTTCAAAAAAATAATACGTGAAGAAGCGCTTGATGTCATGCTAAAATTGAATGAAGTTAATCTTCCTAAAAACATGTTCCTGATTATTCCCGTATCTAGCACTATTGATAAGTAAAAAAAAAACATTCAGTGAATTCACAGCATGGGTATTTCAGAAATCGTACAAGTGGAGTATCAATTGTGTTTTGTTAGAAGAGGTATTCAAAATTCAATATTTATTTCAGATTTCCGCAATCCTCATTCTGTAGATTTTTGTCTTGTTCACATTTATAACCAACTAGAAAACTCAATCAGCATTGTGTAAAAACATAAGCTCTCTGTTACAAAACAGACCACGAGAAATGTTGTCTTGATAGTAATAGATGAAACAGGTTTAAAAAAAACGGGCCAAATTTGCTGTGAAATAGAGCGCACATATAACAAAGAATAAAATACTTGTTCTAGAACAAATATTGTAGTCAAACACCGATGATGATTATTTCCTTGTTTTGCCCAAGAACCATAAATGAACTAAGATAAACTAGTAGCAATTAGAAAAGTGTTAATTATTTTCTTGAATAACTGCGAAAATAATTAGGACGTGGGACGATTTACTAAAATAAATTAAGTATTTTTTAAGCCAGCCAAAGACGGACTCAAGTTTTATGCATTTTTCTATACATTAAAGTTCAGGAGTACTGCAGAAAATCCAAGTTGTGGGAGGCTTCAAGCAAAACTAAACTTTGCAATCCATAATTATTATTAATCAGGTTGTACCATAACATAACCGGCAAAACCTAAGAATCTGTTATTGAAGCAATTTCAAGTCAAAATGCTTCTTTCACCCGAAACACCAAAACTCACATACATTTGTGCTGAATATTTAGTCTGCCCGTTATTGACGATCGTCTCATTGATTCGTTTATAGTGGAGGAACGTCCCACGGTCTTTCGTTATTTACGATTCTTGGAATACGACTTTCCAGTAGTAATGGATGATTTTTATTTATTTATTATTTAAAAATTAAAAAAGAATTCAAATTGCAAATAGTCAAATCACAAAACCAAGTATTAGAAAAAAGAAAGAATCCTCTATTCTCTCTCCCCCAACATCCTTCTTCTCCTCCCCAACACCTTCAACGAATCTATACCTTTCCCTCTTTTCCTACAAAATAACCCTTCTATTACATCCCTCCTTCCTAAGCTCCCCGCAAACTCTAACAAATGATCCAGATCTTCCCACCATTCCCCACACAGTCTACGCATTCTCTTTTCATCCAGCCACCGGAATCTTTTTCACCCCTTTCTTCGTTTCCACATCTACATATTGCCACTATTCTTTTTTCTGTTAGTCCTAAGATTCCACTCAGATATCTCGGAATACCATATTTCCATTTGCCATTCTCTCCTGTCCCTGTACGTCTTAACATCTCATCACAAATTCCGCCTCTACACTTTTTCAAAGCCCTTCTCCTTTCAACCTCGTTCCTAGCCATACCCCCTGTCTTGTAGTACTTTCTTCTTGTCCCCTTTCTATCCTATTTTTTGTCATCTTCTTCCAGCACGCCTGCAGTATCCTGTTTTGTCCAGGTTTTCCATTTATTCTTCAAACCTTATTGCTCGTCTTTCAGTCTGTATTCTTATCTTCTCTAACTTTACCTCCTCCTCCAAAATGTAGCCTGGTGTGCCTATCTAACCCCAAGGTCCATCTCCAATATTTTTGTTGATTCTTTCTAATGCATCCCACTCTGTCCATCCCCAAATTTCAGCTCCACAACCTATCACACTCTTCACCAGCTCGTCAAGACTCCATTTCTATTTTGCTATGTCACTTCCCCACCTCCGCCCTAGCAACTTATTTCCCTTACTTCCTTTTTTTTTTTTTTCTCTTTCGCACTATCTACTCTTCTCTCCACTACCAATGTTCTTTTCCCCTTTGCCTCCTCTTCTTCTGAAACACTACAATCTTAGCTTTATTCACGTTAACTCTTAAGTTTTTCCTTTCTTAATAATTTTCCAAAACCTGCTCTCATCTCACCGCGTAAGCCAGCACCCACACCTTCACGTTCCCTACTACAACTACCTCTTAATCAAAATTATACAAATAAGTGAATTGGGAAGAGATTCAGAAGTTGCTTGGTCAGCAAGGTGGTCAAACCCTCCACTTGGGAAAGGGTAAAATATTTAATTTATGCACAAAATGTTGACACCAGGGACAAGAATTATTATACTGTTATAAATTATTATACTGTTGGTGATGATCGAAGAAGAAACTGTATACAACAATTATACAGCGTCATTCCCAAAGTCCGCACCAAATGGGAAACTTTTTTATTATAAGTTTTTCGATAAAATTTCATCTCCTAAACTAAAAATGCACCAACAAAATGTGGCGAAAGACGCATAATTTTAGTGTCAACAAAAATCAAAAGAACTTTGCACCAAGAATTTAGAAGTTTTTTCTAATGAATACAAAAATTGACCATAATTAGCTCAATGATTGGGCAATTTGTAAATTACGAGCTCTTTTAAATAAACTGTTGTATACAAGATGTCGTTTAATTATCATTTAAAGCAAAAAATTGGAAAAATTTAAATTTCTCCTAGATAGCCATGACTTCAAATCTTGATGTTTTTTTAATGAAGAACAACTTTTCAAATAATTTTTTTGATATTTACTGAAATAAGGGCACTTTACTCTTAACTCAAAATCAAATTTTCGAATGCATCTCCTATATTACGCGTCTTTCGCCACATTTTGTTAGTGCATTTTTAGTTTAAGAGAAAACACAAACTTTTATGAAGAATAACTTTTTTGTCGAAAAACCCATAATAAAGAAGTTTCCCATTTGGTGCGGACTTTGGGGATGACGCTGTATGAGCATTTTGAACAACTAAATCAATAAATCGTTTTCTTTTTAAATTATTTTTAACTTATCATTAATGTAGTTATTTGAAACGTCAAGTGCTTAGAGCTTAGTTAGGACAGAGTTTTGAGCACACGTTCATGACAAATTTTTGACTTGAAATTGCCTGAATAACACATCCTGCATAAGTATTACTTTGCTCACAAAACTTTTTTTAAGTATAAACTGAAGAAAAATTTATTTTTCAATAAGTTGTCAAGTGTCATGTCTTGCTTGCACAACAGCATTAGTATTCTAGATTATAAGAATGATTCTGCGTTTACTTCACTTTCATCTTATGGAAGATGAATATTTCGCTTTCAAGTATTGAGTAAATTGTTGGAATATCCGCCTTTCCTCTCTATTATTATTAGAATTTCCAGAAAAGTTCGAGAAATCTTCAGAAATCAATAACGAAGAAAGAAATTAACTAAACAAGGCCGAGTCGAACGCAAAAAATGCAAAAAAAAAAGGTCGAAAAAAGCTACGTTGAATACAGAATTTTGAAGCTTACACCAATATTTACTGTTATTTCTGCTTAGTAAAGTTTAAAAATAGCATTTGAGACTGAAATATAAGAATGTTAAAGCGGCTACAAAAACGTTGCCCAAACTGATCAAAAAGAACAATTCTGTCGTATGGTGTTTGTAAAATGTATGAGTATTGTGATTTATTTATTTGCTTATTTATTCGATGGTACATTTCAAATATTGAATTGTGATGTAAGTGTTATGTATGGTGCCACAAAAGATCAGTATAAACGTTTATATTGTGGTGACGAAACCGTGGTGCAATTGTGGATTGGCTCGTCTTGACAAAGCATTTGCTTCAAGGTTTAGGAAAACCACTAAAACCTAAACATGCCAATCCTTACCCACCCTAGTATTCATATGTAATAATATTAATTAAGTGTGTAAACATTATAGAAGGTAAATAAGAACATTAAATTTAACAGCACAGCCATTGCATGATGACATATAATGGACCGGTCCAAGTGCCAGTCACGACAATAACGAAAAAAATAGGAGGTTAAAGAAATAGCAAAAAAAAATAAAAAAAAAACAGATAATCAGGACATAGAATACAAAATATTGCTGAACTTCAGATGTCCTTTAGATTCGTAAGCCATAATATAGCTTCATCCGTTAAATTATGAATGTTTACAAGCCCTCCTTTAAACTTTGTTAATTGACAATCCTCTACAATATGTGTAACGGTCTCGAGTTCGTTTCCACAGTCACAAGTTGGATTAGAAATCGCTCCCCATTTTAACAACATAGAGTTGCATTTCGAATGACCTGTACTTATGCGATTTACTTAGGATCAAATTTTCCTTTTTTGATCAAATCGCGGGACTTCTACTGTTGTAATCAAGTAGATGTTTATTAAAAACATCAACTCCAGACCATAATGTTTTCCACTCTTCAACTTCAGAAAAAGCCGTACTTAAGTAGTCTTGCAACCATATAGAACTTCGAGATTTAAGTCTTTTGGCAGGAGGGTTCTCAATGTAATTCCAAATTGGTAAGTTTTTGTTGAGTTGGCATTTATCCCATTCTCGTTTTAACGCAGCTTTTCGTCGAATGTTCGATGGAGTAATATTCAACCAGACAGGAGCACAATATTCTGATGTAGAATAAACTAATGCCAATGCAGCTGTACGAAGTGTCTTTGCATCTGCTCCTCAAGTTGTTCCAACTAATTTTTGAATGACATTATTTCTTGTTTTCATTTTTTGTTTGACTTTTTCTAAATGATCTTTGTAAATTAAAAACGTATCTAAAGTTACTCCCAGATACACTGAGGTAAAATTATGGTTTAACTTTGTATCATTAACATTAAGTTTTCTACTTTTTTCTCTATTGCTTAAATGAAAACAAACAAAAAACCATAAAAACTCCGAATGTTGAAATGAAATTGCCATATCATCGGCGTAGACGAAATTTCGACATTGTAAAGAAGGAAGACCGGAAATATATACATTAAAAACAATAGGTGCAAGAACAGATCCCTGTGGAAGACCATTATTTAAAACTCTAAATTTACTGCTTTTATCTCTAACAAAAACTAAACTTCCGATTAGATAACATATTTTCAATAACAGAAATACTTTTGGAACAAGGAATAACGTTAAACAATTTAAAAAGTAAACCTTCTTTCCGTAAGGTATCGATGCAGCAGTTAAATCTAAAAAGACAACTCCAGTTTTAAGTTTCTGAAATCCAGCTTCGATATGCGTTGTTAATGCCAATACTTCATCACAACAACTTCTACTGGATCGAAATCCTGCTTGTTCATTTGATAATTTCTCTTTTAATTAACGGATTAATTATTTGAACAAACCAATCTTTCCAATACCTTATAAATTACACTTAATAAACTTATTGGACGATATGAAGTTGGGTCTGCAGGAAATTTATTTTTCTTTAAAATTGCAACGACTTTACATTTCTTTAAATCTGTTGGTAACTTACCTGTATTATAAATATCATCGAGAAACATAAGTAGCCACTTCAAAGAATAATTTCCCAAATTTTTCAGAAATTCTGGATGTATTTCATCAAACCCAGCAGCTTTCTTTGATATTGTGTTTTTTAATGGATTTTTTTAGCTCTTCTACAGTAAAAGATCTGGATATATCTCCTGAGATAGGCGTATATTTTCTTTTCTTTTGTAGACACTTTTTTATCTTGGTGATAATCGATTTCTCCACTGTTACTGAGTTTGAAACATTAACCAACTGAGAAGCAATAGAATGTGGATAAATTTTTGTATTTGTTTTAGCAGATTGATTTGTAGAACCTAATTGATTTAAAAGTGTCCAGCTTTTATGACTTGAATGTACGAACTTCATATTTTCCATTAATGAATTCAATTTCTCTTTTCTTTCATTATTTAGAGATGACAGTATAGCATTCCCATTATCTATATTTGGATTTTCTAGATATGATTTGTACAATCTGTTTGTATCAGTCGACCAACATGGGACATATTCCTTTCGAAAACCACGTGCAATTGATTTTTTTGTTGCACATGTAACAGCACTTACAAACCTACAATAATAATCAGAAACCGGTGGTATCCATCTAAGAATAGAATCGAAAGAAGTTCTATAGTTTATCCAGTTAGCTTTTTGAAAATTCCATCTTAGTTTTCCTAAAGATTCTACAAACAGAATTTGTAATAGCGCACGTCTATGTTGACTTCTTGGAAAATCGTTTAATTCCATACGTTTTGTTTGTAATGGAACCATGTCATGATCCATTGATACTAAACACAGGACCGGGCTGTAATCGTTTTGCCATCGACCGGAGTAAAATGTTTTGATGTTTTTGGATCGTATACTAAATGTATGTTTTGAAACTCCATCCACGTTTGTAACGTTATTCCATTGTTATCGTTGTCTTTGTAGCCCCATAATGTGTTGTGACAATTAAAGTCACCAATATATTCACTTGGATGAGGAAAAACGACATTAAAAGTTTCTGGCCAAAGTTTGGAAGAGGTTTGTAAATATTTACTACGTGTAAATCTTCTATTTAGTAGTTATAACGAAAATTCCAAAAATTATATTATATTCATTCAGGACTTAAGTTAGTAAGTTAAGTTGGGATTAAAAAAAAACAACAAAAAAGCAGAAATTGAAAAAGTTTAGAATGAGAAATTAATAAGACAATTGGTGAAATAATATCTGGAGAAAATAATAAAAAATCACAATGCAATTAATTAAAAGCAAAAATATCAACAGTAGGGTCAGAAGAAAAAGGACGCATAATAATAGAGATAGAAAGGTTCAAAAGAGAGAGAAAATATGAAGTGGTGTTTAGACAAACAGAGAAAAACTCGAGAAAAAAAAAGAAATCGTAATTATTGAGGAAAATTGAACATTATTAGGTTAAAGAAAGAAGATAAAGAATAGAGAGGAAACGTTCAAATTAATGAAATCAAATATTTAACAATAAACAAAATTTTAAAAAGCGGCCTGGGAAAATAAATAACACAGAAATTGATCAAATAGATCAATAAACAGATTAGTTAAAATCAAGTAAAAATATGAATTTGGAACAAATAAAACAAGTACAAGAAGGCAGCAAAATTACTTAAAATATGATAGTGAAATTGAAAGAAACGGATGATGATGATACATTACAAGTAAAGGTATACGGACTAAGAAAACGTAAAAAGGCAATTTAATAAAAATAGAATGATAAAGTCTGTATACTATTGGCGCGGGGTAATAAATCATAATTGCTTGAAATAATTCTTTATTTTCTTGTGAAAGCGGTACTTCTACGGTTAAGTAAAACCAATGAATTCTAACCAAAATACGATAATTGTGCCGCTCTTGCAGCATATCGACCCATCTAGGGTCTGAGAACAATAGCTTAATCTATGTAAACACATTGCCATCAGCCCAGGTACTGACGAAACGAGAATCATAGCCGTAGATGTGGGTATTATACCAAGATACAAAAATAATGGTATATAATACAGTAAGTAAAATTTGTAATGTGATCTACTATACAAATAAAATAAATAACATATAACCACATAATAATTCATATCAAGGTAGATTTTACTATTATAATATATTTACCTACTAAAAATATGATTTTCCAAACGTATCAGGTACCTACGCCACTGCAATACGGGAGATTCGATAATTCTGACAGGTTTATTACTCCGCGCCAATAGTATACTGAGTATAATTGCATTGAGAAATTAAATTAATAAAAAACAAACAAGAAAAAATTAAGAAAGGAAACTAAGACACTGTAATAGATTTGTAAAAATAAAAATAAGTAGGTTTTTTCGGTTTTTTCTATCAAACATTCAACTTTTTGGAATTCTTGATTGTGTACATGGTCTAATATAAAAGTAACGCTCTGATTTTAATGTGATGACTAACCATCACAGCGGTAAAACTGAAAATGTGAGTTGGGGTCTGCCCTTCCAATGCATCAGATAGTGATTTTGCTCCAAGCGGATTGAATGGAAAAGATGTGTCTCCCCGTGAAGTATGTTTTTGATTTTGTAACACGGCGTGATGGAGCATTAGCTTGAACAGTGATACGGAATCAAGTTTTGTGTAAAGCTTGGAAAACATTCTTGCAGATGCTTCAAGAGGCATTGAAAGACGACTGCATTTCAAGATTAGATTCCGGGACGCGTTCAAATAGGGGCGACGAAACCCGTTCTGGTCACCCAGAACCAACCAAAACTTGAATCTTGTTTTGCATCCCGACCGTCGCCGTCGATTGAGCATCCAGCCAATTGCTGATATCTAAAGATATCACATTTGACATCAAAAACATCGCCAGGCTTTACCATGACAATGACCCAAATCATACGGTCTTCATAGTTTCCAATTTATTGACTCGAGCAACACCCCCGTCCCCTTACAGTCAAGAGTACACTCCGTGCGACTTTTTGTTTCCCTAGACTAAAGAGATAGAATGTTACAACGTTCCTAATAGACATTCCCGTCGAGAATCTTCAGAGTTTTTTGAGAATATTTTAAATAAATTTTTTAAGGCTTTTATCAATCAATAAAACTATTTTTTACAGGAAATGCAAATTACTTTTTTAATGGACCCTGTATTACCCTTTAAAGGTCACATGTGGCAAAAACATGATATAAAACATTAATTAGGAATAACTTTTTTCTAACTAAAAATTGTTACAAGGAATGTTTTTGGGGCAAGTAGGTAGCTATAATCCACTCCAATTTGACAAAAAATTTAAAATCATCGCGTAACTCCTGGTCTTTTAAAAGGCCATATTCTTCAGTTTTTATGCGACAAAACGGAAAATATTTGTACTTCTACAAGGTGGCGCAAACTTCTGACATCGGAGGGTAACATAGTCAATAAAAAATATATAACTTTCAAAATTTGTCACATTTAGTATAGTTACTGAGTGCACATTTAAAAAATATTTTTGATTATACATGGTGTTCCAAAGAGTCGTGGCAGCAGAAACTTACATTTTTTTTCAATGGAACATACCATATTTTCTTTAAAGTTCAAAAAGGTCATCAAGAGTTTTAAAAAAATTTAGATTGTCAATATATGGTATGGGGTATTTTAGAAGATATAGCTAATTATCAGTAAAAATTACACCTACTTTAACGCTCTGTTATAAAGTAAGTTAAAGTAATGTAAATGTATTTCTATTAAATGTTACTTCCATATCATTAACTGTGTTTATTATTAATTGCTGCTACGACTTTTGGAGCACCCAGTATAATCAAAATATTTTTAAAATGTACATTCCAAAACTGTACTAAACGTGACCAATTTTGAAAGAGAAACCTTTTTCCCTCCAATGTCAGAAGTTTGCGCCACTCTGTATATAGGAGTGATTTTCAGAGTACTATTACTTACTGAGAACCAAAAAGTCTGTGGCCCCTTATAATTTTAATTTTAACCAACAGAAATTTTATGTAAAATTTAAGATACCGTAATTTTTGCAAGTAAAAATACATGATTTGTTTTCATAAAATATTTACCGTTGCCTTAACTTATTCCCTACATATACTATATCGTTTAAAAGTTAATTAATTGTACTAACAACTAACAAAAAACATATAGGGTTGATTCATTTAAAAATTTGAGATATTGCATGGTTTGCATTTTGTTTCGCCCTGTATTAATAAAGTTTCCGATAATAAAATAATAACTAAACACAGTTAATGACATGACAATAACATTAAAAAAACACATGTTAAATTATTAACAGAGCGTTAAAGTATGTCATTTTTACGAATAATTAGCTATATCTTCTAAAATATCTTGTACAATATATTAATATGTTATATTTTTTTAAAGCTCTTGATGAGATCTTTTCGAATCTTGAAGAAAATTGGTCTATTCTATTTAAAAAAATGTAAGTTAATGCTGCCACGACTCTTTGGAACACCCTGTATAATCGAAAATATTTTTATAATGTGCACTCAGAAACTGTACTAAATGTGACCAATTTTGAAAGTTATATCTTTTTTATTAACTAAGTTATCCTCCGATGTCAGAAGTTTGTGCCAGCCTGTACGATCATCTTTCATGAAAAAGAATAAATGGATGCAGAAAAGGATGTTAAATTCCCAAATCCTACAAAAATAAACTGTTTCTTGAACATTACCCAAAATTTAACAAAAGCCACCAGAACTGCTGCAATGCTCACATTCATAAAGAAGAACTAATATCAAAATAGTATAACAATACCTTCGTGAAAAATTCAGTAATTATTACTAGAAAGTAGGCCACCCAAACTAGGCAACTTCCCAGGAAAGGGTCAAGTTAAATTTGAGCTAAACTAACAGCATTGCAACAAAACATTTATTGATTACCAATAATATCCCAACCCGTAAGTGATAATGCAATTAAATTTGGGTACAAAAGAACTAAATATAATCATGCACATAAGTCTTAAAGCATTCATGCAATTTTACCACAGATAGTTTGTGAAGAGCGTGGTGGTTTGGATCGAAGCAATCGAACCACCTCAGTGGGTTTTGCTGCCAAAATACGCACACATTAGCATTTATTAATATGAAATATTAGTACATAAAAACACAATGATTATTAGAAAAAAAGTGCAGTCATCTAGCGATAAATGAGAGTATTATTTTAAAACTGAATGGAATCAAAACAAGCACAAATACATACCCGTAAATATTCGCTGCCTTGCTTGAATTAATTGATTTTTATTCTTAACGTGAACACATAAATGTACCATTAAAAACATCATTACGTTCATTATGATACTTTGAATTAATAAAGGATATTCAAAGTGCTTCCCAAACCTAAATGTTTACGATTATTTAATTGGATGGTGCTTGTTACACTTACCAAAATAATATTCTTAAAGTATTTGCAATTAACAGCGCTAAACAAACGTGCAAAGAAAAACCTTCGGCATCGCTGGTCCTTCTAATTTGTCTATATTGTGGTATGTACGGTATAACACCTCCAAGCACCATAGCACCCGAACAAAACCAACTTGCCGCAGTTCTTAGGGTTAAAACTAATTGGTCCGAGAGTATCCAATCCATGATATAAACTACTATTGAAATTTAGTAAATCAACTCGACATGCTTCTTTTACTGCAGTCCATTCAGTCTATTTTCTATTCAGACTGTATTGCAGGTGTTGTGCAGTGAACTGTCAAATGTCATCTAAATGTCAGTAGGCTCATAAATAGATGATGTATAGAGTGATTCAAATGTCGTCGAATACAAAAATAATTTTTAATTTTACAATGTTCTAATACCGGAACAAATATAAAATTGTTATTATGGTGATGTAACTGACCCAATACATTAATAATTAAAATTCTTTAAGTTTGTTTTAAAGCGATTGTATTTATTAAACAAGATTGTAATTATGTTTCTTATAATTATAATTACAGTCGATTTGTGAAAACATGTTATATTTATTTATTTATTCGTATGGTACATTTTCATTATTGAGAAAAAATAACGAGCCGCCGCTGATGCACAAAACTACAACTAACTTCACGTTATGGAATGTTAGGTTAACTTCTTAAAAATAGCTTTTGCTTAAGTTTCTTAAATGATCAGAATAATTACTCCATTAATAAGATGTCATCGATCATCTTTATTGGAAAATCCGCATTTTATTTACCCCAAAATATACAATCGACAAAAAAGTGACAGAGGGGCCCTAACTTCTTCAACCAGAACCGAAGTAGATACAAACGTGAAGCCGTTGGGGGAAAAAGTAAAAGAAACAACCAAAACCGCCTCTTATTTAGGAGTAATTTTATTAGGTGTAGGGGTAACTGGAGCCTTATTTTATGGAGTTTTTAGTGAATTGTTTTGAGCAAAAGCCCAAACAGTGTTTACACCAAAGCTGCAAAAGTATGTAAAAATGATAGCAGAGTTCAAATAGCATTAGGGGAGCCTATTATGGCGTTTGGAGAAGAAACTAGAAGAAGGAGAAGGCAGCATGTTAATCATGTTGTTTATGAAAAGAACGGGAAGAAACATCTAAGAATGCAATTTTATTTGAAGGGAAGTTTTAGGAAAGGTACCGCACAATTAGAAGTGATGGAGGTAAGACTAATACTTTCTTATCTTATGATCAATAACATGTTTGGTTGTTTGCAGAATGATAAAGGAAAATATGAGTACCGCTACCTATTTGTGGAGGTTGACGATTTACTTCAATCTACTATTGTTCTAGAAGACAACAGATCAAAAGAAACCAATGCTCTTACGTTTATTTAGTTTCAGTTTGTTGTTACAATACACTAATAACATTAAATAGTTTGTTTTCTACACCTTCTAAATAATCTTGAAATGAACTATTTGGTATAAAAGTAACAAGACTTTTATCTTTTTTAATGTTGTTTTTTATAATGTTTATAATAAAGTCAATATAAAAACACACTAAGAATCATAGTGCAATAACCTACTTGTAATCAATTTTAATACCAATCCTTTAAAACATACAATTTTATAATAGGTAGAGGCGCCCCTGTTGTGGCCATTTTAAGCTTTTGATCGACTTTGCAGGGGTTGGCATAATTTTGTTTATACCGTAAGTATTCAGCACTGAGGTTTTAGCGAACAAAATTTAAATATAAACATAATATATATGTGTGTACAATTTGTATAGTAATATAGCTTTGTCAAAAGCCAATTTTCACTAGTTGTGGCCACTACTCCAGTTCTGGCCATAGGGAATGTGCATAGAAAGTTGATAGGTATAATGAAGTATTTGAGCATATTTTACACACACGCGAAAGAAAATTTTAACAAAACATAATATAAAGACAAAATTTTTAAAAAACTATTGGGTTTTTAAATTTAAAAACATTTGAAGTAAGTCTTTTAAATTCTGGTACAGAGTATACTTGAGTTAAGTTGCTTTGGTTCTTCTATTACCACAACAATGTCATTAAAGCTGTACCATAACAAATCATTTTTGTCAGGCCATTTCCAATACAGTTGGGTTTTTGCATTGCGCAGCAATAATACTCATTGTTCTCGATTTGAACTATTTTAGCAGGATAGAGGCTATGGTCTTATTTGAGGATTACAAACATCCCTATTTTAATGAAGTTGCTGTACAATTTTCCTTGCTAATTTTCTTTTTCTTTGGTTTCTTATTTTGTATTTCTATCTCACTTTCTTTCTGACTTTTACATTTGGCTTTTTACTTTTTTACTCCCAGTCTTAGTCTTTCTTGTCTCAGTCTTTTTACTCTTGGTGTTTTTCTCTCGTGCTTCCATCAGCTCAATCAATGTATCAGAAGTCATGACAGAAGGAAATGTTTTGTCTGTTCTTCTTGTTGAGGTTGGCAGAATTTGAATCATCTGTTCAGATTGCAAGATCTTTCAAAACGTAACTTACAGATCTTTTTAAAAATCTTAATTCATGGTCCCGGTTCTCTTTTTCACCTTCCAAGTTTGCTTTTATGCTATTATTTGTGGTGATGTCAGTTGTTTCTATGCTATTATTTTTGGTGATGTCAGTTGCTTCTTTTATATCGATTGCTTCTTCAGTTCCTATCTTTTCTTCCTCAATACTGTTTCGTTCGTCAAAATTTTGTTTTATTCTTTCATCTTCGAGATTATTTTGGGATTTAAAGTGGACAAGTTCGTTTAAATTAAAGGTGGAGGTGACGCTATCGACAATAATTTCAGATCCTAAATTATTACATTCATCTATATTAGTATATCCTCGAGTACATCCTTAGTTTTTTGTACTTCAGTTTCCAACTGATATGCCGGCTTAACAACTATATCTTGAATAACATTAATTTTCCGACTTTGACTGGTAGGTGTCTGATCTTCAATGACAAATTCAGGAAAATCGAAAAACATCATATTGTCATCACCAACCTCTGGGATAGAACTGGCTTCTTCTGATATAATATCTTCGCCTAATGAGACACTTGAAAACTTGTTTGATACTTTTTCCTTTGCTAATTTTCACAAGTTGTAGAGCTCTAAATATCTTCCCATTCCAATTAGTACAGGAACTAGATAACGTCTTTTCAAATTCGTTAAAACCCCATGCTCCAGTTGAGTCTAAAGTATATTTAATTCTATTCATCTTCAGATGTCTTGTCCGGATCCGCACAGTCATCATAAGTATATAATTTGACACTTTTTGACAACACTTGTGATTATTTGGGGATGTCCTCATCAAAAGGACATAAACCCACATGATTTAAATCCCGATATTATGGATTTTGAAAAGTCCTTATGCTGTAAAACTGAATTTAAAGCAGCTGGAACATCTTTCTTTTGGATGGTTTTGCCACCATTTTCAAAAACTGCAATTTTTTTGTTAACTTTTTCCATGCCGCTTTTAAAGGGTGAAAGAAAGCCACATCAAGAGGCTGAAATAGATGTGTTGTGTTAGGTGGCAAACACACTCGAACTATGCCATTGGAGCGACATAAGTTACTTAAGTTTAGAGACTTATAATGATAATTCAAAAACTTCACGAACACGTTTGCAAAATATTCATAAAACTGTTTACTTTGCATCCATCCCGTTTCGGAAATACCAATTTGCAAGTTTTTAGGAGCAGCTAGAGCATAAGCTTTCGGAAGACGCTGGAATTTAAATATCGTGAGAGAAGGAGCAACCTGACCATTAGTATTCGCAACAATTAATGTTGTCACATTGTCTTTCTCTGATGTATGCGTTATGTCATACACACCTTAACCTTTACCTTTAGGAGAAAGAAACATGGCAGTCTCATCCATGTTGAAAATTCTGTTAAGATCATTAAACGCTTCGCTGTCTTGGCCCAGTAATTTTCTAGTTTCTGCAAACCAGCGCCTAATGCGACTCTTCGAAACCGCAGCTCTAGCTTTATTAAGAAATTCAGCATGCTTCTGGCTCACTTCAGGATTTCTTTTCAAGAACGCATGAAACCATTTTTTTTTCTGGGAACTATGTTTACAAATGGAGTTTCTATATTGAACTCTTCGATTAGCTTTTGAACAGAAAACACAAGTCCTTCACGATTGACAGGAAACCCTCTAGATGCAGATTCTAGAATCCAATGTACTACTTTCTTTTCAATTTCAGATCATAGAAAAGATTCGGGTCCAACATGGCAGCATCTGTCTTGGGTCTTCCCTGATAGCCTATTTCTGACTGATGTCCTTCGTACATTAAACGTTTTGGAAACAGTTGAAACGGCCATAGCCTCTTCTCTAATTGCATGCAAAGCAGCTTTTATAGACTCTTCCGAGTATTGAAATAATGCTTTTTTAGATGTCATTGTCATTCTGTAAAAGAAGAGGCAGCTACTAGAAAGCTGCTTAAAAACTAAGAATAACTGAGAACGAGAAATCATAAAAAGCAAAACTGGAAACAGTTGCTTAGGCATCTACATATAACTAATTCGTGCTATGAATAAACTACAATGATAAATAGAGAATAAAAAATAACACTGCACTGATCCAGTTCTGGCCAATATGATGGCCACAGATAGAAAATCAATGAAAAAAATTTCTCCAGTTGTGGCCATCTGTGTATTTGTATAAAAGGGAGTAAAATAGAGCCTGCATGCTCTTTTCTCATCACTACAATATTTCCTACTTGTATAAAAAAATACGGCAAGTAGATATCTTTAACCAGTTTTGTAAAATTATTCAAAAACTTACGATACAATCCTTAACAAAATCGCTTAGAATAGTGATGCTGTGAAACACGTCTGACTTATATGGCCTCTTACTCGCGACTGTTCTGTATTTGATACCTGACTTGAGAGGCAGAAGGTGCTAAACACAGTTACACAACCGGTGCCTCTACCTAAACAGAATGAAATATGTTATTTAATTTTAGTTACTCACTAATAGGAAAAGTTGAATTTTTCTGGTAAAAGTATTAAAGCTCCTTAAAAATTCAATGTGAACGAGATTCCCAATAATTTTGGGCCTTCTTATAGGAGTTGAGGAACAATAGGGTCGTCAATGATACACCATGTTCTTAATAGCCGACGTTTCGATTGGCGATGGCCAATCTTTCTCAAGGCAATCTATTTGAAGATAACGGTAGATTACAATTTATGGTAATTAAATGAGCATTATACAAATTCTATTTTAGATGAGTTACAAACACAATTATAAATACAAGATTTACTAAAAAACTAGACGTACGTTACCTAAGAGTTGGTGACATCAAGGACTCCTCAAGGGAACCATAGGGGTCCAGATCGTCAAAAATTCAAAAAATTGTTTAATTATTAAAATAAAATTCAAAACCAACTGGTTTACGTTAAAAATTACTTGGACAAGTGTCAATAAGATAAACATGTAAAAACAATACAAAATAAATTAACAAATAGTGTACAAAACAACCATACATGAAGACTAGTACACGAACAATGAATTAGAAATTTTTGAATGTCAGTATAGATAACATTTCACGTTTATATTCACAATAACAAGGTCAAAATTTTTGGCATAAAGATAAAATAAGTAATTATGCATGTTAGATAAGTTAATTTTAGGTAGTTTGTAAGGTAGTTAGTATTAGACTTAAGGTTAATGTTAATTGGTGGTGGTTAGTAGATTTTAATTTTAGATATAAGATTTTTGTACATATTACTTAGATTATAGGTATCACTTTTGAAATTAACATTATTGTTATAAGCATTGATAAAAATCATTTCTGAAATCAAACGCTTCTTAAAATTCGGTTCCATATCTAACACTACTACTGAATCAAAATCAAATTTATGTCCTTCTTTCAAATGATGAACTGACAAACCAGTAGCATCTGACTTTTTTTACAATTGTATTGATGGTTCTTTATTCTATTGCCTAGCTTCTGTTTTGTTTGGCCAATATAAACCTTATTGCAATTGCTACATCCCACCTTATAGATAAGACCAGATTTATCTAAAATTTTAGTTTTGTCCTTCAATTTAGTGTAAATATTATTATAAATCGTGTTATGATTATAAAGTACGATCTTTAAATCACTGTGTTTAAGGCAACTAATTAAATTATTAGATAAACCTGGTATATTAATTAATTTAATGTATTTATTTTGAGTGGGAGGGTTAGTTTGTGTTAGATTATTAATATTGTTAGGTTTCTTATTATTAGTTGTTAATATCATTTTAATTAATTTTTGGGGTAATTATTATTTGTAAGAATGGACATTAATTTACTATTATTGCTTTTTAAGTAACATGGGCTACTGAGTTTAACGATTTTTTCATGGATACTTTTGATGATATTAATTTTTTGCTTATGAGGGTGTTTCGAATAGTAGTTAATGATTCTATTTGAAGCTATGGTTTTAGTGAACCAATTAGTTAAAAGGGGTTTCCTATGACCTTCATTAATTAACATCACATCTAAAAATGGAATTTGTCTATTATTTTATATATGTACAAAAATCTTATATCTAAAATTAAAATCTACTAACCACCACCAATTAACATTAACCTTAAGTCTAATACTAACTACCTTACAATCTACCTAAAATTAACTTATCTAACATGCATAATTACTTATTTTATCTTTATGCCAAAAATTTTGACCTTGTTATTGTGAATATAAACGTGAAATGTTATCTATACTGACATTCAAAAATTTCTAATTCATTGTTCGTGTACTAGTCTTCATGTATGGTTGTTTTGTACACTATTTGTTAATTTATTTTGTATTGTTTTTACATGTTTATCTTATTGACACTTGTCCAAGTAATTTTTAACGTAAACTAGTTGGTTTTGAATTTTATTTTAATAATTAAACAATTTTTTGAATTTTTTGACGATCTGGACCCCTATGGTTCCCTTGAGGAGTCCTTGATGTGTCCAACTCTTAGGTAACGTACGTCTAGTTTTTTAGTAAATCTTGTATTTATAATTTTGTTTGTAACTCATCTAAAATAGAATTTGTATAATGCTCATTTAATTACCATAAATTGTAATCTACCGTTATCTTCAAATAGATTGCCTTGAGAAAGATTGGCCATCGCCAATCGAAACGTCGGCTATTAAGAACATGGTGTATCATTGACGACCCTATTGTTCCTCAACTCCTATAAGAAGGCCCAAAATTATTGGGAATCTCGTTCACGTTGAATTTTTCTTCACATGATGGTAGTAATTTTGAAAACGGTAACGGTCACAATTTTATTAAAGTTTGAATTCAAAATAGATGTATTCCATTTTATGCATCTTTTCTTGAAATTAAAAAAATCAAGCAGTAATGTAACAAGTAACAAAGAATAATTTTTTGTAACTCACGTGATATATTGTAAAACTTTCAAAAATCATGCGTTTCGTCACTTGTTAGATAAATAGCTATTTTAATATTGAATTTGTTTGTGTATCATCATTATACGTTTAGATATAATTCCAGGCTTCAATAAAATGTGTACAGTTTTATATCGAGCGGTCATAAAGTTTTTTCATAAAAATTTGATGAACACTGGAAGTTAATTGACGTTTGTTAGCTGGGGTGCGTTCAGAAATAATGCACTCGGTGTGCATGTGCACCCAAGACACAGAATAATAAATATATTTACGGCCCAAGATCGTTTAGAATTTAAAAAATGGTTACAGTGGTAACACTTCGTGCCGTTCATAATCGTGCATTAAATGTATTGACATTGTAGATACGTTAACTTAACCTAATTCTAGAGCAAAGTTTTGGTATTATGGTGTTATGATACAAGTGGAGCCTAGAAAATTATTTCTTCAAAAACTTTCTATTTTTGTGGCTGAATGGGAACATATACTAGAAAGTGATAGTCACAGTCGTTGTACGCATTTCAGCGTTCATAATTTATGTTGATAAGAATTGACGCGCCCGCCAAACGCCTGACAGATACTACGTGAAGTGCACACTCCCACCTGGTGTACAATATCTGAACGCTCCCCTGAAGTTATCAAAGACGTGAAAAATTTGTTAATCTCAAAGTCATAGCCACACCTTATCTAAAAACTTTATGATCGCTCGGTATATTTACGGATGTCTTTGGTAATTTTTAGAAAACAACCCGTTTCTATTTCTTCTATTTTAGATTCAAACTGTAGAAAACGTATTGTGCTTGATAAGCATAGCATCATAAGTAATTTGAAAACCAAACGTTTTACTTATCAGTTTGGATTATATATTATATTACACTCATATCGTCTTAGTTACGCTTAGCAACTACCTTTGCATCAATTTTTTACCACTTAATTCAAAAAATCAAGTAGGTGAACGTCTACCGAATTTGACATGTTACTTATTTGAAGCACAGTAAAATAAAAACTAAAATCGTTTTCGCGTTTAAAATCTTCAAATTACTGAAAATATCGAACAGTAGCGATGAATGTAACATCCAATTAACACTGCCCTTAGTTTTGTAAAAAGCAAAAGTTACCACACTGTAGTTGCAAAGATGTTTTTCTTAACCCTTAACAAGTAAGAACGTAATTTTGTATTGTAGTCGTCTAAAAAATAGTGTTCCTGACTCGTACGAAAGTGCAAATATCTGTGCTCGTGTTTAGAACCACTCGTGCTACGCTACGCTTCGCACTCGTTTAGGTATCAACACTCGCACGATATTTGCTACTTTCGACACTTGTTAAGAAAATAACTATTTTAGACGGCTTGTCACGATAGTGACACATATCAAAGTAGCAACCTGAGATCGAAACTTCAAAATATCACTGACCAGTGTGGAAATAATTCATATCATTCACGGTGCATGATATGAATTCGGCCAATGAATGAAGTCCTATTCCGATCGTCAATTTTCTAGTTTTATAGTTCATACACAAATTCGGATTAGGATTTAAATAATTATGCACAATTATTATTTGAATGAAATCTTTATTAATAGAACTAGAAAGTTACATAATTAAATGTGCAATTATTGAAATGTATTACTTTTTTATTTGAATTTTCAAACATTTTTGCCAAATTTGATGATTTGACAATTGTTGAAGAAGTTGTCATGATGATTCTGCTTCATTGTTCAAGTTATCAGTAATTGGATTAGTTTCTGACGAGGTTTCAGACGAAGTTTCTGACGAATTTTTAACAGCCGAAGTGATTGTTTTAGCAACTTTCATTTTGTGCCCAATATACTCTGCTATGTAACCTTCCGCCACTGATAAAGAATCCCATCTACCGTAGGGTTTCAGATCTTCAATCGTAGCACCAGCATCCACAAAAATGGTGGAAGATGATCGCCTCATACAGTGGCTCGTGTAAGATGTGGGTTCCTCTAAACCAAGGTAGGTAGCAATCAATTTTAGAATGCAACGGGCTGTTTAGTGCATTTGGCTTGCTGATAATTCAAAAAAAAGCGACGTTCAGACGTATTTGGTGGTCGAAGAGCAGCATATTTGCCATAGATACCGTAAAACTCGTCAACTATCGTGAAAACACGATCCTGTTTAATTTTGGTGTCACCTAATTTTACAATTACAGGACAGGAATTGATATAATTAATGCTGATGAAAGTGATAGTAGACAATATTTAAATAACTTCTACAATAGTTTGAAGATTGAAGTAGGAATCTCTCCAAAAAAGTGAATAGTGAAAAGAGGGCATATTAATACTCAAAAATCGAAGTATCATTATAAGAAATAAGTAGTATAAACTAACCCTTATATCATAAGTTAATAAGAATCAGCCTTATTATTTTACAATGCAAAGGTCAACAGGTCAACTTACTCATTTCTAAGTAGTCGTAAATTTGTGAAGATTTTGTCATTTATATTCATGACACCTACGACACTCAAATTCTTGACGACAACTTCACGTATCTCTGAATCCGAGTTCGGGACAATTTTTAAAATTAAGGGTTACATGCACTCAGAAAAAATATCGTTTTCTAAATATGCAATTTTCCATACAATCCCAAATACACGAGTTTGTACACCTGTCAGTAAAAGGATTACCCATGGTGGGCGTCTACCACATGCTGTGAGGGACACTTTATCTCCAAAATTGAATTATTGCCGATGAGTACATCGGGAGAAGCTGCAAAAAATTTATAATTTGGATGAATAAACATTCCACACTCTTGCACTTCCAAATTACACAGGTCTTGGAAACGCTCGCGAGCTGTTGCTTCTTAAAGGATACCATGTTGTATCGCCAAACTACGTTTATTACAAGTTGAATAAGGCAAAGCTTTTACAGTTCCCGCAGTAGAAGTGGTAGGTCTAAGTTTACAAATTTTTCCAAAATTACTAGATGTTAATCTGCAATTTCGTTCTTCTAAACACTTTGGATTGGTTGATTGATCCCGTGTATTAAGTTCCACTGCTGCAATATCAGTATTATTAATAGTATTCAAAAAATCGTTTTTTAGTTTTTCAAATTCTTCTGCACTTTTATCGTCAGCTAATACTTGACCATAATCCGTGTCAGCTTCAAAAATGTTTCTTTTTTTTTCGTAAATATTTTTTTCTTATAACTTTACTTTTTAAACAAAATTTTGCGGTATATGTACCAACTTGGTTTCGTTTTATAATTTTTTTTTGAAGCTCATAAAAAAAGGGATGTTTATTGTTAAAATTAGCGACAGCTGCTAAATATCTATTTTGATAAGATCCTTTTTTAGAAAAATTTACTCTTTTTTCTCCTGCCAGTTTGATTACAATGCTATTATAACACTCTGCCGTATTAGTATCAGCATCGTGCAATATGCTTGATGAATTATTTACAACTCACGATAAATGATTATTAAAATCGGAAAATAATTCGTTCTTCACAAAAATAGTCCATAAGTTTTCTTCATTAGGTTTTGCGACACCGCTATAGCCACTCAACACAGGCTCCTTGAGGATGGTGAGGAAACTCTAACGACGGACTTAGAAAACCTCGGGAGATACTACAAACAGTGGCGACTATGCCCAAACCCAAGCAAAACCGAGGTGTGTGCATTTCATCTTAATAACCGCCTTGCAAATAAAGAGCTGAATGTCACATTCTGTGGTAAAAGAGTAAAACACAACAGCCACCCCAAATATTTTGGCGTTACACTAGACCGGTCCCTAACATATAAAAGACATCTGGAGTTAACTGGGCAGAAACTAAAAACCATGAACAACATTGTTAGAAAACTGGCTGGGACTATTTGGGGAGCAAAAGCAGAAACACTACGAACGGCAGCTCAATCACTTGTTTTCTCAACGGCAGAATACTGTGCACCGGTGTGGTACAAAAGTTCTCATACAAACAAAGTCGACGTGCACCTCAACGATACCACGAGAATTATATCAGGAACCCTAAAGTCCACTCCGGTACCCTGGCTTCACGCACTGACGAATTTAGCCCCACCGGACCTAAGGAGACAACAAGCTGCTGCTCGCGAATGGGACAAACTACACGATCCTAAACATCCTAGAATTCTGCCAATCCACACGATATTGGATAATGCTCCGGGCCGTCGTCTTAAATCCCGGAAACCCATTTGGCAAAATAAGGTACTAACCGACCATGAGCCATTTCACATCAGAGAAACTTGGAAAACCAAATGGACATCTAATCACGATTTTAGCCATAATGACCATGAGGATCCTACCGTCCCTCTCCCAGGAATGCAAATGGCTAGGAAAGTGTAGCCTGAACCGCATCAGGACAGGCCATGCCAGATGCAAGTCTATGCTGTACAAGTAGGGACTCTCGGACTCCCAGGAATGCGACTGCGGAGCGCCAGATCAAACTGTAGCTCACATAGCCAACGAGTGCCCAATAAGAAAATTTTGTGGAGAATGGAGCGAGATTCTGAATGCCACTTCTGCTGCTGTGGCTGACCTCCCTGGATATCGACTTATAATCCATGGCCTATATCTCAAATGTATTCGTGTAGTATATTTGTTTTTTAATTCTTTTAATTTTTTAATTGTTAGTCAATCTGTAAAAGTGTTGGTTTTATGCATGTGTATGTACATACTCTGCCTTTATTTAAGAGTGAATTTGTAGATCGCCATACGATAAATAAATAAATAAATTAGGTTTTGCACCTTGACAATAGTATGATTTACACTTCTCATGACAACCAAAAATATGTTTCGGCCCATTTAAAAGGTCATCTTTCAAATTACTTATTTTTTTATATGTAGGATTGTTTTCAGCTTTCATAAATCTTATAACACTAACTATCGCCGTTCGAAATCGCAAAACGTGTCTAAATAAACAACGTATTTTAGGATCCAGTTTCACACATTTTGCATATTCTTTTATATTATTGCAGTAGTTTTGCAAGATGTGATTTCTGCATTCAATCTCCTCTATAAAGAAATTCGGACCGTATGGTTTATTATTTTTTATTTTATTGTAAACACTAATGTCTCCATCTCCTATGAGTTGTTTCTACTTCAAACCATGCATCTCCACAGAGCAAGAAAACCATCTAAAATTATTTGTGCTTCCATTGCGGTGGAAGTACCGTCCCAATTTTTATAACACTTGTGTTCGGGAATATTCTTTTTTGAACGAACATACTTTTCGCAATATTGACAATATTTATTTTTATTCCAATGTACAAAATCTGTTTCGTTTTTTGTACCTATAATAGCAACAACACCGGATGAAGCATTGTAATTTGTTTTGTAAGACCTCTTACACCAGGCCCCATCTACGATGACGGAAATATAAGGAATCCCATCGATATCCACATCCCCTGCTTCAATAGCTAATTTTTTTCTTTTCTTTTTTTCCGGCTTCTATTATCGATTCAAATGAATTTTTCTTTATCAAAGGAGACAGGGAATTTTCATATGAATTATATGTATTAGAAGACATAGGTGGTATATCTAAAGAAGAGCACATTTCAGTGAACTGAGAATATCCAATCCCGATTGCTAATGCTCCACAAATAGCTGCTTTATTGACATCGACATTTGAATCATCCTATGTTAAAATACTTTCCTTTTTATTGCACATCCTACATTTTGTTACAAAAACGCTTTTTAAGCCAAATCTTTTTTCTGATACTATTTCAATATCAAAAAAACTACAACCAAATCCATCATGTTTCAGGTTTTTCAAATTTGACAAAAAATAATGTATATCTACTACACGTCGACCTGTGAGTTGAAAATTATCTCTAATTTTCTCTTGAGCTTCTTTGGCGATTTTTAATCCAATAGATTTGTTTTGTTCGAAATATTGTTCCGTGGGTACATTTTCTTGATGAACTGGTGTATCATTTATCTGACTTATTCTGCAATATGATAAACAAATTTAGGAACTGATGTAATTGTGAAAATATACTACAAAGATAAAAACGAATTGAACAATTATCATATTTACCGATTATTTCCGTTTTTCTCTTTACAATTTTTTTTCTTGTTTCTCGCAATTTTCTTCATACACTCTTGCGCAATCTTTGCTGAGAAAGTTGTTTTTTTTCCATGGACGCCCATTTTTAAACACACAATTTGCAATTCACGTGCAGTTTCACCAGAGACTGATTCAAAACTAATAAGTTGGAGCTATTTAAATTTATAAAACTTACAGAAGAGGATTATTATTGTTTTTAAAACCACAAAACAAAGAAAATAGGTACTGTAAAATGTTTGAAATTGCTAAATAACAAATTCCAGTTGCTTTCAAAGACGCTACAAAGTTACCCTTCAGGGGGTCGGTAATCTTTATCGGTTTAAGTCAAACAATACAATGCCCAATGGGTCATAAACGCTTAAGTTGTAAATCATTCAATAACGGAAAATTTGTCTAAGAACATGTATGGTTGGTTGCATCTAATTTTAATAAAATTACGTTATTAATTAAGTTAATCAAAGAAATAAATGTAATGCGAGTTAGAGAATTTAATCTATATTATACGTATACAAATCCGAAGCTGATCCGTTAAACCATCATTGAGTAAAACGCGAGTAAACATTTTCAGTGAACTTTTTTTTATATAGAATTTTCCGAATTTTATACTTAAGCTCGCTTAGAAGATGACTTCTAGAAATATCGATCTTGTCTAAAATTAAAAATTTAATTTGTAATTTACGAGCAAAATGTTCATTTTATCTAGCACTGATGGATACCTTTAAAAGAAGTGCGATTCGGTCACTGCGTCAGTTACGCGTTCTGCGAAGATTGAAATGTAAAGATACATCATAAACGTGACGAGTTCTTTGACGATGTCATGCAGCATTGTTACTTAGGAAACTGCTTTCGGACCGGAACGTTCCATTCCATCGTACGATCGCCATTATTAAAAACATTCTCATGCTATCTGTAAAAGTAATATATAAATCTGAAACTAAAAATCACAAAGTTAATTACTTAATTAGAATTAAGGATAAAGTTTTATGCTCAAAACGTTTTTCTTAATATTATCAATACCAACTGATGTAATAACAACAATCTGATTTGGCACTGGCCCAAATAAACACCCGCAACGCATGGGTGAGGAACGTTGCCAATAAAACCAGAACTGGTTGTAGATCCGTCGTAACCCAGAATCTTCCACTACAAAGAGTCTCCGGAAGCAGTTTCTTCTGGCAAACTAAAATATGTTAATTATAATCTTATTATGGTTTTCTTGACCTTATTATATTGTAACTTACAAACTATACAAATAGACCGAATTTGTGATTCTCGACGAATGTAAATTAAAATAGGAGAGAGAGAGAATAAACAGAGATAAGCATTTCATTGAACCCGATATAAAATTCGTATTCGACGGTACAATTCGTATCAACCGGCTAGGTCACTAAAGTGCGGGTGGCGTGTGTTCAAGATATGAGTAATGATACCGAAGAACCGTCTTAAATATTTGTTGTCAAAGCCCGGCGCCACTATCTTTTCATAAAGAGATATTTACATTTCCGCGAGATAGAACGGTTAATGTACTTAGGGCTACAATAAAATACTCGCACTGAAAACAAGTCACTAATTACGTTTATTAGCAAAACAAACAGATTCACAAATTAACAGATAGGAGCAAACACAACTTATAGCGGGCAGTATTATCAATACCCGTACTTCTTAAGCGCACTTAATCTAAGACGCGGTCAGCGACAGGCTGATCTTTGTTTACATTCGGCGGCGAGGTCAAAGTCGATTATTAACTGGCTTTCGTCACGCAAAATAACAAATTGTCACAATACCTTATTCAAATCTGGTAAGTAGCTACGAAGGCAGACAACGGAGCAGGCGTGGTTGACGAGACGGCTCGTACGGTTTCTAGGATTGGGTGCCGTCCTCCAACACTCACAACTCGCATAACGAAAGCAAGGTAGCCATTTTACAAAGACCGTAGAGTCGTAACAGTCATTTCGCAACAGTAATTTCGTACCAGTAATTTCGTGGTAGTAATTTATTTCGTAGTAGTAATTTCGTTACCAGTACCTTCGTGACAGTACTTTCGTGGCAGTACTTTCGTGACAGTATTTTCGTGGCAGTACTTTCGTCTAAAAGAAAAACAAAGAAGATGTCATCCACAACCGCCTAAATGCACACGCGGAAAACGCATAAAATATTCGAGAGAAACACTAGGCGTTGTTGTTATAAATAGCTATACCCTAAAATAAAAGATCGATTACTACTGGTGCCATCGAAAACAGTAGATTTAATTTACCTAAGCGTCATTAGAGGCAGAGCGCATGCAAACACCACGAAATCTGAAGTAACATTAAGCGGACTAGGACGGAAGTGACCAACAGACACCGTGAAAACGAACCAAGACCGCCCTCTATCGGCGCCCCGAATAACTCCAACAGGAATCACACCAAATTTGTGTGACGTACAAAAAACCATGTAACAATATGATTCTTTATTATTGAAATTACTACTTGTAAGTTTTTCAAAACACCTCTCGTTAAATTGCCAATAAAGTAAGCACCTATTACTAGAAAAACAAAAGAAAAAATAAATCTGAGCCTAGAGTGATATTGCCTCCGACAATCTGTCATTTCAGGGCAGAAACTCACAAAATATACCTAGTAAACAAAGTAGCAAAAGGTATCGTGTTCGAGTACGAATTAAAAATTTCCAAATCAACCGCTAGCGTTGAGTTGAGGAAAGAACATGAGTGCATGAAGGATCTTTTGCCAGGGGAGTGTTATACTATTTTTCAAAATTCTTATGTTTTGGCCTAGGACCTATAAGGGCTGAGTCTATAAACAACCTAACAAACCAACCAACACAAGTTTTGGATTTGGGAATATAGTATAGTTTCCGTGCGAGGACACTAAAATTTAGGGTGTTTATGTTGGTCAAGCCTCCGTTCTTAAGTTAAAAACAAATATAAATAATCTTTTTAAGCAGAATTTGCTAAATGTCACAAATAACATCAACATTTTCTAAAGAATCCTATCAGCATCAGCATCAGCATCTAAAACGCCGCCAAAGTAACAATGGTAACGCGTTTAGTTAGGGTGATAATTAACTTTGTAGATTTCTGCTACTTTTCTCTGTATAGAAAGTAACCTTGACAGGCATAGTATTAATGGCTACACTGGGCACATCAGCTACAACTAATTAAAACTTTATTACTATTATTTGTTAATTAGCTAATTAATTAATATTAATTTTAATTAATAAAATACTAAGACGCGCATACTCTGTTTTCGGAGTCACCCTCTTGGGAATCGCATAAACCATATTCTTCCATACTCCAGTTTCCTTGACGTTGCAAGCCGTCTACAGGATTATGGGTCAAGAAATTATTTACTTTTAGTTTCACTTTAAACAAGTGAATTTGGTGTATATCATAAGAATGACATGTGCCGAACGTATGCACTTTGGGTTGTATGGCTTATTTCAAACATATTGGCATATGGCTATAGTTTATGTAGATTATTTCAAACGTATGCACTCTTGGTTATAATTTGTGTAGTTTATTTCAAACTTATTGGCTTAGGGCTATAGTGGTTGATTTCAAACGTATACACTTAAGATTTTAATTTGTGTGGCTCATTTCAAAACTTATTGACTTTGATTATAATTTGTGTGGCTTCTGTAGCTTAGTTTGATCTTATGGTTTTTTTAATTTATTTACGGAAAAGATACAACGAACAACATTAACAAACTATGAACACAAATAAGATGCACAATAAATAAACTAGCAAGAAATATAGCAAAAATTGCTCACATACTAGAGCTGTTACAAATTAAAGGTAGTGATTCAACACATGGCTCATCAGTTTTCCAGAGACAAAAGCAGATTATCATCAATGGATTCATGCTGGGCAAAAAAGTTTAGTTCTCCACTTCTTTAATTCTCGGCTTGACAAAGTAGAGCATTTAAATAGATCTGGTATTTGCGTGTCACTGGCCTTTCATGCCGAGTCTTTCCCAGGAACGTGATGACTAAGGTAACGTGGAAACACATTCTCATTGTTCTTGGACTTTGCTGACACTCGTAATAGTACGCGGAGATTCTTGGATGACCAACCTTACCGTTATCATACTGAATCCACATTGTGTAACTACTCGTCTGTACCTACATTGAGAACAATTGCGTTGCTTAATTAATAGAAGTAAGCAATCAAAAGTGCTTCGAACAAAATAGGTCACCGAGACTGCAATTTGGCCCTCAGGATAGAGGTCAATCGTAAAGAAAAATTGTAAAAGTTCGTTTGTTTTGCTGTTTATATATTTTGAACAGTTTCCCAAGGTAAACAAATAAATCCTCATCTGTAAGAACGGGAAAGTCTTGAAAGTCTCATATCTTTGATGTCAGTTTCTAACCAACTTTCGGAGGACAATCTTTTTGAATTTCGATTAGAATACGCTGGTGTTTAGAGGATTTTGTTGTGTATTTGTTTAAAACAGTGCCGGCATTCCTAAACAAGTTTCTAATTGTGTTCATATATGGCATCGAAACGATATTGTCGAACAAGTCGAATAAATGTTTCACTCCGACCTTTAACACACTCAATTGTTGACCTCTTCCGTAGTGAACCTTTTCTGGTCTGTCTTGAGAAATGCTGGCATTTTACACCGTATTCCTCTTTCTTCCACTGCAGATCTAACGTCTCGAAAACCCCTGAGCAATGATAAACAATACTGGGGAAATGTTGGAAAAGGTATATGCTACAGATACAATCAACGTGTAATCAATGTATAATACATACCTATCTAATATGAGTAGATCGCATTCTTTGAGCAGCGACATAATGGCGTTTGGGTCCTCAAGCATCTTCTTTAAAATATCTGCATCGCTGTACCCATGGTTTGCAAGAAAAGGTCCTATGGCTGCGATTATGTGACCTTCTGCTGTTGTGACGACCATGAATTTGACCACGTGACGATGTTTGTGAGGGCAGTGCAACAGATACTGAAGAGATCATAATTTTTTGAGTGTTGCATGTATACATAAGTTCCGTTGAGGACCAAGACCAGGAACATTGTAAATATGTGCTTGTTCTACACTCTTAACTGGAACTTGGAAAACCAGCAAGAAATTTAATCCGCGTTGCAGTCAACTTCTTGGCTCTCAGCTTTTCCAGCAATTCTTTATCAAAAATTTCATCAGTAGTGCAATGGTCTCGGCAGCTGACGGCATACTTTGAAACTGCTCCCAAGCTCTTGAATCAATTGCCGTCCTATTCTAACGCTTTTCCGCAAACCACACAAAATCATTCTGAGCGTTCGTTTTGGGAAGGATTATTCTGCCTTTTAAAAGAAAAACTCGTCTAAAACTTTTCTAGGATTTTGATCTGCCTGATTTAGAGTATGCTGCCTCAGGCTGAACATGATTATGATTATCTACTTTTAAATTATTTGAATATTGTGGACCTACCCTTCTAATTCTTCATTTGGCCCCCTTTCTTCTATTCTCGCTTCGTTTCCTTCAGTAATTCCTTTTACAATGACCCTTCGTCTTTTGAAGATAATCCTTGCTGGTTTATGTAACTCCAAAACTATATCATCTTTAATGGTGGAATGTTTACATCTTTTAAATTGTTTCCTTGGAGTGATTACTTATAGGATTCATCCTTAATGTTTTCAATAAATCGTGCAATAATATATTGTAGAAAACAAATCAATTTTTAAAGCGTTCGTACAAAAGCGATCAAGCGCCTTATAACCGTCCAAAAGAACAATAAACCGTTTAAGCACGCTTAATCACTTTTATACTGTCAAGAATGTACATTCTTCCTAGAGTAACTTATACAAACTCGTTAACATCCTTATTCATCTCACTAATTTGATATTAAGGCTGAATAAAAATATCAAAACTTTTCCTATATCGTCCTGAATCAATACCTCTCTGTTTATCAATAACTAGAAAATCGTATGCGTTTTCCCAACATAATGAACACATATCTTTGAACTTATCAAATGTTAAATCCGTACCAACATTGTCTTCATATATATATACAGGGTGTTTCCTAAGTAATCTAAAATATTATGCGTTTCGTTACTCAATTTTAAGACGAAAAGTTCATATAAACATGTGTGATAAGTCTTGTCGTTAATGAGATACAGGGTGTTAAATTGTTTATAATAAATCAGCTCTGATTGTATTTGAAATTAATTTTTCCTGGTGACGCTACTGGTTTTTGAAAAACATGCTTATTCTAAGTGACCTTTGGAGTAACGTTGACAACTGTGTCAAACCTAAAAACTAACGCAAACAACGAACAATAAATTGTTAATAATACGATCTTTTGTGTTAAGTTAATAACGATGCCTGTGTTTACTAATGCCGAAATGGCTAATATGCACTTTTGTATGGATTAGCGAATGGTAATGCCTTAGAGGCTAGACGTATGTATGCCCAGCGTTATCCGAATAATCGTTTACCATGTTCAGATACGTTTACTAAGCTACATAATAAAATAATAAAACACCCTGTATCTCATTAACGACAAGACTTATCACACATGTTTATATGAACTTTTCATCTTAAAATTGAGTGACGAAGCGCCCCATATAATATTTTAGATTACTTAGGAAACACCCTGTATATATGATGTAGATTTAAATTGTCTTGTTTAAATCGTATTAAAAAATTTGCGTTGTCTCGTATCAACTGTTTTGGAATGCGGCTGTAAGTTTGACAGACGTAAAAGCAATCTATGTTTTTATGTCGACCCATGCTGAAATATTCTCTCATTAAATTTTGTTTATCACAAGCTACACCATCAAAGATGAATATAAAATTTGGTCTTGATTTAAACGGAGAAGGAATGTTATTTTCTAAATCGTTGAATGCAAAGTAATGTAATCCTTTAATAGGTTTTCTAAATATTGATATTTTGATCGAAAGAGAGATTTGGAATCATACTGGGAGGTCAAAAATTAATTTAAAAAATAGACATACTTAAAAAAATATAAATAACTCAAATGCACCGCAAAATTTTATACAATCTACAATTCTGTTCAAAATATAGCGATTTTTTGAAACATTCTCATTAAAATCTCTAAGGGATTTTCTGTAAGCATTGTCTAGCTGTGTACGAATATCAACATTTCCTACGGTTGCAAAATTTACCGAGCATTTCATGTGTTCTGCAGACGAAGCATGTTTTTTTTATTTCCTCTTTTAAATGTTTTAAATCTCTTACACCGGATTTGCACTATAGCGAGTCTGACGAGTCTTTAGAAAATAATAAACAAACAAAACAGTAAAATACATTTGATACTTTACAACCACATATCCAGTTAGCTAAATCGTACATTACCTTGCGAAAGTTTCGATGAACATCTTTATTTTTGTCTTTGCTAGTTTGTCGTAAACTTAGTTCTGGCAAAGGACGACCATTTGCCTTGAACTCAACTAATTTTGTAAAATTAAGTTTGTTAGCACTTTTAGTTGTTTAATTTTCTGCACTACCGACATTTTCTATTATAGCGCATGCACACGCGAATCAAAAATAGTATTTTTACAAAACAACACAACAACAGTAAAACATATCAATATAAATTCTTAAATTGATTTAAAACACGCAAAAATCGAATCAAAAATCGAGCGTAGTTGTATACCCTATACGAAGTCAACGTAAACTGCGGGATCCGACTCATGACCCAAAGTTGATTATTGTTTCGGACGTTTGCGTTTATTCGGGCGCTGCACGTTTTTCGAGTTTTTCCGGGTAGATCTAATTCAATGAGGACAATTCGCACCGCCAGCCCAAGGTTGAAGAGGATGAATTACGAACGACGGCCGATAAATTTTAAGTTATTGTACTTGCGACTTAATTACCTATTTTAATAAAACACGTAATAATGAATATTTTTTATATATTGTCAAAATTTTTGGGAGGTCATTGACCAAATGACCATAAGGACAAGCCGCCACTGCATAAACGTTTTCAAATCTCAGTCCGTTACCGTGTTCAATTCAAATAACCATTGTGTTTGTTTTTCCACAGTTAGATGGCCCCACAATAATACAACGTATTGCCGAAGGTAATAATTCTCTATATCTTTTAATGGTTTCAGAATGTTGAAAATCATTATTTAAGACGGTTAAAGTTGTTGGTTGTTGCACCATTCGCATTTTGTTACATACTAAAGATAATCTATGTGTTTATAACATATAAATGAAATTGTATTAGAACAATTCATTTAGTATTTATGATACAACTAACCTGTTAAGGTATAAATAACAGTTTATTTACAAAACGAAAAAAAAAGAATATGTTGAAAAGAGGAAGAGGTTGATACATCATAAGGCTGATTGTATCGTTATACATAATTTTTTCTAATTTTGACAAACAAAGTGACATTTTTCACAATCAAAGAAGGTCTCAAAATGGTCCACTTTTCGAAACTTTTACGAAAACTTATATCTTTCATACCTAGTGACTAGTTCTACGAACACGCTACTGAGGATGTGTACCGCATCATCAAACAAAACGTCTGAAAGAGGAGAAATAAGTTCTAATAGACCACGCTTCAATAGTAAAGAAAATATAGTACAAGTATTTTGTAAATTATATTCGTTACATATTTTGCTTAATGTTCTGCAATTCTGTGACGTACTAGTTGTTCTCATCTGAAGCACACCGCATATATTGGACCACTTTAATATAACATCTGTTTTATAAATTAGGTATATCGTATTGGTTCACCAATGCAACTGATTTTAAACTTTATTTGATACAGTCATTGTATAAAAATATAAAACTTTTACAATTAGAGTTAGATAAAACTTCAACATCTACAAAAGCAATTAAAGTCAAAATTCAAAATTTTATAAATTTGCAAACCCACAAACTTTCTTAAATTTAAATTCTACTATACAAAAATAACTCTTTACATTCTCAATTTTATTTACATTTTCTTTTTATAGGCGAAACCTGATAAAATGAAACTAACCTGTAGTTGTATAGATATGTAAGTAATTTATGCCGTAGCCACCAAAATATAATATAAAAGCGATAAGAATTGTATCCAAGCCCATTTTATTTCTTGCCAAAATCGAACTGTGTAATAAAAATTATGTTCCGGATATTGTACTCTCAAATTTAGTGCAAACTCCAATTTAGCTCTATCAAGAGAGTATGTTGGGTATTTGTTCATGAGATATGTTGATACTAAAACAAAATCACTAGAATCATATAAAAAACTATTTCGAGTTTATTTTTAGTTTCTTCAAAAACAATTAAATTCATTTTTATCTACATTTTGAACTGTGAACTCAGTACTTGTAAAATAGGTGAAGCTAACATCCTATAAACACTGTTGAAATTGTCAACCTACTGATATAAGCTGAGAGCTTTCTAAAGCATTAACAAATTTGATGACGTTTGTGATTGACATTGATTAAGGCGTCGTAAAATACCTTAAAAAATTACTCAAAGGTATGTTAGTTTAGGGACTCTCTAGTATTCAAACTTAGACAAAGATGTTCATTATTTTTAACAAACAAGAAAAGATTTTGTAAAGATCACAAAGCTCAACTACTAACTGTTTCTTAGTGAGTAATCTTGAATAATATTTTGAACCTCAAACTTCTCTTTTACGTCTTCAGATATGCACGAAAAGTTATATTCCTGATTTGTCTTACGACTGTGACAAAACAATGGACGGAGTTGTTGTAATCCTAATTGGGCATCAATGTTAATTTCATTTGCAGTTTGAAAATTGTCATGTTGAACTATAATAGCAGATTGCATATTCATCAAACATTGAGTCTACAATTTATGCAAGGTGAACTATATTATTCGAAAAACAGTTTTTTACTTACATTCAAAGAATAATCTAAAAATAAAATAAGATTAAAAGAAAGCACTTTTAATTCTTCGACCTCTACTGTTAAACTGAACTTCAACTCATCCACTTTGTTGTCATTATTTTTATCAGTTTCTATAACCTATAATTAAGGTTGTATAAGCATTTTTATTTTGTTGACACAATACCTTTAATAAAGAACATTTATCAAAATTTTTAAAACGTTGAAGAAATGGTAAATTATTACATAATATAGGAGTACTTGGTTTGTCGGTTAACGCCGAAAAGATGTATTCTCCTTTAAACCTAACTGTTGGTTGTTCGTAAAATGTACCATGTTTTAACCAGAAACCTAAAGTTATCAAAATCCATTAATTCTATTAAATTGTTTTTACGTACGTACCTTTTGTGTTAAATGCAATTAAAATGGGCGCGATAATGGAAGCAACTTGTGTCAAAATTGTAATAATCGTAGCTTTTGATAGAAGGTACGTTTTATATTTTATTGTCAAACATTTTGAATAAACTTCTAACACAACCATGTTTGTAATATAATGAAAATTAGGGAAGTGACTGATGTGCATTTTACTTTGTTTGTATTTATTCTTTTGCTTAGCAACGTAGTAAAAATCAATAAAAATGAAAATTTTCCTAATTGTAAATTGTACATGTAAATATTTCAAATGTTCACATAAAGTAAAACATATGCGGTAGTTTCGTTTTTCTACGCCTTTGATCGTTGATTGTGTGTTAATAGCAATCATTATACATATGCTCATTCTACCGAAAGTTTTTAGATAAGGCTATAACGGAAAAATGTGACTATAACTTTCACATTACCACATTTTCATGTCTTTGATAACAAGATGCGTATTGTTAGTTGCATAAACGATATATCTAAGCCTGGTTCAGATTATGCGATTCGTTGCATGCAATTATTTTATGCAACTTTTTGCTGTTTTGCTTGCGATTTTGTTGCACCGTGCGTGACCAGATGGTTGAGATTTTACAGTGGCGGCTCGTGGTCAATTATACTGGGCGGTCAAAAATTAATTTAAAAAATAGGCATCCTTAAAAAAATATAAATAACTCAAATGCACCGCAAAATTTTATACAATCTACAATTTTGTTCAAAATATAGCGATTTTTCGAAACATTTTCATTAAAATCTCTAAGGGATTTTCTATAAGCATTGTCTAGCTATGTAAGAATATCAACATTTCCTACGGTTGCAAAATTTACCGAGTATTGCTTACACCGGATTTGCACCATAGCGAGTCTGACGAGTCTTTAGAAAATAATAAACAAACAAAACAGTAAAATACGTTTGATACTTCACAACCACATATCCAGTTAGCTAAATCGTACCTTACCTTGCGAAAGTTTCGATGAACATCTTTATTTTTGTCTTTGCTAGTTTGTCGTAAACTTAGTTCTGGCAAAGGACGACCATTTGCCTTGAACTCAACTAATTTTGTAAAATTTAGTTTGTTAGCACTTTTTAGTTGTTTAATTTTCTGCACTACCGACATTTTCTATAATAGCGCATGCACATGCGAACCAAAAATAGTATTTTTACAAAACAACACAACAGCAAGAAATATCAATATAAATTCTTAAATTGATTTAAAACACACGAAAATCGAATCAAAAATCGAGCGTAGTTGTACACCCTATTGAAGTCAACGTAAACTGCGGGACCCGGCTCATGACCCAAAGTTGATTATTGCTTCGGACGTTCTCGTTTATTCGGGCGCTGCACGTTTTTCGAGTTTTTACGGGTAGATCTAATTCAATGAGGACAATTCGCACCGCCAGCTCAAGGTTGAAGAGGATGAATTACGATCGACGGCCGATAAATTTTAAGTTATTATTTTCAAATTTTACTTTATTTATTATACTTATCAGAACTACTGATTTTTCTTATTAGAGGTAATAATAAATATTTTTTAAATGATTCACAGTTATAATTTAAAAAATAAAAGTGCACAGTCAGCATGTTTCGGATATATTCTGGGGTGAAGCGGTTTCTGTCTTTCGTCCATTGTGTCGTCATAAGAGAGAATACGCGTTCACAATTGGCGTTATGCGCAGGAATTGCATAAAAATATTGCGATATCTTCAGCAATTCCAAATAAGAATCTTGATTAGAGTTTGATAAAAGAAAATTTGACATTTTCATACTAGAAGATACTTTAAAAAACTCCTCTACGCTTTTTTTTTGTTGAACAAAATTATTCAAGTTTACAACTAAATTCGTACAAATAACAACGTGATAGATCTTCGAGTGTCGAGTTGATGGGTTAGGAAGCTTATGATTTGAAGCTTCTCCTCCCTCGCTCTACCTATACCAACTTATTTATTTATTAATATCTAGCGTTAATCAGTAAAGTTATAGATCTCGACGCATAGAGTATTTGGGTTAGTAAGGTTATGGTTAAGAAAAAATTTTCTTCTTCCCCTGGTGAATTTTTTCTCGGCTTGGAAAATTTTCGATAAAACCGGGACATTTTGATTAAAGACCGGGACGCTCCTCAATATTGATAAAAACCGGGACATGTTCCTGTAAACCGGGACGTCTGGTCAACCTAAGTCCGTGCACAAAATTTCATACTGGTGAAATTCCTTGCATGCACTAAAAAAAGGTAACTACATTAGTTTTTGTCCAGTCGCTATTTTTAGTGGTGTGAATGCACAAGTTGCATAAAATTTGTAGCATACAACTTAATTGCATGCAATGAATCGCATAATCTTCCCGAAACTCGGCCAAACAACCAACAGTGCTGTATGCCCACTCGCCATTATTAAAAACACCTTTACGGAACTAAGATTCAATAATAAATCTTTTATGTTCTGACGAAAACCCCATTTCTCCATAAAAATTTGATGAACATGATAATCAATTGATGTTTATTAGCTGAAGTTATCAAAGTCATAGCCGGGTCATTCCTGCCAAAAGGTACAATTTGGAAGTTTTATATTTCAAAATATGTTTTTCTTAAATCATTTAATTTTTTCATATTTTTCAATCCATTTTATCAAATACAATAGCTAATTATAGTTCACCTCACACAAGGAAAATTATTTTAAGTTAAGCTGGTAAAAATGCAACTCTTGGTGCACAGAGGTGACTTATATGCGAAAGGAGGTGACAATTACTAATTACTGAGTCATTTCAATACTAAAATAAAAATAACTGGTCTGATTCTCAATGTATATTTGCATATTCCACCATCTCAACAAGAATATTGCCAACTATTGAAAAGCAGAACTATTTTTTTAGACAATATATAAAAATCATGAATTCTTGAATAACAAACCTTTGGTCTCTTTTATTTTGGCAATAAAATTTATATAAATAAAAACTGAGTTGAGTGACAAAGGTTCTAGCACAATTGTGGAAAGTCGAAAAGTGCATTAAAAAATTTTCTCATTGTAAATAAGTCTACATCTAAGTCTTGGACATAATATGAAATAATTTAATAAGTTACCAGAAAATAAGAGAAAGGATACAGTCTGGATTTTTAAGAGTGATGCTTCCTATTCCATAGTAGACACACTTTCTTCTGACATACATTGAAGACAACTCAGACGACGAACTTGGAGAATGAATGGTTCTTTACGACTCTATCTGATGTACTTTCAGAGTACATGGTTCTTTACGACTCTATCTGATGTACTTTCAGAGTACCAGGCAATGGTGCAATTTTTTTTGAAATCAGGTAGTCGCATTTTGAAATGGATGTATCTTCCACTTTACAATTTTTTTATTTTTTGCTAGTTTTTATTTAACTCTGTTATCAAACGGTTAGCGTAAGATATGTCTGTTCCAGTAGCAACTATTATGTTTGCAGTTCTTTTAATGCAACCAGAAATACCATATCTACAGCTTCCTTGCCATGGTCGCTCTCGGAGTAATGTCACTGAAGAGAATCTACTCTCATTAAATTACAAATTTCTGTCCCCATCAAATGAAACATTTTTCTATTCCTATACTGCGTTACTGGTCCATCACTTAGAAAGTGTACGTTTCGTAAATTTGGAACTAGTTTACTTTAAATATAATAGGGTGAATATGAGCCAGTACTGTTACGGGACCATGTCTGAGATTTTCGGAGATTGTACATAGTGAAGATGGTTTTATGGACTTTGATCGGGCACACTTGTAATGAAACACAACAGTATGTAAGCATATTTGCTTATTGAAGCCCGCAAAGTGGGCAGATTACACCTCCCTTGTATATTTCGAATTAAATTTCTCCGAAAAATTAAGATGTATGAGGACATCCTCATAGATGAGATTGTTCTTTATTTCAGAAATCGCCTTGTATTGATGTATTATATTGTTTATATGATTCATGTATTTACAAATCGATGCCTTTAGTGCCGCAACTAATTCCCCTTTAGACCAAAATCTATTTGTTTTTTAATTGTGTTTTGGCCCTTTTTTTCCCTCTAATTATGACGTTTACTTTTGTTTTTTCCCAATTTTTGTAAGAAATTAACTTTTCTGAAATAAAATCATTTCTTTTGATAGTTTTTTCCTTGCAAGCACTACATGTTCTTTCAACGCAACAGTCCGTTTAGTCGCTACAGCGAAGCGTTTTGACTATTTCATTTGGAGAACTCTGATCAACGATTTTCAAAAATTTCATTTTGCTTACAAGCATTAGCATGTTTTTGTGAATGCAGCATAAACATGTTTCCCGTGCTTGGCAATTGGTGAAAAAATATAAAATGGCCTCAAGTTTAAATATTCTGTAAATATTTTTCATCGACCTATTTAAAAATTCTTTTCTATTTTTTAATCAATAACATCATTTTTCATGAATAAAAGCGACATTTTTTTCTAAGAACTGTTTTACCAACAGATACTTTTGTCGACGCATTTCAGTCCTTTTTTGTAAGTACTCACAAGCAGAACTTTGTTTCCTGACAAGTTTTCTAGAAGTCTTTAAAACCTCTCATTCTGTTATAATTTTCTGATAACTGTGTCGTTACTACTTCTGAGAGGAAAATGTTCATCTTAATTTTCTCAGTAACAGATTGGCCATCTAATAAAGCTTCAACTTTTTTACGTGGAGTGTCTTTTTGTTTTTCCTTCATTTTGTATAATTTCACTCTATAAATTGTTACCTTCTTCTCTAGATTCCTAATGCAATTTTGCAATTCTTTTCAGTTCTGCCGAGCCTTTTTTTGCTACTCTCTGGGATAGCATTTTGCGGAAATCAAAATATGGTGCAAGAGCTGATTGATTTGGATACGCCATTTCAATTTCTTTTAGTTTCTGCTTACAATATACTATATATAGGATATAAATATTATATTACATATTATGATTATTTGACATTTAAATTTACAAATTTCTTTTATTCTTTCTTATTACACGCCATCTCCTCTGCTTCTTTCCATGTTTTTTCTTGAATTCTTCCAACTTCTCCATTCTATGTTTTTCTTGGTCTTTCTCTTTTTCTGTTTTTCATTATCCTTGTTTTCCATATCTGCTTTACTGGTTCTTTTTCGTTTATTCTTACTAGATGACCCCACCACGACAGTTGCTTCTTCTCTGTACATTTTGGTGTACTTTACACTACCAGTTCCTTTCTTATGTCAGTGTTTCGTAGTCTATCTCTTCTAGTAATACTTTTTATTTTCCTTAGGTACTTCATTTTGACTGCTTGCATCTTGTTTTTTGTTGATCCTCAGTACCAACAACTCGCTGCCATACGTCAGTATTTATGTATACAGGGTGTCCAGAAACTCTTCTGTCTAACACATGTTTCGTCAGTATCACGTAGACTTAATCAAAAATTAAATGACCAAGATATTCAAAACAGAATGAATTTCTCTAAACTTATGCGTGAAATGTCATTTTACTTGGAATATTCGTTGACAGCAGCTTACTTAATAAAATATTTAAATGTCAATAACTATTCAGAATTTTTATACAAACTGTATATCTTATAGCTTATAAAATACTTAATCGTCTTATAAAAGAAATACAAGATGTTCTATTTATTAAAAAAGTCATTTAACTTTTTGCGTTTCTACACACCCTGTATAGTGTAGACGTATTTGCATAAATATTTGACTATTAAAATTCCAAGTAATTCTAAAATTTTCATTTTATTATGTTTTCGTGTTAAAGCTTATTATGTAAAAATATACAGAGCGTTCTATTTAAAAAAACATAACTTTGGTTTACCGCTCTGTATAGAAACACCAATAGCGCACTTCAGTTAAAAATTTAAAAAGGACAAAAGAGTCTACCCTAATGCTTTCTTTTTTTACCAGTAAGGGAACATGCTTTTAGAAACATTGAAAATACCCTAAATTTAGTACAAGAAATACCTGCAGTTTGCTGCAATGTTTCCAATTACAAATTGCTGGTTGATTGTTGATGTTGGTTGTATCGTTTTATTCATGTTATTTAATCATTATTGTTGCTCTTGTCATTATTTATCCGTTTCCTAAACCAGGCTTTTTAATCGTTGTGTTGGAAATTTTTACTAAAGTATGTTGGCTGCCTTGACGAAAAGAGAAAGGACTAGGGTAGACTCTTTTGTCCTTTTTAAATTTTTAACTGAAGTGCGCTATTATACATCCCTGGGTCACCCTGCATAAACACTTAAAATTTTTCTTTCCATTTATATTTATTGCCCAACGACAAATTTGTTTTTAGGCGTAAGAAATGACTTATTGGCAATTTCATAGATTGTAGTTACTGTATATAAATCCTTACTTATTACTTGTTTAGAATGAAAGTTATCTATAGTCTAAGTTTTTACTTTTTATATAAATACTAGTAACCAAACCCATTTGAAAATGGGCCAAATCTAGACAAACCTGAAATTAAAGACGTGAGGTCACTACTCCAGGTCAGAGGTCAAAGGTCAGGTCAACTTGTGAACAATTTGACGTATCGATCTCCGAAATCGGTTCAGTGGTTTCGGGGGGAAGACGAACATACATACAGACAGACAGACAAACCGGGCCACGATTTTATGTGTATAGATTCCAATATACTCTATCGATACTTTTTACATAAATAAATCTAAAAACATTTGTAATTCTTTATTGCCTACTAAAAGAAGACAACGCACTCAAGTACTTCTCAATGTTAAAGTGAGCAATGCGCGGTTTTTAGTCAAAACTGTAGGCTTTTTTAAATTAAGACAGCTGTTATCTTGATTCGAGTGTAGATTTCTTGTAACAATATTAATACCTTGAAAACCAGAGAAGAAGAAATTATTCATTGAGTTGTGCAATAATATACAGAGTGTTCCATTAAAAATAAATAAGTTATGATGGTTTGAACTTGATTAAATTCGGCACTACATTTCTACCACCCTGTATGAAATTAAGTAATTGTGAAATCATGGGAGGGAAGCTTGGAGTTTCAGTTGTGTCCCCCTATAAATTTTATCTCTTTATCTTTATTATTGTAACATACATACTTCTTTAAATTAGGTAGTGTTTTTAAATTTTTTTGAAAAAAATTAAATATCTCAAAAACGATTAACTTTAAAACTAGGAAACCTTAATAAAAGTTTATCTAAAATTAACGTAGAATCCAAAATTGCAATAATATACAGGGTATTACACTTAAAATAACGAAGATGATGTCAACTTCCGGTACAACCGGAAGCATTAGGTAGACGCCATTATTTTATTTGAAAAGAACATGCTCTAAAACGCCTAAAGCCAAATTTTCAAAATTCAAATCGAAGTAGTCTGTGAAATATGTCTAATGTCTCGTCACCGTGGGACACCCTGTATTGTGCTCAAATTGTATCAGAAAAAGATATGCACGGTATAGCAACTTTATTACGTATACCCAATTCCTGTCTTCAAGATGTCCTTGTAAAAAAAGAGTTTACATTCGGGCCCTATATACCACGGGGTCTGGGGCTTTAGCCCCTAAAGCCCCCCCTTTAATCAAGGGGTGATTACATAGACGTATAGATTACCAGAGAAGGAATTTTTAATAAAAAATTTTGAGAATGTACTACATTTATTTGGGCATTTGACTTATATACATAAAATGAGAAAAATACGGAAACACAAAGTTTCACAAACAAACCACTACTTTACAAAACCATATTTTGTTATGGAAAGTGTGAAATCTAAACTTTTATAAAATTTGCTACGCATTTAATGCTATACAAGATGAACTGCAGACTGCAGTAATTAGTGTTTATATAGATACGAAATTGTGTATAATTACATTTCAAAAAAATTCAAAAATGTCTTTCCTGAAAAAGTAAATAAGTTTTAAATTTTTAATATTGATTTTATTTTTTGTAATTCATCTTGTATATCACTTTTTGAAGTAGTATTTGTTACATTTTTTTGTGTTGATTTTATGATCATATTTCATTCGTTCAACAGTTTTAAAGTGCAAAATTTAAGTAAAAGTTGTAGAAATTGTTCGGAAATTGTAATATACAACAACTTTTCTTTCATATTATAATTATTATACAGTGAGGTTTTTTTGCAACTGAAGATTATAACTATTTTGCCATTGCTTGACATGGACTTTTTAAATTTGGTCATAAATTTTAATAAGCAGGCTTCCCATATTGGTCAATAAAATTAAATACATTAAAATTTTTGACAAAATCATGTTTTATTGCAAACAAGTAGTGCACTATTTACCACAAAAAAAGATAAAATTGTAATTATTTATCCGTGTACATGGTGCTTTAATTATCATAATAAAACTGTCGTCCAAAAATTTTATGTATGTATTAATTATTTACATAAATTAGGTACGGCCTTTTCAGTAAAACGAATGAATATTTTATTTGAAAAAAAGTGTATTAGAAATATTTTGGAAAATATCCTTTCGATAGCATCGATGATGCCAGAATTTAATGAAATTTTCAGTATTATAATATAATAATAATACCTTATTACCTGATGGTGTTCCGTGCCTCCATATATTATTTAGCAACAAAAATAAAGAAAAAGCACTACAATACAATAAAATGAGATTAAGTATTTGAATCTACAATGCTTTTTTACGATATTTTTTAATGTTGTAAGAATTTATTGTGATTGCAAGTGAAAGATAATATACCTGTTGGTTAAAAAAATTTTAACATTGATGTAGAATTAGAAATATTTTGCATTCAAAAATCATACATGCAGAGCATGCTGATATATACTAGTATTTACGTATTGAGGGAGAAAAGTACAATTTTCATCATGAAGGTGCGTCTTATAAAATTGCTGAGGAATTTTTGAATTTTTTTAAATACGTACAATATTTGCCCTACCTCGATTTTAAATATTTTATAACAAATTAATGTAATTCAATTTTGACAGTTATCATTTTAACCAACCCTTTTCTGGACTAAGAGTCAACGTATATGAAGTTGTGTATGTATTATTTATACTAAAGATGCATTTGTTGTATTTCATTCTGTAGAAAAACAGTGTTCAGTACTTATATCCTATGCATGCCAAATACACAAAGTGCACGAGTAAAAATAATAGCGTATTTGGCATACAATAGGAATATATCGAGGACTATTTCCCGAAAAAAATTTCACGCAATTGTTGTAGGAGGAATCTCATCATCGATACTAATGAAAAATAAAAAACTTTTCGGTCCTCCGTCGATAATCACTAATTTTGCATCACTCAGAAGCGGCCAGAAACACCCATTTTCTTGGCCTCGGCTGGCAAAAAAGTTACTAAATGTTGGCAATATCACTCATGACATTGAAATCAATACAATCATCATGCTAGAATACGTAAATAATACGTTGCAGTACTCTTTTACATATTATTTTGAAGGATTTTCTAAGCTTTTTAAACGCAAACATTGAAAAAAACACGTATTTTAATATATGCCAAAATGACACCGTGTTGACAGCTGCCAAATGGCTAACCAACCGAAAATGTTTCGCCTCTAGATATAGCTTTAGCTTTTTCTGCATCTGCTGCTTCAGTCATTTCCTGAATAGCATTTTTTTTTAATAGAGCCATGAATAGTTGATTGTATGTTGTAATAAGTTTTCGAAGACATACTAGGCATATTCATAATTGCACAACGTTCTTCTATTTGAGCAAAGATTTGACCAGTACACAAATTACCAAAAACCTGAAAGTGGATAATCAGTCGAGCATTGTGATTATGCTTACCACATCTTTATATTTTGATAACAAATAAAAATGTTAAATATGTACGTCCTTTAAATATAACATGTTTTCGTTTTTAAAAAGTAATTCAATTCAGATTTACATAACTTAATTTTTGTTTTATAATTTATATAAGAATAAATTTATTTATATTATAATAATTCTTAATTTTAGATTAATTTTATTTAAGGTACTGCAATTACAAACTGTGATTGAGCACTTCATACCTTTCTAATAAGTAATCTGTTTTTGAGTAATAGTTATTTAAAAAAAGTAACGCAAAACGAATCAAGGTACGAAACTCCTTTGATAGAGTATTAGGGAGTTGTTGCAGGTGAAGATGCTTTCTTGACGATCAAAAAACCGTGGCAGTGTAAACTACAACTAAATGTCCCTATCTACTTAATAAAAAAAGGATAAATAGTAATAAATTACAACTCCGGAAAATTTCCGGCAACGTGAACAAAATTTATTTTAATTTCGACTATTACAAATAGAAAAAATAAAAATATACAGTAAAAATCCCCAAAGCGACCACTCCGTAACACGACCACTCCATTAAACGACCAGATGTTTTAAGAACCATTGAATTTACCTATTTTTACTGTGCAACTAGACTCCTGTAAAACGACCACCCCTACAACGCGACCACGAGCGTGTGAAAACGACCATTAACCGATTGAAGTGACTAATTATTCTTGACCCTGAGTTTAGTTTATTTGCAAATTTTGTAGAAAGTGCATCTATTACATTTTGATATGGCAACACGCGGTTATAAGCAAAAAGCTTTATCGCTTGAAATAAAAATTAGAGTAATTAAAGATAGTGAAAGCGGGATGTCTCAGAGGGAAATAGCTAAAAAATACGCTTGTGGAAAAACACAAATCCATGCTATTCTAAAAACAAAAATGAGTTTAAACAAAAGTGGAGAAATAACGGCAACAGAAATTTACAACGTGATTCACATCAAACGTATAAAGAGGTGAATGATTTGACTATGAGATGGTTTGATGGTGCTCGATCCAGAGGTTTACCGATCAGTGGTCCTATTCTACAAGAAAAAGCTAGAATGTATGCAAATTTGTTAAAATTGATAACTTTTGCGGAAGCAATGGATGGCTGCGCAGTTTCTGTACTAGAAACAATATTGTTTTCCATGCAATTTGCGGAGAAAAGGCAAGTGTGAAAGACGATGACCTAACAGATTGGATTACAAGACTACCTGACATCACTGATAATTACGCACCGAGGACATCTTCAACGCGGTTGAAACTGGTCTGTTTTTTCGGGCAATTCCAGATAAAACCCTCACTGTAAAATCAAAAGATTGCAGTGGAGGCAAAAAACCAAAGAGAGGATAACGGTTTTGTTATGTGCTAGCGCAACTGGGAAAAAGAAATGCCTCTTATTATAAACAAGTCGTTACGACCTCGATGTTTTAAAAATGTGGATATGGGAAAATTAGGCGTGCACTGGTTTGCAAATAAAAAATCGTGGATGACGCGTGAAATCTTTACTGAGTGGTTGAGAAGATTCGACGAAAAGAAAAGAAAGGAGAAACGAAATGTGTTGTTATTGTTGGATAATGCACCTTGTCATCCCAGTGATGTAGAGTTAAGAAATGTAAAATTGAATTTTACCCGCCAATACGTCAAGCAAGTTACAGCCATTGGATCAGGGAATTATTCAATCATTCAAACTTTACTACCGACGACGAATTCTGTCATCCCTTGTAGCTAAAATGGATGAAGCAACCAACGTTCAAGAACTGGTTAAAAAGTTGATCTGTACGACTCCGTAAAGTGGATAATCGCAGCGTGGGAAAATGTACAGCAAGGAACAATTTCAAAGTGTTTTAGTGCATGTGGAATTGAAACAAATTCTAATTTAGAGGAGAACGAATGCAACCTCATGAACGAACTTGAGAGTCTTGGACAACAAGTTTCCATACAAGTTGACACAGGCTTTTCCGAAAATCTAGAAACGTGTGATACTTCTGAAGATTGGGAGAGCGAACTGGTAAACGAAATTATGGAAGATACGGTAAACACTAATGAAGATCTAAAAGAAGACGAATCTTCAGCAACTGTCAGTGAATATGAAATTACACCTACACCATTAAATCAAAGTTTAAATTCTGTAAATTCGTTAAAAATGCTTGCACGTGAATTAGGAAACAATAGGTTAAACGATATGTTATGTGACATAGAACAACTGTTCGAGAAAGAAATTTTAACAAGACGAACAAAAGATGTAACACAAACATCTATATTAGATTACATAACTTTGTAAATGCCTACTATGAACCTAAACGTATATTTTAATAAACATATTCTAAATGCATGCAATTATTATTATGCATTTGTATTTTGTTTAAAACGCATTTTGATTTATATGTATGTATTGTTTCCTTCAAAGAACACAACTCCTATAACACGACCACTCCTCCAAGTGACCACTTTCATATGGAACCTATGCTGGTCGTTTTAGAGGAGTTTTACTGTATCTGGTTTCTTTCTGAGACAAATTTCTTTAAACGCTTCAGATGCTTGGTGAATTTTTTCAGAATTTTTGAAATGAACATTTCAGATTATTTTATTTTTTTCATTCTCAAATTCGATGTAAATCACCAATTCTAGCCGCTTCTTTGAGGGCGTCTGGAGCCAAACCTATATAAGATAGAACTTTTTTAACTGTTTAAAGAATTTCTCTGATAGGTATAATTTTTAGGCACAAATCTTCATTGTCATTTAAAGAATCCCGGTACCATTAAAAACTTTTTTAAAGCATGTCACAATTAATGCAAGAGATTTTAAGATGGCCACTAGCCTATTATTGAAAACCTTATAAAACATTTATAGTAAAATTTAAGTTTTAAAAAATTATTAACATTTAAAATACAGTCATATGATTTTTCATTTAAGAAAAAACTATTTTTCTACTTTGCGTTTAGAATAAACCTATGTTAGATATTTACTTCATTTTGCATCGAATTTTGCTACTTTACGGCCCCGTTACAATCCGGGAAAACGGAAAAAATCGGACTTGTCCTGTAAAACGTTACTACGGAATGATTTAATCATTACAACAACGATAATGATAAACAATGGAGAAATTGCCGTTGCTAATCATGTTTCGCAAATGCACCTAGATTTAAAGGGTTCGTTCCAAATTTTGAAATTTTTCAATTTAATGTTTTTTAAATTTTGCTTTTAATTTGGCAGAACGAAGTAAAGTACATATCAACATTCGTCCGTGAACTCTTTTAACAGTACTCATTTTGAGTTTCAAGCTTCTCATTCGTAGTGTTAAATTTGAGTTTCCGGACTTATGACGTTAAGTACACCGTCAGGGTTTGAAATGTTGAACTGATGTTAGTCAAAAAATTAATGAAAACATCTTCCAGAAACCATGGTAATAAGTACCTATTTTATAAATGTCACCAATTACTTTAAATTTTTAAGCATTTTACTTTTTTATTGATAAACGAATAAAACGACAAATCTTTTTCAACCGCTCAATTCAAACTCGCGCTTAAATAGATGGTTTCAGTCGTTTTTGACTTTTGTAATTCGATTAATCACCTAATTTCGGATAAGAAATGTATACAGGATATATCACGACCAACGGAGCGCTTTCTCGAGTTTTGTTATTTTCAATTTATTAGTACAAAGAATCGTATAAATAAAAAAGGCTACAATTTAAAATAATTTTCAAATATATAAAGTGGTTTAAAAATACAGAACACATCAACGTGTTTTTTTTATGAAACCCATTTTTGCGAACGATCGACCACATTTAAAATTAATTTTAAATTCCTTTTGATCTATACGATTCTCCACAAAAATTAAAAAAAATACTCTTGCGTTTAATTCCTTTTTTGTCTTATTAGTAAAATCGTATTGAAATAAATCAAGCAACTATAAGTTGAAGTTTTAAAACACTTTTTTCAAACAAATCTTCAGCATTGACTAAGTATACTTAATTCCCCGTTAGTTGGTTAACACTTAAAACTGGATTAAAATACAAAATGATACAATTCTTTTTGATAAAAGTACGTAGTTTTTATTTTATAATTTACAATAAATTCTATAAATATAAATAAAGAAAATATAATAATAAATGATAAAAGCAAAGAAATTTATTTATTTTGTAATATCCGTAACTTAGGATTTTGTTTGTTTGATTTTTGTTTTTTCGAAATTTCTGAACAAATCAGTTTGGCATTGTAGTAAATTTTTGCATTTAGTAACTTATCTATAATAAATAACTTATGTTCTCTACATTTTTCCAGCCAAGATGTCTGTGTAAAATCTTCCTTAAAAGTGTTTTTTAATATTATTTCTAAAATATATTTTATGAAATCTACAATCATACTAAATTCGTTTGACGGAGATTTTAATCCTGCACCTTGTGTAACATTAACATTTTTATAAATTTTGTTCAGCAGCAAGATTTCGTGTTTGTCCATTAATTCCGACTGGACTATTAATTGTGGTGCACAAATTTCAAATTTAAAATATTCAATACATTTTTTAGCTAAATAACCCGCAAAATATGTTACTGAACACTCTTCCAAACTCTCTTCTGGTGCCGATTCTACGATTACTTCAGGATTGGAAGATGTTGAACCAGAATCGTAAGAGTCCGAGTTAAGTGTTTGATTTATTTGCACACTTGTGTCATCATCGTTACTGACAGTTGTCAAATTTAATAAAATATCTGAGTCGGTTTCGCAATTAGTAGAATTTGTAGGTTTCACAAATGAATTAATTGCGTTAGTTCTAAAAATTGTCCGAAACGTTTTAGAAGTTGGGTTACGATTATAACCGCCTTTCTGTCTGTATATGGAAAATAGATTTTCAATGACATCTTGATTTAATCTGTTTGTAAGTAAAAATAAATTAGCGTAATGTTGTTTTTCGTCTTCAAAAGGATTTACTATTGCTCTAATAGTTTGTATCAAACCAGTAAAGCATGGAGGTTTACTCAACTTCTTCTTCTTGTGGTCAAGTTTTATCAAATCATTTAATATATTTATTGCTTCGATCATTGTGTCTTTTACTAAACTATTTTGTCAGATAAGGCGTGATTATAAGGATTAGCTGCAAAACGTGTTCTGCTGTTAAGAGTGTCGAATAGATTATTTACAAACAAAATGAAGTTTGCAATATGTTCTTTTGTATCTGATATAAGTTCTTTTGTAGTAACACAAGTTTTAATGGTTGCGGCCATTGAATTACTTAATACCTGAACAGCCAACTGAAATGAGTTTGGGTAAATATGTGCATCTGTAATTTTAGACAAAGCTCTACTTTTTTATTATTTTTATCAATTAGATATGTTCTTCTAATATCAGAAAATGATGTTTTTTATTATTTAAAATGAAATCTCCTGTTAACAAATTATTCCTAACACTTTTTTATTAAGTGCGAAAATCAAATAATGCAAAAATTGTGTGACCATGATGTAAAATATATGGATGGTGAATACTTATATTTAATTTTTAAACACTTTGGTTACTGGTTCCTTGATCAGAAACAATGGCTTTCGGTAGTAATTCTGCATCAATTAATTTCTGAATAACAATTTTAATTAGTTCTACCAATTCTGTAGTTTTTATACCAGAATGTGACAAAAATAGCCAACAGGTAATTTCCATGGAAAATATAATCCTCTGATCATGAAGAATGAGTAGCGGCTTGGGGTTTTCGCCCTAAAGGTCCAAGATCTTCTAATCCTTCAATTAAATCCATTTCTGGAGAATATTCCATATTAGTCATAAGTGACATCTCATCAAAACAAATTACACATGATTTCTCTTTCATTGAACAACTAGAAAATTTTTTTTAGTTGCTCAAATAATTTAGGACTGAAACCAGGTTTAAATTTAGATGCACCAATCCACCTCCTGATAGTAGACGGCGCAGGCAAAATAATTCGTAGAGAACGTAAAATTTATAAGTTGCAGAGGATTTATAAAAATCATCAATGCTAAATTTTTTTCCGAAATTGTCCATTGGGAGTGCTTTTTTTCCTTAATTGCATTTTGGCCAATGTTTTTGAAAATTTAGAGGAAATTGTACTTGGCCTAGAATATTGTCTATTGTATTTAATTTTTCATAACAAATAAGTTTTCTTTTTAATTTTGATATTTGCGACCGTTCATTCTGAATTGTTTTCTTTTTGATAGTAATTTCTTCTTTTAATTTCTTTTTCTAGGTGAATCGTTATTATTAAATTTTAATTTTCGTTTTGAAGACTTGGGCGTTGGCATATCTGTTGCAGATTTTAAAAATTCTATATTTGAATCACAAGTACCAGGCGAATTAATAATTGGAAGATTGTGTCTAGCTTTTCTGGAATATGTTTTTGTTGGAGTCATTACTTTTAATGCTTTGGGCAATTGTTGTTTATTTTGCATTTCGAATTGGCGATTGTTTTTAGACGTGGACGGAAGATCAAAAATATTCAAAGGTTGTGAGCTTGAAGATGTCAAAGAATGTGATCGCGTGTCAGAATTTGTATACATATTTGGTACGGCTGATTTATTTAATCTATTTCTTGTTTCATTGATAAAAGATTTTTGAGAAAAATGTTTTTCACAAATGTACTTGTTTTTCAATTTTCTTCCTCTGTGTACAATAAATTCACATTTCCTGGAAATAAAGGGTAGTTTATTTTATTTTTTTAATTTTAATATCAGTAAAGGTCGAAAAAAAAACCTTTAGAACCGCGGTGCACACAAAATGTTTTAGGAGCTCGCTCTTAAAATAAATTATTATAACTTATGAAAATAATAAATAATAATTAAAACAAAGTTATGTTGGTAACACTTATTGCTAAGAATGACAATATCAATCTGCCCATTTCCGAAAATCGTGCAAATTACAATGCTGATTTTAATGAAGCGGCTATTTACTTTTTTTTTGAGGTGAGTATAAAAAAGTGCTACTTTACGGCCGAAAATGACTACGTAAAATGTCTCTTTTTAAGATGAGTTCTTAAAAAAATAATGTTAATTTACCTGAATTGATAAGCCATTTTTGCAATCGTTCTTTATCATTAATTGGAAATCGGTACATTTTTATTTTTGAATCTTGTTGTCTTGCACCACAATCATAGTATTGACACACATTACCCGGCATTTTAAAAATGTTTATTATTATTAATTAAATTCACTTTCAACCTGATCAAAGATTAAACGTAAATCGAACCATGTGCAACTTTCTGTAGTTGAATTAAAGAGTTCTTTGTTTTGACACCGTTTATTCACTTTGCATGCAATAATTTGTCTTAACCGATAAAAATTTAAAAACGGAATGTGTGCCTTCCCTTCGGAAATCCCTTTTTAAGGTCGGCGTTATAAAGATATTTTCGGGGACCTCGAACTGAGAGTTCCCAGAGTATTTTAGGAAATCGGCAAATATTGTATACATAAATGGTTACCGCTAATCCTTATACTTAAAATGTCAGTTATATTCCTTGTCGGAAGAGTTTACTACGTGACCAAGAATATCTTCTTATTTTGTACATCGGCCTTAAGAGGAATACGTAGTAGCAGTACGCTATCGCTAAACATGCACTATAAGTACCCTTAAAACAGGTTTTAATTTTAAATATTTGAAGTAAAACCATTGAGTGAAAAGTTCTTTTTTACTCAATGGTAAAACTTAATGTTTTACCTATGAAAGACAAAACTTGGAGCGTTATCACTGTGGTATTACTTTTTTTTTCAAAATGCTTTTGGTTTTTTTTATGTTTGAATTTGTACATTTTATAGCATATTTAACACCACAATTTTAATAGAAATAAATACAAAATCAAAATACATTATTCCAGTCCAGCGATCTAGTCCAGTACTGGATTGCTTACTGGAAAAATGTAAACCGGCACTGGAATGAACTGAATCCAGTAAGCATTCCAGTCCAGTAACTGGATTCGCGGTCTACTTTTGAATCCAGTGCGACCAATCCAGTGCAACTGGAATAATGTAGACGGCCAATCCAGTGCCATCCCAGTGCTGACGAAGTACACACGTGTTGGTTGCTTTTGCGGACTTTTTTTGCAAAAAAAGGATTTAACAATGAAGACGAAACTGTAGAGTTTGTCACTATATACAGAGAAAATCCGTGTTTATGGGATATAACATCAGAATATTATAAAAACAAAGCTATGCGCCAAACTGCTTTGCAAAATCTGTGCATTGGTATGGAAATTGAAGGATTCACACCGGAAGATGTGAAAACAAAATAAAAAGCATTCGTTCGACATACTACCTTGAACTAGACAAGATTAAGAAATCATCCACATCTGGTGCTAGTGGCAATGTTTACCAACCCAAAGTGAAATGGTTCGCCGAATTCAATTCATTTATTAAAAATGTGATGGTGAAGCGTAAAACACAGGTATTTATTTTAAGATTTTTATTTATTTTTATTTTAGTAGCATATTATTTGTTAAAACACAAATTTATCAATGTATCATATGATTTTGCCATGGTACTTTTCCTTCGTTCACAAAATAATTAGTAAATTGAGTTCTTTTTTCCCTGGCATGTGTTGCTGAGTTGTTACTGCCCTGCTGTATGATACTATGTAAAGAGGTTATTTCGGATCTCCATGTTCCATTAATCAAATGATGGTCGTTGTGATCGTCATGGTCTACACAAGAAGTAGTCATATAATTGCTTGACTTTTTTCTCAACCAATTGTGTAGAAAGCAAGCTGCATACACAATGTGATCCACAGTATGTAACTTAGTTGAAATAGCTTTTCGAAAATTCTGAATCGACTTACTAATATTCCAAAAGCGTTTTCTACAATGCGTCTAGCACGGGACAGCCTGTAATTATATATTTTTGTTCAAAAGTTAAATTAGCCCCAGGATATGGTTTCATTAAGTATGTTTTTAGTGGAAATGCTGCATCAGCCACAATCACTTCATCTTCTGGAATAAAACTGCCATTTTCTAATTCAGTAAAAATGGAACAGTTTTTGAAAATACCACCATCCGAAGCGCTTCCATTTGCGCCCACATTGATATACGTAAAACAGTAATCATGGTCAACAAGAGCCATCAATACTATGCTGTTTTCTTTTTTATAATTAAAGTTCGTACTTCCATATTCATAGGAGCCAGTAATTTTTATATGTTTTCCGTCTAACGCTCCGTAGCACAAAGGAAAGTTCCACTTATTCCGAAAGCCTTCCTCGACTTGTTTCCATTGTTCCGCAGTGGGTATCTGCAAAAAGAAAGTAAAAATATTTTATTTTCAGGAAAATACTGATGATGCTCAAAATAAAGAAAATACTGACAATACTCAACCTAGTGACCAATGTGGGAACCCTACCCATACAAACCCAGAAGTAAGTCTATCAGAACCGCGAAAGAAAAGAAGTAAAATTTCACAGCTGTCTACAATAGTCAGTAGCATGAAAGATATGCAATACGATTTATCCAAATCAGAAACAGTGGAAGATGAATTCGACATCTTCGGGAAACACATTGCGAAGCAATTAAGAACCCTTTCTACAGAACAGGCTATCCTAGGCCAAGAAGAAATACAGAGTGTGATAACAAGATGTCGACTACACGATTTGAATAGTCCTAAATATTCTGCAAACACACATGCCAGTGACAATTCGTCAAGACCAAATTACAATTATGCGTCAAGACCAAGCACGAGTAGTAGTACTTATATGCCATTGAATAGTCCAGCGTCTGTAGATACACAAACCACCGAGGACTCGTTAAATGTAGTAAGCGATGACCCAGAATACATTAATATAATCATGAATGCTTTCAATAATGCTTAATTTGTCATAGATATGATACTTAATAAAAAAATATTACCTTGATGTGGTCTTTTAATGCCCTTTTAATTTCTTGACAGACTTCTGGTATAATTTTTGAAATAGTTGGTTTTGGCAATCGAAACATACGACTGAGGCTTCTGTAACTATCTCCAGTACTTAAAAAAAGAGTGACTTCTAATTTTAATTTTGCGGGTATAGCATCTCTGAACAACGTATTCTTACGCTGGATATTAATCGAAACTAATGATAACAGTTCTTCAAAGTTTTCTGCTGTCATTCTCAGTGCCAGTCTATATTCATTGGGATCTTCTATCTTCAGTTGTTGCAAAAGTATTGCTGACCCTCCTTTTTCATCTCTTTCGCTGATCCAATTTCTCACCCAAACCCGTTCCTTTTTTTTTAGTTCCTTATCAACCTCATTAATAACTTCTTGTAGCAAGAGTGATTGAGCACGTTTGAAACATTTTCGAAACTGATCTCTTCTTGAAATCATTGTCACTATAGTGTTCACACTTCAACGGCTTCTAAATAACTGGAATAATGTAGACGTTACAGATCCAGTCCAGCACTGGACTGGAATCTCGCTAGATCACTGGACTGGAATAATGTAAACCGGGCATAAAGATCAATCTGAATACGAAGTATATGTAATCAATGGTACTACGTTTCGTAAAAAAATACATCAGGATACAACTTCTAATTGAAATTTACTGGCTCTTACTATTACCATTGATTTTTTCCTGACATTTTTAAAACGTTACATCATTAATTTTAATTAAAATATTACAGTTTTGAATAATAATACAAATATGTATAAAACGTTAGTCATCTTAATTCTTAGAATAACACAAATTATGCAAAAAATGTTTAGTACGCGACCTTTGTCGCAAATGCATTGTTTATAACACTTAAGAGTAGATAATCGTTTTATCATTGATTATAAAGTTTTATATAACTGCGTTGCAATAATATCTGAATTTCTTTATTTATAAAGAACACCCACTTTATAAATTATACGAAAACAATCTTATCTAAAACTAAACGCAGTTACATAATCATCTTCATTATATAAAGCGCTTAGTCGTTCAAATTACGGGCTCAGTGTGAATGTACCGTTATTTATTTCATAAACGGTTAGCACGTCGAAATACCAAGAGGTAGCGATAACAATTTATTTTCCCTCTTGGAGAGGACATAAATTGTAGTTTACGCTACACTGATGATACCCAATACGACAAAGCACTGGGTATGTAGGTGTAGGTGCTTCAATTTGATCCGCAATAATTCCTGGCCATTGCTTTTAACAGTTGTGTCTGATTTTTTGAATTGATTAATGCATATTTCTTGACAAGCCATAATTATTAATACAAAAAATCTGACTATTGTCTTAGGTAAATTTTAAAAGTGATCGAAAGTAATCGTTAACAAAAATCAATACTTTAAAATTAAGCTTCGAATTAGTAATAAATTTCCCAATTAAATGTATAAAAAATAACTGAAAACATTAAAATAGCTTTCTTCGATAAACTTATTCAATTCTTTTGCATTTTACATAAGACTAGATGACCCCAAGGCTCCTAGGAGCCTCACGAACGAAGTAACGCCGTTTCCTCTACTTCGCCAGTGTTCATAAGCAAATTTTTTTCCGGTGAAATTAAACCTTCTACAGCTAAGCCATTCGAAAATTTGCAAAATTATGAATCTTCTGTTTTTTTATTCATGTTTTTACGTAATACGGTTCGGGACAATGTAAAATTGCTTAAAAAAATTTTTTTTAAGAAAAATTTCATTACACATTATGCTACAGGGGCACAAAACAAACGTTTTTCTTAAATAAACTTTTTCTTTATCGATTATAATTTAGAAATTATGAACGTTTTAGTTTTCGATTAAAATTTTTTCGGAAAAGTTTTTCGCTTATAACTTTTGAAAACATGAGAGGTCAAAAAAAACTAAAAGGGTCAAAAATGTTTATTTCTTTATTCGCGTAAGATTCTTTTTCAATTTTAAAAATCGGTCCGAAAATAAGCGAGTTGTGGTCAAATTACGGCTCAATTTGTTTGAAATTTTGTTGACTATTTTTAAGATTTTGTAAACCTCGAACATTATACAAAAAAAATCTAAATCTTTTGTAAACTCAAAACTTTTTTCGAAAATAAAATATCTCAAGCCGTTTTAATGCGAGACGAATTTGAAAAAAGGTCGATTTTCGCATCGAATCTGTTCCTAACAACGTGAACAGAGAACCGAGGTTATAAGAAAAATATAAGTTAAGATTTCCATACGAATAGATAAATAAATAAGATTTGATTTGTTTTCAAACAATAAATGTATTAGTTATTTGAAAGAAGTGAAAGAGTAAATTTTTTTTAAAACCCAAAACACATCAAAATCTTGATAATTATAAGATACTTCCAAAAACATTAGTATTAACGATCACGCATCTGGATATGGTATTATCGTAGTTTCTAATCAATGGTATTATTAAAGATGTGTTCAGCTCTTGTTAAATTGTTTTAAGCAGAATAAACAGAAAAGAAAAATTAAAACTCAAAATAAAAACCGATATACCTGGTGTCCCATTTTAATCAATCCACGCAATTAACTTCTTAATTTCACTTTTTCAGAAAATATGTTTGAGACAAAAGTTATTGAGTTTTGAGTTTGGAGGGGGACATCTGATGATGATGATGATGATGGTGCAACATTTAAACATCTCATGAATTAAATAGGTTTATACAAAACCAGCCCTTTTCAGGGCTAAGTGATACTCAAAATCCGACCAAGCAACGTCCTCGATTTTAATCTTGAAATGAAAAATTGTGAGATTGGAGTTTTTAGCTTTGGAGTTTATGTGTGTAGGTTTGGAAGTTTCGTCTTTGTAAGCTTCAATTCGTGAGCTTGAAACTAAAAAAGTACGATTTTCAAATAACCTTGAATATTGATTCGAAGGTCAATGTCGTTGTCCATTTTAACGGAAAATTTTACCTTTCTAGAATGCGGTGTTAAAATCAAATTTTGGAATTAAAAAATCTACTATGACCTTTAAATGATCTTGAAAAAAACCTGAAGGTCAACATGTTTAAGGTCATTGTCATATTTAAGGATGACCTTTTTATTACCTTAACAACGTTTAGACTGCTAGAAAACTCAAATAAATAGCTAGCATCTAGTATTTAAGCACTTGATCTCAAATAAATCTTATAAAGATCACAAAAATAAACTTTTGAATATCATTTCAGACGTACAATTTTCCGTTATTTTTAAATCCGGAGTGAAAAATAGAGGTTCCTATTTAAAAAAACCGAGTTGTCTTTAAAAAACTTCAAGGTGAAGTTGAAGGTCAATTTCAAGATCATCAGATGTCCCCTTCCTAAACCCAATAACGTTTATCTCAAACATATTTTCTGAAAAATGAGTCACCTAGTGTATGTTCGAGATTTCTTACCCATTAGTAAAAAGTCGTTTATTCTTTGTAGAAGAAGAACCAGCAATATTAATGCCAACTTAAATAACCTGATCAAATAATTATGTACGTTCATAATATACAGGGTGATCAATACTTGTATAACTGTGAGCTCAAAATATTATGAGTAGATGGATTCAACAAAACGGTTCTTTTCTCAAAACACATTATGTTTTTAAATGTTGAATCTATCTACACATTCGTTCCAATAAATTTCAATAAATTACTTTATGTTTTTTTATATTTCATTGACGTTTCATTTGAGTATTGGATGCAGTTTACTGCACTAAAACACCGACATAATTAACACAGTTGAAATTAAAATAACTGTGTATTTTTTAAATATCTCAAAAAATAATGATTTTATCGTTACGAAAGAGAAGTATCTTATTTTAAAATAAATCATTTGAGAATAAAAAAATGTGTTAAGATGACAATTCCGCCATTGGTGTAAATTTTTGGAAAGGGACAAAAAATCACTTGCTCTTGTCGTACGCCTCTGGTAGTAGCCAGAAACGCATATTTTACATAATTTAGTAGGGTGTTAGTACCCACACTTCCTGCCATGTACGACAAAGTCAAATACTTCTGAAGTATTGGGTACAAATAGTTTTTAAATTTTCAAATAAAACACTCTGAACTTAGTAAGGAGCCACATTTGGGTCAAATCTTAATATTTTAAGCTCACGCTTCTACAGTTAAAATATTTCCAAGTTATATGAAACAGCCTGTATGTAGGTACAAACCAAATTTTAAATATTTCAAAATAAGTGTTGGATGCAATCTTCAACTTCTGTAAATCATTTGAGTATGCATTGCTTTAAAACCCACCAGATTTTTATTAAGTTGGTAAAAAGTATGACACGATCCTTCCTAAGTAAATTTCTTTTATTTCTTGTATCCGTCCGTAAGGTAAAAAAATCATGTTTTGTGACTGAATTCAGTTCACAAAGTGAATTTCGTTCTTCAGACAAAAATTCTTTCTAGAAAAAAAAATTTGGGAAAATTGCATGTATTGTGGAAGAACTTCCACATGTACTATTGAAGTGATGACACAAAAAAATTTCAGAAATTTTTTGACAACAAAACTATCCTTAAATTTAATAAAACTATTTTTATTTTATTCATTCCTATAATATTCTAGCTAATATTACGGATTTTGCCTTTTTCTTTAGCTATCACAACTCCACCTCTTTATGACTTTTATTAATTTCTTTAATGCATGTTTGCTTTTTGGTTTTTTCTTCTTTCTCTTTCACAATAAAGATTAAATAATCTTATTGAAAATAATTTGTAGAAATCTGTATAGTTAGCTAGTCATCTAAGTAAGCGTACATTTTCACTTTTTTTTCTTATTTTAAACGTTGCCTTTATTTGTACAAAGTAAAATAGTAGGTACCTTGATTTTACAATTGTATTTTATTTAGATAATCTTTTATGGTGTAATTACTTATTTCTGTAAGTTGTCTGATTTATATTCTTCGTCGGTTCTGTTTTTGATTATTTGTTCTAATCACATCCAGTATCTTGTTCGGTATAATATTTCTGTAGTATTGTCATTAATTGGTTTTTGTATTATTACTAGTTTTGCTAATTTTCATTCGTTTGCAGTAGTCGGGTGAGTGTTGATGGTTCAATTACTTTAATGACTACCCGTAGGATATTGTCCGCTCCTGGTACTTTTTCATATTTTATTGTTTTCGGAGCTTCTATTATTTATTGTTCTTAGATTATTTCTATCATTTCTACGTAATTGTTCTAGCTGTAAGATGATATGTTTGAAAATTGGTATACGTATTTGCTCATTTGTTTCTTCTAAACTTAGTTTTGACTTTTCCTGTTCTAGTTCTAATTTTTCTATTCATTGTTGTCTTTTTTTTCTGTTTACTACTTTTTTTTCCTTAACTTTCAGATTATTCTGTTGTCTTCCAATATATTGGTTTTGTGTAATCGTAGTAATATTGTAGTGGTTCATATTGTCGTTTCTTGTGTTGACTTTCGATTTCTTGATATTGCACCCATAGATTTCTCGAAAAAAACACTTAATTCAATGGGTTTTTGGCTATTCTGTTACTTTTCAGTTCTTGAGTGATTTTTTTACTCTTTCTTAAATCCCATAGCTGTTTGGTCGATATCGACTTGGTATAATAAGAAAAAATTCACGTACGTCTACTCTAAATGCATAAAACTAGATGTGTTAAAATTAAATCTGGCAGAATTGACAAATGTACAAGTTAAGCTATTATATCTTGCTTTGTCGTTCATGACAAAGTTTGATGACAAATTTTTTGAATCACGCGTTACAAATTTATGATAGTTCCGACTGTCTCTAATCCTGATACCAAAACATTTTTGAATGTCATTAAAATGCATAAAATAAAAAAAAAGAAAGCGGTTTTAGAGCTATCAGAAAAATTTTACATCTCATTACACAACTCAAATAGGTATGCAGAACTTTTCCGGCTAAAAAAATTGATTGGTCGGATTTTTTATAAAAATGTATAATGGCAAAACATTATGTTTTAAATTAATAATAATAATTTAATAACACATAATTTATTTAGACATATTTTCGGCCAATTAAATCCACGTCGACCAAACCCATCTTATTCATCTAAGTGTAAACTTTTTATTTTTATTTAAAATTTTAGACGCGATCACAGGGTTTTTTAGGATTGGTGACTCCCGGGCTAGAATCACTGAGTTGAGTGTCGAAAACCTGGATATTTCATTTTCGGCGGGCTACCTGAGTCAAGATTTATTTATTCGTATAGTACATTTTCATTATTGGATTGTGATGTAAATGATATGTATGGTGCCCCAGAAGATCAATATAAACCTGTATAGTGTGGTGTCGAAACCGTGTGCAATTGTGGACCTAAACATGTCAACTCTTACCCACCTTAGTATTCATATGTAATGATATTGAGCCATTGAATGACGATATAATGGACCGGTCCAAGCCCCAGTGACGACAATGATGGGAAAAAATAGTAAAGTCTGTCCAGAAACGAAGCGAAGTAATAAATTAAAATAGTTGATTTATTTTACATACAAGCGGTACACCATTTTGTATGAAATACATAAAAGATTTTAAAACTAGTTTTAGGATATACAGCTTCTAATCCGTTAACAATGGGACGTACTTGTGTTTGAGGTCTAAACTAAAGATCATAGGATAAAGAACATTTTTGATTGTTGTTGTACGTGGTCAAAAACCTGTGATTTTGTTTTCAGTGGACTACTTTGTATAGACTAAGTAAATATAAACAAAATATTTGCCTGCAACGTATAAGACCTCCATTTTATAAATAGTTTAACTAAAAACCAATTGAACAGTGACATTAATCTATAATAATTACAGATGTTTTCCTGATATATTTTTTATATTATTGATTTAGATTTCTAATATTTTCATAAAAATAATGTAATTTATTAAAGAGACTAGCGTTTCTTGTAATGCAGTTAAATAATGAATTTACTGATTTTCTGAGAATTTACGTTTACTGGATTACTTCAGCAGTGACGTCAATGAATTGTGAATGAAGTCACATTGTATGCGTCTTAATCATCCATTGAGTAAATAAAAAAAGGTTTCGTAATAGATATCATCAAACTAAGATAATTCTAATTTTCCGCGGTTTGTATTAAAAAAATAACTTACTCGATAAAGCGCTATACTACTTTTGCAACAGTAGATAAATATGCAAAAAATTTTGACCACAATAAAGTAGCGAATATAGTAATATCCTTTGCACCACAATCAATTCATTGTGGTAAAAGACTCTTCCTATTTGATTAATAATAAAATTACGTTAATTACTTTTGTAAAAAATTGAGCAAGGAACGTGATTAATTTCCAAATTGTTAAGCAAATTATTTAGTTCATGTATCATATTGGAGTCCATATGATCCCACTCATGATTTATATATGGTTGCATGGCCAACATCTCCAGTTGAAATATGATTGCTTAAGCGTTAAGACTATGTAAGTGCACCGTCTGCAACTTATTTTTTGAAATTAATTTAAATCTACTCGAAAATATTCTGAAAAAAAAGTGCGAATAAAATGGGCATCAATGATTGTGGCTGGTTTACTTGTTTTCGAGCAAAATTTATCCCTAATCAGGATACACCTTTGCAAGTGTTACCGAAACCGAAGGAAGCAGGTAATGCAATTAAATTTATTTTTTTTACATAAATTTAGGTCTACTTAAAAAAAAAACGCATCCAGTTTTACCTTATTAACAAGTGCATCATAATTACCATTTTAAACGAAACACATTGTAACGACCTCAAAGTGAAAACATGAATATTTCATAGTAAGTCAAGGTTAATCCAAGAATTGTTACGTGAGTCATAACGTAATCATTAAACGCCAAAATAAAACTTGAAATAACAATTTTTGCTGGGTTTATCACATTTGATAATTTGCAAAGTTTCTCCATAAATTAACATTCCCAAATTAGATTTGTTTCTCTATGTCAATAAACTACAACACAAATGGAAATATGGCGTGGGTGTTTAATATTTACGAAACTATTGGTTCATTCAAATTTTTATGAATGAATATTCTTCACATTAGTACCACAGTGAAAATAAACGTATTTTTCTGTGTTAGTACATTTACGAACCAAGGAAATTGCGAAACATTTCCCAGAATAATTGCATAAAAATTTAAAACGAATTCAAAAATCACGTAAGTGGTATTTATAGAAATTCAATAAACACTTTACTATAGAAAAGAAACATAACAGCCTTGGTTATTATTATAATTGTCAATTTCAATAGTTATAAAGATGATGTAATTAAACTTTTATTATTTTTCCGAAACCGAAAATATAAAAATTTTGGCTTCGTCAATTTCTTGTTGCTATAGCTAATAAACGTGGTCTAAAAAAAAGCAAACTTCCTTTTGTTAACTAATCGAAACAAATTGTTTAAATTGAATCAACAGGAATTTCTTTATTAACTCTGAAACACACCTAAAGTCTTCAGTAAAACCACGCCCATTTAAGTAAAGATCAAAGAATTTTTTAAGGTCGCCTAATTTAATAATTACAATCAATTGTAACTAATGGACACGTTTTTAGATAAAGCCGACATCCAAGAAGTGAAGGAAGTCGATATATTAATAATCAGACAAGTAGATCCTTGCCTTAAAAGCAACGGGGACGCTCATCACACTTCGAAGTATGAATTAATGAATAGAGCAATTGATCCCGAACTTGTAGTCAGAAGAGGTCAACCTTTCTATCTCGATATTACTTTAAGCAGGCCGTACAATCGAGAGAAAGATGGATTTCGTTTATTTTTACAGTAACAGGTAACAAAACATATATATTTTTATGGTAATTAAAAAGAACGTATCTGCAAGAACACAGAAAATGAGATAATTCCACGCATGCAATGGCAATTGTGATTCTAATTTAAAGGTGATTAATCGATTTTGTTTTTCTTCTGCCGTTATACTAAGGAGTGACAGACTTTCGAATTTAAAAAAAATCTAATTGGTGAAATGTCTACATCAATGTTTAAATCAATAAACACCAAGTTGATTTATAAAACTAATGTCATTATAATAATTTTTTTTTATTTTATTTTTATTCGAGATGAATAAAATAAAAAGAATTAATTAAGCAATTACATATTTCGTAAATTAATAGGAAATATATTTCTCTATCAAATAAATATAATACCTATGCAATTACAAAACAGAATGATCAATATCAATTTATTTTTTCATGGTTAATTAAAACTTTTCTTTAATTAGTTTGAATGTTTTACAGTAGTATAGTGCTTCTTTAATTTTGTATTTTTAAAAACATAAAAAAAAAAATAAAAAAGTACATTATTCGATAAGTATTGTTATAAATGTCATATATAGTCTGTACGTGTAGTACGCATATTTGATATTGTCTTTAAAACGTAGATTTATTCAAAATCCGTTTTGACAATTCTTTTAGGTTCCTGAGTTCTACAATTTAAAAGTATTATCAATTATACATCGTGTTCTATTTTCTTGACCCACTTGTCAACTTTGACATTTTAAATGGAAACATATTTTTTATTTTGATTTTGAATCTACGTGAAAAACTTTATGTATACGAGTCTTACACAAAAGTGATACTTTTTGAGATATCGATTAATAAACACTCTCTGGGGTCAATATTTCTAGGTTATATTATTTAAAATATCAAACTCAAATTTTATTTACACTTAGGGCGGTAACGACTTTAACTGTCTATGGTTTAAAGTTGACATTGCTTATACAGGGAATGAGAAACAAATGTCAAACTCTGTAATAATCACTTGATAATACCAAATTGAACACCCTGTATCTCCAGATCAATGTAGAATTCAATTTTCTACAACTTTGCTGTCGATGTTTGTCTACCAAAACTCAACCGTTAGACGTGAATCTCGTTTTTATCCAAAATTCCCGTTTCATCAAAATTCCAAATTATAAAATTATTTTTAAATAGCTGAAAGGAATATCTAAATAAACTGGAAATGTCAAATACGTGAAGAATTTCCAATGTGTAAACGTGTCGACATTCAAAATCTGTTTTGTCAGATATTCATATGGTGTTGAACGTAATAAGGATGGAATTTATTTTTTTGTAACACCTTATGACAGGGGTTTTCATAGTTCCAAAGTTATCTGCTATCGTACTCCAAAGATAGGATTCTGAACTGTTGATAACGATAGCGATGTCAAATTGGATATCCTCTTCAGTACAAACATGTTTTCTACTATTTTTCTCGTAGTAGGCAATTGTAGTTTTTTTAATGTCAGTTTGGGGTTTTGTTGTAGTTCCATATTATCTGCTTTATGATTATGAGCTGCCAATAAACAACTTCTATTCAATTTTCCGGTGGAATAAACCATACTAATTCTGCACTCGAAAACTCACTCGTTATTACAAAGATACAATATAATTTTGATATAATGGACAATTACTAACACAACCGTGACAACAATAAACTTTTGACATTAGCATTTCGTAGCCTACTTAATTTTTTGATGATTATTTGCGATAAAAACAAGTTTCACATTTTTTTTCTCATACCATGTATAACCGATGTCAACTTTTAAATTATCGACAATAAGGGTTGTTACCGCCCTAAGTGTGAATATAAAATTTGAATTTGATATTTCAAATATTAACCTAAAAAACTTGAAATATTTGAACGCCGATATTGACCCAATCAAATGTTTAGAAATCTCGAAAAGTATCATTTTTTGAGTAAGACTCTTATTACATAAAGTCGCTATTTTTCTCGTAGATTTAGAATAAAAAATATATGTTTCCATTTAAAATGTCAACGTTGACAGTTGTTCCATGAAAATGACACACACTGTATAAATTGAAAATATTTTTAATTGTAGTTACTGAGACACCTAAAAGGATGGTCAAAACTGATTTTGAAAAAATCTACTTGCTTTACAATTGAAATTTCCTGCATTTATTGTAAAATATAGATTTTAATATTATTGTAATTCACTAAATTAATTTTTTTTTAATTTTTGCTTCTTTATGAATTTACGTGGTGTACATTGGCCTTTGAATACATTGGTTCCAATTATCACAAATTAGTGGTGTGGGTCAGTTCTTTCAGTTGAGTGAGCAGATTGCAGTTTTAGTTTTTTTGTTGATATCTTATGCGAGAGCCAAATACCTGCCAAGCATTCTTAACTATTTTTCTGCAATACTTTTGAACAATGGAAGTTGGTTGAGAGTGTTTCTCGATTGTCTGATGCGAATTTATTTCTACTACTGTCCTTAACGCGCAGAAAGCGTTATATTAACGTGAAGTATACAATAAATACGGCAATACGCAATGTTTAAATAAGAAAATGTCTTCTAAAAATGTTCACTACAACAAATTACTATTAACTCAACAGCAGATACATCCCGTTTAACCACCATGACACTATACTTCCTATTACCAAAAAGTGTACAGTGTGGTGCTTTTGAAAACGGGTCATAGGGATTTAGCATTGTGAACTGTTTTTTTTCGAATTCCTGATGGCTTTGGTATCAAAGGCAGCTAAAATTATTGCGAATAGCGCTCGCTATTAGAAATCAGCTGAATTACACAGTTTTTTTGAAAATTTATCAATAATTTTTGATGTTTATTTATTGTAATCTTCCTATTTAATTTAGTTTTAATATCATTCGAAGCTGTTCCTTGGGAATAAAGCTTTTTATTTCCTTATTAATGACTTCCTTTCAGCCGTATTGTCGAAACGTAGAAATGTTCATTGTTTAGGCAACCCAATACTATTTTTCTTTCATTATCAAAACTTACTATTATTATTATTGACAAATTTTTGAAAACAACGTGAAATTCTATGTTATTACTAAGGCTAACTAATAATTTTTAGACGAAGACAATCCAACTTTCGGACAAGGAACTTTGGTGGCGGTACCATTAATGATACATTTTAATCGACACGATCCATGGAATGCTACTCTGGATTCAAGCGACGGCAATAATATCAAAGTTCATGTAACTCCAGCGCCTGATTGTATCGTTGCAAAATGGCACATGGAGATAGATACCAAAATTATCGACGGAGATGCTTACAGCTACAGTTGGGAGACCGGTATTTACATTCTATTTAATCCTTGGTGCAAAGCAGATCAGGTGTTTCTTAAGGATGAGGAATGGCGAAATGAAAGCGTCTTAGAAGATGTGGGATTAATATACAGAGGCACCTTTAATCGCATACGCCCTTGCATTTGGAAATATCAACAATTCGAAAAGAACGTTCTTGAATGCTCTTTTTATTTAGTGAAGAACATAGGAAAAATACGCGGAAATTTTAGATCAGACCCAGTGTTTGTGTCACGCGGCTTATCAGCAGCTGTAAATTCTGTAGACGATAATGGAGCGGTCATGGGTAACTGGAGCGAAGACTTTGCTGGAGGTACTCCACCTACCGAATGGATTGGAAGCATGGAAATTTTGCAAAAGTATTACAAAAAGAAGAAACCAGTTAAATACGCACAGTGTTGGGTGTTTTCCGGCGTGTTAACTACAAGTACTTATTTAAACTGAAGAGCAAAGTTACTATCAGTAATTGTATTTATTTTAGTTTGTCGTGCCCTTGGCATACCTTGCAGGACGATAACCAACTATAAGTCAGCGCATGATACCCAAAATTCTTTAACTGTGGACTACTTTATGGACGAAAATGGAAAAATATTAGAAGATTTGAATTCTGATTCAATATGGAATTTTCACGTGTGGAATGAGGTTTGGATGCAAAGACCAGATTTGGGTAGGACGTACACAGGTTGGCAAGCGATCGACGCCACTCCACAAGAACAAAGCGACGATATGTACCGTGTTGGTCCAACATCTTCTAATGCTGTTAAGTTAGGAGAAGTAAAACGGCCATACGATACCGGTTTCTTATTTGCCGAAGTCAATGCTGATAAGGTACTTTGTAAATTTTATTCAGAAGCTTACAATTACTTACACACTTAAATTACAGGTTTATTGGAGATACACAGGGCCAAACCATCCATTGAAGTTGCTTGCAAAAGATATTCACAGTATAGGAAAGTTAATAATTACTAAAACTCCTGGTAAATGGCAGTTTGAAGACATAACAACAACCTACAAACATCCAGAACATGCTACGGAAGAGCGAACAACGATGTTCAAAGCGTTGAAGCAATCAGAAAATTTATTTGCCAGGTATTATCTAAACGACGATTTCAATGATATACTATTCAACTTAGAAATGAGAGATGATAGTAAAATTGGGCAACCCTTTAATGTATACCTAGTTATGACGAATGTAAATAAAACTAAAGATTACACCGTGATGGTCACCCTTCGAGTTGATGCAGTTGCGTATACTGGTAAAGTCGGAGAAAATATAAAACAGGATCGTTTCAAAGTGCAAGTAAAAGCAGATACCACCATGGAATTGAAAACAACCGTCACGTATACGGAATATAGGAAAAAAATACTGGATCAGGCGGCATTTAACGTATCCTGTTTGGCTTCGGTTGAAGACACCGAATTTGAATATTACACACAAGATGAATTCAGAGTGCGAAAACCGGATATAAAAATTATATTGCTTAATCAACCAAAACAGAACCAAGATGTATCGGTAGATGTTTATCTAGAAAATCCATTACCGATTCCCTTAAAGAAGTGCGAATTCATTATTGACGCTCCTGGTTTAAGTAAAAAATTAACTTTGAAAGTAAAAGGAACAGTTCTCCCAGGAGCGAAGGCTTTAGTAAAGTTTAGATTTATTCCCCCGAACAGTGGGAGTCAAACTATCGCTGCCAAGTTCGTATCGACTGACTTAGAAGACGTTGATGGGTTCTTAAACATGATAGTTGAACCCAAAAAAACAGAAAACGGCGAAAGTTAATTATTAATAATAAGATACATTTTTACAGAACTGACTGCGTAGTTATATAACACAACGTTAATTTATTGTTTATTTATATTATTTTTTAATTACTATACCAAATTATATGCTGACTATTTTGAAATATTGTAATTCTAAAAAGAAAAGTATTAATGTGTGATAATAAAAATATGAATATGTATGTAAGTATATGTAATTGTACCTAATTATTTTACTTTATGTCTACAACGAGTACCTTGCAGAATACAGTTTAACTGTTGCTTAATTTTACATTCAGTTGAGTTATCTTCTCTATTCTCTTCAGTGCGGTACGACACTTTTTCCCTTTCTAGTATTCTCCGACACATCGTACTTCTCTCTTTTAACAAACTTAAAAGAAAAGAGAAACTATGGCTACGAACTAAACTTTCAGTATCTTGTGTTTCCACCACAAACCGTATTAACACATTCCCGACGCCTAGACATACTGTTAACCAACGTTGCAAAGCTTTCTTGCGGTAGTTTGTCCCACTCTTCAACAAACATGCTAAAATCAAATGACTCTTCTCAGTTGGCCCCACACGTGCTCGATAGGGTTCTGATCTGGTGAACAAGCGGGCTAATCCAAATACGTAATTCAGACTTCTAAGCAAGGTAATTTTTCTAAAACCTATAATCATAAATTACAGTATATTTGATTTCATTATATGGTAACCACAATATTGCATCAAGACATATTCATGCAACTACCAATATCACACGCTAGCTTCGACGTGTTTATTGTTTCTCTGCTAAGTGATGATAGACAGGAAGAAGAAAAGGAATTTTACTTTATAGCAACGGGCGATTCTATCGAAAATGAAGCCTTAACATCAGAACTGCAGAGCAACGGCAAGCAAGTGAAATTTGTTTTGGATAGTGGTGCTACAAATCATTGGGTGTCTGAAGATCTAGAAAAATACATGCAGAATATTGAACATCTTAGAGTCAGAATGGATATAAAAATACCCAATGGTGTTATTATGACAGGTAAAAAAAGTTATCTTCACCTAATGGTGTTAAATGTTCAAGACAGTAAACTAATTTGCATAAAGTTACCTGCTATAGTTGTACCTGGTTTTAGGTATAACCTTTTATCTGTAAAAGAATGACCACAAAAAGTTATGACATAAACTTCAGGAGTGGTGGTCTAAGTGCAACGATTTCAAATAGTGATTTGGTAATCGAGTGCCTTGCAATGAAAAATTTGTATGTCGCACATTTTATTGTAGTACTTCCTTCATCAAATGAAACTTGTTTTGTCTCTCCTGATAAAAATACCTTGTGGCATCTAAGACTTAGTCACTTGAATTCACAAGGTCTAAAATTGCTAAGTCTTCCAAGTGATTATGGAGTATGCGGTTCTCAACAAGAGTGAAGCTGAAGATAATATTATCAGTTACGTTCGTCAACTGAAGGCAAGAGGTTATTATTCAGTTAAGATAAGCTCAGACTGCGGCGGAGAATACTCATCACATGCTTTCAAGAATTTCTGTAAACAGAAAGATATTGTCAATGAATATACACTGGCACATACTCAGCAGCAGAGTGGAGTCAGTGAATGATTGAATTTTACTTGGATGAGCAAAGTAAGAACATTGTTTACCCAAGTACCTTTGGGGTGAAGCATTGTGCAGTATATCAATTAAATCGCTCACCAACAGTTACTTTGAAAGGAAATTCTGTACCTGCAGAAATTTTTTGAAGTAAGGTTGACTACAAAAAACTCAAAGTTTTTGGTTCTAAGGCTTGGGCATATATTACCTGTGCCAGCAGATAAACTAGAAAAAATATCTGTTGAATGTATAATTTTCGGGTATGCCAGTAATGGCTACAGGATCTGGGTACCCAGGACACATAGAGTGATCATCTCGCAAGACGTCATTTTCAATGAAAGAGGTTATACATATCAAAGTCAAAAATGTACAGCAGTATTCCTCAACTACCTGTAGACATTGAACATAACATAAATATTCCCGAAGACCAGCCTACAAATGAAGACAACAGTCAAACTGAAGAAGCAGCTACACTTCGAAAAAGCAACAGAATTAAGTGTGCTCCAAAAAGACTCGATGATTATGTTGTGTACAATAAAAATAAACCTGAGAACATGTTTATTGAAGATGTTTATTTAGCCCACTGTTTGTTTACTGGAGCACCAGCAAATTATGAAGATGCTATCAACTCAACTGGAAAGAGGCTATAAAAAAAGAAATTAAGGCACTAAATGAGCACGATACATGGAAGCCAGCTGTTCTACCAAAGGGTGTTAAAGCAATCGACACACGCTGGATGTTCAGCATCAAATCAGACGGGCTCAAGAAAGCTCGGTTGGTAGCTAAAGGCTTTCAGGAAAATGTATCTTCCAACATTTATGCACCAGTTGTCCAGATTTCCACAATTCGCATTTTATTATCAGTGGCTATTCAAAAACGATGGAATATTTTTCAACTTAATGTTTTTTCAGCTTTTTTTTAATGGAAAATTGGACTATGACATATACCGAAAGGGTTAAGTGTCCAACAAATGCATTAAAGCTTAATAAGAGCCTATATGGTCTAAGTTCAGCACCAATGCAATGGCTGTGCTGTTATATTTTATGTTTTTATTTACCTTCTATAATGTTTACACACTTAATTAATATTATTACATGTGACACTAAGGTGGGTAAGAGTTGGCATGTTTAGGTTTTAGTGGTTTTCCTAAACCTTAAAGCAAATGCTTTGGCAAGACGAACTAATCCACTATTGTACACGGGTTTCATCACCACACTATACAGGTCAAATGAATATGACACTAAACGGCAGCGTCTATTTAACAAACAGAAAAAACACCAATAAACTGCACCAAAAAACTTTACTCGGACAAGTGTTTCAATAGCTAAGCTATCATCATCATCATCGGTTTGCTGATGATGATAGCAGTGTCTGAGTAAAGTTTTTTGGTGCAGTTTTTTGGTGTTTTTCTGTTTGTTTACACTATACAGGTTTATACTGATCTTTGGGACACCATACATAACACTTACATCACAATACAATATTTAAAATGTACCATACGAATAAATAAATAAACCAAGGAGATAGAACAAGATGTTTAATGAAGTAGTTGAAAGATATGATCTAACAAGATCTAAAAATGATTGTTGTCTATACACTAGAAATGATACTTACCTATTGATTTGGGTTGATGACATAATTGTTACTGGCAATGAGGAAGAATATAACAAGCTTATTAGTTTCTTGAAGAAAGAATTCAACGTTAAAATTCTTGGAACCATTAACAACTTTCTAGGTACTGAAATCAAAGTCACTAGGAATTTATCAGTATTTTTAAGAGGACTTAAACAAGGTGATTTCAATTCGAAGGACGACTGCAAGCCCACTATCTATGGAACACAACTTTGAGGCTGATATTTCTCTACCAATTGACAATGGTTTACCCTATAGAGAATTGATTGGCTCTCTTATCTATATTAGCACTGTTAGTAGACCCGATATAACATATGCTACATCTGTACTCAGTCGATATCTTAACAAACCTAATCAACAATTGTGCATAGCTGCGAGGAGGGTGCTTAAATACCTTAAAGGCACTACCAATCTACAACTCAAGTTTTTCAAGAACCAAGACATTGGAATTGTAGCATACTCAGATGCAGATTGGGCAGGTAACGTCAGCACTAGGAAAAGTACCAGTGGTTGTGTAGTTTATCACTGCGGTAATCCTGTTTCTTGATACACAAGAAAGCAAGACTACGTTTCAATCAACAGCAGAATCAGAATACATCGCTAGTGCCTCAGCGGCTGTGGATGTTGTGTAATTTCAGCGCATCATTGAAGATCTAAAGTGCGACCACTCAGTCCCACTTATATTTGTCGATGATCAAAGTGCGATCTATGTATGTGAAAGTTATAAAAATAGTAGACGCACAAGACATATTGATGTAAAATATCATCTTATTAAAAACCTTGTGCATAAAAATCTTATCAAATTGACATATGTTGCATCAAACAATAATGTAGCTGATATCTTTACTAAATCCTTGAATTCTACTAAATTCAAGTTTTTCGTTGATAAGTTACACTTAATAAATAACTTTTGATGTATAAAAGAGGTAGACTTGTAAGATTGTTTATATTTATTATATTTGAAATGTTTTCTTTTGTAAGAAGATTTAAATTGAGGAGAAGGAGTGTCAGATAAATATGCGTATTTATATGAACAATTTAAATTATGTATTGTACGTATGTATCGAAATATCCATGTAAAAAATGTCAATGTCTTATGTGAACACAATTATTCTTTTTCGACTTGTGTTCAGTTATATAGTATAATAAACGTTCAGTACAGACACATACAGAATATAACTTGACAAAATTGACATATGATACCTAAGCATAAGCATTGATTCAATGGCATAAGACAATAAAACGCAAGCAATAATTTGAACCTTTTAATTAGAAATTTTTAACAGTGTTTAAGCGGTGAGAAACTTTGCTTATTACAGAGTACGACATCTACATGTTACTTGTAAAATAATATTTATAAAAAGTGTAATAACCGAAATATCTATTAAGAAATCCACATAAAATTCTAACAGTTAACCAGAAACTGTAGCTCTGCACAAAATTATGAGTACTGCTACGCGTTCATAGATGGCAGAGACACAAAAATAAACCACAATATAAAGCATAACATGCATAAAATATTGAAGATGGCGGTACTAAACCAAAAATTTTAATTTCAGTAATTTTTTTTTTAATTAATTATGAAACATTACAATATTTCCCATAAAATTAGATACAATCAAAAATGTTGCATTTTGATTTAGTACGAATTCAAACGCAAAAAAACATTAATGATTATCTAATTAAAATATAAACTCCGTTAACTATTATTGCCTTCAGTATCGGCGATTCACGAACAAAATGTGGCAAGGAAGCAACTAATTCATCAAATCGTGTTTCGAGCCCTGTAATTATACCCGAAGCCGCTAGCACCACTTGTTTTACCTTTATGGAAAATTAGAAAAAGATTTAAAGATCATTTCAAGGCACGATTACTGTATAGGATCGTTATAGAAGATTACTTACACCTTTAAATAATTTTCACTTGCTAAGAAAATTCTTACGTAATTGACCGCACTAATTACAATCAATTTCAATATATTCTTATATGAAAGTAAAGAGCCCGTTAACTATTCTTATTTAACGGTGTATTGCATGACTGGGTGAGCTTCGTGGGTGGCTTTGTGTAAGTTTTTCCCCTGTGGTAATTGAATTAAAACTAAATATTATCGCATTAATAAATGTATCTCCGCTCTTTAATTTTAAACTTATTTATAGCAATATGAATATATGACTGAGTATGTCATAACTTATACCATTGATAGATGCCTTTTAACAAGTGTATACAGTTAAACATGAAACATTTTTGAAATTTGAACATGCAAATTATATTCAGCAACACACATTAATGTCATTCACATGGTTTGCAATCAGCTCCTGCTTTTATTTTGTGGAAAGAATTGCGAGTGTACTGTGGCAGTAATCCTTGGTAGTAAAATTAAATTATGACTACGCTATACATCACAAATGACGTTTAAGACTATTTAGAATCTTTAACAAAAGATGAATGAAAATTTCTTGTTCAGATTTTTTAAATAATTATGGTAGTTGTTCTAACATTACCGTTAAACGCGAACTTAAAATTTGATTGCGAGGCGTTAAAAATGTTTATAAAAGTAACTGTTATATTATTTCTTAAAGAACGTTAGATTTTTATTTTGTGTCTAAAAGTTATTATACATTCAAGCTGAAAGTTTACGTTAAGTTTGAATAATAGATAGTAATAATAGATAAAATCGGTGTGACTAAATTGAAATCACAACGTTTCGCCGCATGGCACGTAGCGTTATCAAACGAATTACGAATTAATTGTCATTGAGATACATTTGTCAATAAAAGTCTTTTTATAGAACAAAAATATGTTTACTAAAGTAACAATTACACAACTTTTTTACTGTTAAATGGTAAAAAATAAAGTGATTTGGAATATTTTTAGTTTCATGTAAATGATTAGCGCCATCTAGTGTATTCTGAATTACAGTTCACTTTATAACCGATATTGACAATTGACAGCAAAATATTTGTTAATTTTAGATTTTTACCATTATTTTACAGCACGCGAATGTAAATAACTATTTTGGCCTCCTGAACTGTAAAGTACATTTTCTAGTTGTTCATACTTGTTTTGAAACTTGATTTTTACTCACAATGCGGTTAAGTACGGTTACTATGTGGTAAAGTACGGCTACTATGCGGTAAAGCCAATCGCGGATTATGACTTCTTTCGACCAAAAAAGATTATTTTAAAAACGTCCCCCCCTCCCAACACAGACACAAAAGTTTTAAAGTACTAATAAGATTTTAATTTGTACTAACAAATAAACCAAGATAAAAACATATACAAGATGGAGCAAACTTTTGACAGAAGACAACAACGTTGGAAAAAAACTTAACTTTCAAAATTTGTTACATTTATTACAGTTACTGAGTGCACATTTAAAAACATTTTTGGTTGTACATGGTGTTCCAAAAGTCGTGGCAGCATAAGCTTACATTTTTTAAAATAAAACACATCATATTTTCTTTACGGTTTTAAAAGATCTTGTTAAGATTACTAAATATGCCGCCTATTTTCACGCTTTGTTATAAAGCACCCGGAATTTCTTACCAAATCATGAAATATCGACCCTCGGTTCGACACTTTCCTAGAGTATCAGCAACCATAATGAGATGCAATAAAAAATAAAGCGAACGGCAAATTTATTTTTTCAACATTGGCGCCGGTAGAGACTGGAACACGTGCAGCGTAAGCATAGTTCAGTTAGTTTTATACTAAACATCGACTTTCAATTGAATAACGGCAAAATCAGAATATCCGGTATAAAATAATTAGAAAAAATAGAATAATTGACATATTCTTGATACATTTTGATATGGTTGATGACGCCCCTAGGCAGTTGCATATGCTGCTTAATGAATAATCCGGCGGTGGGTAAAGCTGTGGCTAATTTATCTGCTATTTGGGAACGTTCTAAAAATAAACTAAGTATAACATCCGATAAATTAATTTTAAAAATGTACACCATACTTGACACTATAATGTATAGAATAAAGGCGCATTTAATTTTGTTATTGATGATGATATTGATGGCGCCATCTACACGTCAGTTAAACAAATGAACTGACATATATTAGGTGGTGTATGTCAAAATGGTTAAACAGCCAAACCTACTTAAAATCAGTAGAAATAATTTTGTTCTTTTTTACTTTTTATTGAAAATTTCACGACTACATGTTATAACCAATCAAAACTCTATATTTTACTTCGTTACCATGACAACTAAAATTTTTCCGGAAATATTTTGCTTCTAGGGTACCCCGGCAAATTCTTAATAAGTGAAAATATTTCTGTCATGAAACATATGACGTTTTAGTGTTAAAATTGAATAAACTGTTTCCATACACTTTCTCTACATCTCTTTGTGTTCCGTGGCACTAAGTTTACTACTTCCTTCTTAATATTTTCTTGGTTTTCATAACCAAAACGGGACATTTTGCTTGCTCTTGAAACACACGTTGACAAATTGTTGGTTATCTGTCACAAACAATTCTTAGCCAACTTACTTTTAATTTTATGTGACATACGATTAAGTACTTTATTGTCAAATTATGTTCATATTAATATTATTTTAAATTTATTTTGGTCGTGAAATTTTCTTACCGAATCCCCCACGTGCATGAATTAATAGCAGGAAATTTTTTCCAGTGAAAATTTCCGGCAATAATTCAAGCACTAGGGAGATTACAAGTGATAGTCGGCCAAAAATATTATACAAATTTCGTGTGTAAAGATATTTAACGGTGCTTAGCTGTCGCGCCTTAAAATCCTACTTTCCACACTCTAATGTAAATAACTATTACAAAATTGGCTAGTTTCTTCCAAAAATTAAATCAATGTTTAACTATATAGTAAACGAAAAAGTATTGTTACACAAAACACGATACGAAATCCACATAAATAAATTAAACAGGTTCACGTAACAAAATTCTCAGTTTATACATTTTTGTGATACCTCGAAACTGTTATTGATCCAAGCAATTTAATGAATTGTCAACACTGATCTATTGGTTGATTAACACAAGTGTTTATAGTATTCTTAGGTTAACACAGTCAATTGATAATTTTTAGGTTAATTTAGGTTAAGAAATAAGAATATAGATGGTAAACATTGAGTGTAGAAACAATGAAAATAAATTGATTTATTTTACATTTCAATTTAAAACAAGTGCTCCAACATATTGCTGACTTAAAAAATCACAATGATTAAAAATTATCCGCTACATTTTCGTGTTAATGTAATATAAGAAAAATTTCGAAATTGCAAGGTCACAAATGGTAACTAGTCAAGATGCAATCAATTCGAATCAGATAATAATTTCGTTCTGAAATAAATAATTAAGATGAAAACCCAAAAGTTCAAATTTTTTTATTTTAGTTCGCCTAGCACAGACATATGTAGGCGCGAATGATGCCCACTTTGAGATTTAACTTTTATTATGAAATTTGATTTAAGTTTTTCCAGTTGCGTACTTGTTTTAATTTTTGTATTTTAAAGTAATTAAGTCTTTCAAATATAATTACAATGTTCATAATTTACTTTCGTTTGATTATTAAATAAGGAAACTCTATGATTACTATAGAACAATTAAATTGTTACTTTTCGCTTTTAGTGGTATTAATGAATCGAATTAAGGGAATAATTATTGTAACAACGAATTATTTAACAGTCCTCAAACTATGAGAACAGTTTTTTTGCTTTGATTATCAGACGAAGTTTGCATCTAAACCCAATACGTCAATATAATACAGGACTATTTAGTCTGAAATAGACTCAAAATTTACCTAATACCCGGTATATTAGATGAGAAAAAGAGTACAGCTGACTCGATGTCTTCAGTGTCCAGATATTCCTGCACTTGATTTTGTTAAGACAAGACTTAAACTTCTTGCACAAAAAATTAATTTTTTCAAATTTAGAAAATTAATAATCACATAACTCTACATTAATCACAATTTACAAAAAACATAAAATTAAACAAATATAATTTAGACATTTTTCTTTCATAAATGTTTTCTTTGTTTATTCAACATAATTGCACTACATTTTAAAAATGTTACAACAAACAAATTAAAAGAAATGTTTTTACGCAAACTTGTGTGAAGTTATTTTAGAACTATTTTTTTTTATTAAAAATTGCCTATTTTTTTAAATACTATTTTGTATTTAACAAATTCTCTCAAAATTTTAATTTTAAATAGAAAGTCAAAAAAAAATTTTTCTAGGAGCTAGTAAAATGATATTTTATAGATTGCGATTGATTGCAGATAAACATAAAAAACGAATGTTTAATGACGAAACTATAACATAAATTTATTGAGAAAAACAAATGTATAATTATCTCAGGTTTCCACAAATTCACATACAACGATTACCATTTCAAGATTCTTAAGAAATTAGACACTCTAATTTGTTTTTATGTTAAATTACAATTAATGTAATTGCAAATATATTCAAATTAAGTCATCTGAAGAATGTTGTGAGATGAAAATGATTATAATAATACAATACTTTATTTTTGAAAAATTAGGTTCTTTTTTGACGTATATATAAATACTACTAATAGAGAATTGTAAATTTAAATAGCACTTAAGTGTATAATGGGCGTTTTATGTTTTATAAAATTTTTAAATTTTTGTAGAGAAAATTTGTGTATTTTGTTAAATATTTTATAATAAAAACGTATACGTTTCTTGCCTTTCAAAGAAATTAGTTGTTGACCATTTAAAAATTTAGCTATATAATTAAATATTATATTGCACTTCAAAAAGTAAAAATCAAAATTGTTTAATTAGAACTTTTTATCAAGTTATAATGTACCATACGAATAAATAAATAAATAATCAAGTATATAACGTTACACCACAGGAGTTACTAGAAATACTTAGAATGATCGCGGTGTTCTAGGACTCCGTACCGGAACGTTCGGTTATGTTCTAGATATTATTTTACAATTATAGAAGCGTCGGCATGTATTTATTCAGGTAGTTGCGAATTATTATTTAAAGCGATTGAATATAAATTGTAATATGTATGTTGAAAAAGTTTTTCCTTCTGTAAATTTAATATCCCAGGACCGTTTATGTACACTCATGAAATTTAAAACTAGGACACCACAATTTCTGTAAACAAAAGTTTGCACATTGTGAAGCGGGCTTAAGGGTATCATTTACAATTCTAACAGCAGGTAGTCTCAGCAGGGGTTATCTTATAGAAGGACTGTAGAATGAATCATTACACTAAGCACGTTTTAGAAAATAGGTAATTTACGTTGCTTACTTAATTTTTTCTTTAAAGAATATATTTGAAGGTATCGCTAATTAAACACCATAGCTCGATTAATTATCGAATCAAAATTTTGTTTAGGAAATGTTTACAAAATAAAATTAGAAATAATTTTGATTTAAAAACGTCTACAAGCAATAACTTTTAAATTAAATCAAAAACTAAACATGGTTATTTGGGTTGACTGATTATTACTTATTTTTAAATAAATCTAACCTACTAATTATTGTAAGTTATTAAAAAAATCATTAAACTCTCTATTCATAATATTTAGTCCTTACAAAATGTATATTTTATGACGTTTCATTTTTTTCTGTAGTTAATATAAAAAGTGAAAATAAAAACTCTTATTGTCAACGTATATATTTAGTTTTTTGACAAGAATTTATTACATAATTATAATTAAGATACCAAGTTATAGTTTAAAATTAAATGAAAACTTTTTTTTAAAATAAAGGTATTACTATATAAATAAATATAAGAAATCAATAATGGGTGTGACCTCCATTATTATTGATACATTCTCGTTTCCCATGCGGTATCAATGACTGCAATTAGTGCATTACGGTTTACTGGTATAAAATTTGGCCCTTGTTGTCTTCGGATAACAGCAAGTATTCGAGCCCAAACATTTTCGATAATGTTAAAATCTGGGCTTTTTGCTGGCCAGGGTAACAGCTCCAAGTTATTTGCTTGTATCCAGTTGCGCACAACCTGCGAAGTATAGGGTCATCATATCCCGATAGTTAATTATCGAATGTTCCAAGAAAATATGTGTAAATAGTAAATGAAATCTACTAACGTAACGTTAAGTCGTTAATTATAGTTACATAACTCTCCTTTCATAAGATATAGTTCATATTAATATGCTTATTGTAAAGCTTCGTACACACCTGAACAACAAACCGAGGAACAAACAGAACAACGAACCGAACGGCAATCGGAACATTAATTTGGACGGTGCTACGTACGAATTTTAGAACAGATTCGCAAGTCCTGATTGTTTCACGAACGGTTTGCGGCGTTCCCGCAACTTGTCGGTTTTTTCTCCGACATCAAAGAAAATGCGCGCGAATGCGTTTGCAGGTTTGGACGAATCTAAACAAAACGGCAAACAAACTTATGCGGGAGAATTAAATTATTTATTTTTTGTCCTTCCTTTTGTGGGTTTGTTGTGTTTTAGGTAATATTATGCAGTTGCTCGGTTTGTTGTTCAGGTGTGTACGAAGCTTTACAACTTAAGCAACAATTTTTTGGCGAATAAAGATTAGTTTGTGATGTAATATTAGTAATACAAATTTATATCATATCAAATTTATGACAACTTAAAAACCAAGAACGTGTATGTTATTACTAAGCAATTATTAAGGAAAAAGCGCAATTGCAGTGTAAATATTTATAATTAGATATTGTCGAAAGTTTATAAGTTCTCTATTGTAATCTTAATACTTAAAAGAAAATCCTGTCCATTAGCATTATAAGGAAATGGCTTTTACTTTATGAATAAGTTTCAATGACAATAGAATATCCTTGGTTGTTTAATTTACTTCCTTTGAGTCATATTGCTCTAAGGGTTGTTACATTGGTCATTAGAAGTATGTATGTATGACGAAAATATGAGACGTCGTCTAGAATTTGCAAGGCGATATGTGAACGAACCTTTGGAATTTTGGAATCGAGTGATTTTTAGCGACGAAAAACGTTCAGTAGTGGTTATTTTTCTGTGAATGTGTGGGGTTGGGTTAGCGCGCGGAGTCTAGGAGTTTATTGGGCTATCGATGGACGTCTTGATTCTGCTGCGTATTTAGATATTTTGGAAACTATTATGAAACCTTCAGTCGAAGTGTTTTATCCAGACGAAGATTATATTTTCCAACAAGTAAGTATTCATATTTCATTATACTTTCTCCAAAAAATAGTTCGGGATCTGTTGAATTAACATTTTCATAATGTATTTTTGTTGTTAAAGGACAACGCCCTATTCATACTTCGCGGGTTGTGCGCAATTGGATACGAAAATAACTTGGAGCTGTTACCCTGGCCAGCAAAAGCCCAGATTTTAACATTATCGAAAATGTTTGGGCTCGAATACTTGCTGTTATCCGAAGACAACAAGGGCCAAATTTTATACCAGTAAACCGTAATGCACTAATTGCAGCCATTGATACCGCATGGGAAACGATTAATATTAATTATATTGATACCTTGATAGCGTCAATGAGCAGACGCCTCCAAGAATGTATCAATAATAATGGAGGTCACACCCATTATTGATTTCTTATATTTATTTATATAGTAATACCTTTATTTAAAAAAAAGTTTTCATTTAATTTTAAACTATAACTTGGTATCTTAATTATAATTATGTAATAAATTCTTGTCAAAAAACTAAATATATACGTTGACAATAAGAATTGCCTTAGTTTTTATTTTCACTTTTATATTAACTACAGAAAAAAATGAAACGTCATAAAATATACATTTTGTAAGGACTAAATATTATGAATAGAGAGTTTAATGATTTTTTTTAATAACTTACAATAATTAGTAGGTTAGATTTATTTAAAAATAAGTAATAATCAGTCAACCCAAATAACCATGTTTAGTTTTTGATTTAATTTAAAAGTTATTGCTTGTAGACGTTTTTAAATCAAAATTATTTCTAATTTTATTTTGTAAACATTTCCTAAACAAAATTTTGATTCGATAATTAATCGAGCTATGGTGTTTAATTAGCGATACCTTCAAATATATTCTTTAAAGAAAAAATTAAGTAAGCAACGTAAATTACCTATTTTCTAAAACGTGCTTAGTGTAATGATTCATTCTACAGTCCTTCTATAAGATAACCCCTGCTGAGACTACCTGCTGTTAGAATTGTAAATGATACCCTTAAGCCTGCTTCACAATGTGCAAACTTTTGTTTACAGAAATTGTGGTGTCTAAGTTTTAATTTTCATGAGTGTACATGTACGCCGTTCTCAACACAATGACGTTTTTGTTCCAAATTACGCTAATATTGCCAGTTGTTTAATTATTTAATTTTAAATGAGTGATGAAACCCATCCTAAACACAAGAATGTTTTCTAAACCTCCATCATTAATTGGAATACTCATTTAATCTGGTCACTGGTCTAGAAGAAGAACCCACATTAGGGTGCGAAACGTCGCCTCTATCACATTCAACATTCTTTAAAGGGGTCTAGGCGTCCTTATTACGGTCGTGGGATATTATATTATAAATTGTAATGTGTAACGTAATTAAATTTTTATTTAAATTATTAATTATATTAACACTGTACGTGTTAAATAAATAATCTCTTAATACTCTTGAAGGGGGTAATTTGATCTTGACTGTTTATTAATTCGCGGTTGTGATTGCGGAACAAGAACAACGACAAGATTCGTTACAATGAGAACAAAGAGGTTCTACAAACACTGATAATACATTATTACCAACAGTAAATGCAAGCAATGTTACATCTGAGCATAGTGTACGGGGAGAGATGGCACATATTTACAAAAAAAACGTAAATCTTAAACTACTTAATAAAAACAAATTCTGATAACGTTACAATAAAATAAAAAAATTAATCCAACAAAAAATATAAAATCAGTGCAGTACACATGTTTTCAGCATGTTTTTAAAGTTATTAAAAAATTTGCAAAATCCATCTTACCCGAAATGTCACAAATATTTTGATATTTGGTGCAACCCTCGTGCATCCATTTATTGCAAAATACACACTTTATCCACTTGTCTTGTTTTTTAGTTTGATTGTAACCCACGTCAAAACTAGCACAGTCAGCTTCGGACGAAAAAGAAATAATGTGTGACCTTGTGACCTTCGATTGCTTAGTATGACTTTTTTCATGCCAAGATAATTAACTAACGGAAAAACACCATAAAACTGCACCAAAAAACTTTACTCAGACACGTGTTGCAATAGCTAGCTAAGCTATCATCATCAGTAAACCGATACTAAAAATAAAAACAATTGGAAGCTTATACCGTTTGTCCCGGGTAAGCATTATGTTTAACCTGGAAAATTTGAAAAGTCCGATTTATGTCCCCAAAGTGTTTTTAGAATATTTTCATTATCAGAGCATTCAACAATGTGCACTAGAAAACGTTTTTCTATTAATTTCTAAAATGTAACCAAACATTAAAAATATTTGAAAAAATATTTAATAATATTCCAAAAGAAAAGAAGAGACATAATTAAAAGTTTTACTTTTTTTTACTTGAAATGGCAATGGCTTTATTAGAATAATATTCAATTAAAGAGTTTTTGGATATTGTAAAATCAGTTCCTTCTACGCATGCGTAATGACGTATGCCTATGCTCAGAAGATTTTACGATATCCAAACACTCCCTATTATGAAACAATTAAACTAAATGTTGCATAATGTGAATATTCTAATAAATCCATTGCCGGTTCAAGTAAAAAATATTAAAACTTATGCCTCTTTACCAATAGAAATTAAACGCTGTGTTTTTAAAATAATAATACAACTAAAAAAAGAAATCGGACTGGGATTTGAATCCTCGTACTTTTTGAAATACTATGAAATATTTTTAATATGTTTGGTTAAATTTTAGAAATCATTACGCAAAACGTATTCTAGTACTCATTGTTAAGTGTTCTGATAGTGAAAATATCCTAAAAACACTTTGGGGACATATAAATCGGATTTTTCAAATACCCCATATGAAACAGAATGCTTTACGCTTGAATAATTCCAAAAATCCTAATGGACCGTTATCATCATAATTCGTAAGCAAAGTTTTTAAAAATTTCCAAACTTTCACAAGAACCAGGTTTGTTTTTATTGTCTACCCTCTTAATTAATTTAATGTCGCCTACTCTATGGCCATTTTCAAGCATATGCATGGCAACACTTTACCTATCTGTGCGATGATATTTGACATGAGCTACGTGCTCTTTAAAACGAGTTTTAATAGGTCTTTTGGTTTGCCCTATATATACTTGGTTACAGTCTTTACAATTAATTTTATATATTCCCGATTTATCACACATTTCTATTTCGGAATGTCTAAAAGATTTTGCAAGTTGTTACTACTAGAAATTACTGTTTTATAATCAAATTTTGAAAATATTTGTTGAAAACCTTTTGTAAATGTGGGATAATTTGGTAATTTGACGTATTTCTTATCTATTTTGCTATTATTAGTTCCTAACGTTCTAATGTTTAACTTATGTTTATGTTTTCTAATTATGTTTGTGACAATTGATTCCTGAAAACCATTGTACGATGCAATCTGCTTAATTTTTTGCAGTTCTTTATCAAAGTTTTGTTTTGACAATGGGAAATGTAATAATCTGTGAATCCAAAAGTTACATACTATGGTTATCAATCTCATAGTGTTAGTGTCTACGATAAATATCTATATCTAGTTTGTTGCCATTTCTTGTCACTAAAGTGTCTAAGAAAGGTAACTTAGGTTTGTTTCTGTTTCATAGGTAAACTTGATCTCATACATAATTTTGCTAATTTAATAAAATTATCTAGTTCTGAATTGTCTAAATGGTTTTGGTGTAACATATCTTTCAAATAATCTAAAGTGACATCTATCGGAACAATGAACGGCATCGAATGAAACTAAAACTTCGTTCTCAGTCAGCTCACTGTTCTTAATTTTTTCAATAAAATTATATAAATTTTGAACACTGAAATGTGATTGTTGATATTGAAAACTGTTGAATTTAATTGACAACCATTTAGATATCAGATAAGTAGGAGCATTAATACCTGAAACAATGGGTCGCGTTGCTTTTCCGGGTTTATGTATCTTAGGCAAACAATACATTCTAGGAAGAACTGGGTCAGATATCGTTAGTCTAAACCTGAGTTGTTTTGGTATAATATTTTCACATTCTAATAAGACTGTACGGGTAACAGCAATTATTTTGGGAAGAGGATTTTTAGATATTAATGAATAAGGGCCTTCATTAAACACACCTGAACTGACTCAAAATAATCCTCTTTGTCCAAAATAACTACTTTATTGCTCTTATCTGCTTTGAGAAAACAACAATTTTTCTCTTTAAGATTTTTAACAATGTTTATTTCTCTCGCGTTGAATTTAAATTTTGGTAACTGCTGAATATTATCTGAAATCTTTTAGAGTTATCATCTAAAGGTTTGATCGAACTTTCAATTCCTGCAATAATCTGATCTATGGGTGCTTTGTTAAATTTGAGGTTCTATTAAAGAACTGTGAGTAATGGGTTGTATGACTTGGCAAACACAATAGTACTACATTATTGTGTTCGACATACTCAATCGTTTCAATGTCACATAAAACGTGTGCCCGTCAAAAACAATTAAAGTCATTCTTGTAGGTTTCCTTGACATGACGCGATCATCGAGCCATCTGAAAAAAATTTCTCTGCATTTCATATGCGAACTTTTCTGACATGTAAATCTTTGATCAAGGAGGAAAGAGGTTTTACATTGTTGTTTTTGATACACACCTTTATAAATGCAGGTGGGACAAATAAATGTTCCTTCTGCATTACAACAAGTTATTACTGTTATAGTCTCTCCTCTTTTCCCAAAAATTATAGCAGGAACCCTTTTAGTACCGACTACATATCCGGGTTTGTTAGTTAACTGCATTCCTATCTTGTCATACAAATCAAATTTCATTGATGGTCAATGGTACCACTAACCTATCCTAATAACTTGACCTTATCAGAAGGAGAATAATAATGTCAAAAAATATTGTTAACCACCTGGTTTTAAATATTGCTGATCATCTTAAATTTGGTTACAGTAGAGAAGAAGTATTTATTGTAGAGTTTTTGTTGGCTTGTCTACCCAAAAATTTAAGTGATCCAACCAAAGAACAAATAGAGCAAACGCACAGTTCGTACTATTGTTTTGGTAGAAATAAAACACGTGCAGCCGGATTCATATTTAATAGTAACAGTAACAAACTAATTTTAGTTTAAAGAATACATTTAGAGTTTTTGTGACTTTTGTCAAAATCAATCAATCAGTAACTATAACAATAATTTTTTTGGGCATTAGGAACAACACGTACAAGGGTTATTAATGTTACTGTTGGTAAAAGTGTTTCCAAGAAGTTGAAGATGAATACTATAACATACTTTAAAACGCTCCATTGTAATAACATCACATTCGGGAAATTATGTCTCTTTTCATATTTTCAAAGTTTAGGGATTGAGTGATTTTCTCGGATAATGGTGAAGAACGTTTACTGTGTAGAATCAGGCGACTACGAAAGTAACAAAGTTACTATGCCACTACTTTGGTACTTAATGTTACAACGTTCAACTTGATAATTTAATTTGCATGTCCCAACACTTATTTATTTTATTAATTTAAGTGTATTAATAAGTTGGTTGCAACATTTAGTGCCGCCTCGTGTTATCGTAATACGACCAAATGTATTCATTGTATACATGAGCGTTTCCTTAATATGCATTATAAGTACTACAGTATAATGGAAAGTGAATACTTTGTCACAGACATGTTTTTGTTACAGCAAAAATATGTCTGTGACAAAACTGAGTCGATAGAGGTTAAGTTGTCACAAAACTCCATGGCAAGCGGTTGGTAGGTCTTTTTCGTGAAACTACTTCGATCATGTAAAGTTGTTACAGAGGTAAAATACTCATTAGAAAAACTTAATATTGCAAATGTAAGTCTCTGGTGATATTTATCATTATCAGTAGGGTTTCAACATTTCCAGTGAGTACAAAGAAATTCTAATAACAAAAAAGAAAAACATTTGTTAACGAAAATTACCAGAGATCTAATTAAAATGAAATATATAATAATTAATACTCAAAGTCAATTAACAAATGTTCAAAGTGGTGACCATTTTGTTCTAAACATGCGCCCACCTTATCTGCAAAAGCTCGATTTACGTCTCTAAGAACTGAGGATGTTATAGTAGCAAAAGCATTTTTGATTCTTATTTTTATGTCATTTACAGTTGTCGGGGGTTCTCGGTAGACAATATCTTTCAAATAACCCCAAAAAATCAAGTTTTGTCTGATCTGGTGAACGAGGAGACCAGCTAACAGGACCTCCGCGAACCATCAACTTGTCGCCAAATTCCTGATTTAGAAAATTTCGTATACGTGGACTATAATGTGGAGGAGCACCATCATCTTGCATCCACATACGCGGTAAGATGTTTAATGGTATATTTTCTAATAAGAAATTTAAAACGAATCGTAAAAAGCGATGATATTTGCGAGCATTTAAATGTCCTTCAAAAGAAGACGGATCAATCACGTAATCTCTCAAAATTCCACTCCGCACATTAATTGACCATCGATGTTGGTGGTCTATAGTTCAAACAAAATGTGGATTAACGGTGTCGTAATAGTGTAAGTTGTGTTTGCTTACACAACCGTTATTATGGAACGTAGCTTAATCGGAAAATAACATGAAATTTAAAAAAATGGTATCGGTGTTTATTTTGTTCAGAGCCCATTGACAAAACTCAACCCTATTTTAAAAATCCCTTAACTCTTGATGTAACTGAATTTTCTATCCATGAAATTTATTTTTCTTAAAATTCTTAGCACAGTAGTTTTGCTTAGATCAAAAGTTGCGCTAATTTCAGCAGAGGTAATGTGCGGATTCTCCACTGCTGCTGTTAGTACTATTTCTTCGTTTCTACTGTTAATGCCGTTTAGTCGTTTACGTTTTTCATAAGACACGCTTCCAGTTCGTTCAAATTATTCTTTTATTTATTTATTTATTCGTATGGTACATTTTAGTATTGTATGATGTAAGTGTTATGTATGGTGCCCTAGTATAGTGTGGTGTGGTGTGCAATTGTGTATTGGTTCGTAAAAAAAAGAACTTGCATCAGAATGTCTCCTATCTGGATACCGTGTTTTATAAAATCTTGATGCCAAAACACTATTTTTTCTCATTCTTTTAACACGAAAATCATATCGATCGTTTCAGCTTGTGTTACAGACATAATTCTTCAAACAAAAAAATAAAATTTTCAATAAATGTCAAAATAAATTTATAATAAACGTAAAAGAATTGTTTTATAGGTTTTGTTTACGTATTTTTTTTTTGTTTTTTACAGAGCATAAAATATAGTCTTAAATAAACCAATAAAACCCACAGAAATATGAATTTTAGGTATAGGAAGTATCATATATTTCTGAAAGAAAATTAAATTTACTATTATTTAGCCTAAAAAATTATAACCTTTCTGTTTAAAAAATTCAAGTTTCGGCCGTTTGAAATTCCTGAAAAGTAGCTCGAAAATTCGCACACTGCGTATATGAAAAAAAAATTCAAACATGGTAGTCTGGTGTATGTTCAAAATATCTCGAAAATTATGTATAAAATTTTGTATGTAACACCAGAAATACACCATCTCCCCGGAATGCATAACGTCCCATAGATACAAGCAGTAGATTCTATATACGTGTTAGTGTTTCCTTCAGTCACCGATAGATGGCGTTATGCGTTGACTTTTCGGTTTCGTCATTGATTGAATATCGCGAAATAATGTTATCACACGACGGAACAAAGCAATCATTTAAAAATAGATTTTATATACTATTTAGTTATACTATTTCAGATTGTTTGAATTAATCTTTAATTTTAAATTGAGTGTTAGGTGTGAAAATAACAAGAAACAAAAATATTATAATAATGCAACATGTATCGCCACCTATCGACAACTTTGGGAAGTTCATATGCAAATATAGAATCATCTAGGCGTTATGCATTCCGGGGAGACAATTTATTTCTCAAGTAACTTGCAAACCTCGCTCATTTGCTCGCTCATTTTGGCAAACATTACATTTGTCAAATAAAATTAGACGTTTCATAACTGGTTACGTAAATAACTGACGTTTATATTCTAATGCATAACAAAAAATGACATGTAAAGTGGGTATAACTCCTCCGACAATCATCGTGTAATACATCTTAGCATAAGAGCATCATTTAAGGCCTTTAAAAACCCCCCATTTAATAGGGGCGAAACGTCAGCAATACTGTATTAAAAGGCAGTGTCTTTTTTTAACCTCCACCTTGGAAGATCTTTAAAAGGAATAACATTTATTTAAAATAATTACAATAAAGTTAAAAATAATTACTAAAATCTACCAGCTCGGTAGATCCAATACTTAATCTATAAATACTCACATCTTAAGTTGAATAAATAATAAAAAGCATAACGGTAATTTTACATTTTTGTATTTATCCATAGAATAAAATGCTACTGCAAAAATTAAATAAGTTAAACATAAAACCAAATAAGGTACCGAATCAATTTTGTAATAATAACCAAAACTTTTTTCGGCAATACATTAACAAAATTTAACAACGTTACGGATTGTTAATCAGAGAAAGTTGTTAATTTTTGAGAACTTTTGCAATTACAACTACACAAAAATTGAGAATGCTTTGTTTTTTCGTTTTGTGGTTGTGCGAAAAGTATTAAATAACAACAAACTAATTTAATAGCATAATTTTGTGTAATTAAGTAATTGAAAAGATTCTTAGGAAATAATTATATAACGACGTTCATTCTTTTTAATTAAAATCTTGGTATAATTAAAGTTAACATTTTAACGGATACAATAAAATCTATTTCCTAGTGAATAATGAATGTTTTCGATTTGATATTTGTAAATTGCATTTAACGCATTTTTTTCGATTTATTTTAACGAAATTAATGAATAGATATTTGGTAATTCGTTTAATCTTTTTGAATGATCTCAAAAGAATGTTAGAAAAAAATCTCTATCATGTAAAGTGTGAACTTCGCAATAAAAATTTGCATAGTTTTGATTACTAGATAATTACATTGTCCCAGAACTGACGAAAATGTGTTAAGTTGTTTTGGTATTTAATACTTTTGTAATTCATCAAAATACAATCTTAATAATGTGTTGGCGATTTAAATTTTTTTAATTAAGCAATAAGGAAACACTTTCTGTTATTTGACTGAATAACTGGAAAAAAATAAATTCGATGAATTTATTTATTTAATCGTATGGTACATTTTAAATATTGCATTGTGATGAATAATCGCAGTATTTAAATTTAAATTTAACCGATAGTGTGAATCAAGTGCCTAAAATTTTTTTCGTAATTTTTCATTTCAAACTATGCAGAAACTGATGCTAAAATCAAATTAAAACTATTAATAAAAAAAATTTACATATGATGCGGACTTTACTGGTCACACTGTATACGATACAGATATGTAAGAGCCCATTAGCTCCAGTTACAGAAGGCATAATCAGTAGCTGCCATATATTTCACTAAAATTAATCAAATTGATGTTAATAAAGGTCCGGGACCAGATAATCTCCCTCCACTATTTATTAAACGTTGTGGTATGCAACTCAGCTTTCCATTATGTCCAGTCTCTCAAAAGTGGCATTTTTCCTCAGGAATTTAAAGTCAAATGTCACGCTTGTCTTTAAGAATAGAAGTAACGTGTGTAATTACGAACTTATATCTATATTGAACATCATTGCCAAGATATTGGAATCACTCGTATATGACGCGACTTTTGCTGCTCCAAAACATGTCCTAATGCCTCAGCAACATAGGTTTATAGATCTCGATCAGTTGAAACATATCTTGTTGAATATTCTGATTTTATATTACTATCCATGGACTCTCGAATACATGCGGACAGTGTGTACATTGATTTCAGCAAAGTATTTGACAAAATAAATTATAAAATTCACATCGGAAGACTTGCTGAAGTCGGTGTGCATAGCGATCTACTTAGGCGGTTTTCCTCTTACATTGTAAACCGGTCACAAGCAGTAGCATGACCAGACTACATATCTGATTATATTCACCTACCCTCGGGTATTGCGCAATTGGACCCTTATTGTTCAATATATATATTAACAATAGTAGGGTGTGTTTTCAGTATTCCTGTTTCCTCTTGTTTACTGATGATTTAAAGATTTATATACAAATGTCAATGACTGTTTAAAGCTGCAAACTGATTTAACAGGTTATGTGACTATTGTAAACATAATCAACTTTTAACTGTAACGGCATGTGTGTGTTGAAGTGCAAAGCGCTATCTAAGCGATAGCTTTAATGCTTGTAACACGTTGCCGATAAATCCAAAATAACTTGCACAGAAGTACACGCAACAAAAGAACACCAGAGGTGTATACTCCATTGCTCCACGAGGCTTAAAGACCAACCGCCGTCTTGTACAGTCGTATACCCCACTTAAGTATACACCTCTGATGAGCTCACAATAAGAGCGAAATGCTGCATCAGGTGTTCTTTTGTTGCGTGTGTACTTCTGTACAAGTTATCTTAACTTTATCGGCAACGTGTGTTACAAGCATTAAAGCTATCGCTTAGATAGCGCTTTGCTTTGCACACACATGCCGTTACAGTTAACTGTTGGCATTTTTCTTAGTTTATACTATTCATACGTGTCAATGTTTACACGAGATGTCGCAAGACACACATTTTACTTATACTCAACTTTATTTAAACATACCTAAATGCAAAATTATATTCTTTACCATAATATAAACAAAATTTTACATATTTATAAAATCGCAAATGAGGAACTGGAAGTCGTAGAGAGCATTCGTAATTTGGGTGTGACGTTTGACGTTAAAATGCTTTCGACATCTGCATTGCCAAAATTCTTGATAAGTCATATAAAATTTATAATGCGAATCTGTCGAAATTCTATACAATCTTTCAAATGTTTATATTTTTCCTATGAATATACCTATTTAAATTTTGCTACTCAAGTTTGGAATCCTCAGTATGATACTTATATTGGTAGACTAGAGAATATAAAAAAATCATGCTGTGTGTGAGTAGAAAGTGTAAAATAAATATTGATGGTAATGCTTCACCCTATAATCATTTTAAGTTACATCTATTAGAGGGTTGTAAATGATTTAACTTTCATGATGAAAATTTTGAACAATATTTTTGACAGTCCTTCTCTACTTGAAAATATAAAGTTCCAAGTGAAAGAACGTTTTTACGCTCAATGGCGACTATTAAACGATTGGCTATATCTGCTGCTTGTCAATGTGAATGTATTACCAATTAATTCATAATTATGTTTTGTAGTGTATCTACATCAAATTTTCTGTACAAATAATTGCATATAACTGTTTATTTTTTTACTCCACATTTTATGAAATTAATGGGGACTTATGGCCGACCGTCCGTCCGTATGTAAATAAGAAAACCAGCAGTCCGATTTTTATGAAACTTTGTACAAAGACTTTATTTATAATTTCAAAGATCTGATTAGGTGTTGAGCATAATTTATGTAGCCAAAAAGAGCCGTTAACCTACACAGATTTTCGAAATTTGAAATATTACTGAGATATAACAATAACGTGGCACTAATTATTGTAACAATAACTCCACCAATATCAATTGTACAAAAAAAGTTGAGGAAAAAAAGTTGTGGGAAATTCTATTGTCTATAGCTTTTGTTTGAACTATTTTTTTCTAAAACGCTTTTTGCTTAACGGGGCGATGGGGAGTTCTCCGGCAACCGCTTGTTTATGGATGTATTATACTTAAGTTAATGATACTTACTGGATTTATATCTGTTTGTATCCTTATTTCTTAAATAAAAAAGTAAATAAATAAATAGTAATCAATATTAAAAACTTTTGAGTCAATAGCATTTACTATTTAGTTACTGGTTAAAACTAAAAAGTTACTAGAACAAGATATGTGGTTGTTAGCACGTTGTCAGTTGAAATACTAACCATAAAAAGTAACAAGTAACAGCAATTAATAACCAAAATAAAACACATGAAGCATGAATGACAGCGACCGACATTTGACAGAACAAAATGGAAGTCAATTGAGTAACTTTACTCATAGCAACACCTAAACATACCTGTCGACAAAGTTGTTTATTCATAACGCGTATAGTAAGTCTTCCTTTTTATTTCACACATATCTATGTCTTACTCATACAATGATCGGTACGTTATTTCGTACATCAGAAATTAATGACATCAGAATCTTCTTTGTTGGCACCATGTTTCTGAGTCAATTTGATCATTTACTATTTAGTTACTAGTTAAATTAGAAATTAACTAAAACAGTGTTGGCAAGATATGTGGTTGTCATTTGAAATACTAACCTTAAAAAGTAACAATTGACAGCAATTTATAACCAAAAACACCGAATGAACCAAGAATGACAGCGACCGACATTTGACAGAACGTCAACTTAAATAAAATTGAAGTCAATTGACTAACTTTATTCATAACGCATGTAGTACATCTTCCCTCTTTATTTTACACATACCTATGTCTTATTCATACAATGATCGATACGTTATTTCGTAAATCAAAAATAATGACGCAAGTGTCTTCTTTGGTGGCACCATGTTTATATTCACCTATGTAAAAATTACGATTAGATAAGAAAAGAAATCCAAGCAGCAAAAACGGAGTGGATAGCAGAGAAATGCGAAGAAATGGAAGAACTAATGGAGAAGAACGGCCTATTCAGTGTGCATAGAAAAGTGAAGGAGATAGCCGGACTTTATAAGAAGCGGATACCTATGACACTACCCGAAAGCTCTAACAGGATCATTCTTCAAGAAGAGGGAAATATAAGAGAGTGGGAATCATATACACTGTTCAAAGACAACAGACCGAATTTAGAAACAAACGATAACAGGCCTGAGGAGCCATTGAAGTCGGAAGTACAACATGCCATAGAAATAGCAAAGAACAGGAAATCTTCTGGACTACATGGGATACCAATGGAAATGATAAAAATCATAAATGAAGATAATATCGACCTTGTGGTGAACTTGTTCAACAACGTATATGACTCCAGGAAAATATCTGAAGAGTGGCTAACTTCAATATTCGTGCCTATTCCAAAAAAAAACAGCACCTTACAAAATGCAGTGACTATCGACTGATCAGCCTTATGAATCATATACTAAAGACCTTCTTAAGTATAATACATGCTCGTATTCGCACTAAATGCGAGCAAGATTTAGATGATTCAAAATTTGGGTTTAGACAGGCGTTTGGAACACGCGAGGCGTTGTTTGGCTTCAATGTACTGATGCAAAAATGCCGATACCAGCGTAGAGACGTGTTTGTATGCTTCATAGACTACGAGAAAGCATTCGACAGAGTGCAACACAGCAGAATGGTTAAAATGCTTTGAGGGGCCGGCATAGACGGAAAAGATGTCAGAATAATAGAGAACCTATACTGGTACCAGCGTGGAGAAGTCAGAGTTGAACACTACAAAACGTCAGAACAGAAGATCCAGAGAGGAGTGAGGCAGGGATGTGTCCTCTCCCCACTGTTGTTTAATTTGTATTCGGATAGAATATTTAAGAAGGCACTGAATGAACTCGATCTGGGAAACAAAATTGGCGTCGTCCGCATTAGCACAATTAAGTATACTGTGGTCCTGGCGGAACCTCTCGAAGATTTTCAGCTACTGTTATGCCGAATAAAACACAAAGGCGACCAACTAGGACTAAATATCAACATTTCCAAGACTAAATTCATGGTGATCAGCCGACAAGACCATGAAGATGCGAAGATCTGTCTCGATGGTGAACAAATTGAGCGAGTAAAAATATTTAAATATTTAGGTAGCCTAATCACGGAGGATTTTGACCCGAATAGAGAAGTGAGATGCCGAATCGAGCTCGCTCGCGCCATTTTTAATAACATGAGGTCACTATACTGTGACAATAATTTAAATTTTAAAATAAGACTAAGAATGGTTAAATGCTACGTTTGGTCTGTTCTGCTATATAGCGCAGAAGCATGGACTCTTAAGGTAACCACTATGAACCGTCTGGAGGCCTTTGAGATGTGGTTGCTAAGAAGAATAATTCGAATATCCTGGGTAGAGAGGATCACAAACGAACGAGTCTTGGAAAGAGCAGGAATTGATCGTGAGTTGCTGAAGGGGAGAGAAGTACCAGCTGCTTCAACTGATAATAAAGGGAAAAACAAAAGGCCTCCGCGGAGTAGGAAGGAAGCAGATGTCTTGGCTAAGAAACATTCGCAAATGGACTAGCATCCGGGGTGCAGAAGAGTTGTTTAGAAAAGCAAAGAACAGAACTGCCTTCGCGGAAGTGATCGCCAACGTCGGGAAAACCTGTCACGGCACAAAAAAGAAAAAGATAATCAAGTATTTTCACTTGTCTAGTGACAATTTTACGTCGAAAGTGCCTTATACACTTTTGCCGAAACTCAATATTTAAGGAGTTGGGCAATCTTAGATTTAACAGAATTTGTAGAGTTAAGTAAATAGTATTTTTCAATAAAGGAATGTAATGTTTCATTTATTACTCACAGAAATTTAATGTCGGCAAACAAAAAATCTATGTTTATAGATTAATGACCCATCCTACAAAGCCAAACACCATTAAGAATATAAACTCGCAAGAATTTGTTATTGTTGTTATTCTTTGTATGTTAAGTAGTTTTTGGTGTATAGTTACTAGTATTTTTTGTTTTAACTTGAACAGAATAAACAACTCCTCACAAACTAATTGAGCTTGTAATTTTTAAATTTAAAAAAGATAATACCTATCCAACTTCCATTTTATTATTCAACTTGACGCGTATCTTAGTAATGGTTTCATTGCACACTATTCAAGAAGTTTGGAAAAATCAAAATTAACCATAGGTGATTTATTTATAAAAATAAATATGACATATCATTGGAATCGTTGAAAATGCACCTTTATTATGAAGCTATAGCCAACTATCCCCTCGCTGCCTCACAGCACATTCTTACTCTGCTAATAATTGAAGACGTAACTCTTAGAAGAGTAGCTGAGTTTTCTCGTATAGATGCAGCTAGAGCTATAATATTTTGAATTAGCTTATCTCTGGTTTGTGGTTTATTTGAATAAACTTTACTTTTCATGTGTTCCTAAAGATAATAATCAAGTGGTGTTAGGTATGGCGATCTTGGAAGCCAAGGAACTGTACTTCTTGTCAAATTTAATATTTCCCATAACTTCTTAATTATTGAGTTTCAAACAAAGGTGTAAAGCACTTGCGATATAAAATTGTCCAAGGAATACGACCTGAAGTTATGGCTATCAAGTTACGGGACATCCTGTACATGTGGTAAATACAAAATGTACTGGTGCGCATGTTTTATTTATGATAGGTGGGCAGCCATACACAGAATGTATGGCATCTAGTTGCCAATGTTTTATCATATAAGAAACTGAACACACACCACAGGTAGGCACGCAGTTACGTAACGTCTGAGTTCAAAGCCTTCGATAAAGTACAGCTGAATGGCGTTGTCAACATATTAGTAGAAGATAATATTCTATCATCGTCAAAGATCCCTCACAGAATCTTTAAAAAGAAAAAGTTAATAACCTATAAATAAAAAAGAAGAAACACACTTTCTACCGCCAAAAGTTAAAACGTTAACATTTGTCAATTTTCAAGGGTTTCCCGACGCCATTATACATGTTAACGCATAACTGAAGTTATATTTACGATTTCTACTATTGAGTTTGTTGTTATCAGCAATGATTAAATAAGTGTCACGGCGAGGTTTTATACATTCTTTAAACATTTTTCAGTAGAGATATTGAGATCACACGTTTTAATAGTTTTTATTCTTCTAGAACCACCATATTTGCCAGCGGAAAATTAATGTTTTATTCCAGCTCATCTCCAATAAAAAATATTAACGATGTTGAATACACGACGTCAGTCGACAGATTTTCATAGTCCCTGATTTTTTTTATTTACTTTTCAACTGCTTATTATTATTTATTAATTAGTTTTTAAACATTTTAATAATGGCCTTGGATATGGAAAAATCATAGTTATGCTATAAAAGTTCGATCATTCCGTTTAAACATATTAGAAAAGTCAATATTTGTATTTCGAATGACTCTGTATCTATAATATAATGTATATTGGAAATAATCACGCTCCAAAATGACATTTTTACTATCTCAGGAGCACACGTCACTTTTGACAAATTTAAACCCTTTGACATTTTGAATTGTGATAGCCGATTAAATTTTATACAAAATTTAAGATTAGAATTACACAAGATATTTAATAATAATAATAATAATAATAATAATAATAATAATAATGTCTTTTATTGAGCCATTGAAAACAGATATAAATATGTACATAAAAGTAAAAAGAAAATTATTTTAGTAAACATAAAAAAAAATTAGATCAAATACAGAACAAGCGACTCAACCAGGCGAAGTTCAGGTGTATAATAGTGTATATATACCTACAGTAATATACCCTGCTCTTCTACTTAACCTGTGTACTACTTTAATTACATATGTTAAGTAAAAGTAGGTTGGCATAAAATTAAAATACTACCTTAATATAAGCGAAATAATAGAAGTTAAATAAAAAAAAAGAAAAACAAAAAATCGAATACTCAGTGTAAGCATAATAAATAAGCTGATGATAATTTATGTTGACTATTTTGGTGATTGTCTAAGAAATAATAAATTAAACAACTTTGCTTTAAATTTTTTGGGACTTAATTGTTTAAAAGGATCAGGTAAGCTGTTATATACGTTAGGTACCATAAATGAAAATGATCGTCGGTATAAAGAAGTTCTATGTTTTGGAACTAACAATAAGTATTTATTACGTCTATTTTCATTCAACGCGCTATAGCTAAATTTAATCTTAGATATTAAATATGTTGGGACCCCACTGGTTAAAATTTTATGGTATAAAGTGGCACTATGTAATAAGCGTCTATTTTTCATATTTAACCACTGTAACTCATCAAGCTTGTGTTTAACACTTTCATACTTTCTCACACCAAATATTAACCTAAGACAAGCGTTTTGCATGTTTTGGATTCGTCTAACATCCCCACTATCTAAACAAGGTCCATATACCGCTTCGCAGAAATTAAAATGAGAAAGAACCATAGCGTTACATAGTATGACTTTAGTTTTCCTATTTAAAATAAAGCGATTACTAAAGATAGTTTTCAGATTAAGGTACGCTCGTTGTAAGAGAAGTGATACATGGTCCTTAAATCTAAGGGATCTATCAAGTAAGAGACCGAGGTTTTTATGCAGAGCTTTAATTTCAACTGGACATCTGCCTATGTAAATAGATAATAGGTTAGCGAGATTGTCGTATAGATAATTTTGACAAAACAACATGGTATAGCATTTAGATGTGTTTATTTTTAGATTATGTTTAAATGAATAAGCGACAAATTTATTCAACTCCGCATTAATTTTAGGTACAACTTCACGTACCTCTGAAGGATTGAAACTATGCAGAAGCTGCGTATCATCAGCATAGAAGTGATAGGTACAGTATTGAAGATCACGAGTGAGATTAAACGTGTACAGAGTATATAACAACGGCCCTAATATTGAACCCTGTGGTACACCACAACGTAATTGCAACGGATTAGATGTATTTCCATTATAAGTTACAACTTGAAAACGGTTCATTAGGTAACTTTGTATTAATGCGGTAGCGGAGTTTAAAAATCCTAAATGTTGGGTTATGGCAATTAAGACATTGTGGTTAAGAGTGTAAAACGCTTTTGAATAATCGAGAAATATTGCTAATGATGCTTTATTCTTATCAGAAGCACTAAGTATATCATCAACAAAATTTAATAAAGATGTTTCACAACTATAACCTTTTCTAAAACCGGATTGTGTGATTGGAATTACATTAATTGAGTCCAGAAAGTTCGTAGCTGTGTATCAAGAATCTTTTCTGTTAATCTGGAAAGAAAAGGTAAAATACTAATAGGGCGTAAATCAGTCACTTTCATAGGGTTGGTAGTTTTAGGTACTGGTATTACATTTGCAATTTTCCAGGCATCAGGAAACACAGAATCCAAAATACACGAGTTAATAATATGAGTAATCACCGGAATTATTAAGGGGCAGCATTTAATTACAGGTATCGCCACCAGAGGTCAACCACCTCGCAAACTATTTCCAATAGTTTATATTTACTTAAAATTATATATACACAGCTTTTTTAACACAAATTTTTATACAAATTGGTGCATAATATTTAAATTCCAAGATAGTTAATTTTAATTACAAATATTTTTTTACTATTTCCTAAACTAAAAGAGATAGCTAACTTTGTAAAATGTAAAAACCAAAAGAAGCATGTTTTTTTAACATTTTCAAGTAGTACTTGTGGAAGAAGGTCACATCGATTGCGATACTTCTAAGCTTAATCCGTTTTAACGACACCTTTTTTGTGTATATTTTATACCTGCACTTCCATCGAAAATGTCTAATGGCTGTAAAACATAAAATTTTGTGTATACCTATCTATACAAATACTATTTATAAATCAACGCTTTGCATAAAACAATAAAAAATTCATATATGATTAAAATGTATCAATAAAAATATAACTTTTTTTTTAGTTTCCAAATTTCATGATTTGAAAATTTTCTTTCTACGTCAAACAAATTTTAAAGATTTTAAGCATTTGAAGTCGTCAAGTCGAAGTAAAAAAACTTGTTTTTAATTCATTTTTGTGAACATTGGACGTTTTTTCGCTAGTGAGATTAAAACGCTCGCGTAACTCATTAAAAAAAAATTTGTTGACAACTGTCGCAACTGGTTCTGAAATTATTGTATTTGTCATAAATAACTAACTACAACAGACATTAAATGCATTTAAACAGAGAAAAAAGAGGTGTCATTCAAAAGGATTAAACTTACAAGAATAGCGATCGCTTCTTTCTTTAGACTGTGACTTCTTTTACAAATACCCCTTTGAAAATGTCCATTACCTGTGCCGGCAAAAATCAATTATTTGGTTTTTTGTTTTTTGTATTTATCTAAAAAAAAATGAAAACAAAGTAGTTTTTTTATTGTCACTCTTAGAATTCTAGAAAATGGCGCTGTCAAATTTTTAGTTACCACTTGAAAATGTCCATTACCTGTGCCGGCGACTGTACAATAGCAAACACGTGTCACGTTAGCACGAGACGACACTTGTTGATGATCAATGTTTATCTAAAATATGCAAACGTCTACATTTCCTTAATTCTAATACACAAGTATTTCTACACACAAGGGCAACTAGTGTCGGTTTCATTTTAAGATGCTCCAAGTGTACTTCTTATGGAGCATATATAAGTGTCTAGGTATTAGAAACTGTCACTTTGACATAACTCAATTTGCTCAGAAAATTACACTAACGGTCAGTTTCTTAATCACTGATTAACTTTAATTTTGTGTTTGTTGTTGTGATGATAATTGTTGACACATTTATATTCTTGGAAATTAATCGTTAATCAGAGATTGAAAAACTATCCATAAATGAAAGTAATAAGATGTGGACCCTAAATTTTCTCTTTTTAGTCATTTTTGCTGGTTTGGAAAGAATTCTTACAAATAATGTTTTGCTTCCCTGTTAGATTTTCCGATCGGTTTTCTGAAATGTGGAAAATTCAAAAACGGTCGAAAACAAAACGATTTTTTGATATTTTCTTCAAAATATACACTGTATCCAAGATAAACAGCATGGGGATCTTAAAAACGGTAAAATATACAAAGTGGTTCAAATTACAAAAATATTGGAGAATTTAGAGTATATTTACATGGATTTTGAATTTTATTTTTTCATTTTCAAGATTTGAGGAAAAATCAATTTTTTGGTTTTTTTTTGTATTTATCTAAAAAAAAATGAAAACAAAGTTTTTTATTGCCACTCTTAGAATTCTAGAAAATGGCGCTGTCAAATTTTTAGTTCGACATTTCATCTAGAAGAAACAATCTACAACTTTATTTTTTTATGTAGTCGGGTAAAAAAACCACCCTGTATTGGATATAGTTTTTTATTACAAATTCAACGAGGTGTTACACATAATTGTTTAAAGCCTAATTTTTTAAAGAAATAATGATATTCTTTGTATCTTACATTAGGTAGTTGGTAAACGTAGATAAAAATTAACATATTTTTGTTTGGTCTGTTAAATTCTTATTAAAAATTTATTGTTGCCTTGTTTCTTGTTACGTGAATTCGACTTGTTCCATATTTTGTATTTAATATTACTTGTTCATTGGTTCGTTGTTATTCATTTTTTTTATTTATTTATAAACTATGAATAGAACAAAATTCACAAACGAATCTTGTGCCACAAAAATTTATGTATTTGAATAAGTACCCTGAAAGAAGACAACCGGGTAGATTAATATTTTCGAATTCAAATACAGTTTTTTTAAAAACCTGTTTTGGTAAAAAAACAATTTGTATTAAAAGTTGTTGAAAATGCTGAAACATAGCCTCGATTATTACAAAAGCAGAAATGTCATCTAAATAAATTTAGAAATCGTGAGGCTCTAGACCTGGTGACGACAGAAAACAAACAGGTTTTTGCGAATGGTACACAAGAAAATTTCTAGTAGATGTACAATTTCCTTTTAAAATAATTTGGTCTGACAAAGTATGATAACCAATAAATAAATGTTCATTTAAAAATAGAAGCAAGACCACCAACACCGATTTTGGTTTAATATGTGGATAGGTATTTTGGGTGATAGAATAATAGGACCGTACATTTCTCAGGACAATTCAAATTCCCCACGCTAATCTGCTCCAAACTGACGGAAATTCTGCAAATGAGAATCAGTTATTAGCATTTCAGTTTCAGTTATAGCAGCCAGTTAATTCAATAACACCAAACACTTTAGAACGTGTTTTTAATTTAGCGGTAAAGAGAGCTTACTTGTGTTAAGAAAATAATGGTAATTTATTTGAAAATTTAAATTAGATTTTTACCGTTTTGTTGTCAATTTTTATCAACGCATATTAGATAAAAAGTAAGAAACATTCAATACTATTTAAATATTATTTCTTATAAAGTTAGACTTTAACAATTATGTGTGATGCATGGTTGAATTTGTAATAAAAAAACATTAGCATCAGTATATTGCAAAATTTTTACGTACGTGCGTACGTGCAGTTTGTGCTCTTGAATAATACTAATTTTGAAGGTGTGTAAATTAAAATTAATGATTGTAACTCACTGATGTAGTTTGTTGTAACTACTTTAAGTGATATTTACTTCAGGAAATCTCTTATTGCATTTTTAAAGTAAGTACTTTTTTTCTCAAATTTTTGAACGATCGCATTCATATCAAATACACAAAGTACGGCAATACAAGGCCGGTGATTATAACCTATCACATTTATTTCATAGCATAAATATTGTGCAGTTTATTTACATGTATTAGCAATAATTTTCCGTGTTTATTTTGTGTTCTCCATCCGTTGGCTACCTATGTTACGTTTTTTCTTAAGTCACCACAATAGCCACTGTGGTGTGAAGCACTGTAACCCTTGTGTAAATCCTATCTTAAGTTCCTCAATTTCTATTATTACTATATTACTTACAATGGATAAAATTTGTGGTATTTGTAACAAACCAACAGCTAAATCCTACGTTTCCTGTGTAAACTGTAAAAGACAATATCATTATAGTTGCTCTAGTCGCAAAAAAAATCATGAAGTAATTAATGATGAGGAAATAAATTGTTGTAAAAATTTAGACCAATTAAGTCCAAATGTTAGTTCAATGAATAAATTTGACTTTTCTACGCTAGAAAATACAATATCTTGCGTACTTAAGAAACAGTTTGAGTCACTTGCACATGAGTTAACTGCAGCTATTCATGAATTAACAAGCAAACTCATTGTTGTCGAAGATAAGGTTGTTAAACTTGAAGCCGAAAATACATCTCTAAAAAGTGAAGTTAATTATTTAAAAAATAATCTAAGCAATGAAGCGATCATTTCGGAATCTTACGAACGTATAAAAAGAAACTCAAACGTTATTATCTTTAATTTACCTGAAAATGAATCTACAAATAGCTCAGAAGACTTTAACTCTATTATTGAATTACTTAAAAGTGTTGAATTACCTGAAATAATTCCTACAAAAGTCTTTCGCTTGGGTAAATTCAATACTGGTAATAAACCACGCCCAATAAAACTTGTTCTGAATAATGAACATCAAGCTATACAAGTTCTTAGATGCAACAGTAGAATTCGTTCTTCAGCTAATTCTAAAAACTCAAACATCTTCTTCAAAAACGATTTAACACCAATGCAACTCCAACATTTTTCCTCTCTCAAGTCTGAGCTCAATAAAAGAACGCAAGCAGGAGAAACAAATCTAACAATCAAGTACATAAAAGGCACACCTAAAATTGTCCGAAATGAAAAAACTAAAATATTCCCAACATAAATTTCCTTTAATGTTCTACTATCAAAACGTTCGTAGCTTATTGTCTAAAACCACACATTTTCTTAACAATGTTTATTGTAACAACTTTGACATTATCATGCTTACTGAAACCTGGTTACGAGATGATGTACTAAGCAATGAGTTATTTCCTAACCACTACAATGTTTATCGTGCTGATCGACCTGGGAGAAAAGGCGGAGGTGCACTTATTGCAGTCTCAAGTAAATTTGAAAGCAGACAAATTCAATGTTCGGCTCTTAGTGACCTGATAGATGTTGTTACCTTACAAGTGATAATTCGTGGAAAGTCGATTTTTATTGCTTGCGCATATATACCTCCCAACACTCCAACGTCTGATTACAATAACTTATTTACTACACTTGAACAGGTTCATAATTTATCTAGTAGTACTTGTATATCTGGTGATTTTAACTTGCCTAACTTATACCAACATTCAATTGATGAAAATTGTTCTTCGGCCCAACTCCAATCATTTGTTGATTTTATTAACTTCAACAAACTTACTCAGCACAATTGTATATTAAATGCGAACGAAAAACTGCTTGATGTGTTTCTAACTTCTCATGATATTAACACGGATGTCACTAGATGCGATTACCCCTTGGTAAAATTGATTCTCATCATCCCGCTCTTCTCAATGAAATCGAATTCATAAACCACAAACATGCAATTTTTCATCCTAACGTTACATCAACTAGTTATAACTTTAGAAAAGCAGACCTCCAGAACTTGTATTTAGCCATGATGAATTGTAATTGGAATGATGTATTGCAAAGTAACAATCCTAATACAGCGTGTAGCATACTATATGAAAAAATCTACTCAATTTTTAACAACTATGTACCATACAAAATTAATAAAGTTAATACTATCAAGTTTCCACCATGGATTACAGAAGAAATTAAAAGGAACCTTAGGAAGAAACGTCACTATCATAAACTATATCGCCTAACTAATAACTTAAGTTATAAAATTTTATTTAATAACACTCGTAAGTTGTTAAAAAAAATAATTCATAATGAATACAGAAAGTTTATAAATTACACTGAATCAACTATTCAAAATAACGTGAAACAGTTCTGGTCGTATGTTAACAATCGTAAATGTCGTAGTAGGATACCATCTAATTTGACCCTTAATGATAATCAATTAACATCACCATTAGATTGTGTTAACGGTTTTGCGGATTTTTTTCGTAATACTTATAGAGCACCTATTGCCACCGAAGTGGACCTTCCATGTAATAACTACGTTAACAGCTTAGTAATCAATAGCATTACTCAGGATGATATTGTTACAGCTGCCAAAAAACTTAAAGCAACTTCAATTGCTGGCCCCGATAATATCCCCTCCTTCTTTGTCAGAGACTGTATCACTTGTCTGATTGACCCACTTTTACATATTTTTAATTTATGTCTACGAAACAGCATCTTCCCTACTTTGTGGAAACTTACCCGAATCTGCCCTGTTCATAAGAAAGGTCCAGTAAATGAAATAATAAATTATCGACCTATAGCAATCCTAAATAACTTTTCAAAACTACTTGAAACCATTTTATATACCAACATAAGCAGACACATCCGACCTATGATTTCTGAGAAACAACATGGGTTTATAAATAAACGATCTACGCAAACTAATCTTATTACTTTCACTCAGTACGTATCTGAAGCTTTGAATTCTAAACTACAAGTAGACACAATTTATACGGATTTTAATAAAGCGTTTGACACTGTAAATCATTCCATCTTATTAAAAAGCTTGACTCTTATGGTTTTCATCCAAAACTCACAACATTACTACATTCATATCTAACTGATAGAACATTATTTGTTGAATATAATGGTTACAAATCCAAACAATATACTGCTACTTCTGGTATTCCCCAAGGGTCTAATCTTGGTCCATTACTTTTTTAATATTTATCAACGATATTACAGTAGGAATTAATAGCCATTTACTTCTATTTGCGGACGATATTAAAATTTTCAGAACTATAAGTAACTTTGATGATTGTAACTCATTACAAAATGATCTAATCAAAATTCAAAACTGGTGCGTAAAAAATGATCTTTTTTTTAATATAAACAAGTGTGTCACTTTAACGTATTCAAGAAAGAAGAATGTATTTTGTTATGAATACAAATTAAACAATACCGTACTACGTAGAGTTACTGAATATAAAGATCTTGGAGTAATATTTGAAAAGCATTTAACGTTTAATAATCATATCAAATCAATTTACAACGATTCTTTAAAAAAATTAGGTTTTATACATCGAACATGCAAGGATTTTACAAATAACAAGACTCTTCTTACTCTCTATTATGCTTATATAAGATCGAAGCTTGAGTATTGCTCTTTGGTTTGGTCACCGTATTACCAGAAAAGCATCTTACTACTTGAAAATATTCAGCGAAAATTTTTAAAGATGATCTACTTCAAAGAGTTTCATACATACCCGGACCATGAAATTGATTACACCACTCTGCTGTCAATGTTTACCTTTAAAAGTTTAGAGACTAGACGTACATTTCATTCAGTTAAATTTTTATGATTTAATTCACGGTTCTATCGACGACAGTAACCTTACATTACAGTTTTCATTAAATATTCCTAGACTGTCATCTCGTTCGCAAGATATCATTCACGTTAAAACTGCTAGGACAAATCTGCACTACAACTCGCCAATTCACAACATCAGTAGGAACAGCAACGAGTGTCATAAGTTTTTGATTTATTTAGCGAAAATATTTATAATTTGTATGTACTGCTGTAACCATACTATCTGTATAATTTGTTGTATAATTTTTCCCTGTAAAAGGAAATTTCTGTTGGGAAATAAATATGTAAATAAATAAATAAATAAATTATCAAATACAAGATTGTTTTTGGTATACGGCTATATAAAAAAATAAAGTTGATGGTTTTTCTGAGATGAAATATTAAATAAAAATTTGGCAGCACCATTTTCTAGTCTAAAAAGTGTTTTTAGATTTTTTAAAATAAGTGCCTAAAATACGAAAAACAAAAGCCCAAAAAATTGATTTTTTTTGTAAAATCTCAAAAATGAAAATCATTATTAAACTTTAAATTGCCCAACTTTTTTGTAATTTGAGCCATCTTGTATTTTTACTGTTTTCAAGAGCCCCATGCTGTTCATTCTTATCTTGGACACAGTACGTAAATATCACTTCTAACTATGCTTCGTATTTAGTTACTATTATTAGTTATTTAAAATGTCTGAATTTATTGTGTCTTTGCGAAAATGTATGAATACCCGCATGATTTGTAAAATTTCTGAAAAATGTTGTCAAAACTTAAACGACAAGAATTAAAAACAAGCGATTTGCGCAGAACTCCTCATTGTTCCGATTAAAAAGTATCGAAAGTGTGTTTTAGAAAAAAAAAAATATAGTCAATAAAGTATCCAACAACATTTTGTCTATAACTTTTTTTGTTTCATTGATATTTTTGGAGAAATTGTTAAAACAGCTACTGTCACGTGATTGCGATATCTCAGTGTTTACTTATTGAATCAAAAAATAGATTTTTCAAAAGTGGTGTATAATTAGTTTACATACAAATTTTATTTGAACAAAAAATGTGCAAAATAAATATTTTTGTAAATAACATTTTAAGAATTTGTAAATCTATGTATTAGTAATTAAATGAAGTGTCAAATAATGTACAAGGTGGTCCACGTAAGATGCCCTACTACTTTATCTCGAAAACCGCAGGGTTTAGAAAAAAGTTTTAGATACAAAAGTTGTCGGGGATCACGTACATTTTTTAATATTCTAGTGTTCCGCATACAGGGTGATTCACAAAAACGTGTCGGCAAAAAAAAATTTTTCTTAAATAGAACACCTTACATTTTATTACAATTCCAGATTCTATGATAAATTGTAAGATTTTTTGTTATTACATGTTTTTCGAAAATACTATATTTTTTAGTTATTGCCACATAAAGAAAAATTGAAAAATATGGATTTTTTAATTTATTGAAAAGTAACTTGTCATTAATTAAATTTTTTGAAAATTTGGGTGGTTATTAATAGTAACCTACTCTATTTCGATGCAGCTTCGTTTTTCGAAAATTTTATAAAGGGTGCGAAAAACAAATGTCCAAAATTTCCATATTTCAATCGCATTAAACTCGCTAATTCTTAATAAAACACCCAGTATTTCTTTTTATGGTCGGATACGGTATTATAAAGAAATGCCAGTGAAATGTTGTTGATTTAGAAATAACGTGATTATAAAATATCTGTTAGTTTTAGGTATATAACATACATATACCATTTGATAGAGAATCAAACGGAGAATCCGACCATAAAAATAAATAATGTGATCGAAATGTGGCAATTTTGGACATTTGTTTTTTGCACCCTTTATAAAATTTTCAAAAAATGAAGCTGGAGCGAAATAGAGTTGGTTACTACTAATAACCACACAAAGTTTCAAGCAATTTAATTAATGACAAGATACTTTCTTAATAAATTCAAAAATTCCATATTTTTTCAATTTTTTTCTTTAAATGGTAATAACTAAAAAAATATAGTTTTTTTCGAAAAACATCTAATAACAAAACTGTCTTACAATTTTTTGTAGAATAAAATATAAGGTATTCCATTTAAGAAAATGTTTTTTTGTCGCCACGTTTTTGTAGACCACCCTGTATGCGGGAAACTAGAATATTTAAAAAATTTACGTGATCCCCGACAACTTTTGTATTTAAAACTTTTTTCTAAACCCTGCGGTTTTCGAGATAGGGTAGTAGGGCATCTTACGTGGACCACCTTGTACCTATCTACTCGATAAGAATGTAATGAATTTTAAGTTCTAAGGCGATTAAAAAAACCAAGTCCTTTCGCTGTTTTCGCCCTTTTATTTTATTTATTTTAATAAAAAATACTATTAACTCCATATACAGGGTCCGGCACATCCAGCGTGCATTAAAAGTATATGGAGAACTAATTCGATTCATTTTCTGAAAATAGTGCTGCGCCTGTTTTCGACATTACTGAACTCAGACAAAATATTTTCGTTCATACAGCACTTCCGGTTGTACCGGAAGTAGCTGTCAACTTTCTTATTTTAAATGGAACATGCTATTTTTTATTTTATTTTCAGATATTACGTAAAATTTAAGGTGTAGTTTAATTACTATTCCATACCCAAAAAATGACTGGTTTTTTTGTATCGATTTAAAAAAAAAATTAAAATCATGCTGAATTGTTATCGTTCATATCTCAAGATGATACCAATATTTTAGTTCCTAATTTGTTGTGGCAATTGTCGATATGTTACAGTAACTCACATATAAATGGAAACTCGAATTGCATGTACAGGGTGAACAACTTTCAACCTCAAAAACTTGCTTAATTCAAATAAGACACCCTATGTTTTTAATTATCAATCGATGCCTTTTGTTGTCCTCTTTCGATACATACTAACATGTCCTATGTTCAAATTGATGAGACACCCGGTGTTTTTAATCATCAATTTAAGCATAGGACATGAAGGACAAGAATAAAATGTATAAAAATGTTTTTTTAATAAATAAATAAAAAAATAAAATTAATGAAAAATGAAATATGTATTAATTGTCATAATAATAGTATATAAATTTATTAAAAAATTAAAAGTTAGGTGATAGGTGTCTATGCAATTAGTGCCACTGCAAGCTAATGTATAATTAATCTTCAAGCCCAGAAGTGTTTTTTTTTTAATTTCGTATGTTACCAACGTTCAATCTTTTTTTATAATAAAATTTAATAGTTACTTTAAAATGGTAGTTAAAAAATTCTTTTAAAACGGTATAATTTTAAATAAGTTTAATTTTAATTTGACTAAACAGTTTAGCATTCTTTAATATGATGCATGCCCTTCGTAGAGATTAACGGGAAATAATTCACCCTTTGTACGGTTCGCACAGGTAGAAATAATATAAAAAAAGATTAATGTAGATTTAAAAGCGGATTCCGTATCAACGAAAAAAGTTCTTAAATTTTGCGAGATGCGGTATAATGAATTATTAGGCAGAGGTAATTGCCTTCCAAGTTTACACCTAAGTAATGATTTCGACACTGAATGCTTTAAAGGGGCCGCAGGATAGATGGCCGACAATGGCCTAATAGTCGATACCCGCATACTGCTTTAATTTATGAGATACACGAAAACTAAACTCGGTCTGATAATTAGATGCTGAAACTAATTAACTGTTGGAACAGGTCGGAGGTGTGAAACAAAGAGCCGACTGCCCCGGGCAATTGGGGTTCGGTGATACTAACGCTGACCATAGTTTACCATGCTCTGGTAAATGAATTCCCCGATTGAGGTATTAACTTGTCATTGATGTTTCATGATAAAATCGGGGATTATGTCGCATGTGCACTGCAACAGTATCTACATATCAATTAGGTTTAATTGTATTTACGATTCTATTCACTTAAGACTAATAAAATGTTTATATGAACGCATTTCACAGCGTAATGTGGCAAATTGATTGCTTTTTAAGTGACTGAATTTATCTACATTATTGTTTTTATTTAAAAAAAGCAAGTGGATTTTGAATTTCTTCTTTTTTTTAAATAACTAATAAGAATAAGAACTGAGAATGTGATAGTATCAATATTGTAAAAAATAATATTTGGTACTTGCTACGTTACATGTACAAAATTTTATTTAATTTAGAAAAGAAAAAACACAAAAATTGAATTGAATCTACGTATTAAAATAGTTATTTATGTAACAAGGACAAAAAAGTGCACTTTTATGTACGAGACTGAATTTACTGGCCGAGGCGTTAGCCGAGGCAAGCAAACAGGCGAGGTTATTAAAAGCACTTTTTTCCGAGGTACATATTAATTTTTTCCGTTGACCTTAAATTAATTAATTTTCTATTTATTACCGTTTACTGAAAACAAAATGTTTAGTAATTTTAAACAAAAATTTTACGTTTGTTCTGATTTTACTGTACCTAATGTTCACTTCACCGTTCAGTATTGTAACATTTGTGTCAAAATTTATTAAAGGAAATAAAAGCTTTCCGCGTTCGAATATTGTACCGATAAAGCATTTGTTTACAACATTCACATAATTTTCATAAGAGCACTTGATTATGATAGGTAATAGGTAAAACATGTATTTTTTTATAATTTATCAAAATAATAAAATTACATTTAGGTAGTGTTATTTTGAAGTATATTTAAAAATGTAGTTATAGTTGGAAGCCTACCCTCAAAATTAATGCATTTCTTGAATTGTTTATGATCAAAGATGTAATGAAGTTTCTCCTATTAAACACATTAAAGTCGATTCTTACTAATTGGACATATAATAGTTATAAGACTGAGTTTGTACCGTGGTCAGACTTATAATCATTTTATATTCAATAAAAATATTGCCTGACCGCAAGAAAGTATGCAAACGTAGTTTTTTGATTCACTCCGAAAATGTTTCAAAAAATGTAATAATCTTCTTTCAGCTTATTGAAAACTGTGAAATCACCTTGTTTTTGTGTACGAAGAAATCTTGAACCCAGTAATGTTGATGGCTTATATGATTCTATTTTTGTTTTTCCTGCGACAGAATCAATATTCAAATGATTTTTCACAAGTAATTACTGTTCTTGTGTTTTCCATTAGCATTATTACTTATTTACGTCAATCAAATACAGTAATAGAAAGGTACCCATAATTAACTCACTTCTACTGTAAGTTTTTGTATTTTATGATCGTGAAAATTTTGTATCGGAACTCCGCTTCTGTATCAAAATGTTACCTAATAAAATTGTCTAAAGCAATCTCAAGTCGTACCTTATAAATGAATAACTTTAAAGAAGTTAAAGTGTTACATATTGAAAACAATGTATCGAGTATTGTGAGATTACAACCAGGCCTTCTATATGCTTCGCACATTGTAGAAACTATAAACAATTTATTAATATCTTTTCAAAGCACTTAAAATCATTTACTTGTAATTTGAACAACAAATTGTTTTTGTTCAAAATTGTGTGGGATTGAGATATTGAGGTTATAAATGGAAGTAAACAATAGTATATTATACACCAAGGTTGTAGAAGTCAGTCATTGTTGCCTTAGCACCAATATGACTGACTCCACAACCTTGGTGTATAATATACTACCGCCCCTCGCGAAATAAACTGGTGCTAAGGCAATAATGGACTTCACAACCATGGTGTATATACTATTTTTTCCACTACTAGCCAAATTTAAGCCAAAAATAAAAATAAACATTTTTCTTGTAAAAATCTATTAGCACAGGAATGCAAATAAATCAAAAAGCATTAAAAGCTACATACGTTGATAAACCAACTGCAACTGATTCACTAAACACTTGTGTGGTAATGCTACAGAAAAATTCGTTGGCAGGGCCACACCCTGTATAATAGTTGGTTTCTGTAGTGGTTGTTATAGTGTGAAATTATTATTTTTATGCCTAGTAGTAAAACTTACTTTCACTTTTAACAAAATTAATGGAAATCTTTCTTACCGACTTAACTTATGTCATCTTCACTTATATTAAAATATTTCCACGTATTTCATAGTTAAATCGTTTTTTTAATTATTTTATTGCCCCTGCTATTTTGTTTCCATTTTGTACAAAAATAGTATTTTACTTTCATTATTCATCATAACATATACTCTTTTGTAACTTACGAAAAGTTAAAAAAAACTTTTGCAACAATCTTCGATATTTTCGCTTGGTATCCGTCGGATTGTATTTTTCAAAAATACTAATAACCATTTGTGTATTAAACACATAATCTATAGATGACTTGAAATTATTACTCTCAAATAAATCTGCAGAACTTTCTTTTATTTTTAACCAGCTCTCAAAATTTAGGTTTTTTCATTAATAAACGACATGATGGAAAAGGTTTACCTAACACTTGGAAACCGTTATTAACTTTACCTCAGGATAGAAGATCTCCAAATATCCAACAAGCAGTACAACAAAATATGCAAAACAACATTACCATGATACCGATACGTAATGCTATTGGTTACTCTGGTCCAGCGACACGTTCAAGGTCAAAATCGGATAGAAACTAAAATTGTTATTTATTAATTACTTGAAAAAGCTGCGTGTTAGCGTGGCGAAACGTTGTAATTATTTAATAATTATTACACGTGTTTAAACCCCAAAGATTTTTATTACGAACATGTTTACACGTGAAAAAAATAAAGCATTTATATATATATATATATATATATATATATAACGATAAGTTTTTCGACATCTTGTGTCGACTCGTGAAAGCGTTCACGTACGTAAATGTTAGCAACTTTGCCGACAGGTATGTACAGCAGTTACATAGTCGATTCTTCAATAATTATAGCCTACATAACAGTTGGCAAGTATAAAAATTTCGAATCGCCTGCAGTAAACATTGAACATTATTTTCCTCAAGAATCGTTGTTTCTACAAAAAAAATACAAAAGACCTTATTTGTTTAAAAAAAATCAAACTATCTGAAATATCAATCAAAAAAATTGTTCTTTGGAAAACAAATTTTAGGTATGGCTTTTTCTCCCTCTTGGAACTATACGAGAATATGACAAAAATATTCATTTAATACTGTTTTGATAGCAACAAATGTTTGCTTAATTAAAATTTTGTAACTTCTTTGTTTTTAAGAAAATAAATGAAAACGTTTTTTTTGCACCATCTTTAAGGGGCTGTTACTAACGAGGGGTTGCTCATATAATTTTTTTTTATATGAAAGACCCGCATAATTTTTTGACAAAAATCACTACTTACATTTTTTTCGCACTTATTTATTTACGCCCTGTATATTGGAAAGACTAAAAGAAATTTTACGATTCATATTTAAAAGAACATCTAATATATCTTAAACAACCAGACAAATATTCTTATAATTCAGATGCAATTAAGTCAACTTTCACAAAACACATTATCTAAAACAAACATAAACATTTAAATCATTCACTCATACATTTTTTAAACATAAATAAATATAATAAACAAATTTTAGACAAATTAGAAATCACATTAAAACAACATATACAAATTTACTAACAACGACAAACAAATGTTGGCGAACTTACATTAAAATAGCAAAGATAATTTTTATCTCCATAATTCAATTTACAATAGTACAATGTTACCTTCAATAGACAAAAGAGAGGATTTTGTGCCTTTACGCTTCCATTCTCGTCAAACAGTGGCAGCAGGTAGAGACCAAGTTCACACTAAAGATATTTTTGCAGTTTGTCGTCTGATTGCTTTGCCAAACACAATCTTTGAAATAACATTTTTGGATCAATGTCATTCCCATTGTCGCCAATTTTCAAATTTTTCTTGACAGTTGCTTAAAATTCTATCTCCGTGTTCAAATTTTATAGAATCGAAGTTGTTACCAATTAGTTTGAAAATTTCAGCGAGACCAATTTCACGAGATGCAGTTAATATCTTCGCCTCTAACAATTCCAGTACTGATAGGCATCAACTCATCTACCCTTGGAAAAGGAGTATGCAAAGAGAGCCCATCCATCAGTTTTTTTATATCTTCCTTATCACGGATAACCCGTGTACTTCGCCACTGCACGTGCTGCTATGTTCTATTAAAATTCCTGAAAATTTCTAAAACTATCTTTCGATGGCACAATCGAGTTCTTCTTTGCTTCTGGAAAACTTCTTCATCAATTATTTAGTTACACAGAAAACAACCTTTGATCAACAGAGTAAACTGATCTCACGATATCGAGGGTGATGGTACGGGGGAACTGTATTTCCTCGGCGGATTGCTGCAGAAATTAATTTTTCATTCGTATAACTTTTTTGAGAATGGATAATACGTTTTTAAAAAATTGTTCTTTTTTGGATTTGGAAAATGCTAAACTTTACTCTCCGAGATCTCAATAACTAATAATCTGAGACAAAAAAGTTGTATACAAACAATATAGAGAATTTTATGCTCTACATTTTTTATAATAGCTATTTTTTACTTAAATTGCCCAGAAATCGAAATATTAGCAAAAAATGATTTTTGGCGTCATTGTTTTAATATAGCGTAGTGAGCAGAACGTTTACCGCAGAACTCCACATCGCCGGACAAGCAAAAATAAAATTACATTTTAGAAACAAATGGTTTAAACAAAAGCTATAGACAATGGAATTTTAAGCAACTTTTTTCCCTTAACTCTTTTTGTAAAATTGATATTGGTGGAGATATTGTTACAACAATTATGGTCACGTAATTGTTATATTTCAGTAATTACTTATTGAATACAAAAATAATTAAAACAAACGTTGTGTATAATTAAACTATAAACAACCTCTTATTTGAAACAAAAATTTTGTAGTTACTTGCCCTTTCTAGTTTCCTATCAACCTAAGGTCAAGGAAATTGGCCTTTGCGTGTAACTTAGAAGACTTTAGAATCAGTTTTACTTTATTTAAAGACTTATTATTTTAACTTTATTTTTGCATAATAAAACATTTTGTTTTTATTAATTTAACCAAAATGGTATTTAAGTATGTAATAGGTGGTAAGTTTTAAGTTATGATTTTGCAGTTTACGTTTTAGTTATTTTAAAAAGATCATTAATAAGTGCCTCAAACAGTTATGTATAAAGGCACTTAAGTTTAATTATTGTGTATAAGTAATTGTATAAATTAAAATTGTATTATTTAATCAAACAATAAATTTTTATTCTATCCTATTCTATTTGAAACAAAAATGCGTAAAATAAATATTTTTCTAAAAATTTTAAATATTCAAAAATCTGTATAGGTTAATGGTTCTTTTAGCTACATATAGTATGCCCAAAATCTAATCAAATCTGCGGAATTATAAATTTGGTGATTTTCTTGATATCTTGTTTACATTCGGACGGACGGCCGGTTGCCCGGCCATCGGACATATTATTTTTTTGCTTCATTATAACGTACTAACTATAATTTGTCGGAAAAAGTGAAAAAAAGGGGTGTTAAAATTTTCGGTTTGGAAACCGTTGCAGAACTCCCCATCTTATTTCATAAGATGTGGAGTAAAAATTTTTTTTTATTTAACTCCAGATCCAAATATTCTACGCACTTAGTTAACATTAAAAAAAACTTTTGTTACAAACCATTTTTATTATTTAAATTTTTCCAAATTACCATATAAACCAATTGTCATATAACGTTTGTTAAATAATTTATATGTACTTTTGATAATGACTCACGTGTGATTTTTGAATTAAATTGAAATATAGTCAAATAAATAATAAAAATTATTTATGGGTTTTTAAAGCTTTAATTAATTAATAATTTATAAAAAAGAAGATGACCATAATTGATATCTACCTGAGAACCATCTTTATTGCCGACCTCATCTTCTGAAGAACTATCATTTTCTATTATAATTGTGGGAGAAAGATCGATTTCAATACTATCCTCATATTCTTTCATCTGATTTGGATAAATTTTCTAGAGCGTTTTCACACGAATCTCAACTACAAAAGAGGCATATCACAAAGCACATTAGCCCGATTATCTTTCATCCGCGAACCCGACTGCATCCTTTTTTTTTCATTTACCGGAAATGAATTTCAAAAGTGTTTCAGGAGCAGGGTCCTCCGTGTTAGCAATTGGCGCAAGGCAAATTTTACTCATTTTCCATCCCCATTCTACCACATTTTTTGACTGGCTGTACCATGACTGAACCTGATAGTAGGTTCGAAGCGAATAAAATTTGGCGGCATCACTTATAGGGAATAAGAAAGATAAATTGAATTTACTTTTTGTTACAGATTTTGCAAAATGTTTGTAGCAAAGAGTATCCAAAGTGATATTGCTGTCGTTAAAATTTTTCACCAGAGTCGATAATCATTTCACGACCTACATTGGACACTTGTATAATTCGGTTTCATAGTGTTCAAAAACTTAATTTTTCTTTTATTGAAAAGTGCAGACGTGCTATCACAGTCGCTGAATGTATGAAAAAGGACAGTATACTTTTTCCTGAATTTTTCCAGGTTTTCTAAAATAAAACAACTAGCGCTATTAGAAGAATGATAAGATCTATATCTATTCTGACGACGAAAACGGAATCACATGACGAGGACATAGTGATTACTGTATTGATAATTAACGTAGCATCTTTTACAGCTTGTTTCACTATCAATCTAGACTCATTGCACTTTTTCCGTAGCATGGAGATCAAACGTTTTGTATTTGCTTCATTAGATAAAAAATTTTCTTGAGAGTTTGACATCATTATTGAATCATCAAATTTATTTGAGCAGCATTTTGCTTTCCTGTTCGGCGGAATCTTTCTGCGCTTGTTCGCATTAATGCCACAATTGATTGAAAACTTCTTACTATTCTATTTTCTTTAAATTATTTTCTATGTTGAGCCTTCTAGATGAGTGTAAGAAGAATTTCAGATAAACACCATAGTCTGTAGTAAGCCAACATTTTGACTGGATTAGTCCAGTTTTTATCAAGGCATCTAACAAATAATGGTTTAGAACCTAAACAATTTTTTCACGAGTCTAGTTAAACGTCAAGATTTGGTAAATTAATAAACTAAAACGTAGTGACTAGTAGTGCATCGGATGTACCGCGACTAGCAATACATCTGATGTACGAAATTAGTTTGTACATCGGATTCTTCTTACATGTTTTTATGTGATTTGGGGTAAACGGTGTTGGTTGGTAGATGTGATCGGGGTTGAACGGTGTTGGTTGGTAGGTTAGAGTTATTACAATTTTCTTCTTTAAAAATGTACATGTTTTCATGTAATTTTAACTAACTTCGTATATCCAATGTACTGCTAGTCACGGTATATCCAATGTAATGTTAGTCACGGCCAAATTAAAAACCATTACACGTCAATTATTATTAAAATTTTTATAAAATTAAATAAAAGTATTACTAAGACGAACAAACGTTAAATGTTGCAATTTAATTGCAATCCAGTTGAAACGTTGGCTAACTTCAAACTATGGTATTTGGTTGAAATCTCTCTTACACTCCTCTAGAAGGTTCAACATAAGAAAATAACTTAAAGATAATGTCATAATGTTTTTTCACATAGAGGATATAACCAGTGCAATTCGATGCAAATGTTTTGTTGCCATACGATTCGATGAAGAAGATATCCTCCGTCTACAATATTAATGTAAAGTACAATGTTACCTTCAATAGGCAAAAAAGCTTCAAAAAGGGAGGATTTCGATTTGGTCAAACAGTGGCGGGGGTAGGGAGCAAGTTCATACTAAAGATGTTTTTGCACTTCGTCGTTTGATTGCTTTGCGACACACATTCTTTGAAATAACTTTTGTGCTAAGCTTAAAACTCTATCTCCGCGTTTAAATTTTATAGAATCGAAGCAATGGCAATTAATATCTTTGCCTCTAACAATATGAGTACTGATAAACATCAACTCAGCTACACTTGCAAAAGGAGGATGTAAATCCGTCAGTTTTTTAGATCTTTCTTATCACGGATAAGTGCATGTGTTGCTCTGAATTCCTGAAAATTTCTAAACTATTTCTCGATTGCACAATCGAGTTTGTCGTCGCTTCTAAAAAACTTATTCATTAACTATTTGGTTACACAGCAAACAATGTCTTTAGAAATCAAAAGACGGTGCAACTGCTCAGAAAAATTACATGTTTTTATGTGATTTGGAGTAAACGGTGTTGGTTGGTAGATGTGATCGGGAGTGAACTGTGTTGGTTGGTAGGTTACAGTTATTACAATTTTCTTCTTTAAAAAATTACATGTTTTTATGTGATTTGGAGTAAACGGTGTTGGTTAGTAGATGTGATCCGGGGTGAACTGTGTTGGTTAGTACGTTACAGTTATTACAATTTCTTCTCAAAAAATTACATGTTTTCATGTGATTTGGGTTAAACAGTGTTGGTTGGAAGATGTGATCGGGGGTGAACTGTGTTGGTTGGTAGGTTACAGTTATTACAATTTCTTCTCAACAGTGTTGGTTGGTAGATGTGATCGGGGGTGAACGGTGTGTGTTGGTATGTTACAGTTATTTAAACTTCTTCTTAAAAAAATTACATCTTTTTATGTGATTTTGCGGATTGCTGCACAAATTAATTTTTCATTCGTATAATTTTTTTGACAAGTCTAGGCGGATTTGGAAAATCTTCAAGTATACTCCCCCAGATTTCAAAAATTAATAATCTGAGAAGAAAAAGTTGTATACAAACAATATAGAGAATGTTATGCCTTAGATTTTTTATAATAGCAATTTTTTACCTAAATCGCACAGAAATCAAAATATTGGCCATTGTTTTAATATGGTGTCGTGAGCGGCAACATCTCAAGAACGAAAACTTAGAATATTATTTAGTATGTTAAACTTAACAACTGTACCAAATATAAGCTTTCCATGACATTTTGCAAGCTCAGGTCTATTTTTTTGCTTCATTGACCAGACTATTTGTAAGTTTAAACCATTTACACCTAAATATTGTTTGCTCTATTCAAAGAATAGGTGACTTAACACGCAATATAATTTAAGATCATCAGAACATTTTAAATTATTGAGGGTGGGTCTCGTTTGCAACAATATTAAAAAGAAAAGGATTTATGACATATCCCTGTGGAACGCCTCAATTGCCTTAAACATTTGACCATATCATTTAACATAAAACATAAAATTATTCTAAAAATCCAGAGGATGCTACCAGTTTAAGCAACAGAACGTAATGATTTCAAATTATTTCGAAAAATTGATGAATATTAACATTTTATTGCCGTGTGCGATGATAATAAGTTACTTATAGATGAACCGGCTTTTATACAGCCACACTGTTGCAAAGTGGACTAGATAAAAATTAATGATGGTAAAGATATATAATAAAGATATACATGTGGCAAGAAAATGAATACATTTACAAGTTATGAAAAATGTTTTCAGGAACTTGTTTTATTCTTTAAATAAAATACACAACTTTTTTAGTTTCCTATAGAAAACTTTTTTCAACGATTTCCTTTTTGCTGAATGTTCGTCCGCCCGTCTGTCTGTCCGGTCCAAAAATATTCAAATCCATGAAGTTTGATATGTGAAATTAATGTGTTTTTTACGCATCCCAAAAATACTGGTCTCTTAATATAAACATTGTTATTTGAGACTTTTCAAAATTATTGAAATTAACCGAAAACAAATTGTATAGGTATGAAAATGATCGAATAAATTTTTATAAAACAATTTAGTGCAAAATAAATTATTGAATGATAAATAAATATTCACTAGCGAAGGTCTACCTTTACACACAATTTTAAACCGATAAAGCCGTTATTTTCCATAAAAAAATAAAATTATTTCATTACAGTTTGTAAACTTTTTCTGCTTACTTAACATAACGAGTGATTAAATAAAAGAACTGGGGTGGGTAGTTCATGCGAAATCAATAAAATCATTCACTTCTGTCTGTCAATTTTTAGGTTATATTTATATCACATTTTAATGCAAAGTTTTATGCTACCACGCTTTAGTGTTCTGTACTTTTTGTGTACACTGTAAAAAATAATTAAAGCTATTCAATTCCACGCCCTGGCTTAGTTAAGTTTTTAAACAAATCAAATTATTGTGTTTTGGATTTACATAAAATATATACCTATGGACATCTACAAGTAATGAACCGAACGCCGACACAAATAATAGATATATTCTAGTAGTACCTTTTTGGGAAAAAACGTCACAATCCTAGTCCTACTTGAAAATGTCCATTACCTGGGTCGGAGACTTTACCAGAAGCAGATCCGACATAGAAATTCGATTCGTGCAATTAGCACAAATTTATTGATGAAACCTCAGATTGCACTTGCTGATATAATTGCATTTATTTATTCATATAGGTCATTATTTGTTATTGTTATGTAATTGTAATGTATGGTTTTCTAGAAGATCGATATAAACCTGTATAGTGTGGTGACGAAACCGTGTGCAATGCAATTTCTTCAAGGTTTAGAAAACCACTAAAACCTAATCATGCTAACCCTGGCACACCTATATTTTGAAAATAAAACATAAATAAAATTTCAAAAATAATGTTATAGTTTTTGTTCAATTTCAAATTTAGAAAAACGTTATATTAAAAAAATTATAAATATAATAAGATTACTCACGTATAGGAAAATACAGGATGAGTAAAATACTTTAACAGTAAAAGTGTATCACTAAAATGCTACCATAGAAAAAAAGCCCCAATTTTAATGAATGAGAATAGATTTTTTATTTCAATAGAATTCAATGACATGAAAAAATAGGCGCTTTATTATATAGGATAAATACATAAAAGTTTAGAAATACAAAAGTAAAAAAAATGAGAGTGGGTAAAGTGTATGAAAATTCATATTTAATTTAGATAGGGACGATTGGATAAATGGTAATGATAAGAAGTTTTTGTTCATCTTTTATTAAAAAAATTACAAAGTAAATAAAGAGAATAATACATTTTTGAGTTTCAAATAAAGGTTAAAATTTTAAAGAAAGGGGTTTCTGAAAAAATTGTAATTGAGATTGTAAGAAAAATTAAATAAGAATATCAGATATAATTTATTGATAAATATTTGTGAATGCAATTGAAAACAAATTTTTGAAAAACAACCTTCACTGATAGGCAACCATTTTTTTCAGTTTCTATGCTTAACAATTAAAAGTTGCACAAAACTCAATTCAATGATCGAAATCAAGAAATTATGCAAATGAATTTTTTATGTTGAAATATGCAGATGTCAGATACATTCATGTATACGAGATAACAAACTGATAACCTACGTCAAAATCAATTTTCTTCGACGTTTCAAATTTAATTTTTAATCCATCATTATTGTTATTTACATTAGCTTTATCATCGTGACTATGCTTGTATATTTTAAACGTACCACCAATCAATGTCGGATCAAAACTAACATCGACAGTCTTGTCGCCTCCGCTAACTTGGTTTACGACAAGAAATTCTTCGTGTGTGGCTGCTACTGCTATACCCACAGTAGTATATAATATGCAATTTATAGTTTATTTTCAATGTAGATTTTAAGTGCAGTACACGTAAGCCATTATTCGAAATTTTTGCTACGACTTTTTCCAAACGATCGTTAACAATAAACTATAAAATTTGATACCTCGTACGATAATACAATTCCTTTGGATTTTAATAAAGAATTGTTATTATTATAGTTGTAAATATGGCAATTTAACTGTCACTACGAGAACACCCAACCTAAGCTGTGTTACATAATGGTATAAAATTCCATATAATAGAAGACACTTTGAAATCCTTGACGGTATCTGTTTACTTAAAAAAACTTGATAATATTCTTGTTTTTATGCATACGCATATAAACTTATTCGATTATTCTATATTCCTTCATTGAAAATTACGAAAATATTGCTTCAAATCTAAATAAATTATTATTATTGTGCTATATAATCCTGTTACGCTTAGGTTAACAACAATTTATTAATTTATTGAAAGTTTATAAATGATATCAAGCCAGTTTTAGTTAGTAATGCAGTAAGTGTGGTATGCAAAGTAGCACTCTCTTTAATGAAATTACATTCCATGTAAATATTTAGTTGATTTAAAGCACATATTTTCTTGTTACATAAGGCTTAAATTTGAACTTGTTGTTAAAACGGAAAATTTGAATAAATTCCTGTTATATTAATCAATATTATTATTATTTAATAATAGAAATTAAAATTCTATGAGAATTTGTTAAGTACCTACCTGTTAAAGTTTTACAACCCATCTTCTGTATATTTAGATTATTTAATTGTTTCAAAGGTCAAAATTGTTTTAGATTAAGTATAGAAATTATAAAGACGTTTAGCGACAATTCCCTACCCATTTTGTACATCTTGCTTGTGGTGGCTCGTTTCGCTTCTTGTGTAGACGTTCGACCAACTAGTTATATAATACAACATAATAATTTTTGGTTGGATTGAATTTGGCAAATAAAATTATATAAACCAAAAGAAATAATAACATTTTTATTTGTTCCACAATCAATTAATAATTAACAAAATTTGTACGTTATTTTTTTATTTTGATTTTGAAATGGCATTTTTGAAAAGCGGTTTTACTGTATATAAAATGTCTTCTTGTAAAATTGAATACAGATAATAATTGAACATATTTTGTATTAATGATGCAACGCGAATTAGATACACAGTTTATTTTACGTTATTCGCTTTCAAAATAGTAATGAACCGGTCGTAGTAAATTAAATTTGAATTTCAAATACTTTTAATTCCATTTTTATTCTTCTCTTTTCAAAATCGTTTATGCAATAGTAACTAAATGTAAATATTTTAAGTCATATTCGTTACAAAAATTACGCATTTCGTCCAAGTTGCATAAACAACAATTATGTGCATTTTCATAATATTTTTTTGACATTATCGCAAAAGTAGGGAGAGATAAATGCGTAATTATTGTAGATTACAAAACATTAATTACAAAAATTTGTTTGATTAATACTTTATGATCTTCAAAGAATAAAATAGATATTCTAACAATTTTATTTCATTTTTTGCAAAAATTTTGGAAAAAATGAATTCAGTGCATCAACAAATTTAAATTTATTTATGACATAATTTCGTGTAATTACTTGTAAATTCGGCATAGCGGCCTTAGTTTTATTTTTACGTAGGAAATGCAATAAAAAAAACTCGAGCGCAATAAGCTTCAAACTTTTAATCAAACATAAAATTTATGAAGTAATAAATAAGTAACCGTGTAGCAACCATTGGCCATCTCACCCATCTGGTAGACGTGAGATGGTCAGTACTTTACGGAATAGACAATCAGATTTAAAAAAGTTATTTAGACTTTTTTTTTGTTTTTCCACACTTCAGGCAGATATTTGGAAAACTAGTACATTCCTCGTGCAACCAACGTGTGCAGGAACTGTATCTTTTCTTCAGTGGCATTGTAATCCTCACCAAGCCGACGAATTCATCTTCATTAAAAGTCTAGTCAACACTGTAGTCATTACTGCCCAATTCTGGTTTACTTCTAATTTCTGAACTAGACCAATGCATTTTCTGCTTAGCAATTTTCTTATTTGCAATGGGTTTTTTTCTTGCCTTATTTTCTTTGTTGCTGATAATTCAGATTTCTTCTTACTTTCCTAAACCATCGCTTGTTTAATACTTCATGTCACATTAAAACTGATCCAAGTTTTTCTTTTTTTCCCTCAGTGTGATGGGTATTAAAACAAGTACAGAACGAATTAAATTCAGTAACTTTTTAAGGCAATAAGGCTATGGTCTATTGTAATGTCTTTGGAGCTCCTGACTATAGATCCAGAATATTACCTGACACCGTCAATAAAACTTTTTTGGATGTCGACAAAGGTTCAAAAGCGACATTAGCCTCCAGACGCTTTATGTGAAAATGTTGATAGAATGTTGCAAAGACGTAGCCTGGTATCGCTGATGGATTGAATAAAAAACAAATTGCGGTGGCTTTAAATTCTGAAATTACATTTGCTGGTTTTGCTGAGTTTATACTAGCTTTCAGATAAAATATTCTCAAACTATAGTTTTTTTATTGCAAACACCATAGAAATAACTTTTTTAACAATTTAAACATAACACAATCCAATGGTGGCAAATAATGTGTTGTGTGAGTTGGGAAACAAACCATGATGACATTTTTAGCTTTGGCAAGTTCCAATTAGTCTACAGAAGTACAGTGAGACGAATACCCGTCTACAACCAACAATGTCTTCCCATTTGGTTTCTTCTGAATAAACCATTCTCGCACCCACTGTGAGAAAAGCGCAGGATTTACGTATGCTGACTTTGCTGACATATAAACGGTTGCCCCTGAAGTCATTCTATATTCAAATTTAGCCTTTTTATTTTAGCCTTTGACTATGGCAAACGGGAGTAAAAAAAACTCTCTCAAGCAATAACACTTATGGTCTCGCCCTCCCCTGCAGAGACAACGGAATAGACGTCTTTAAAGTCCAATCGTATTCAGCTGTCTGTTTGACGACATTTATTTTGTCTTTAAGCTTAATTGTCTAGCCAAATGGTAAGCCAACTACGAGTAACATTCATGGTTAACGGAAAATGTGTTTGCATATTCTTAATGTTCTTTAGTAATTTTTGCTTGTTTTTTTTTCCAAACAAGGAATTCGGTCCCAATCTTATTTTATTCGTCTTTCCAACGTTTTGCGCGGAATATCAAAATTTCAGGGCGGTTCTTTCTCTGATATTTTGTCGAGATAGTTCTATAACAAATAGAAAAGTGCTTTTTGTGATGGCTAACTATACCATATTATTCAGTGGCCAACTCTCCTAATTTTCTGGAGGAGATAGCCTGAGTCTTTCTATTATGTTTGCGGGTTCTTGGCAAAATTTGTAAGACTGTTATATTACAGTTTGTACAATATGTGTACACCAAATCAGCGACTAAATGTGATTACAAACGCTTAGATAATCGTACACTAAGCAAAATTTTAGGAGTAGTTCTCAAACAAACACGAGTCATTAAGTATATAAGTTTATTGATTATTTTTTAGTTATTACCTTTAATTATAAACTTTGGAAAGATACTCAAGCCTTAATATTTTTGTAACTATATCTCCCACAAGCAACGGATGTCCCTTCACCCTCGATCTCCAAACTGTTAACTTGTAAACTGCGGCCACGAACGGGGAATACTGTAACCACTGATTCTGTTAGTGCATCACATAAATGCAACATCGATGTCTACATTTGAGAATGATTCAAGAATCAAACTCAGCAGTTTCCAAATCCGTTCGTTCTTATCGCAAAGTATAATAGAACCATTGATTATAAATAAAACCACAATTTAATTTGTAAGAAATAAAATTTATTTGCCTCAACACAAGTTATAACATCATACGATACAATATCATAAAAACGACGTCGTTTTTTAATAAATCAAAGTTTAAAAAAGTTGAAACTATCTGAAAATCCGTAAATTTATTTAAAAATTTGTTAAATCTGCAGCACAATAAAAATAGATTAAATTTTATGAAATTACCATCAAACTAGTTACAATCTTCTCCTGAACGATCAAAAGTTTTGCATATTTTTTTTCAACAATAGGAATTTAACAAGTAAAAGTTGAGGCCAATTGGTTATATACACTAAGAAATTTAAATTAAGTTAAATACAACTTATGATAAAAACATCATTTTTATGTATTCTCATGTAATTGTGGTTATTATTTATATAAACAATTTATTTGCTTCAGACCCAGTTAGAAAAGATGAATCTGCTGAGTTTTTTTTTGAATCGAGATGGACATCCTCGGTTGTAATTCGCTTTGCAAGTTGATTCTAAGAAGAAAAAATAACATACATTTTATTATTTGTGCATCTGACGTATTCACATTTACTATTTGTCACAAAAATTACGGTAACTAATTTTATAATCTTGTAACAATGCATACAGGTACGGTGGAACTGACATATAAATTAAGGAAGGGGAATCTAAGAAATCTCGTCTCAATTGGACGGTAGAGCCATCTATGTTTCGTCGTACTTTTGTGTGGTATTTGGTAGATATAGGATGCGCATTTTTTCTAAGTTTATATTCAATGTTTTATTATATTATTTTTTTACAAAGTTTTCGCCGCTTATTCAATATTACGAGGGTTGCCTTTTAAGTGTCGGGAATGAAGAAAAGTGTAAGAGGTATAATAACGCATTTTTTAAATTGTTTTTCAAAGTCTCTCCGCGATAGTCAATACACTTTTGCATTCGATGGAACCAGTCGTTACAGCATTTATTTCATTCCGAAGTAGGTGTAGTCAAAATCGCTGTTTTGTAGGCATCCGACGCTTCTTCAGACGTCTGGAACCGCTTTCATCGTAGCATATTCTTGATTCTTGTGGCTGTATGGATCAAGAACTTTGACATTTTGCTGTTTCAAAAACGACTTCAGGCAAGCAAATGGTCGTATACCATTGAACGTTAACTGTTCTTCGATTTTCAAGAGCAATCGTTGCTACATGCCCTAATTTGGCAACAAACGATGCAACCATTTTCTTGGCAACGCTGCGAGAGCGAACAACTTTTGTCGTTTCAGTTTACTTTGGAAGACCCATAATGCAGATTAGCGTTTCGCTTCAGGCTCATAGCTATAGATTCATGATTCATCACCACTTACGATGTCGTAAACGTGTTTTGATGCTCCTGAGTTGAATCGTTGTAGAGTTTTTCGACACGAATTGACTCAAGCTGCTTTCTGTTCTTCTGCGAGGAGATGCGGTATCCACCGGGAAACCAATTTTTTAACATCTACTTCTTTGTGTAAGATCTTTTGAACTGAGGTCCCTGAGATGTCCAATGATGCCTGAATCTCACGGTATGTCACATGACGATCTTCCAAAACTATGTTGCAAACAGCATCCACGTTTTCTTGAGTGACGGCGGTTTTTGGTCGCCCTTCACGCGGTTTGTCATTGAGGTTAGAGCGTCCTCGCTGAAACACTGTATACTAGCGATAAATGGTTGTCTTTGATGGTGCTTCTTCGCCAAAAACAGCAACAAGTTCTGCGACGCATTCTTGCTGGGTGAGGCTTTGTTGAAAGTTATAAAAAATAATCGTGCGGCATTGTTCCGGACTTAATTTCATCTCGTACAGCGACTTGGGAATTTTAACACGCCACGGTTTAAAAACTATCAGGCCAATCTAAATGATATTTTGACATTGACATTGACAAATACCAACAGTTGTTTATAAACAGTTTTTCTTGTTACTAGGTGATAAGGAACGTTCTACTCCCGACACTTAAAAGCAATCCTCGTATAAATAAATTAAAAAATGTACACCATCAGTAAAATTTGATTTCGTCATAAAATAATAAATAAAATGATAAAAACCCAATAAACCTGGTGAAAATGTAATTTGCAAAATTTTCAATGTCAAAATGCCTCAAAATTATATACTTTATGGGCGACAAAAAATTAAATTTACATGAACGCAACATATCGACAGATGTGTAAGCAGTTACATAAGTTGATTCTTCGATTAATAAAAATATTCTCAAACCACAAATAATTTTCGAACATGTTACGTTAACACTAGATGTCGCAACACTTATTAAACCAAACTCAATGATCAATTATTTATAACAAACATTTTTTTGTTTAAGTTAAATAATTTTGGCAAGTGTGTTGTAAAACTAAATAATAATACAACCCATTGAAATAAACTTCTTTTTAAATAAACATAAATTTGATCTAAATAAAACACATGTATTACCTATGAAAAAAGAATCTTACTATCTTAAAGCGCAAAGCTAGACTCAACAAGATAAATTGCAGTTAAATTTATTTAATGTAAAAGCTCTCACCCCATTGAAATACGGAAAATGTATTATATAAACGCGATAATGCATTACGACAATTGTAAAATATTGCAATAATTTGACCATAATGGTAAAGGCCGTATATGGAACGGTGTTAGATAAGAAAGTCGGCAGATGTAAACTCTAAGAGATGACCGTTTATAATATGAAACAGGTCATCTAGAACACTTAATAGCAGACTCATAATAATTAATGGACGTCTTGATATCGAAACATGCTTCTCTTTTGAACATATTGTAATACACGACACAACACTCGCACGTTATTGGATTTATAGCGAACACTTTACACCCTCTGCACGATCAATTCTTCGTTTTTTTTAATTTATCTGTTCGTAACGCAAAAGTGAAACAATGACAAATTTGGAAATAAAGATTAGGCAGAAATTTACATAGAGATTTTTATCGTATTTTATAATTGATGTTTTCTATCCTGCAGAAAGATTGTGAATGGAAAACAAAATTAACAGTGTACCCCTAAGCTTCGTTTTTTCTGTCTATTCAACAATAATTAATTTATTGTTTAAGATTTTAGTTATAGTTTTAAAGACTTTGTACAATGGTGAACTCATGAGGGAAATAACTCATTAAAATACGTTAATAGCATTTATATTTGCTGTTTAGAGTCAGACTACGCCATAATTCACGAGGAAGGCAAATACGGGTTTATGTAACACGAGGGTTAACTAACTCAAGATTTATAACGTTGACATTTGAACCAGTCTGAATGTCGTGTAAATAAGGTTGCCCATTATTAAAATTAAATAACAGCTCAGTAGTTCAGTACGTTTTGTAAGTTATGTATGCATGGTTTGTGTGTGCATGTGAGAAGTAAGTTTTAAATTACGTACTGTCTTCGCAATTATTTTTCAATTTGAGATGATTCTAATCTGTAAGCAAAAGCATCTTCTCGATTATTATACATTGCGACAGTATTAAACTATGCTGAATACGTGAAGCAATTTTAAAATGTTAATTGCCTTTTAATATGATTTTGCAACTCTAGAAAATTTGCATGTGTTGTTTTTTAGAAACAAAAATTGCGTTTTAATTAACATAATCCACTTTGATAAATGTAGTTAAGTTAGTTAAATAATAAACTAGATATATATTTAACATCAGTAAATGTAATCTAAAAAGAAATGGGATATTATTAAATCTCTGTAGTGTAATGTGTTACAGAAGTTACAGAAAAAACTTTAAATACAAAATTTTAAGGTTTTTTTCAAGTAGTATCTTTTGGTAATAGAGGAAATAAAAATCTACTTCACAACATTATAAAAATTATTGGAGATATTTTTTAAATTTAACATTCTGTATATTATTATCTCAAATAAAAGATTTCTTTGTTCTGATTTCGAATATACTTAAGTTGGCAACATATAGGAAACTTTTTTATTATTAATTTTACAAAAAAAAGTTATTGTTTATAAAAAAAGTTTTGCATGATCTAGAATCTAAAATACAATCATCAAGTATTAAATTTATTCAATCGTATACGGGGTTTGTCAAAAAATACAAATTTCACTCACGAGTAAGGTACCTTTATTTGTGAAAATATGGCAAACTGGTATGGTAAATTGGTATGCAATTACATCCTTCTACATAAAAAAATTGTTTACAAATTTTCTCAATTAAGTGATGTCTAATATGATACCGAACATTTACCATTTTATTTATTACGAACATGATAACGTGTCCGTTTCGTTCAGAAAGTAATAAGCAAATTCCCACAAAACAAAATTTATTTATAAAAATTCTCGTAAAAATCTAATTAATACACTATTAAAATAAAAATAGGTACAAGTACATAATCAGGTCCATCTATACTCAGTATACTATTGGCGCGGAGTAATAAACCTGTCAGAATTATCGAATCTCCCGTATTGCAGTGGCGTAGGTACCTGATACGTTTGGAAAATCATATTTTTAGTAAGTAAATATATTATAATAGTAAAATCTACCTTGATATGAATTATTATGTGGTTTCTTTTATTGTTTCAATCCTTACTTTGTGGAATCTATTTTTCATAGTAAATAATTTATTCAGCAATATTCCACCGTTTAATAAGATATAAATAGATACAAAACTTTTGTAAAACACAGTATTTGAATATAAAATTAAACTCTAAAATCGATAAATGACAAATGTGTCGTTTCTCAATTTGTCTATTTTAAATTTTAATTTTATATAGGTACGTATACTGAGTTTTACAAAAGTTATGAATCTATTTGTATCTTATTAAACTGTGGAATATTTATTTACTATTATGTGGTTTGTTTCTTATTATTACAATTAAGAATCGATATAGCTAAATAAAGTAATTTTAAAACAATTATTCTTTAGCGTCAAAATGTGTGTTGATTATCTATCATCAGGTAAAGTGGGGTCGTTAGCGCAGTCATTACGGCAGACGGGTTGTAATTTCTGCGAAAGATTACAGATAATTAGTTGTTTGACCGAAGGGCTTCGTATACTTTCTAAATGAAAAATATGTTTAGTTTGTTATTAGCAATGAATCGGCTTGTTTGTTTGTTTGTGTGTTAGTGCAAATAATTTTGAAATGGAAAACTTTTCACCAGCAAAACGTGTTAAAAGTGGTGCGTTATCTGCTAATAAAAATTATAATTTTAAATGTGCATGACGCTGTTCGATGTCAACACCCTGCAAAAAGTGTCGATGATATTGTAGGATTATGTTCTGCAATGACGGGAATATCAAAATCCACCATTTATAAACTAGTGAGGGAAAGAAAAATTTGGGACAAGTGCTTCACCCACTTCCATCTCCTGGTCGGCGCCCGATGGAATTAGATGATGCAATGAGGAATTCTGTCCGTAGAAAGGTTCACTTGTTCTACTTACGGAAAGAGATTCCTACAATCGATAAGATTTTACTAGCAGTAAATGAGGATGAAAATCTACCCCAAATGAGTCGTAGAACACTGTGGAAACTTCTTCGCAAGTTGAAGTTTACTTGGGAGAAGATAAATAGAAGATCCGTTTTAATTGAAAAACAAGAGATTATTACATGGAGGAGAAATTATCTTCGGGAAATAAGAAAATATAGGCGTGAAGGCAGGCGTATATTCTATTTGGATGAAACCTGGATCAATGCAGGACATACCGTAAAAAAACATGGCATGATAATACCGTTACGAGTGCTCGACAAGGATTTATAGAAAGGCTATCGACAGGATTTCGACCGCCTTCTGGGAAAGGAACACGGTTAATTATTACTCATATTGGCAATGAAGATGGCTTTGTAGATGGTGGTTTGTTAGAATTCGAATCAAAGAAAACTGGCGACTACCACGAAGACATGAATGCTAATGTGTTTGAAGAATATTTTGAGCAGATGCTAGATTTGATACCCCAAGGATCTATAATAGTTATGGACAACGCCAGCTACCACTCACGAAGATACGAAAATTTACCTACCAGCGCTTGGAGGAAAGCAGAAATTATAGATTGGTTATCTGTTAAGAATATAACTTTTGAGGATGACATGGTGAAAAGAGAATTATTGGATATTGTTAAAGTTCATAAGAATAAGTATATACGTCATGTTATTGACGAAATGGCAAAGAATCGGGGCATTGAAGTACTGCGTTTACCACCTTACCATTGTGAGCTGAATCCTATAGAGTTGGTTTGGGCTCAAGTAAAGGTGACGTCGCTCGTAACAATACCACTTTTAAACTCGACGACGTGAAAAACTTCTGGAAAATGCATTAAACAAAGTAACACCTGAAAGATGGAAGAACTGTGTATCTCATGTCGTTAAGGAAGAAGACAAATGTTGGCAACTGGATAATTTAGTAGAGATAACATTGGAGCCAATTATTATATCAGTAAACACACAAGACAGCGATTCTGATTCCGAAATGGAAATTTCAGACGAGGAAGAAAGTTAAATGACCAAGCGTAATGTGCCTGAAACAGTGTTCTACTCTCTAAACACCATTTATTGTAACCATGAGTGAGTATTGTCAGTTATTTTTAAATATACCTATTTTACCTACTAATGTCTTGTTATTTAAATGAACATTTTTATGCCTGTTACTTTTATCTATTCATTTTGATAAGTTTCCATGACAACCACATAATTTTATAATTGAGCCAAATTTACTTTTTGATGCCTAAAATCGGTCCCCGCAAATTAATTGTAATTGTAATAAATGTACTGACGATATCTGCATTACTATTTTATTTTATATTTATGTCATATATTATTTATATGTTATTTATTTTATTTGTATAGTAGATCACATTACAAATTTTACTTCTTACGTATTATATACCATTATTTTTGTATCTTGGTATAATACCCACATCTACGGCTATGATTCTCGTTTCGTCAGTACCTGGGCTGATGGCAACGTGTTTACACAGATTAAACTATTGTTCTCAAACCCTAGATGGGTCGATATGCTGCAAGAGCGGCACAATGATTGTATTTTAGTTAGAATTTATTGGTTTTTACTTAACCGTAGAAGTACCGCTTTCACAAGAAAATAAAGAATTATTTCAAGCAATTATGATTTATTACTCCGCGCCAATAGTATACACACTTAGCTCAACTTATTTTTTAGTCTTTCCAAAGTTATTAACTGATGACTAATATTAAATGATACATTTTTTTTGTAAATTTTATTAAATGTTTTCAATAATTAATAATAAACAGTAATCTCTTATTTTTATTGAACACTTGATAACATTTCAATTAATTAAAATATGTTTTGTAATATTTTAGCAATGCATTTAAATGAATAATGCCATAATAAATCATTTTGTTGAAATAATTTTTACGAACATTATCGGTTTCTTTAATTCACTAATGCCTCTACATACCCCCCTTCTTTGTCAATACAGGTAATTGTTCTATCACAAAAGTTTTTCAATACTCTTCTAACCATAGCCGGAGTAATACTCTGAACCGATTCTGCAATGATTCTTTCCAAATGAGCAACATCTGTAAATGACCTTTGAAGATACACCTTTTCTTTTAGGTAACCCCACAAGAAAAAATCGAGTGGCGTCAAATCTGGAGAACAAGGTGGCTAAAAAATCTCTGAAAAACGATGTCTAACTCTTCCGTTAAAACGATTTTCAAGGTATTGCCTTACATCTAACCACTGTGGCATGCGGCAGTATGCTGTTGGAACCATATTTGTTGACGTTGAAGGAGAGGAACGTTATCAAAAAATTCGTCTCATTCATTCTTTAAAAAGAGTAAATAACGGTCCGCATTCAAAGATTCGTGAAAAAAATAAGGTCCAATTGAGTTTTGATGATAAAATTTGGATTTGTATTACTCCACCAACGGCAATTTTGAGTAGAGACTGTTCCATTTGATGTAAATGTTGCTTCGTCCGAAAAAACAATATGTCTTCCCATTAATGGGTTATCTTCTAACATTCCTTGAATATCACAACAAAATTCAAAGCGTCTATCATGATCGCCCGTTCTTAACGTATGAATAAATTGGGGCTTGTATCGGTGCAACTTGTTCTTTTTAAAATTTTAGAAACCGTATCTTTGTTAATAGGATTTAGCATTGAAGCTACCCTTGTTCGCAAGGATTTCTTAGGATGTTCGATTGCTAAGAGCATTATTTCAAACTCCGTGTCATCACTGACAACCCGTTGTTGGCGTTTGTTGTTAAATTTATTACTTACATTTCTAAAAGTCTTAAATTTGTTTAATACATACTTTTCTTACTGTGTCATAGTAAAGATTTTTCTCTGGGTGTCGGTTATTAAAAATGTCTGCAGCTGCTCGATATGTTTTATAATTGTCACCCACAATTAACACAATTTCAATTTTTCTCCAGTACTTAATGTTGGTGGCATTTCTACTAAATTTTAAAAGTACTTCCTACCAAATTTCACTAAATACAACTGAATATTTTGAAGTTCACTGTCAAACAATTATGACTATTAAAAAATCATTTTTTTATCAGTGCATCCTAGATTTCATGTAAATACAGTTACATTTGCATTGTTATTGAAAACAAAAAAGAGACATGATTTTTTTTTATGTAATTGGATGTAATTGCATATTTAAACGTAGTATTTAGTTCTGATCAACTTTTTTCAATAACAAATTTCAATATTGTCAAATATAAAGGTAAAATTTATATTTTTTTGACAAACCGCGTATACGATTAAAAAATTTAATATTTGATAATTGTATTTTAGATTCTAGATTATGCAGAACTTTTTATAAAGAATAACTTTTTTTTGTAAAATTAATAATAAAAAAGTTTCCCTTATGTTGCCAACTTAAGTAGACACACTGTATATAATTTGTTGGCATTTGACTCAGCCACTTTTAACATATTTGAGTTTATAACTTGTTTTTCCTGGAGATCAAGTTGCCTTGAAAACGTCAACGTTTGCAATAAACGTAACCCTAGAAAGGAAACAATTTTAGTGATCAATTAAAAAAAGTAAAATAAAAGGTTATATTATTTGACTTTTTTCTTCTTCCGAATAACCCATTTGATAGATGTTTTAAATAATTTTAGAAGAAAATTAATATCTGCAATACGGTTTAATTTTCAATTGATGACTGACTTATGTGTAACTAACAGTGTTTCGTTGCTATAGTTACGTTTATTGTAAACGATATCGTTTTCAAGGCAACCTTAATCTCCAGGAAAAATAAGTTATAAACTCAAATATGTTGAAAGTGGCTGAATCAAATGCCAAGAAAACATATAGACTCAAAATCAGAACAAAGAAAACTTTTATTTGAGATAATAATGTACAGGGTGTTCCATTTAGAAAATTATTACTCAATTAATGTTTACAATGTTGTAGAGTCGATTTTTTATTTCGTCTATTACCAAAATACTACCTGAAAAACCTAAAACTTGTCTTTAAAGTTTTTCCTATAAGAGCTGTAGGTGAACGTCAAGATATAATGAATAACCCTGTACACGCACTAATCAGATTTAGACGGATTAGTTTCATTAGAAAATAATAAAGTGAGATGTATACACTGTAACAAACAACGGAAACCCATACCGATAGGAAATAGATAAAACTGTAGACAAGAGTACGTTGAGCGCGTAATTTACACTTTTATTATTGCACGTTTATTAAACTCTACGCACCTTATACTGTACATTTCAATAATCCCGATCCACCCGTATAATTTTTGAAAGTGCAACTATTATAAAGCGTGATTCAAAAAATTTTTCATTAAACTTTGCCATAAACGACAAAGTAAGATATAAAAGGTGCTTAGTTTGTACATTAGCAATTCTGACAGATTTAATTTCAATTTATGATGGTGTTGACATTATTGCTTTCACCGACCACCATAAACGCTGCATGTTAGAAATGTATTTTCGAAACGGTGTAAGAATTGATTGGCAATGGGTTTATTCTACTCGTGTAGCGTTTCAAGAATTCCAAGAAACCTTTCCTGAAGTGATCGTTCACTTTGATCAATTTAATAGACAAGTGCATTATCTTTAGATTATTTTTAAGTCATTTACATTTGTTGCATTAAAAAGAGACCTATAAATTGAAGTTATTTCTTTTCCGATTTGCCTATTAATAATTCAGATGACTTCAATAGTTCAATAATACTTTGGTAGGTCCAACACATTCAGTTTTATGCATTTAGAGTAGACGTACGTGAATTTTTTCATGGTTTCCTTTGATTAAAAATTTATTGAATTACGGGTTAGAAAAATTCAAAAATAAGTCAAATTTTGTTTTAGCTCTGCACTCCATATGATCGTTCTTTTGAATTTTCTGAATGGAACACTCTGTATATTTTTGCTTTTTTGAGTTCCTTGTAAAATGAGATTTCAAAAATGATTAATAAACCTAAAGTCAATAATTTGAGAGTTAACACATTATTCCAACATAATTGAAAAAATGGTTTAACTGCAAGTTGTGTTGTCACTCGATTTAGCTCAAAATCTATGCTATTCGGTCAAGTAAATTAGATGAAAAAATTATATTTTGATTGATGCTTTAAGTTAGTTTTTGGGGAGCTACACTATGCGAAAAAAACAATGTTAATGTCCTATGTTCGGTTTTGAAGTATTCACCCTGTATAAAAATTTTGAGCTCGTAATTGTCACCTCTACTACTTTTCGCGTGTGGTTACTAATATTGTTAACAGTAGGGACTTATGTTTTTAAGAAAATTTATTGGGTTGCTTGAGTTGGATTGCCCATAAATAAATATTAGGAATATAGTTGTCTACAAAAAAAATAAAAAATTTCCAAGGGTTAGTAGCATTATAAGGGTTGATTTAAAAAAATCAAGAGTTGCATATTTAAAGAGGCCATAAAAAGCCCATAAATATTGAATTAAAAAGATATTGTAATATTGTTCCCTTCTTATAGGGAACTCAGGTTCTTATAACTCCATAATAATAATAACGCCCAACCCAAACTGTAAGATTATACTTTATTTTTAATTTAATTGAAAGGGTACTAACGCCGTTGTCCCCCTGGGCCTGAGTCTCTCTTACTTGTCAAACTTATATTTATACATAACTCTAATAAGCATATTTTTTTAATACCAATGTGATTGAACTTTGCGAAATTGCTAATATTGTAAATTGTTTTCGTTCAGATCAATAATCTTAATAAAATTTTACAATAATTTAAATTTAAACAATATACATAAGTATTCTAGAAAAAAAAGTTGATGCTAGTTTAATTTTAAGTTAGTCGTCACATTTGTAATGTATTTTTTGTCTTTACAATAAAAAGCTTAAAAAATTAAATATTGTACCATTCAAAAGCCCTTAAATGTTTATGTAAAATCCAAAAATATTTGGAAAGGTGGGCGGAGGCAATTTAATAGACCTAAATAATTTATTTTTCCGTCGACCTCATTATAAAATTGAGTTTTACGTACTCCCTGAATAATCATAAAGTAACACTTTTTAACTGTAATACTTTTCGTCCGCAAACATCTGTCAATGTCAATTATTATTTTATGTCAAATTAAATGAAGTCGAAGTAACCAGTATGAAAACCCATTTTTAAGAAAGGACGAATTTAGTGACTACATAGGATATTACAGTACTTTTTAGGTACATACTGAAACATTTTAGATACTGCAGAATATTGTTTATTTACTTCCATTTATAACATAATTATAATTAAGATACCAAGTTATAGTTTAAAATTAAGTGAAAACTTTTTTTTTTTAAATAAAGGTATTACTATATAAATAAATGTAAGAAATCAATAATGGGTGTGACCTCCTTTATTATTGATACATTGTTGGAAGCGTCTGCTCATTGACGCTTTCAATGTATCAATATAATTAATATTAATCGTTTCCCATGCGGTATCAATGGGTGCAATTAGTGCATTACGGTTTACTGGTATAAAATTTGGCCCTTGTTGTCTTCGGATAACAGCAAGTATTCGAGCCCAAACATTTTTGATAATGTTAAAATCTGGGCTTTTGCTGGCCAGGGTAACAGCTCCAAGTTATTTTCGTATCCAATTGCGCACAACCCGCGAAGTATGAATAGGGGCGTTGTCCTTTAACAACAAAAATCCATTATGAAAATGTTAATTCAACAGATCCCGAACTATTTTTTGAGAAAGTATAGTGAAATAAGAATACTTACTTGTTGGAAAATATAATCTTCGTCTGGATAAAACACTTCGACTGAAGGTTTCATAATAGTTTTCAAAATATCTAAATACGCAGCAGAATCAAGACGTCCATCGATAGCCCAACAAACTCCTGGACCCCGCGCGCTAACCCAACCCCACACATTTGCAGAAAATCAACCACTTTGTTTTTAGAACATATGTGATTATTTTCGTAACGAGTTCCTTCCATTCTAAAAACTTTTAGTGGTCCATCGTTGCGGCTATTGAACGTTTTTTCGTCGTTAAAAATCACTCGATTCCAAAATTCCAAAGGTTCGTTCACATATCGCCTTGCAAATTCCAGACGACGTCTCATATTTTCGTCACTGAGAACTTCTTTTGCAGCAGCATTATACTTCTTTATTCCCATCTCCTTTAATCTTTTTTGTGCAGTTATACGGCATCCGGGAAAATGTGTATCTGCTATAGCCCTGAGTATGTAGCAAATGGTTGTTCTGTTACGTAATGAAACAACTCGAGATCTTGAGCACGTGTAGATACTTTAGGTCTACCACTTCCGATGGCTCTTTCCAAAGTGTGTTCAAGATTCCATTTTACTCGGTAATGCCCTACGGTGCTTTTTGGTATATCTAACATACGTGAAATTTTACGCACGCTACGGCCCGCCGCTAATTCCGAAACAATCCGCGCTTTCAAATCAGCACCGAGAGAGGGGCATTTTCACAACACTTGAAATTTTAAACTAAAATGGAATTTACATTTCTTACTTTATTTATTGGTTCACACTACCCCTTCTCAAACAGTAGGTAATTGTTTATTTATTACATACTTCTAATGACCAATGTAACAACCCTTAGAGCAATATGACTCAAAGGAAGTAAATTAAACAAGCAAGGATATTCTATTGTTATTGAAACTTATTCATAAAGTAAAAACCATTTCCTTATAATGCTAATGGACAGGATTTTCTTTAAGTATTAAGATTACAATAGAGGACTTATAAACTTTCGAAAATATCTAATTATAAATATTTACACTGCAATTGCGTTTTTTCCTTAATAATTTCTTAGCAATAACATACACGTTCTTGGTTTTAAGTTGTCATAAATTTGATATGATATAAATTTGTGTTTCTAATATTACATTACAAACTAATCTTTATTTGCCAAAAATTGTTGCTTAAGTTGTAAAGCTTCGTACACACCTGAACAACAAACCGAGCAACAAACATAACAACGAACCGAAAGTCAAACAGAACGACAAACGATCTTTTATGATTTCCACAATCCGAACAACAAACGGAACGTTTGTGCTGTTCCCATAATTATTTTCAGTAGTTTTCAGTTCATATATATTTATTATTGAGAAGAGAATATTGCGGAAAACAAGAAGATAGTGCCAACCAAATTTTTACGCACAAAGAAGAGTAAAAATTATAATTTACTTCGCTTTTTTTTATTTTGAAATTTCCCGCCCAAATGATGCTAATAGGGACATCATTTTTTCTTGCATTCTTAAACACTGATTAATTTAAAACATTTTTCTTCTGTCAACTCCATAACATTACCTAAAACACAACAAACCCACAAAAGGGAGGACAAAAATAAATAATTTAATTCTCCCGCATAAGTTTGTTCGCCGTTTTGTTTAGATTCGTCCAAACCTGCAAACGCATTCGCGCGCATTTTCTTTGATGTCGGAGAAAAAACCGACAAGTTGCGGGAACGCCGCAAACCGTTCGTGGAACAATCAGGACTTGCGAATCTGTTCTAAAATTCGTACGTAGCACCGTCCAAATTAATGTTCCGATTGCCGTTCGGTTCGTTGTTCTGTTTGTTCCTCGGTTTGTTGTTCAGGTGTGTACGAAGCTTTACAATAAGCATATTAATATGAACTATATCTTATGAAAGGAGAGTTATGTAACTATAATTAACGACTTAACGTTACGTTAGTAGATTCCATTTACTATTTACACATATTTTCTTGGAACATTCGATAATTAACTATCGGGATATGATGACCCTATACTTCGCAGGTTGTGCGCAACTGGATACAAGCAAATAACTTGAGCTGTTACCCTGGCCAGCAAAAGCCCAGATTTTAACATTATCGAAAATGTTTGGGCTCGAATACTTGCTGTTATCCGAAGACAACAAGGGCCAAACTTTATACCAGTAAACCGTAATGCACTAATTGCAGCTATTGATACCGCATGGGAAACGATTAATATTAATTATATTGATACCTTGATAGCGTCAATGAGCAGACGCCTCCAAGAATGTATCAATAATAATGGAGGTCACACCCATTATTGATTTCTTATATTTATTTATATAGTAATACCTTTATTTAAAAAAAAAGTTTTCATTTAATTTTAAACTATAACTTGGTATCTTAATTATAATTATGTAATAAATTCTTGTCAAAAACTAAATATATACGTTGACAATAAGAATTGCCTTAGTTTTTATTTTCACTTTTATATTAACTACAGAAAAAATGAAACGTCATAAAATATACATTTTGTAAGGACTAAATATTATGAATAGAGAGTTTAATGATTTTTTTAATAACTTACAATAATTAGTAGGTTAGATTTATTTAAAAATAAGTAATAATCAGTCAACCCAAATAACCATGTTTAGTTTTTGATTTAATTTAAAAGTTATTGCTTGTAGACGTTTTTTAAATCAAAATTATTTCTAATTTTATTTTGTAAACATTTCCTAAACAAAATTTTGATTCGATAATTAATCGAGCTATGGTGTTTAATTAGCGATACCTTCAAATATATTCTTTAAAGAAAAAATTAAGTAAGCAACGTAAATTACCTATTTTCTAAAACGTGCTTAGTGTAATGATTCATTCTACAGTCCTTCTATAAGATAATCTCTGCTGAGACTACCTGCTGTTAGAATTGTAAATGATACCCTTAAGCCCGCTTCACAATGTGCAAAGTTTTGTTTACAGAAATTGTGGTGTCCAAGTTTTAAATTTCATGAGTGTACCTGGGAAAAAAGTGCTTTTTAATAACATCGCCTGTTTGCTTGTCTCGGCTGACGCATCAGCCAGCAAATTCAGTCTCGTACATAAAAATGCACTTTTTTGTTCTTGTTACATAAATAACTATTATGTTTTAACTTTAACAGCGAAAAAAGTATACTTAACTTTTAAATCGGCAAGTAGTTATTTATCTTTAGTTACCAATACATCAATTTGTATCTTAGAAGCGTTTGTTGTTGTTGTTTTATTGGTTACGCATTTATTAAATTATCGAATTACCGAATTACACACAAACTTTTTCTTTTATTCCGAATAAATTTAGTTGCTGAAAGGTAGCAGGACTCAACAAATTCCCAGATCATGCAATACAATTTCCTTCGATGCAAATTTTTAAAGTTGACAGTTTTTCTGTCAAATTTTAGAAACAAATTTTAACAACCCAAACTTACTGATATAAGAAATCAATGAACTTTTGAATTAGGAAATAAAATCAAAAGTATTAATAAAAGTCAAACAAAAATGAAAACAAGAAATAATTAGCTGGGATAACTTGGGGAGCAGATGCAAAGACACTTTGTACAACTGCATTAGCATTCCTTTATTCTACAGCAGAATATTGTGCTCCTGTTTGGTTAAATACTTGTCATACGAAAAAATAGATGCGCAGTTGAATTGCACTATGCGTATAATTAGTGAAACCATTAAATCTACTCTTCCGGATTGGTAATGTTACTCCACCAAACAGTCGACAAAAAGCTGCGTGAAAACGAGAATGGGATAAATGCCAACTTAACAAAAACTTACCAATTTGGAATTAAAGTGAGAACCCTTCAGCTAAAAGATTTAAATCTCGAAGTCCTGTATGATTTCAAGACTACATAACTACGGCTTTTTCTGAAGTTTAAGAGTGGAAAAAATTATGGTCTGGAGTTGATGTTCAATAAACATCTCATTGATGATCCAACAATAGAAGTCCTGGGCTTTGATAAAAAAAAATTTGGTCCAAAGTAAATCGCATAAGAATATAGGTCATTCAAAATGCACTCTATGTTTAAATGGGATGCGATTTCTAATCCAAATTGTGACTGTGGAAACGAACCAGAAACCGTTGCACATATTATGCAAGATTGTCAATTAACAAAGATTAAAGGAGGGTTTGTAAACATTCATAATTTAACAAACGAAGCTGTATTCTCTATCCTGATTATCTGTTTTTCCATTATTTTGTTTGCTATTTCTTTATCCTACAATTTTTGTTGTCATTGTCGTGACTTACGCTTATAGGTACCGGTTTATTATATATCGTCATGCAATGGTTGTGCTGTTATATTTTATGTCCTTATTTACTTTATATGATGTTTACATACTTAATTAATATTGTTACATATAAAAATACTAAGGTAGGTAAAGGTTGGCTTGTTTAGGTTTTAGTGGTTTTCCTAAACCTTGAAGCAAATGCTTTGCCAAGACGAACCAATTCACAATTGCACAAGGTTTCGTCACTACACTGTACAGGTTAATACTGATCTTCTGGGGCACCATACATAACACTTACATCACAATACAATATTAAAAATGTACCATACGAATAAATAAACCGTACGCACTTCTTAATAAAAAAATTTCACTTTAAATTATTTTGTACTTTTCAGGGCGTTTTTATAAAATATTGAATTTTTAAAAACATTTATTATGTTCTACTTTTTATCAATTATTAACAGTTTTGAAACAAATGGATAGGAATTAGAAGAAAGGGAGAACTTGTTGGGTAATGTGTATTAGTAGAAAAAAGAAACCAGAGAGGAAATAATGAAAACATTTGTCACTAAACGTCAATTAGACTTTGACTTTCCACCTCACAAACTTTATACATGGGGCTCACTCAAGAATCAATCCAAATAGACAGCAAATCGGTCAGAGCTTATCCAGTAGAAATTAATGTGAAATCAGACAATAATCCACTAATTGTTTCTATTTAAGTAAAACTGAAATTAATAAGAGAAACAATAAACAAGAAATAATGGCACATTAGATAACTAAAATACACTACTCTAAAATTCTAAAAATAGGACAAATTAACACAGATATTAAAAAACATTCAGCCAACAATGAGAATTAAAGAATAACTAAATGTTAGCAAAGACCACCAAAATCTGGGAAAAAAAAAAATAAACAAGAAGATCCTAACAGTTCATCGAAAAAAAAGAATACTACATATAAGAAAAACACGACTGTCTCAACGTACATAAAAATGTAAAAAAAGTAGCTGACAACTAAACAAAACAAACACAACGTCTGGTAAGTACTGAAAATACCATACTAGTTGATCAAATTAAAAAGAGGACACATTGAAAAAATATATGACTCATCTGTTTAAAGACGAAGACAGACCCTCCATGGTCGATTGTACTTCAACAATAGAAGAAACGACAAAAGCAATTAGCTAAATAAAATTAAATATAATAGTTAGCTACATATACAGAATGGTCAAAAGTTGTGTGGCATGGGAATAACTGCAATTCAGTCAGAGCTTATCCAGTAACAGATGTGGAATTATTAACTGGTTCCTCTTAAGTAAAACTAAAATTAATAAGAAAAACATCAAACACGAAAAATGGTCATTAGAAAACTGAAACGTACTATTGTCAAAGATAATAAAAAAACAAATAAATACAGACATTAAAAACATTCAACCAACAAGAAAAATTAAAGAACATTCAGATGATATGCAAAATATTATATTTAATATTAACGAGAACCACCTCGAGTTTGAGAAAATAAAATGAACTATATATAACCAAAGAGAATAGTTTGTAAAATTGATGAGCTGAACATTTTAAATGTTATTAAACTTTATTATCGGAATGTTGCGTATAGTACAAAAGTCTTGAAGTGTGAACAAACTGAGCATTTATTACAACTGTAGATTAATGTCAATTTATTATTATTAAAATTTGCTTTACTACGAAGTACGACATATTTTTTAGTTATATTTTCATGTTGTAATTCATTGACAGGTATTAGTTAAAAAATAAACAAATAGTCGACGTTGTGGGTGACAAATTTCTTATTGTAATTGAGACAAAACCAGTGGCTCAATTTGTTGGTACTTGTAACATGTTTGAGATATTGCTTTCTAGGCGACATAAGTCTTTTGAGAATATTCTAAAAGTAAAATGCAACTGTTATTAATGAACGTTCATTATTGCTCATAAGAGTAATGTAAATCGTAGTAAAAAATGTTGTCAAGAGATAGCGCTTGTGCCTGTAATTTTTAGATGATTTTCTCCGAATATCAAAAATACTTTTCGTTTTACCACGTGAAATCATTGGGTGAAACCATAATAATTTCTCCCTGTTTTAGATTAGCATTTCATGAATAGCACCTTTGTTTTCTAATTGATATACTTCAATTTAGGTACGTGAATTATCTTTATATTATTTTTTATTACCGGTTTTGTATTTGTTGATTTTAGTAGAATCGAAAAACTGTAATGAAACACTTGAGCAATCTTCACTAGAACCTGATGTAAATATTTGTCTGTGCGTTATGTCGTAAAAGAGGCTTATCATTTTCGAACATTGTCATAGCCCTAAATCACAAATTTTTTTAGTCGAATTGCAAATTCTGGATGTCACGATATGGATATTCACTTCACTAATGAACAATAAACTACAATTTGCTAGTTAAATTGCCACCTCAAATAAATTAAATTTGTAGTAACCTACTAGAAAATAAATTTTAGTACTAGTTTTTCTGTGGTACTAGGTAATTTCGGCGACGTACGTTCACCTATACGGTGTCGGTGTTAACAATAACAGTATTGTTTATGCTACTTCAGTTTCATGCAACTAAATAACTAATTTTAATTTATGTTTTTCTGATAAAGAATAATAACGCGTAATCGAGATTAATCTTGTTTCATGTTTTTGTGATAATCCCGTGGTAGTTTTTACTTTCAAACCGTATTTATTTATTTCGACCGTCAACTATAACACAAACAAAACGTTGTATTTATTCTGGAATAAGTGGCTTCCTCTATTTGAATGAACGTCCATGTTACCAAAATTGGTTTACACTAGTGCAGCACCTCATTTAAGCGACATTTTTTGCATGCATGTGCCGGCTCTTTGTAATCAGGATCAATTGACGCAAGTGGCATCTGTTGATAGTGAATTAAAGTAAATTCAATCGCTTGCCTCCTTAACAATTAAATTTGTTTATAGCCACAAACACACGATTAAAAAACTTGTGTATTAATAAAGGTCTTTCCAAAAACATGTGTTTTGAACGCATCATAGTTTTTCACGTATGGAACGTAACCTAAAGTGTTCAATTCTGTCAATGATTTCGCAATACTTTTATAGGAGACATTAGACTTAAGATGATTTATATGGTTCCACATTGCAAGTTTAATCATTTCACAAAACATGCGCATGGGCATGTGAAGTTTAGAAAAAGCCAAAAAATCGTAAATTGACAGATATTCTTAAACCAACAACTTTATTTACAGTTCATGTATGTTTAGTTACCTATGCTAAAATAGTTCATTAATAAGGGTCATTTATCTATTTCTAACCTATAACCAGTACATTAACTACTCAATAATTGTGTGTGAAATGCTACTTTTAAATAAATGGTGCGTAAAAAATAAAATCGTGTGTAAAAGTGCAATGTCATTTAAATGGGAGTTTCATTATTAAACGACTTTTGTTGTCAAAGTTGCCTGGCAACATAGACTTGAAATAAACTAAAGTGAAACCGAATGCTTCTCTCTGTTGTAGTAATTGTTTCTATTTGCAAAAATTAGTTCTGACATCGATAAAATATTGTATGAGACACGTGTGTGAAGGGCTTTTATGCACGAGTTGCGGATTTTAAAACACGAGCCGTAGGTGAGTTCACTGCACACACTTGTATAATAAATAACTATTATATTAATGTAAGTTATAAACACGGTGTCATTTTGGCATATATTATGTAAAAAACGTATTTTTTTTGTTTGTGTTTAAATGGTCTATAAAATCTTTCAAAATAAGATGTAAAAAAGTATTGCAGCTTATTATTTACGTATTCCAGCATAAGGATTGTACTGTTTTCGGTGTCATAAATATAATGTGATATTGTCAACAATCAATACCATTTTTGCCGGACTAGGTCAAGAATCACTTTTGAGTGATGCAAAATCAGTGATTATGGACGGAAGACCGAAAAAGAAATTAAATAATGTTCGATGAAAATCAACTAAAATAATTAGTTTAACCTGTAGTTGCCTGTATATATTTTAAAGGAGTATGTTTAGGCACTAAGGTGTTTATGGCATTAATTCAGAATTTTTACAAAAATTGTTTAACAACGTCTATTGTTTGACACAATATCTTTTTATTCTTTTATTGCTTCATTCCGTTTGTTACTGAATTTGATATGGCCGTCTTCCATCTGTTCGTCTCGGGCAAAAAATTTAAAAAATTGACTTCTTAACCTTAAAATCATTATTTGACGTAAAGTCAGTTCCATACTTAATAAATCATTTAAAATTGAAATGAATGATTTTGAAAGTAAATTGCTTGTGAAATCCTTACAATTAAGAAGAAAATATAATTGAAATTGTCCACGATAAAGAGTGCACCTATTAAAAGAATTTTGATTATATGAAAATGTTAAAATTATAATTGGTATAGATTGTTCACTTCTACAAAAAATTAATACCCCTAAATTTCTTAACAGGAATGAACGAAAAATGTAAATCAAGAAAATATAACGGTTGTACGGTTCCTGTATAGTAACTAATTATACAGGGTGTCCAGAAACTCTCCTGACAAACTAAGACCGGAGATTCTTCAGATAATTTTAAGACAATTTAACCCAATTCACCTAGTCCAAAATGCTTCCTAAGGGAGCTAGAGCTCTTTGAAGATGGCGCCTTGTAAATAGTTTTTTTAAATACCTCTAGAACGCTTCTACTTAGAAAAACAAAAACTGGTATGCTTATTTAGCCTTCAGAGATGAATCGATTCCATCAATTGCGAATTTCTAGTACCGGTCATAGGCGTCCGTTTTGGGTAGGTCAACGGTTATTTTAACGCATAACTTTTTTGTCTTTAACTTTTAAGCATTTGTGACACTAGATTATTAAATTTTCAGGTATTCTAGTACTAAAAGGTACTCTTACTTTAAGTCATTAGGATACACCGTTTTCTAGAAAAATGGATTTGAAAATTTTTGGTTTTTTTGTCATTAAAGTTAAATTTATATTTTTTGCACTAGTTGGCTCTGAACTGCCAACAAAAGTAAAACCTACGTTTTTCATTGTCAAATTGTTGTCAGTTCGCGAAGTTTATCTTTTAATTTTTTACTTTACCAGGCGCCATCTTCAAAGAGCTCTAGCTCCCTTAGGAAGCATTTTCGGACTAGGTGAATTAGGGTTAAATTGTCTTAAAATTATCTGAGGAATCTCCGGTCTTCGTTTGTCAGGAGAGTTTCTGGACACCCTGTATATACGAGAATATATTGAAAAATTCTTAGCCTACTATAGAACCAAACAAAATTTCAATGTCAAAATATTTTATTACTCAACATATTCTCCTCTTAATTGGATACATTTATTACAGCGAACCTGCAACGTCTCTAGACCTTTCAAAAAATGTTTCTTCTTGCTCTGCAAACCAGACCTCCACAGCTTCTATTACCTCCTTGTTGGAAGAAAATGTACGACCTTTTAAACTTTTTTTCAGTTGAGGAAAGAGGTGATAGTCGGACGGAGCCAAATCGGGTGAATAAGGGGGGTGTTCTAGTAATTCAAACCCTAAATCACGAATTTTTTGCATGGCAACATGAGATTTGTGTGCAGGGGCGTTGTCCTGCAAAAACAAAACACCTTTGGATAGCTTTCCGCGTCTTTTCTCTTTAATATTTTCCCGTAGAGTGGTCAGTAATGTCGAATAGTAATCTCCAGTTATTGTTCTACCCTTATTCAAAAAATCAATCATGATTAATCCCAAAAAACTGAAGCAAGAACTTTTCCAGCAGATTTTTGGACACGAAATTTCTTAGGTCTTGGAGAACCAGAGTGTCGCCATTCCATCGATTGTTGTTTTGTTTCTGGATCGTAGAAATGTACCCAAGTCTCATCCATAGTAACAATTCGGTTTAAGAAGTCTACATCGTTTTCAAATCGAGCACAGATCGAACGCGATGCTTCTACCCTTGCACGCTTTTGGTCAACATTCAAACATTTGGGGATCCATTTTGCAGCAATTTTTCTCATGTCCAAATTGACGTGAACCATATGATGAACGCGTTCGTATGAAATATTCAGTGCTTCAGATATCCGTTTTAGCCCAATTCGACGGTCTGATAAAATCATGTCATGAACTGCATCGATATTTTCGAGGACTGACACAGAAACTGGCCTTCCCGATCGGTCATCATCTTCAATGGAAAATTTACCTCTTTTGAAGCTTGCATTCCAATTTTTGACGGTCGCATACGAAGGACATTGATCACCAAGGGTATTAAGCATATCTTCGTAAATCTGCTTACCTCTTAACCCTTTTAAATACAGGTACTTGATGATGGCTCGATACTCCAATTTTCGATTTTCACAATTTCGGTGGACATTTTTTTTCATTTAATTTATTGCGTGACTCTGGTTTACTTTTTTGACGTCAAACTTTACACTGACACTTCTAATAAGTTATTGTTCGTTGCTATGGAAACGCAATATTTTGTTTATGCAAGGAACTGGTCTAGGCTAACTAGATATCAATACATCCTCGTATAATAAAGCAACAATCAAATTAACATTAAAAAAATTCAATCTTTTGTTAGCACCGTTTATATCTTGTATCAATAGGTTTAATAAATCAAAGGTTTCGTCCTATAACTCTTTCTTGCTTTTTGAGTTTTTTTATGTACAAAAATGATCATAAACAAGATTTAAAACTCGTTAGTTTGTCATAACATGCTCTTTTGAAAATGTAACAAAAATGAATTTGAGTTTTTTGTCTTAGGCTATTGACTTTTTGGTGTTTAACTTTATGTTTTACCTAAGTGGTGGTTAGAATTTGATACTGAACAATTGTGAATATAACATGGATGTATGTCATACTAGCCTTTATATTTAACATACAGTTGAATATATTCTTTATTTATGCTGGAGTGACACTAATGTTGATAAAAAAAATTGATAAATATTTGCAGCAGGTACCTACAATATTTTTGCCAAAACATAATTGTTTGTTTTTATTATTTCCAAAATGGTTATGGTAATGCTTGATTTCTAGCGGTAGGCGATAAAATCTCCTTTAAATTAGTTTTAATTGTCTATTAAGTTATCCAGTTCTATGTCAATTAAATCCAAAATTTAAACATATTAATAAGATGTAAAACGAAAAATTTTAAAATTGTATTCAATAATACCTACTATATTTTTTTTGTTTATTTATAAAACAAGTTTGTCAAAATTAATATACATTTTTTTAAGATTTTAAAATTTGTTTAAGTTTGTTCAGATCGGTTCAGATTAAATCTAAAAATTCCGTTATATTTAATGTGTAGGTTTAATATTTCACTAAAGCAACATCAAAACAGCAAACAAGAAGACTCTTTATTATTTTGTCATAAAGTAATTACTCGGATACGGCACTAAATGTAACAAATAAAAACAGATTTTATCACAGTTGGTGAAAAACTCTTTGTTTGTGTAAACAAGACCTCAAAAGCGTAATATAACAAGGTAACATCTGTGCGGTATTGCCCTGCACAAAGGATGGGATGCGCGTAAAATACGCATATTAATGAGACCTAATTTGCATGTAACACGCAATACGCGTACTATTCCATTTCACATTCTATTGACACAGCCGCCACTGCTGAACCACTGCTGTCAATCAAATATTTAAAAAGAAGTTAAATTTTCTAAAGCAAACACGGAGGCGAATACATTCACGTTGGACAATAATCTTAAAATTCTCTGGCGTGAGTTGAAATTTGAAAAATGCACGATGTTTACAATAAAAAGCGTTATGTGCAACCACACGCACTTTTAGTGTTAAGAAAAATAAACACATACGATACTTGAAACACATTATGAATAAAAAATTATAAATAAACTGTCACTGAAACATCCAAATCGCTACCACACTGTAGTTTTCATCCCCCAAAGTCAATCTATATACCTCATACATATTTATCCTTGTAAACCACCCTAAACTGCTGTTATACATAAACTCTACATGACGGGTGCGGTTACTAGGGTGAATTTGTAAATGTACCTTATTTTGTTTCTTATTAGATCCAATTTAAATAGCGTGAGTACTAAAATAAGGTGTGTTCATTAAACTAAATTTTTACAACAGCACACATTTTCTTGTTTTTTGTTCCAATGCTTGAAAATTTTTATTTGTAACCTAAGATGGGCATGGGACACAAGAAAATACATGAAGTTTCAGTACCTTTTTACTTAAAATACATTATTTTGGATGTAAATACCTAAGTGTAGAAAATAATTTAAAAAAATTATGTATATATTCATCAAAAATAGAATTTTACTTTGTACTTTAATCGCTTTAATGTAGGCTTGATGCTACAAGCAAAGACCATGTTATAAGTAACCTTTTAGATACACACTGACAAAATGTGCCTTTCTGTCACGATATGAAATTGGCTACAACGATTTTAGTAACAGATTGAACTTGGCTTCAAATTACTGATGTCACTTGTCAGAAATTTAGTGTTAGTTTTAATTGTCAAAATGTTTGTAATGTCACTGTCAATCTATACTTAGCTCAGTATTTGGTATTTGTATTGTTTTGTTAAGCTGAAGTAATGTAATTTTCAAATTTTTGTGTTGGTCGTAGAAAAGTATCTCTAGAGAGTCGTTTTCTTAGACACTCGCTCACCTAAGCTTCGCTTGTCTGTAAATAAATCTGGTGTCTAAAATGTTGTTTATAAAACTTGTTGCATAATATACTACTATAACTTGATCTATAGGCAATTTAAAGATAAAACAAATTTTTGATTAATCAGGAACTTCAACTAAAAAGCGGTAGATCTGCTAAAGTATGTCTGTCAATATTTTACATATAACAATCCATCAATAATTCTATAGGTCTATAGTGGAAGTACCACGTGTTCTACTTATGGTTGAATCAGCAGGTTTTACTCATAAGGACATAAGGAAACTGTAACAAGACTTTTATTTAAAATTAATTTAGTGGAATTATATGTATTGTCTTAATTTCCGAAAACAGTTTTGTTTTGTGGAATTGAACAATTTTGCTTAGTTTGAACATTTTCTCCATAGATGTCGTGTCAAAGCAGTTTTATGTACAGTCACTATATAAGCTAAAAGTATCGCAAAAGTCGGCCATTTATCTTCCAAAATGAATCGCGAAATTCGAATTTCTAAAAAAAGTTTGACAAAAATATTTATTTTCAAAGCAGATATATATGGCAATAACCTTTACAAAAGTAATAATAATCAATTAACTATTTACAATACGTCAAAACTGTCAAGGACACGATAAACCTAATGTTTGCAGGAGATTTACATAAATTAGATCAATTACCGTCCTCTATACAATACAATAACATATTACTTAAAAATTTTTAAAAATGACGTATCAAATTTACATATTCACGCACTTTTTGGTTTATCAACTGTAGCAAAGCTTGTTTTCGAGGTTTCACTGCGATTTTTGCGATTGGGTACCAAACAACCAAACATTTTTTGGTTATTATCAAAAAATATACTTTAATCTCAGTAACAAGCTAATATATTGCAGTGGAAGTGGTATATTTTAAATAATAAAAATGGTTTTGTTTGAATTGAAAAATAAGTAAAATTCATAATGGGGGTTTCCATTGAATTTAAAACGTAAAATAAGATTACAAAATTGATTTTAATTTCTAGAAATCGACCTGAATTTATTTAAGAAATTAATCAAAAGATTCGTGCAGATAGGATTTCATTTAGTTACAATAAAATGTTTGTACGCGTATAAATTAAGATAAACGTAAAATAGGTGATTGTTTAAAAATTGCATTTTCGTTCAATGAAATAAATGTCGGGACAGTACGTGATAATTTATGCTGAGTAGTGTCTATACTTAAAGGCACCGGAGAGATGTAATAAAAACACGTGTGCGAGATAAAATGTTCTGCGAATAACAAAGATATTTATTTATTTATTTATTTAATCGTACGGTACATTTTAAATATTGTATTGTGATGTAAGTGTGGTGACGAAACCGTGTGCAATTGTGGATTGGTTCGTCTTGGCAAAGTATTTACTTCAAGGTTTAGAAAAACTACTAAAACCTAAAAATGCCAACCCTTACCCACCCTAGTATTCACATGAAATAATATTAATTAAGTGTGTAATGTGATTGTGTGAAATTGTGTTGTACATTTTTTCCTAATTATCCGGGAGGGCCAGATCCGGAAACCAAAGTGGTGATTCTCAAGAACAACATGTTTTTCTTGTTGACCATGGAGTACTGTAAGGTATTGATCGCCAAAGTGGTGATTCTCAAGAACAACATGTTTTCTTGTTGACCATGGAGTACCGTAAGGTATTGATCACCTTCTATATTTTATATTTGCACCAAAACCCCTAAAAACACACACGAAAAAAACTTTAAAGAAAATTGACGTACTGACGTTTTGACGTTTAAAAATAAAGATTAAAGATATGATTATTTTGCATTTTTTTAATAGTGCATATTGGGTAGGTGAAAAACATGTTTTAAGTACAGATGGGGAAAAGCTAAAAAAAAATCGGAAAGTCTAAATTGAAGGATGAAACAAGACGGTCATGAACAATGATTAAGTAAAGTAAAGGCAATATAAAATAAAAATATGAACAATTGAGTGTACACGAAACATAAACTATGTGATTAAATAGTTTAACCCACAAAATCAATGTGCTAAAGTCAGCATCGACCAAATTTTCCACCGTCAACAAGGCTTCAAAACATTAACTAGTAAAGGTCAGTTCTTTTTAAAATTTGATTTGTAAAATTAAAGGACTGCGTGTAAAAAATGCGTTTTTTTCTTTATCATAATTTTTCTTTTGAATTGTTTGTTCATTAAATTTGAGTATTCATAATTTAGTCTTTTATTATTAGAACGAACCCATCGTCTCTGAGAGATTCGAAAAGATGTCTCATGACTAAAATTAATTTTTTTTTTTAATAATTATGAAATAAACCACCGTAATATGTCAGCTCAATTATAGATTAAATAATGCAGTCTGATGACCTGATAATTTAAAATACAAAATGTAACTATGGATCCGCCATTTTTGTATTAAATTTATATACATGTATTCATCGCTGTACTCTAGCGTATAAGGATTCTATTATCATGAATAATAAATATTTAACTTCATTGCGACTATTATTTCCGCCGATATTTTTCATTGTTTTCGGTGAATGGTCGTAAATGAAGAAGCTGCCATTTTTACATGTCAGTTGGATTTTTGTGACTAATAAAGGTTTGCCTTAAGTTTAGAAAAGAACAAGAGTTCTTACAAGAAAACGTCCACAGTCCAACGTGTGCGGTTGTAAGTAAATGTTTGAGACACGTGTTTCCCCATCCGTATGATTTTTTTATATTTTTAGATTCATCTTTGGGTTCTAATTTATTGCTAGAAATAAAATCGTTACCGCACATCTATTTGGACTAAATGTATCCGTTTTTAATAGTTGTGAACCATGTATTTTGGTGAATGGGGTCTCATTGATAGCATTTTGGGGTGTGATAATTATCCAACTCAACACCGGTTTTATGAGTCGTTAAGTCGTCGTAGGATTAGACATAAAAAAAGCATCAAAGAAGTGCCTTTCTTATATTTAACTATGACGAAATGAGTATGGTTGATGACCCAGAGGAAAAACGCTGGTTATGCCGCAGAGGAAGTAATATCCGAAAAGTATAATTAATCATTCGAAATCAGCTATTTCCTTAATCTTTAACTTCTCCCATATATAATATACACGGTATCCAACCAGGAACGGTTCAAACTTCGTAGTAGTGTTCCTTGACGAATTCTTACTTTGCGAGCATTCGACCTTATATTTGTAATAAATGCGAAAAAAATACACGGTCGGCGTTAAGACCGATTCACGTATTCAGAAAAATTTTACGAAATTATAACAACCGTGAATTTGTCGTAACAATTATTATTTCTGTGGATATGTTCTCTCTTCAACTTGTAGGAAGCCCGCGTAAATTAGACTGGTTTACGTATTAATCTTTGTAGGAAATACAGACTTAGGCTTATCTTTTGCGAAATTGGCACCCTACTCCGATTGTGAGCTAACCCGGAATTATTCTCTTCCTACTCATAACAAAATATTGTATGCAGTTCGATTTATAAATATCACCAAACAGTCGTTTTTTAGACACTCGCTTCTCTATGCTTCGCTCGTTCCTAAATAAATGCTGCTTATAAAACTTGTTGCATAATATAATATTAACCCCACTTTACGGTACAGTTCATAGTAGAACCACAGTGTGTTATATTATTTACTGTGTGTTTTTAGGGTTAATTTTAATGTGTATCCTAACATTGAGAGTGGCATTTTAAAAAAATATGTTATGAAACACCCTGTATATAATATGCCTCGCTAAATTGGAATTATATGAAACATTTTTTATTATTAATATTGGAAAAAAAATAATTTCTTTATAAAAAATCTACAATCTGAAATACAATTATCACCATGTGGTGAATACGCGTTTTGTCGAAAAGTTTGCCAATAGCAGAAATTACTATCAAAAAAACTTAATCAGAATTAAAAACTACCTTCAAACATGCAATTACATACATTTACATTTTTTTGTCTATATTAACAACACATATTTAACTGTAGTTTCATGTAATCTAAGTTGCGCTGATTTAAAAATAATTTCTTGATAGCAGGAAATGTTTACCTGACAAGTATTGGTGTTAAAATAGTTGAATAAAAAATTTTGATGATATACTTTTCTATTATCATAGTCGTTGACAATATAATTATTTGTTAGTAGTATTTTGGTGTCCTTAATGAAACTTTCTAAGAATGTATATTTGTGATTTAGGACAAAAATTTGTTTTATATCTTTTATTTTTTATAAGATTTTTTAATAAATTGGGTGTGGCATCATAGTTTTAAACTGTATTAGAGTCAAATGTATTAACTTAACAATAGATCTAGCAGTAGTTCATCTAATCATCTTTTCGAGGAAAGTCTCAAAATCTTTTTACTGCTCAAATTTCCATTTCTTAATAAGACTTAAGAAAATGTTAAAGAGACACAAATACATTTAACTTACAATTTAGCACTCACCGCTGGGGAAATGCGACGACCTGACTGCAGGGCGACTTTCAGAAGTGGGTTGTTACTGAAACAGACAGAGAATACCATTATCATATCATGCGGATGTTACAGTTATTAAAAGATCTGCTGCGGAGCTAATCGCCCCTAATGTCAAGGGTGGATCGTTCTTGTTAAATGCACCATCCCTTAGTGACTTTAAAGAATGACAAATAAATAAGCGTAATTAGCTATAAAACCGCTCCTTTTGAGTTTCTTTTGATTCTGTACACATTTTAGCAAAGAATCCCAATAAAATACGCTATCACTGAACACATTTTCCAATTATAAAGGTATTTTATGATGCTTACATTTTAATGTGTATCTGTTAATCGGGTAATGGATATAAAACTTCTTGGGCACCTGTTTTGTGCAGTTCAAAATTAAGCAGTCATAATTTCAAATAATCATGCGGATGTAGTAAATAATCAGTTACGCCTAAATGTCGTTATTTATATTTTATATTTATTATATTAATAACATTAATAGTCGTTTGTCGTTTGTACATCTGTTGAGCGGTCTGATGATAGCCAACCTCTTTTTCCATTTTAATTACATTCAGGTAATGAAAAATATAAAGTGAGTCACGTTTTTATAATTATTTCAAGAGAATAGCGAATGTAAGTTGGTTAGAATTTTTTAAAACGTAATAAGTGTTTTGAGCAGAACTCCACATCGTTCAATTACTACCAAACGTGTAAAAAAGTATCGAAAGTGTGTTTTAAAAACAAATAGTTTAAATAAAAGTTATAGATAATAAAATTTTTTTCTCATAACTTATTTAGTTAATTGATTTTTGGAGATATTGTTAAATTGTCACATTTTAATAATTATTTATCGGAACAAAAAACAAATTTAAACAAAAGTTAATGTGGTATAATTAAATTACAGCCAACTTTTATTTGAAGAAAAAATGTGTAAAATGAATATTTTTGACCGGTGGTTTTCTTAATATCGTATTTATTTTTTATTTCATTATAACATACTCTAATTTGCAGGAAATAGTAAAAGAAAGGGGTGTTAAAATTATCGGTTCGAAAACGGTCGCATAATTCCTCATCTTATTTATAAGATGTGGAGTAAAAATAACTTTAATTTGTAAGTATAAAAGGTAGTACTTTTACCATCCCCTAATTAGGTAAACAACTAAAAGTAACTTTATGGATTACACCCAATAAACCACTTTCTTGCTGAATCCTTGGATTCTGGTTTCCAGATCGACGTTGTGTACACTGATTTTTGTAAGGTTTTCGATCGGTTGAACCATGAGATTCTCATTTCGAAGCTTCACGTCATTGGTTTGAGTAACAACTTAGTACAATTACTCACGAGTTACCTATGTAATAGAATTCAATTTGTTGAGCTGCTTGGTTTCCGGTCCCGTGTCTCGAGTATCTCTTCGGGTGTACCCCAAGACTCTGTTCTTGGCCCCCTTTTATTTAATATCTTTGTCAATGACGTCGCACCTACTCTCGATTATCATTGCTTACTGTATGCGGATTACATGAAGATATTTCAGGTAATACGCAATATGTCTGATGCTCTTGTGCTTCAGAGAAGGCTTGATCTTTTGATAAATGTTGTCGGTCTAACCACTTTGATCTAAACGTTTCTAAATGTCACATCGTTTCTTATACTAGAGCAAAGTCCCTAATTCTTTTTAACTATTTTTTTTCCGACGTCTTCATTACTCGCTCTTATTACTTACCTCTCTTCCTGTACAGAACCCTGATTCAAACTCTGCTGGAGTATGCCTCGGTAGTTTGGAACCCTACGTATCAGGTTCATATCCCCGCTCTGGAGATCATTTAGCGCAAATTCTTGAAATTTCTAGTTTATCACGTTAATGGGATTTACCCTCCTAGTGGTTTCCCGCAATCTGATCTTTTGGCTAGATTTAACCTTTAAGTAGTCGTCGCGCCACCTTTTCTTTTCTCTTTCTATACAAACTTATTCACTACCTTGTCGATTGTCATGAATTGTTGGTAAAATTATCTTTTTCCGTTCCTCGATCTGGGTCTCGTTTTCCTATCGCTTTCTACCTACCCACTCCTCGTGCGCGTGTGTTGGAGTCATCTTCTATTTTCTCTGTATGCAGCAGCAGTGCTCTACGTAAATTTGATATTTTTCATACGTCCATAACTGAGATAAAATCATTGTTGATCGATTTACCTTATCTTGTTTTATCTACCTCGTTTAACGTTAACGTTACTACTTTTATTTGTTTTGAATTATATCTGTACTACCTACGTCTAATTACTTTTACATTTATATTATCCGATTCGTTTTTAGTGCTTTTGCTGTGGTGCGCTGCTGTATTTAAATAAATAAATAAAAAATATAACTTAAACCAATGACCTACTGGAACACTTAGGTAAATTTGTACCATAACAAAATAAGTAGTATTTAAAAAACAGGCCTGCGGAAAAACTCGCCTTAAAAAAAGTTTTTACTCTACATACACAAGATAGTGAGTTTGCGAAGATTTTCAAACTTTAGCACTCCTTTTTTTTACTATTTTCCGGTAAATTAGAGTTAGTACATTATAACTAATAAAAAAAAGTCTGTCTTACTTATGCCGCCCGTCCGTCTGTATGTAAGCAACGTATCAAAACATCCGCTGGTCTGATTTTAAAGAAACTGGGCATGTAGGTGTCATATTTACTACCAAAAATGTGATTAGTTTTTGGGCATAATCCGCCAAGCCAAAAAAAGCATTCACAAAAAAATTTGTTAGAATTAGGTATAGAACACCCAACTATATTGAAATTGCAGAAAGAGATACTGTAGACTTTCTCAGGATTATCCCACAGTTACAGCGTGTAAGGAAATGTAAATAATTACAAATAAAGTTTTCTTACTTTTGATTGTTTAAAAAATCTTGAACTATTCTTTAAATGATTGATATGATAATAAATTAGAGAGCGAGTTAGAAATATTACAAACTAGTGTTTGGAAACAAAATTTATATGCCGATATGTCCCGTTGGCTAATTGTTTTAACGACGAGTTGTGCTGACGGTCAGTTAGCGACGGCAAAACTGCAGGCTACAAATTCGACAAAAATTTCAATATCATAGTTTGTGTTGTCATTGAATTTTTTGTGAATTAATCATTAAGAATTTAAAAAAAATATTTTTAACGTAATCTTAACGGAAGGTGGCTGTTATGAGTGACTTTTTAATTGTCAATTAAATACCTACTGTTAAATCAAAATAACACACTTGTATTACGAAAAAGGCTACTAGTAATATCTCAGACAAACCATCCTGTTTGTGACAAATAATATTTGATGGATTTTGCAATTATGTTAATTCTAAAGTGTTAAAACAAAAACGTCTTTCGGAAGTAAGGTTACCATTTCGACACGGTCTAATCCCGTAACACGATTCTTTTTCCAATGACTCCAGCGGTGGAAGGTTTAAAGTGTTTTTGTATAATGTATATAAATTTGTTACATCACCTGTTAAGGTGGTTAAGATGTGGCTGTTTCCAAACTGAAAATTTTAACATTTCTTTTTCTCACTTTTTTCGATTAATTAGACTAAATACAATAGAAAGTTACTCTACCATAAGGGGGAGGGGTAAAAACCAATTTGCGAAGCATTATTGTTGCCATTCAAAGTAATTTCAGTAGCGATGAAGTGGACGGTTGAATATCACATGTTTGCGTGTGGCTAATTTGTGCAAAATGGCAGATATGTTATTACTTTGCAAAAAATACCATTTTTGAATATTTTAATACTAAACATGTCAAAGCTGACATGTACCAAGAATTCCCTTCACCGCCGCCAATTAGTGTTATTTTGGTTTAAAACCAAGCAAACACTAACCCTTTAGTCTATCTGTAAGGTATAATTAATAATAAAAAGGTTTTTTTATATGATATATTTTTGAAATTCACTGTAAGTATAACCATAAATAATATAAAAAGCATTAGGACAATGGTTTTTAACAACTACAAATTATGTCAGCATTCTAATGATCATGTTTAAATGTCTGTAAATACTAGTGTTTTTTTTTGTAATTTTTCCCGAATAAATCAGAGAAAAATAACAACCTGATTGGCTACCCACTAACATAAAGGGTCACTTCCCAAGTGGCAAGTACAAAATGATATTTAAGTTGTGCAATTTTTGTCTGATTTAAACATTACTTTTACCTTTTCCAAGATTCTTATCCTGACGTATATTCTGTATATTTCTGAGTAGATCTAAACGTATGTATATATTTTAAACGTTATTCTCTTCACTTTTTTTTATTTTTGAAATATACGTAGATATAACACACTCACACTCTTCTACGTATAACCTATTTTTCAATCCTCCGTCCATAATCACTGTTTTTGCATCACTCAAAAGCTGCCAAAAACATCCCTGTTCTTGGCCTCGGCCGGCAAAAAAGTTACTAAATATTGGCAATATTAAATTATACTCATTACATTGAAATCAGTACAATTCTCATGCTGGGATACGCAAATAATACGTTGTAGTACTATTTTACATCTTATTTTGAAGGATTTATTGGCCTTTTAAGCGCAAACTTTGAAAAAAAAAACATGTATATGTGCCAAAATAGCACCGTGTTGGCAGCTGCCAAATAGCATTACCAACCAATGTTTTGGCATATAATACTATTTGAAAATTTAAGTTTCAACAAATTTTACCATTTGTCGGCCCAAAAAATCGTGCGTCAGAAACTGTTTTCGTGAATGCTCAGTTTCTGAGCTAGTGATGCAAATAACTATTTCAAAGACGGTTTTGAAAACCATCCTCGCACTCGCAAAAGGTCAGTTTCTGGCCTAGTGATAGAAATAACTATTGTTTGAAAATAATTTCAAGATAGCAAGGTAGTATTCAATTACAATAAATTTGTAATTAATTTTTTATTATAAAAAGTTGTGATAAAGATAAATATGTGTCATTTTCAAGAAATTCTAGAAATTAGGTAAAATGAAATTTTACCGAAGCCCACTTAAACTTTTTTAGTAAGTGAATAAAGTCAATGGCTAAGGTATTTAGTACTTAAACGGTACCAGAATCTATGGTAGCGGCAGTAACCAATAACTAGCGTTGTATGATCTTGTATAATTCGGCTCGAAGGACCATGAATAAAAACTCTTAGCCAAGGTATTCAGTACCTAAACGGTTGCAGAATCTATGATAGTGCCATTTGTACATTTTAAACTGTTGACTTTATATTAATTTCACATAATTGTTACATTTAATTTTTATATTAAGTGTAAAGTAATTAAATTGAAAACATCCTTAGCGTAAGTGTTACAATAATTGTGTTAAAGCTAAAAGTCAAGTGATTCGTTGACTCAGCACAGTCAACGAATCACTTGACTTATTTTAAAATAGTAGGTACATCATGCGTGATACTTAATAACACTTTAAGTTATAAGTAAACATTTAAATAAATTTGACGTTAAAAAGTATGTTTAATAACTTTAAACACTAAGTTAGACCTAATCCTGACCCCTTTTAAAATTCTGAAGTAAATCGATATTGCTATGTAAGATAAAAAAATATCATCAGATACAATTATTTATGCATCACAACATTAAAGCTTTTAATCTGTTTTAGTTGCCGAGACTATAGCCAAACCGAGCTATGAAATAGCACTTTAGGGCCGAGGTTCATATTAATTTTTTTTCCAAAAATTTTTTTTTAAGGGTAAATGTTATTGGCTGTTTTTATTTTTATCGACAAATGTTTGCACAAATATGTGAATAAGCAATTAATTACTTATACTGCGATGATAATTATTTTAGTCACACGTTCGGCGCCATAAAAATGTGGTAATAAATTGTTGAAAACGGCTCCGCGTTGGGCGCCATCAAAATTGTAATAATAACTTATTTACCCCTCCTTTCGGCTTGCCATAACGTCTGCGATGATTTAAAATTTTGAAACGGTCTCAGTATTCTCTAGCCATAAAACTAATATAAAATTAAATTGATTTTATTTAAAATTTAAAATTAAGATGCTCATCTCAGGGTAACAATAAATTAAAAATGATTTTTGAAATTTCGACTTTGATTCCTTCTTATGGTAATAAAATTCAATTAAAAAAAAAATTAATTTTATATTGAAGTCTTTACAGTTCAAAATTTTCTGATAAACAAATTTAAAAATATTACGTACGCCAATGTTAAATTCTCCTTTTTTACCTACAAGTAAACTTCATTGAATCTCAAATACGTACGTCGGACGCTAATGAATGTCGATGAAAAGGTTATATGTACAAATTATTTACAATTATACTTACCAATTTTAATTATTGTGACGCAAATAACAAGATTCCTATAATTAATTAATTGTTTAATCTTATATGTTATTGTTGGTGAAATGCTTCCAGGTAAGTTTTCTTTTTAATGTAGTTTCATGTAGATTCAGCTTGTATTGTTATAGGTGGTTTCTTTAGATTTATTATCGATGAATTATTCAAGATGATGTTCAATGTCAGATGTTGGAAAACAGATGAATACCATTCATTCACACGTTTTCGGGTTATTTGTAATTATTTTTAGGTTACCGCACTGCAATTATTGCTTCCTTACGAAGATCACATTTTAATGTATGTTATTAGTGCATTTTATTTGTATTAGTTGAAGATAATCATTATCGAAGGTTGATCGCTTAACCTTATTCGTCGCTGTGACGTTCCGATGCACCTTGCCGGAAGAATTATTTTTTGTGCAATTTGACATAGATTCTAAGGAACGCAAAATCTGATTCCGTTGACGCCGTCTCTGCATCTCTTATTTATAGCTTCTGATTTAAATCACTCTGATCTTAAAATTTTTTCAAAAAATTGTGCGACTATGCGCGCAACCAATGGACGCAATTAGAACTAAATTTTTAAAATTCCAACAAAATTCCAAATTATTAACATATTTGGAATCGCTGTTTTTAGCTTATTTTTTTAATACTGGGTGTTTCTAAAATGATGCGAAATATTCAACAGGGTAATTTTTCAGCAAAAATTAAGGGGGAACTTTCATATAAAGTTTTGTTCAAAATCACTTTCCCTCCAAGTTACAGCTCCTTAAACTTAGGGGGAAGAACAGTTTTTATTTAATATGTCCACTATGAAAGAAGTTAGAAGAATGAAATTTGGCAGATAATTGATGCTAATAAAGCGACATTTTTTGGCGGTTTTTGTAACCCTGCAAAATTTATACAAGGGGGTGAAAAAACTAACCCTTATAATATTTTGCCTCAGAACTTTTTAATGCGTCTACATTTTCCTACTTAAAAATTTCTTCTCGGTGGCCATAAAACAGGACCATTTCCACCGATCCAATTCTCCCCAAATTCACCAGAATTCGCGCATAATGGGCAGGGCAACCATCTCGCGCGATAGTTAATAGGTAAATCGTCCAACTGTTCACTTAAAAAATTTTCCAATAATGCCATGGTAAGAAATTGCACACCATACATTTACTTTCGCTAAAGAAATGGGGATTGTGACGGCTCCAGTACCTTACATGTTGCGATACAACAGTACCATTGGTGAAGAATGTGGCTTCATCAGAAAATACAATATTTCGATAAAAGTATTGATTATCCATTATTTGAGTGCCCATCTACAAGCAGAAATCCAATCGTCTTGGACTATTTTCTGGCTCTAAAGCATGATTGAAAATCGGTTTAAAGGGATGAAATTTCAACTGCTTTAATGTTCTATGGATATGGGTTTTACTCATCCCTAATTCAAACAATCTTCGTCGTAAAGATAATTTTGGGTTATTCCAAACCGATTCCATTACAATAAGGGCCGCAGCGTCATCTTCATTCCGAACTATCTTAGTTTTTTTTATGTCTAATATGGAGCCTGTGATTAAAAATTTCTTGATTAATTTTTATGCATCACCTTTTGATATGAAGGAATTTTTGGTTAAACTCCTCAATAACTTGACGAATTGCTTTATCACCTATGCCGTAACACTGAATAAGATAAATTCGTTGTTCTTTCGACAACATTGTCCTTTATCGGTTGCCATGAAAACGAGATCTAATTTTTTCGGACTTTTCAACTAAATTAACCTATTTTTCCATTTTCTCTCTAGAATGGAAAGAAAAATTAGAACAAAAAAAGAAAAAAGTTTTTCTCTTGGCAACCTCATCTGGGGGCATACTGTAGACTAGATAAAAATCAAAAAATGACCTTAAAATGGCGTTTTTACGTGTATTATATTGTAAGCTTCTTTAAACTTAAATTTATTGTTGTTTGTTATATAAGTATGTGCAATAAAAAATTTCTTCTTTGTAAAAATTGAATTTTTAGAATTCCGCTATTTCTAGTCGTGGTATTGAAGATTCATATCATGCGGAAAAGTTGCACTTAAACAATGATCTTCACAATTCTTTAATGAATTAAAATTGACACCTTCTACCAAAGAGTAGCAAAAAAAGTGCAATGTTTCAATCAACCAATTTATTACAGTTCTCAGTTCAAAACATTCAACATTATTGATACTGCTAAATTATCTTCTTCCATAAAATTAAACCGTAATAATTTCAAATTATTAAGCGCTGCGAGGCACGAAGACAACATGAAACCATCATCAATCATCATGAAAGCTACGAAAATCACACTACAACTGCCTAGAAGTTACTAAAATGAAATTCTTGTTGAAAACTCTACTATTGTTTAAATAATATTAAGTAAAAATGTTTTACAGAAGAATTTCGAATATTTATACTTATTGGTCAGTAGAATAAAATTTGTGAGTGACGTCTTCACGCACGATGTTCGAAAACTAGAATCTGATTCGATCTGAACCCTCATCACTGTCATCTACACAATAGGTGTAGACTCTGCAATGAAATATTCATATTTAGATAAAAAAAATTATAATAATGCAATACAATGTAAAAGCGAACTTATCAAATCACATTATTTTATACATTTTCCTTTCAAGACAATATACCAACTAACAAATCATTTTTCTATTAAAAACAAAAAGTCAAACGATTTAAATAAATATTAAGGTTAAAGTTAAGGTACGCTATCACTAACAAATTTATTAGAATATAATATGCCGCTCTACACTTACAGTGACAAGTATTATTGTAAAAGAATTAGTTCTCGTAATTAATTTCATCTTTGTTATTAAAATTTAAGTCTAGTTAGAACTACTTCTAACGCCTCAACTAATCAACTAATTTTAACGTTAATTTGACTTGTATGAAAACAGCTACATGTTTAATTGAAATTGGTATTTTTTTCTCAGGTTATTTTCATGCTTGAGAATTATTGTTTTATATTAACGACAACGTGGAAAGAAAAATGGATTTATGTGATTATTTACGAATGTGTTTGTTTCCACTAATTGTTTTATAAAACTGTACCGTTTTAAAGTCAATGTTGTGTTCCATTATAATTAATTCTTTAGCAATGCCAAGATACTAATAAAAGTTATAAATAATAAAATTTGCAGCAACATCATAGTTTTTTGAGTAATTAGTATTCTTATAGATATTGTTAAATAAAGGTGGCCTATTTTAGCTACAAAAGAATAAAAAAATAATTCCTTCTAAAAAAAAATTTTAAAAAACACGGTTTAGGTTAATTCGCCGCAGCCGACTTGACGTGCCGATTTGCCGCCAGCCATCTCACCGCCGCGCCGAGCGAATTCGCTGCCTTTTCAACTTGCCGCTGTGTCAACCGCTTGTACATTGGTATTGATCAAAATGATCTTCATAAGATAAATGAAAATGCTTATTAAGTTACAAAAATGATTACAATTTCAAAATTAAATTATAGCAATTATAGAGGACCTTTGATATTGCCTTTAAAAGTAGATTTATTCAAAATCAGTTTTGTCCATTTTTTTTAAGGTTCTCAGTGGCTACTGTTTAAAAATATTTTCAATATGTACAGAATTACCACTTTTATGAACCACTTGTCTTCTTTGACATTTTAAATAGAAACACTTTTTTAATTTTTTATTTTAATCTATTTGAAAAACTATGGGGACTTTATGTATACGAGTTTTACCAAAAAAGTAATATATTAAGATATCGATTTTTAATCGCTTTCTTGGTCAATATCGACTTTCAGGTATTTCAGGTTTTTTTGTGTTATTATTTGAACTATCAAACTCAAATTTTATTTACTGTCAGTAAACGTGCCAGCATTCAAAATCGGTTTTTGTCAGATATTGATACGTTGTTGTACGCGATAAGGATGGAATTTGTTTTTTCGTAACACCTCATTTATAGGCTATATAATTAAATGTTTTGTAAAAGAGTTGACAGAAGTATTATCTTTTCCTGTTAAAATATTTTGATAAGCAGAAAAACTGCGTTCTACTTTAATGACGTAACCCCTAAAGTTTTTTGGAATTACTAATAATTTCTGAATCTATTAAGTAATTGACAAATGACTTCATGCAAAAAGGTTTTTCTGTGTTGAATCATTTAATTTTTTTTAAATGCAACCTGCAGCAATAAAAGAAAGCTAATTTTGGTGATTTTTGTAGACATGCGTTTGAGATGCCCTACACTGATGGGTCTCAAATAAAGCGAAACACGTGTATGTAGGTTCGTCATTCTGCAATTATCGCTAGCTACTGTTATATTAGTTTGGCAAGAATTTGAAATATTGCGTTAAAAGATCAGTTCTTATAAAACTGATTGCGTTACTGTACCCACGATTTTCTAAAATTTAGTTTTTTGTTAGTGTGAGAATAATGCAAGGTAGCAAGATAGTGGAAACTTCAACTATGAAAATTTAAATTTGTTAATTTTTTCTAAAATGTAGGTTTTATGTGGCAAATGTCTGAGACCACTTTTAAGTAAAGGTGGAAGCACAAAACAACTCATTTGAGTATTTTTCCTAATGTCTGTTTTACACAAAGATTCCTCAGTTTCCGCATGAAAATAGTTTTAACCAAGGAATGTTCATTTTCTTCATTGGAGTTACTCTAGCTTTAGCTTGGAGGAAATGTATCTTAACATTGTCTTCGCTTTAAACACGGAGAAAAACTGCTACTGCATAAGCACCTTTGTTAGCATCCACAAATATATGAAGAGTCTACCGGTACAATTTAGTAAGAAGGGATCCCGTCCAACGAGGTACGTAGATTTTGTTCAAACTCTTAACTTGTTTCTTCCACCAACAAAATTTTCTAACCATGTCTTCCGATAGTTCTGTGTCCTATTCAGTTTTCAGGTTCCATATTTCTTGCAATAATAACTTTGGCAGTAGAACTAATGAAGTGGTAAAACCAATGAAGTCGTAGAACATATTACAAATTGAGAGAATCTCCCGTTTTGTTAGGGTACCGTCCATCTTCTTTAAAGCTCTTATCCATCTACATCTAAGTAGTCATGCTTTAATTTCCACAAGAGTTCTAGGAATAAAACGGTTTTTTTTTTTTGAAGATAGGCTGCATTCCCATCGACGTAATTCAAACTGGACTGGAAGCAGAATCTTGTCACACATTGATTGGGACTTCTTGGCTTTTTTTTATTTGATTGAAAACTGGCTAGCAATACGTAACTGAACGAAGGCTACCTGAT